>JALMGJ010000024.1:3532500-4132500 GCA_023362775.1 Charina bottae
ATGGCAAAACGGGACAGGGTCTTATGCCACCATGCCGGCCTCCAAACCCCGCCCCCCAGTACACGCAATTGGCTCCCACCTGCAAACCCCACCCCCGCCCCACACGATTGGCTCCCGCCTGCAAACCCCGCCCCCATTAGCGTGATTGGCTCAGATTTTAATTTTTTTCCCCGATTTTTAAAGGTTTTTTTTTTCTTCTAGCAGTAAATGGTGCGGCAGAGCTGGTGTGTTTGGGGGAGGCCGGAGTACACACACTGTGCACACAGCACCGTCATCAGCCGGGGAACAAGGGGCGGGGATGGAGGGGATGGAGGCCCACCACTGCCCCATCCCCCTTGGGCTTGGCCGAGGGAGGGAGGAGAGTCGCTGCTGCTGCCACCGCTGCAGAGCAGGAGAAGCAGGAGGAGCCGGCTGCGCTTGGCTGCTTCAGCCACACCACTCCGCCCCTTGCTGCCCGCTGAAGCTCCCCAGGGTGGCCGGCTCCTGCTTCTCCTGCTCGGCGGCCCGACAACTCTCCTCCCTTGGCCAAGCCCGATCAGATGCACACACACACACTCACACACTCACAGGACAGACTGCCCTCGGCAGGAGCCGGCCGTGCTGGGAGGCTTCAGCCACACCACTCCGCCCCTCGCCACCCGCTGAAGCCCCCCAGCATGGCCAGCTCCTGCCAGGGCAGTCTGTCCTGTGTGTGTATGTGTGTGTGTGTGTGTGCACGCGATTATGCTGAGCAAGTAATCCGTGCGCGCGCACACACACGCACGCACGCACCCCACACCCTCTTTCTCCAGCCTCCCTGCAACAGGTGCGGGTGCATTTGGTCATGGAGAAAGAGGGTGTGGGGTGCGTGTGTGTGTGCGTGTGCGTGATTACTCTGAGCAAGTAATCTGCATGCACGCACACACGCACCCTCTTTCCACAACCTTCCCGTGCCTGCTTTCCCTGGCCTCACCACTGCTGGGCAGACAATCTCAGGATCAGGTAAGGAGGCAGGAACCTGGACTGTGGTGCTGTGTCTGCTGCTGGGCTCGCACGTGGCAACTGGGCTTCCAGTTGCCGCACTGATAGGGCCTCTTCCGGGCTGCCTCCAATGGCAAGTCCGGCTCCAGTCCTCCTTCCTGTCTTCCTGTCCTCCTTCCCGCCGGGTTTAAAAAAGGGACAAAATTGAGATTTTGATCAAAACGACGGGACGGTTGAAAAATGCTAAAATAATGGGACTGTCCCGTTCAAAACGGGACGTATGGTCACCCTATCCTTAAGAAACATGCCAAGCAGGACTCCAAAGGCTTATGCAGAAGCTTTCTTCAGCTCTGCTTCTAACCAGTGGTAAAAATGAAGTTTATACACAGAGACAGCCCTTTTGATAGGAATCCATAATCGTTATGACATACATTTCGCCCTTTCATTGCTGCGATCCTGGAAAACCATTTATTCTGAATTTCTTAATGAACAGCTCTTTCGTGTGTAATATTACTACTGATTTATAAACATTGTGCTGTTTGAATGCCCTGCACATCCAGGGCTCATCCCATGGCAGTGAAGAGGGGTGGGGGTGGCTTGACAACATAATCCCCCCCCCTTTTGGGACATCATGCCTCCTGAGAAAAGGTATACCCCCAACATCTTAGCCTTCAAGAAAGCTTTGGGAACTTTTCTTTTTACACTGCAGAGTGTCTGCTGCTAGAGCTGTCTTAGTTAGGTTAGATCAGTGTTTCTCAACCTTGACAACTTTAAGCTGTGTGGACTTCAACTCCCAGAATTCCCTGGCCAGCATTAAGTCCACACAGCTTAAAGTTGCCAAGATTGAGAAACAGTAGATTAGATCAATTGATTAGTGTTCTGAATTACTGTTATTAGCCTCACTATAAACTGCCTCAAGTCAATCACCTTTGACTGGCTTAACGGGAAACGCAGGGTGACCTAGGAAGGAATGGCTGCTGAGTTATCACAGGCTTAGAGAGCAGGATGTGTAAAGTTTCTAGGGCAGCACGTGCATGGATATGTCTTGTTAGAAAATAAATTCAAATTCCCTTCACTGGATATTTTAAAGCACTCTGGCAGTAGAGTGATTACCCACTTCCTCTTTCATACAAGGCAAGGGGAGCAATGCCCATGGTTTCCTCTTCCCCCCCATGCTGTGGAAAATGTAGGCTAACAATGATCTGTTATATGCCAGGAAGCCTTTATTGTAAGGCAAAACTTTCCCTATACAGGTAGTCCTCGTTCAGTGATCACAGTTGGGACTGGCAACTTGGTTGTTAAGCGAAATGGTCACTAAGTGAAACTGCGACTGTGCTTACCATCTTACTTCAGCTTTCCTTTCCTTTACTGACCTGCGAAGATCATAAATGTGAGGATTGGTCGCAAAGTTACTTTTTCATCACCGTTGTAACTGCGAATGGTCGCTAAACAAGGCTGTCACTAAACAAGGACTACCTATATCAGGTTCGTCCAGAAGTATCAGACCACAACTCCCATCATTCAGAGGCATTCACAGCAATTGGAGATCAGTTACATTCTCTTACACATGGGTGTTGGCAGATGAGAGAACTCAAACTGGGTTCATATCACAGGATGACACATCTTTAAACACAGAGATGGCCAGAAGGTCTGCTGTGATCAAGGCAGCCTCCCCCATCTTGAGGCCTTTGTGTATGGGGAATCCCATTTTTAAAATGCCAAACCAACATGGATGTTGGCTACTGAGCAGCTTCAGCCTAGATTCCCACTTTCTCTCTACACCAACATACTGTAAGAGTAAACATGTTATATCCCATGGTGCACATTCTGTGGCTTGAGTTCCACTATTAAAGTGTAATACAGGACAAATCGTAAGGGTTGGCTATGCATAAAAGTGCTCATCCATGTGAGGAAATACCCTCAAGAATGTCCTGTTTCCTATGCAAAAAAGAAGCACTGGTATGCTAGGGTTTCCCTCCCCAGTTAAAACACTCTTAAGATATTAAGGCAGGGCTTTCCAAAGTTTTCCCGCAGCAGGAAAACCCGGAAGTGCCGCCATTGCGGCAGCGCGCAAAAACCCGGAAGCGCTGCTGCCGCTTTCGATTTTTGCGCGCCGCCATTGGTGTGTCGCCACGGGAAAACCCGGAAGCACTGATGATGATCAGCGCTTCTGGGTTGTGTGGTGACACACCAGACTGTGTGTGGTGACACACTTTTGTGTCGCGACACACAGTTTGGAAAGCTCTGTATTAAGGATTGCATGATTATTCATGAGAGTTATATATATGATTAGAGTCAGCCTTTTACCTTCTTCTTTCAAAGGGATCCGTTTTTGTAAAAGTTAGGAGCAACTGAGATATTCTGAATATATCCACAGCCCTTTAGCAAGAAGATGAATATTACTAGGGGTGGGGGAGCCTTTTAGCAACCACACTGGTCTCAGTTTCACTGCAACCTATTACCTGCCCCAACTGCTGTATTTCTGCTCCATGTTGTTTCCCTCCCCCCTCCCCGTTTCACAAAGGAACCAGTGTGTGTCAGGACAGGTGTGTGTGCTCAAAGGTTTAGCTGCAGCTTAAGTAAATGATCACCTAGCATTTACAATGTCTTGCTTTTGAGCCGAAAGCCACCTACTGTGAATCACAACTTTTGTTCTAAAAAGAGGTGTGGGGGGGGGGACACATTGTCAGACAAGGGGAGGGGAGGAAAATATTTCTAAGCAAATATTTGGAAAAGAAACAGCCCATTTCTTTCTGACTGACCAATGAGGAGAATGTGTGTGCTGGCAGAGGGTTCGGGGCTGGTCGGTTCCAGCGGGCTCACATATCAGCAGGTTGGACGGACAACTCCCACAGCAGTACAGAATAAAAGAGCCAGGGAGAGGGGAGAAGTGCTCATATTGGTGTCTCCAGAGCACAAAGTGTGTCACTTGGCTGTCAAGAGCTGGTCTGAGACATCTCTTCACCATGACCTCCTACAGCTATAGGCAATCTTCCTCCACCATGGGTGGTGGAGGCTTTGGTGGTTCTTCCTCCTTCAGAGCTCCAAGCATCCATGGGGGATCTGGTGGCCATGGCATCTCTGTCTCTTCTGCTAGATTTGTCTCTTCTGGGTTGGGAGGAGGCATAAGTGGTGGCTATGGTGGTGGAGGTTTGAGCTATGGCAGTGGCTCCTATGGTGGAGGCTTTGGAGGTGGGGCTGGAAGTTGCTTTGGTGGGAACCTAAATGTCAGTGATGGCCTCCTATCTGGAAATGAAAAGATAACTATGCAGAACTTGAATGACCGCCTGGCAAACTACCTGGACAAGGTTCGTGCTCTGGAGGAAGCCAACACTGAACTAGAGGTTAAAATTCGAGAGTGGTACCAGAAGCAGGGACCGAGCCCGACCCGTGATTACAGCGCATATTACAAGACCATTGAAGACCTCCGAGACAAGGTAGGACTTCAGACTTGGGGAAATTGAATCCTAAGGGATCTGTTAATATTTCAACATCTTGTGAAAAGTCTTTTGATTGTACTATGTAGGTTCTAGCAATGACAGTTTCTGGGCAGCCAGTGGCTGTCATCACACATCATGCTATGCTATAAAAAGATGTCTTTCTCATTGGATTAATATGTTATGCAAATTTTGCTTTGTACATCATGGATTATGGCTTTACGTGTTGTGCAAACTCTGCCGGTTGTAGTTGATACAAAGAATGATGTTTAAAGAAACCGTGACTTAGCACAAAGTGTAAACCTAGTCTTTTCTATGTTCGACAACTTTCCCACATTTCTGATGCTCCTAGAATGGGCAGGGGGCTGTGGCCCTGGGAGAGAACTAAATTGAAGCCTCCAGCATACCCCACCATTGGCCATGCTGGTTGAGAGTTATAGTCAGCAACTAACAGCCACAGATTCCCCATACCTGTCCTATTGGTTCAACCCTTAACTTCAACTTCTGAGCCTTTTTCTGGCTTGCAGTGTGAAAATTGTGAGATAGGCAATCTTTTGAACATTTAGCTGCTCTGCAAGTGTTTAAAAACACAGAAGTATTATTACAGACAAAGAGGTAATTCTCATATGCCCAGTGGCATTAATCTGACAAACTCAGATTCAAGAATTAGAACTGATCAGCTTGTTTTAATAAATCCCTAGCATTCACTGTTCCCATCTGTGAAGTGGGTGTGACAGCAAGTTACCTTGAATGTTTGGACACTGTTGGCAAAAACGTTCTGTTCACTGTTCACTGGAAAGCATCAACATCAGCCAGGATAGAATTCAAGTTCCTGTACTTCATTTTTATTATATTTAAGAAGGGCCTAATAACTGTCTAATTTACCAGGTTGCAGACAAAGATGGCTGTATGTGCACAGCATAGTTGTGGCATAGTTCATATTAAAGAAACTGTATAAAGGTAATGTGATTATGTATACAGTATAAAACGGGAATCAGAATCAGATTTTTATAGCATAGACAATGCTTTACCAGCACCTGTGTCGATCAGGATGTCATACAGAGCATTAATTATGCAATGATTGATTGATCGAATAATGCTCAGGAATTAATTAAATAATAATATGCATAAAGCAGATATATCTCATGTAGCTACAAAGGCTTGCCTTTCCAAACTTAGAGCCATGTACAGTTGAGAATTAAGGTATCTCTTCATTCTTGAGTTAGCAGCTGGTTTCAGCTATTAGCACCACTCTCATGTTAGCTAAATGCTAGACTGCCACATTTTCTAAGATGTTCCTTACTACCACTGCATATTAGCACATTAATTTATCTTCCTCATTATTGCTGCAGGTGAAATAATCATTGTGTGTTCTTTAACTACTGTAATGCTTGTGTGCAGAGAAGATGATGGGACCTAAATGCACACCTGAACAACCCTGTTGATACTTGCATGTCACCTTGTGTACATTGGCTTGGATCGAATCCAAGTCACGCTTAGAGTCCCACTGAATCAATGGGGTATAAATTAGTCATAATTAACATCATTCCCATTAATTTCACTGGGTCTATTTTAAGATTGTTTAGATTTGGAGCCCATGCATTCTCGTTTGTCTATTCCTGCTCTTTGTCTCCAGCCATGGACCAGCTCGTATTCTGCTCCATGGGCATCATTTTATACCAGAATTGTGTGCTTCTATCAGCTCAAGGCCACACCAACTTTTAAGCATATGATATGACATCTCCCAATAATCACTTGTCCAATAGATTGCCAAAATTTTTCATCTTTCCACACCCTAGGTAGTTCCCTCCCCCACACACATACACAGTACTAACTTGCTCCTAGTACTAGAAAGTTACTTATCTGTCTCCAGGAAATAGGAATGCCATACATTTTGCTTTACAGGGGATAGCATCCTATTTGAAATGACAGGACCGCCCTCTTCTTGAAGGTATCCTCTGTTTGAAAGATTGTCCAGGGGCAATCCTTTATTTGAAGGGTACTGCTAATACAAGTCCACTTCAAAGATTAAAAGAAAGGTCTATGAAGAGAAAAAAGAGGCCTTGAAGCTGTCCACTGACAGTGATCATCTAGACAACGGGAAGCAGGGGCATCCACAGGGGGAAGAGTCAAAAAAGTCAAGATGATTGTTTCGATTGCGTGGTTGTGGATGACCTCTTGATTTTTTTTTACTCTTCCTTTAGGCAGGAAGTGCACAAGTCTACTGGTCTCAGTCTTCTCCATTTTAGCAAGATACCTCCTATGTCTATTTAAGTTATACAAATGATTACTAAATGTGTATCTGTACCTGTACAATGCGTTTGTTTGCCTTTACCCCCCCCCCCTATTTTGCAATGATGCATAAAGCCCCCATCCTGGAAGACAGAGTACAAACATTCTCCTTTGGAACCTTTCAGATAAAGATCTCCGAAGTTCCTCCCTCCCCTCATTGTCTTAATATTCCCAAAGGCCTCCTATGTATCTTTAACTGGAATCTGAGTAGAGGCCTCCCATTCAACAGTCAATTTAATTTCCACAGCACTGCTCCAGCTTTGTTTCAGTAACTTCTATTTGTTAAAGAGGAAAAAGAAGACAAGAAACCAATAATTATTAAGTAAACTATTTTTTTCTATATACATACAATCAAAGTTTATTTTGTGACAGCAGAGTCACTAGAACACCAGTTTGTTTGGAAAGGAAACACGCGTGCACACATACACACCCTAAAAGTACAGAGAGTATAAGAAAAACAGTTATTATAAAGAAATTGGTACCAGCCTAGCAGTTCATGACTACCATCTTCCAAGTTGGCTGTTAGTATTAAAGAAATTGAGAGGTTGAAGCTGAGCCACAAAAAAAGTTACCAAGTGACATGCAGAGCCAGGCTAAAATTTACCCGTTATAGGTAGAGTTGGATAGAATCTGGTGCAACACGGGTAGCAGAATCTCAAACGTGAATGTTTTTCAAAAGCTGACATTGAGTAGTTAAGGTGCTGGACTAGGGCCAGAGATACAGGTCCTAGATGACCTTGGGTCAGTCACTCTCAGCAAAAGCTATCTTATAGGGTTTTTGTGGCAATCAAATGGAGATTCCCATGTAAACTGCCTTGGGCTCCTGGGGGAAAGGTGGGATTAGAAATATTTATTTATTTATTTATAAAATTTATATCACCACCCATCTCCCTCCACCAGAGGGACTCTATATAACAAATATAACAAATATATATATTTTTAAATAACATATCTGATGGAGCACTATGTCTTTGGCTGGACGATATTCTTAATCCTATACCTGCTGCTACTTGAAGTTAACCACTTGAGATGGGTTTGCCTCTTTAAGATCCAGCCAGCAACTTCAAAGTGGCAGCTTTTTATCACTCTTTCTTCTTTCAGTGTTAAGATCTTTGTTATCTTGGATTTACATTGTAGCTTTTTTAAAAGTCTCTTTGCAAGGAGCAAGTGATAAACATGTCTACATGCCATCAGACAGCCTGTGAGGCTCTGATGAGAGCTTACAGTGAATTTCTCAGGTGATCAATTTGTTATCTGCATAGTCCAGTCAAACCAGTAAATAGCACCTGTTTGATTTGTAGAACTGATAGAGCTCATATTAGTCTAATGGATAGTGTAAGGTGAGTCCCATGATTGTATTATGGCAAAAACAGCCATATTTAGTCATAAAATACACCCTTACAAATAATGGGATTTAAATGAACTTTAGTCCCATTGATTCCAAAGGGACTACTCTCAATACTGAATCCAATCTAGTACGGGCCAATGTTGTTTCAGGTGAACAGTTGAATCACCTTTCCTAAGATACAACATGGATGCCCAGTGGGTCAATTTAGAAAAGAAATCAGTTCACTCCAAGAAGCCTAAAGATGATGCCTAAGCTAACACACACACACACACCCCTATTGGCTGTGTGTGCATGGAACTCAAAATAGTTTTTAAAAAATGATGTGCTATGACCAAAAGCAACTCACTCCAACTGGGTGTTACTTCTTGTCTTGCAGATCATGGTTGCAACAATTGAAAATAACAAAATCATCCTGCAGATTGACAATGCCAGGTTGGCTGCTGATGACTTTAAAACCAAGTAAGTAAATCTTTCCTGGGCAGGGAAACGGGAGAAAACGTATATATAACCATTTGCAAATTATGGAAGGGAGTAGGAGAAGGAATCTAAAAGGAATCTATCCATGGGTGATCTCTTGCATAGCCCTGTTACATGTTAAAAAGGAAGTGGTCACATAAATAGCATAATGCCAGTCTTCTGTATCCGATATCTTTATCCCCTCCATATCAACCAGCCTAACACTAGAAACATTTTTACATTAGGAAATGGGTCGACAAAATTAAACAGAATCAGTGATTTTTTAAACAATGCCTAAGAAAATTGGGGTATTTCTTTCTTTAACCAGGTTTGAGACTGAGCAAGCTCTGCGCATGAGTGTGGAAGCTGATATTAATGGCCTACGCCGAGTCTTAGATGAGCTGACCTTATCTAGAACTGACCTGGAGATGCAGATTGAAAGCCTGAAAGAAGAACTGGCCTATCTTAAGAAGAACCATGAGGAGGTAAAGACCCAAGTGTTCCCTGGGCTGGAATCTCACTTTGTCATGTACAACCACTTACAAACAATGGGATTGAACTTGGATGTTACTAACTTAAATTCTATTAACGTTGATGGGTCTTGTTTAGGTATGACTAAAAAGCATTATGCAGTCTCCGTTCTGTGTACAAAAGTCAGTTTGAGAGCCAGTTTAATATATTTTTCTTATCTGTTTGGTCTAGTGGTTAAGGCAACGGACTAGAAACCAGGGGACTGTGAGTTCTAGTCCCGCCTTAGGCATGAAAGCTGGCTGGGTGACCTTGGGCTAGTCACTCTCTCTCTCAGCCCTAGTAAGGAGCCAATGGCAAACCAGGAGACTGAGAGTTCTAGTCCCGCCTTAGGCGTGAAAGCCGGCTGGGTGACCTTGGGCCAGTCACTCTCTCTCTCAGCCCTAGTAAGGAGCCAATGGCAAACCAAGAGACTGAGAGTTCTAGTCCCGCCTTAGGTGTGAAAGCCGGCTGGGTGACCTTGGGCCAGTCATTCTCTCTCAGCCCAACTCACCTCACAGGGTTGCTGTTGTGGGGAAACTAGGAGGAGGAAGGGGTATTAGGTATGTTTGCCGCCTTGAGTTATTTATAAAAATAATAAAGGCAGGATAAAAATAAATATAAATAAATAAATAAATAAATAAATAAATAATAAATAAATAAATAAATAAAAGCACTAAGGGCTGAATCTTCAGTGCTGTCAATAAGACAACATGCTGCACTGAATCTGAAGTCAGCAGAAAGTCTCTGCCACCATCTTCCATCTTGTGTAATGGTAGAGTGGTCCTTACAGGATTCAATCAAATGTTCAAAATCAAATCATTCTACAGGTTTATGTATACAGAATGGCTTGCAGAATGGCTTCAATTTCTCAGCTATTAAAGAGATAGGAGAAATCACTTCTTCTGCAGGATGGATTTGATTATACCGTACTTACATTTAAGCAATTCAATGACAAAGCTGTAGATTCACTGGGGTTGATTTATTTCTTAGAAATTCATTCTCAAGGGGTAACCAGACTCATGCTTTCTAAGGCCTTGGAAAAGTGACGTGAGGAAACTGCCGTCCTCTCGATGTTCTTGCACTCCAGTTCCAGTCAGACCCAGCCATCAGAGCTGATAGTCAGAGATGGGAGTTCTAGTCCAATACCAGAGTACAGCATGCCTTTTGGATTTATCTATTAGGGTTGCCGCTCATATGTGGCTATGGAGATATAAATGGTGAGAGGAGACGTTAAGCTTTTCCTTCTCTTTCTCTTATTTGGGTCATTAACACACTTGGTAAGAGACATGATGAACTTTAATTTTGCTGTATTTTTGTTGCTGCTCCCTGTATTCCTGCTACTTAAAGGTAAGGAAAAGAAAGAAGAGTTGCATTTGGAGCTTTCTCTGTCAGTACATCTCTGTCACCATCTTCCATGTCAGCTAGACAAGAACTTCACACCCTCTCTCAAACAAGGGAGGGAATAATCACAGGAAGCTTGCAAGTCGACTAAATACAGTGCCAGCACTGTCCACAAAGGATGGAGAGAGAGAAAAGCGGCTTTTGAGGTCAGGGAAGGTCCAGTGAGAGAGAAGAATAATTTTTCAGAGGCCCTTCAAACTGACCTGAGTTCTTTGGATGTTTTTGATTAAAAACGAACAAACAAACTCAGATCGTGTCTGAGCCTCGCTGGCCTGTGGATAGCTCACCTATTTCTACAAATGAGGGGGAAGTTAAATGCAGCTGACTGCTGCTACTGTATGTAAAAAGGTCCCCAATTAATGCTTGGACTTTTTCTCATTTTAAAGGAACTGGCTGCTCTCTCTGGGCAACTGAGTGGCCAAGTGAGTGTTGAAATTGACTCTGCCCCAGGCATTGACCTCACCAAGATCCTGGCAGACATGAGAGACCAGTATGAACTGCTGGCTGACAAGAACCGGAGGGATGCCGAGGCGTGGTTTACGAGCAAGGTGAGATGGAAAAGGGGAAAGAGAATGAAATGGGATAGGGGAGGCATTCAAGAAAACAATTCAGGAAGAGACAACTGGGCTGGTATGGTTCCCCAAATCATGATCTGACTTACAAACATCATCTCCCCTTTAAAAATATACAGACTGAAGAACTGAATAAAGAGGTCGCCATCAATACTGAACAGCTTCAGACCAGCAAGACGGAGATTACAGACTCGAGACGGACTCTCCAGGGCCTGGAGATAGAGCTGCAGTCCCAGCTCAGCATGGTACATGGATCAGTGGGGGCGGCTGAATTCCAATGTCTGAATCCTGAAAGACGTAACTTGACTTGATCTCTTGAGCAGTGCGTGTATATTTGTATGTGTGCATGCATGTGTGGACTGCACATGGATATCAACCAAACGCTTTGAGGTTCAATTTCTGTCATCTCCAATAGAACTGAAGAGGCATTACTAGTCAAATATTTAATTCATCATTCTGTGAAGCCATTATTTGTTTAAGCATGGCTTACTGAATAAAACACAATAGGTTGGATCCATAACACACTAAACTGTAAATATGGTATACAAATGACATGAACTGGAATCAACATGCTATACAATAAACAAGAAAACTGCATTAAGGCTGAAAGCATGTGTGAACCCAGCCAGTATTGGCAGTATTGGACAAGAAAAATTGCACTTTATAAAGCAGCTTCCTCTGTTTCTATACCAATGCTAGGCAGCCCAACTACATCAGAGCCCAGAGGATAGTATTTATAGCCTGCATGATACTTATGGCTTGGGGCTGGCAATGATATAGAAAACTTGTGGAAAAACAGCTAGTAACTATGGAGTATGGAATAGCTGGTAAATATTAATCTATTGGACTTTTACCGCTTAGTACAGTTAGCCAAGGGGCGTGGTGGCTCAGCGGGTAAGACGCCAGGCTTGTCAATTGGAAGACCGCAAGTTCGGAGGTTCGAATCCCTAGCCCTGCGTGCGGAGTGAGCTCCCGCACTAGCTCCAGCTCTTGCCAACCTAGCAATTCGAAAGCATGCAAATGCAAGTAGATGAATAGGTACCACTTCGGTGGGTAGGTAACAGCGTTCTGTGCACGTCATGCGGCCACATGACCGTGGAAGTGTCTTCGGACAACGCTGGCTCTTCGGCTAACAAACGGAGATGAGCACCGGCTCAGATTTTTTTCAGAGAGCGTTGAACTTCCCTTCTCATCAATGCCTTCTCCTTCTCAGAAAGCTGCCCTGGAAGGCACCTTGGCGGAAACCGAAGGTCGCTATGGCACCCAGTTGTGCCAGATCCAAGGCCTGATCAGCAACATGGAAGCCCAGCTGATTGAGGTCCGAGCCGACATGGAACGGCAGAACAATGACTATAAGATGTTGATGGACATCAAGACCCGTCTGGAGCAAGAGATTGAGACTTATCGCCAGCTCTTGGATGGCCAGGACTTCAAGTAAGTTGCTTTTAAATGAAAATGATTTTACTATTGGTGGCTTTAAGCTTCTTGATTTTATACTTGTTTTATCATGTCTATCTATCTGTATATCACATATGTTGTTCTGCATCTGTGTAGTTAGTTGCCTTGAGCAATCTGCTGAATGAAAGGGTAGATTATAAATTAAATAAATAAACAAATGAAGGTCTAATGTCCAAAGACAACATCTCTGACAGCCAGGTCCAAAGCAACAGAGATTTTTTTAAAAATTCTATTTCCTGGTGATATCTGGATGATCTTACTAGGAGAAACCAGACTAGTGTTAAATAACTATAAACTGACTCTTGTATCTGACTAAGCTTAAGGCCATATTTTGTGCTGTAAATCTGAGAAACTGGTTTTTGTGTAAAATAGGGTGGGAACTGGCCCTCCAGTTGTTGCTGAACTACATCCCTCAGCTTTCCTCACTAAGTCACTTACTGGGTAGAACTACTGGAAGCTATACTACCAGATGTAGACTGCAACAATGCAGACTACCAGCAGATGGCAGCAAAGAGCTGGAGTTTCCTTGCTGCTATCTAGTGGTCATTCTGATTTTTGCAAACCAGACCTGGTAGGCCTACATGCAGCTATTTTAAAGAATATTCATTCTCTTTCCATTGGGCTTTCTATTGCGATCAAATATTTTAATCATGCTTACCCCAGAGTTAAGAGAGACAGCAGTTTGTCCCAGGCCAACTAGCATAGTTTCTTAAGTAAGGCATTGATCTGGTATATATCTCATGCAAACCTATTGTTCTATCCATTTCATCACATTGTCCCAATAGTTCAAACATTGATTACAGGCCTTTCCTGTAAGGACCCCCAACTGCACAAAGATTTCTCTCCAAATTTTATTGCAATAGTTACTTTATCCAAGCAGCTACAGAACACTGCATTTTGAACCAAATATTGATGCAGTTGGATGATGTAGACATTGTTTGTCTCTTTCCCTGCTGGCTGTTTTTTTCATAATACCTTCCAATTGGAAAAGATACAGATACCTGTATCTTTCTCCCTTGGAAAAAATTATGCTGGCATAAAGTGTGCTGGCCAATTTCTGATCCCTATTTTGCCAAAATAATGAGGCTGGCAAATGGTGCTGCCCTTATTATATATTGCAAACCAAATTAAGGAAAGGGACAGGTAGATTCCTCTGGCTTTGTTTTTCTTCCCACCAAGCATCAGCAAACATGGGAAAACAATGAGCAAACACTCTCCCTAATATGGGATGGAGCAGGATAGGGTCAGTTTAGAACAATGTTCCTCAAACTTGGCAACTTGAAGATGTGTGGACTTCAACTCCCAGAATTCTCCAGCCAACCATTCATCCACACATCTTAAAGTTGCCAAGTTTGAGGAACACTGCTTTAGAAAGATTCATGGAATGCTGGGTTTAACACCAGTCAAGTTGCTCAACCTACAGGATGCAGGCAATGGGGGGGAGATTAATTGTGGGGGAGGAATACCTCCTGATTCTCCTCATAACCCTTTCTTTGCGCCTGCTTCCTGTCAGTCAGGCTAATTCTGAACAGGGCTGTTTTTTTTTTAAAAAAAAAACACCCTTACCCTTTAAGCTATTCTTAAACCTTTAATACTTAAACTGACAAAGGTGACATGTTCTCTTCAACTTGCTTTTGAAAACAGTCCCAGTCAGCTGGGTTACTGTTGTTTGTTCGCTTGTTCATTGTGATTTTGAGTGTAAGTATTCTTTCTTTTTTTTCCCCCTACAGCTTTGCAGGTATTGCCTCAGGAACGTACGGTAAGGTTTTGTTATTTTGAGGGAGGGACAGTGATAGAAAGCAATCTTTAATACAGTTTGCCAAATATGGGCTGGAAGGTATGTGACGGAAAGCCATTTTGCTAAAGCTAATCAAATCCAGATCTGGTCTATGCCAAGGTGGAAGATGTGAATTCGCCTACAGACAACCTTGAGTTCCATGATAGAAGAAAAGCAGGAGTAATGAATTATATTACAAAATATACTACTTGACATCTCCTGCTCCCTAAAATCCTGATGCTGTAAATATTTCGAGTCTGGATTTTCATTGGAATGTGAGAGTCTTATGGAAGACCTTTCCTGAACTACTGTAGTTTTTATTTGTCAGTGTTTCCATCTCCCTTGACTTACTCCTACTCCACCTTCACTCCTTACTTGCCATCCCCTGAGTTCTTTTTCCCTGCCCGATATGTTGACAATGCCTAAGATACTATATACATCCTTCATACAGAGGCTAGGGCATCACTTACATTAGGAATGAGCAATCTGATGTCCTCTAGATATTTTGGACTTCACTATCAGTTGAAGCCAGATGGTTCATGTCAAGGGACTGTGGGAGTTGTAGTCTACAACTCTGAGAAGGTACCAAGATACTTATCATTTCCTATACTGCTACTGTCATTTCAACTTTCAAAGGAATGACAGCCAAAGTTAAAAGGAGATGATCTAGAACGGTGTTTTTCAAACTTGCAACTTTAAGATCTGTGGACTTCAACTCCCAGAATTCCCAGCCAGCATTTTCCAGATAGATTTGATCATGATCTCTTGTCCATATGGGGCCAGTTCCAATGCAATTTCCCTCTTTTGCATTGGATGGCAACAATCATAGATTATGCAATAAAAGGACAAGTTCCATTAAGAGTCCATGCAGTTGGTCAGAGCCAGAGATGAGTGACAGGTAACTTGCAATCTCCTAGCTAGAGTGGCATGGAGGCAGACCTATTTACAGAAAAGCCAGGAAGTATCACAAGAAGGAAGTTGCATATTCGCTGATCATTCCAGGAAGTACTTCAGAACAGAAGCAGCTTCTGAGAGATGCCCCAGTACACCTTTTTCTTTCCTTAAAGTACAATTGCTACCTGAACATATAATTGGACCTAATAATTCTACATTTCTTCCTTGTTTTGTTATAGACAAAGTGGTTACTGGTAAGAAGCCCTGAAGAACACCCTCCATTCAATATACAAATTAAATCATCACCAGACTTCGATGGGTAGCTGCCATCACCAAGAGATGGAAATTTAGTATTTCACTCAGCAGTAGTTTCTTGAGCACATATGCTGGAAGTCATATAACAATTTGACTTAGTTGTTCTTGCTTTTACTTTTCTTTGTGGGATTTCTGCTGTCTAATAAAGTTCCTTTTGGGTCTTGCAAATTCTAAACGGAGGCTTGTTTCTAGCAATTAACCTGGCTACATACTGCAAACACTGATGGGCACTTAAAGAAGCTGTCAAGCAGATAACATTTTCACTACTAGAAATGTATGTGTATATCAGAAATTTAGCACCTGTTTAAAACTTTTTAAAGTAGTACACAGTCTGGGGGGGATGCAGTTATTTCAAAGAGTTGAAGACACTCCTACATGACCAGGGATTTTCCAGCCAGACTGGATCCAAAGCACTGCACAATCCTAATGTGTTACTGATATATATAATCTAGAGTAGCTGGATGGGTTCTTACATGCACCATGTAGTACCTCAGCTTTCCCAACCCAATCTCATCCACGTATTGTATTATGATCCCCATCATCATTCCTGGCCAGCATGATCCATGTTATTAAAGATGAGCATTTTGAGCAGAAAACAGTCTATATTCCCATAACTGACATATACACACAAATACATATTGAATTGTTCACCTCTGTACAAATAACGTCTAGGGGAAAAAATCAATGTTCGGTATTCATCTATTGAACCAGCTCACAGCTAGAAAGGGAATTCAATGGCAGACACTGTTAGCCCTGTGAGGTAGTCCCAATAAGAAGCCCAACCAGGAATACTAGCTCTACCTTTATTGTAAGGTTACATTAACAGAATCTTGCAAGACTGAAAATATTTCTCCCTTCCTTTCCTTTTACTCTCTGGAAAACCAGGGAGGGTCCCTTTTGAAACGTTCCCCACGCCATCCCTCCTTCTGTTGGCTGAGACATCTTGTACATGCCAGTTGTCCAGTCTGCAGCTCTCCCTTCTGTCTCCCAAGGTCATTCCCACATACCATTGCAAACACACAAAGTATTCCAGAGGAGAGTATAGGACACCTCCTCACCACACCTGCCAAGCAAGGCCCAAGGAAAGTTGGTGGCAGGCTCAATTCATGGTGGTGCAGACTAGGAGCTACCTGGGGCCTGGATTAGCCTCTGCAACCTATTGTGATTATTAGATCATGCTTGATCTGGACACTATCCATCTCTATAATCGGCACAGCATTGTCAGCATTATCACCATTTGCACTGTAAAGTGCTAGAGATTATTCTTATGTAAAGTGGGACTTTCTCCGCATGTTAATCTGCAGCCACTGGCTGCAGTGCAAGATACTGTCCTACTCTTGGTATTGATGAAGAAGTAAAGTACCAGCCCAGGCAGCTTGTGGACATGGCATGGAGTGGTGTGGGCACTGACGTGTTCTTTGCCCCAGCCAGCAAAATATCTTAAGGAAAAAAATGCATTTACCAGCATCAGTGAAAGATTTAAAATATATCTACACCTAAACTGTGGCTGTGTAATGGTATTTGTAGTTTAGGCAAAATTACCTAAATTCTATCAGATGCTTTTCCAAACTTTCTTTTTTGAATCTCTGACTGGGAAACTCATCCTAAAATGCTCAACAGGCTGTTCCATGATGGAACATGGTGAAAGCCATTATATATAATTTTTGTTGTTGTGTTTCTAAGCAACTGCACTATTTTAACTTAATTTAATGTCCCCCTAATTATAAAATGTTGTCATAATTATCTTAACCTGAAGAAAGTACTGTGAGTACAGCAGGACACCTAAATGACTGTGGTATATGTACTTCCTCATATGTAACATTTTCACACAGTTAATAACTATTGGGTGGGTCATCTAGATTCTAGAAGGTTACTTGCTGTTCTAGTGAGTGCATGGGAGTCATGGAAATATGACATTTTTGAAATTGTTTCCATGCTTTGATTAGGGAGTGTTCAGGAATGTAGTTTCAAGGTTAATTATATAGTTTGGGGTATATGGGAAGTCGGGATGAATGCTTAGAAGCAGGCTTTGGGATGAAACAAAACATCTGGAAAGCATAAATAATAATTTCTGAGAGAAAATTACCTCTAGCTTCAGTTAAAGGTAAAGGTTCCCCCCACACATTTGTGCAGTCGTGTCCGACTCTAGGGGCCAGTGCTCATCTCCATTTGTTAGCCAAAGAGCCAGCGTTGTCCAAAGATGCTTCCACGGTCATGTAGTCGGCATGACGCACGCGGAGCGCTGTTACACTTCAGTTTTACAGCTTCAGTTACACTTAGACTAATCCTACTGAAATCCATAGGATTTAAGATGATCATAATTCCAGTGTGCTTAATCTAGGTATGATCCAGTCCATTATCTCCCACAGTAAGATAAAATCCAACCAAAGTAACAACACCAACAAAATCCAACCACACCAACAACCAAGGATAGGATTTGCATGAGGATGAAGTAATCCACTTGCCCCTGATTTCAGCACACTTTGGGCACTCAGCATCTTCAATCCTACACATTTTGCTAAGATTTACTGCTTTATTTATTGATTTGTTTGTGGAATCTATACCCCACCTCCCTCTCTCCCTTCCAATATTCAAAGCAGCTTACATCAATAAAAAAACCAGGTATAAAATATATATATTTTATATATATTTGTTGTATAAAATACAACAAAATTGATACAATCAAAGCCAAAATTAAAACCAATCATTTAAAAAAATTACAGTATAAAAGGTGGCAAAAAGTGATGTGTTTCTTAAATTATTTTGTTTTATTTATTTAATAAATCAGAAGAAAGAAGAAAGAAAAAAAGCAATACAACAACAAAAATTATATATAATGGGTTTTCGCACGCGCAAGTTTTATGCAACAGTTTCCATAAAGGATTATCATATTCCATTGTAATTGTCCATACAGAGTCTACATCTGTAAGCAACTCATTCATAAACCACAAGTAATATCAGGTCTTCACTCCATTGAATAATTGGTAGCAAAAATGCATGTTTCCATTGGTGGAAGTTTAGTCTCTTAGCTATATGAAGGGCACAGAGTATCCACTTCTGTTCTCCTGTTGTCAATTTTCATATAATAGGTATATAGTTCAAAAGAATACAGACATCCCTAAATAATAAACCTTCGCTCAGAGTCAAATTAATATTTGTAAGTATTTCTTCTAAGAACATAATAATTTAGGACATTATAAAAATATGTTTTAATGATACATTATTCTTTTTGCATGTGTTTTTACCAGCTTCCATAACACTGGGAGAGTAGGAGCCAAAGCCACATCCTTAGGGAGTGTATTCCAGAGTCTGGGAGCCATACAGATAGATATCAGCCCTTTAAGGGTAGGTAGGTCAGAAACAGGCACCACAAGAACTACTGGAACACTACTTTAGGTATAATAACAGAATCTTGAAAGCCTGACAGAGATTCTCTCTGCCCCTCTTTGATACAAAAGAGAATCAAGGAGAGCAGTCTTGAGTTTCTTTCTCACTCTCCCTCCCTTCCAGGGCTAAGCTGGTGTTTATGTAACCGCTGTTGAGTATCTTCTTCAAGACCATCTCCGTACTCCTCCACAACATCTTTCCTGCATGCTGTTTCCCACGTTTTAGATATTCAAGCAGAGGTCTTCAAAAGGGTCCTTTCTGCTGATCTGAATAACAGGGCAGTTTCATAGTGAGAGAGACTGCTGATAATCAGGCCCAAAACTGTTTAGGGCTTTAAAGGTCAATACCAAATTGTTAAATTGTGTCCAACAGGCAATCAGTAGCCAGTGCATATGTTTTAGTACAGGCATCATATAATCTTTGTGTCGTGCGTGGTCAGCAGCCTACCTGCCACATTTTGCATAAATTGCAATTTCTGAACACTGCATAGCTAGCCACATATAAAGAATATTGGAACAGTCATGATGATCATGTGATGGATTGTTTTCAGGTGCCATGATCTTCATATTTGAAGGTGTAACATGCTCTCATGCGCAGAGACAAGCTGGGTGATAGCCTTAAAAATGTAAGAGGAATATTCAGTGAAATGTAGACCATTAGAAAGTTAGCAATGACAAGCAATTGTCATAGGAGTCCTGCAAAAGATGTACACATCAATTAAACATCACAGCATGGTGAATTCATACAATCTATTTGCCAAATGATGATTTGAGCTGGTAGCAAGCAATGAATCATCAAAGGAAGCTTTTGACTGCCCTGCGAGACAAGCAGATTAGTGTGATATATTACACTAAATTCAGATCTGGGATGTGCCGCAAGAGTGTAAGAAGCTGTAACCTGGACATGTACAAAACTAATGGGAATGTTTCCCATAGTCTGAGAACTCAGTACAAATGTCTCAAATCCTAAAAGTTGCAAAGGTCAAGCAATTATGCTTTTACTATTATTACTGAATCATCTGCATATTTACTCAAAGTCAGTTAATTTTGTTGAGTGTAGCTTTACATAACATGCTAAGCCAAAACTAAAATCACATTATAATTTAGCATTGTATGCTAACTAGCTCTGAAGATCATGGTCAGCCTTTACCACTTTTATTTTAATCTGACTATGGCATATATAAGCTATATAAACAGCAAATATATGCAATCAATCTGCTATTCCATCAGAGGGAGGCTAATTCATGGGAGACACAGAACATTGCTACCTCACTTTCTGTGTGATAGATTTAAATCCCAAGTGCTTATGGCTGCTTCATGCACCCAAATGGGCGTACCTGGGGGATGGGTCCAAAAAGTCAAGATGGCAGCATCAACCACACAGTTGAGGACACCATGTTGACTTGACACCAACCTACCTCCGAACTCCCGCATGTGTTCATGCATGCAATAGTATTCAACAGCATTTGATCTGTGTAGCCTGCTTTGTAGCAGTAGTGCTGCTCTGAACAGTTTTGCAATAAGCAAAGGTGGTGGGGGGGTTGTTTGCTGCTTTTTGCTTTTGCTTACCTTCCAAAGTAGAAGTTAGTAGAGAGAAAAAGGAGGAAACAGGAAGAAGGTTTTCTGGGTGAGGCAGAGTGCCAAGAATATGCACATGGCTAGAACTGAAAGGGAAGAAAGTAAGAAGTGGAGGGGGAAGGGGGAAGAAGCAGGAGGCTTGGCATAAATGCTCCACCAAATTTGTGGGCAGGGAAACTGACTCCCAATCTTTCCAGGGAAAGGATAAATGCTGCAGCAATTGCTCACAGGTAGCACTCCCCCTTAGTCATGACCGTAGCAACAGAACTGAAAAAGCCCAGTGAGAGGGTTCCCTCTTATTGCCTTTCTTTGGGACTCAATGGGAGCCTCTGAAACCAGGGGGCTGCAAACCGCGGGAGAGAAAAGTGGACAAACAAAGACCTCCATGCCACCTCTTGGCTGCTCAGTAACAAAGTGAAAGTAAGAACACCACTCTGTGAAAATGTCTCTCAAACATTCTTCTTTGTTAAGAACTTCAGAAGGAAACTCTCTGCTATCAAACCTAAGGAAAATTGATAGAGAAAAATGCAGGAGAGGTTCCAGCAAAAATGGACGGGAGAAATTCAAGGTGTCCAGCTAAAGCTACATGAAATGAGATTGACCAGAGAGTGAACAGAATGGAAATAAGAAAGCTTCTGGAAGAGGCACCTATAAGTTTGTGCTAATGTTGGGGATATAAACTGGCATTCCAGCTATGAAGGCAAGAAGAGATTTGCCAGCTTGAAAAGAGCAGGAAGCCTAGATAAGACTAAACCTTATGTTTGAAAAGGACCTTATAAGTTACATTGCTACCCTTGCTGGAGAATCTCTCATCAAAGAATCTAAAGAGATTCAGCCTGTAACTTTTCAGTCAAGTGGGTCATGGCATAAGCTTTTGCTCAGCAAATGGAGAATTTGGTTTTGACATACCAATACCCTGGAGATCTGGACAATCTTGAAAACAAGTCAACACATGGCCAGATTCCTTCTCCTTAGTTCTCTGCTGAAACCACTTCTTTGGAAGATAAGTGTATTTTTCCAGGGCAAATTAATCCAGACATACACTGAACTACTTTTAAGACCAGTTCAACATGTCCACATGTACTCTCTAAAACCAACATGTGTTAAGCTCCACATGCAAGAAGTGATCTTGAAACTTCCATTCCGAGTGTTTATCCCAATTTCAACACACAACAGAATAATTCAAGCCACTTTCTAAATATTTTTTTAAGATCTGGTGAATCATGATTCAGTCATAGGTTGAGCTATTCATGGGACAATTTCTTTGATGTCAATTGACTGCAGAAAATGAGAATGATTTGCCAAAGAAGGGTCATTAGGTCTAGCCCATTGTTTAATTTATTACTGCAAAAGATGCAGTGAATATGATTAAACAAAAGGATGGATAAAAACATGAAAGCAGTTGGGGAGTGCACTTTTAAAATAGAAGGTATATTTGGATGAACTGCCCAGACATGGCTAATGGAACACTTGGGATTGGGAGTGGTGAGACTATAAAAATAAGGAATGCAAAATCAGAGACAAGGCTTTCTCTTGAACAATATTGCTTTATTTTGGGTTGGCAATGGAATTGGGGTTACATGCACATATACATCACAGAGACAGAAAATCAAACTCATCAAGGGATTTTGACTCACTGGTATAAAACGGTTGACTTCCTTCTCAATGAACAGTTACCAACTTGCAAGGTTTCTGGACCAGTATGAGCTTAAGCTACAGTAAGTGCTCGTCGGAGCATTTCTTTCAGGTTTTTTGAAAATGGACTATTTTAAGGTTTCCAGAAATACATTTTCCTTTAAATTTTGTTCTAGAACAGAGCTTTCCAAACTTTTCATGTTGGTGACACACTTTTTAGACATGCATCATTTTGCGACACACTCTTACAGCAGGGCATCATTTTGCGACACACTCTTACAGCAGGGCACAAGGCAGGCACTAGGACCTGCGCGGAATCACAGCAGGTTTGGAGGCAGCAAGGCACAAGGCAGGCACTAGGACCTGTGCGGAATCACAGCAGGTTTGGAGGCAGCGAGGCACAAGGCAGGCACTAGGACCTGTGCGGAATCCTGGCAGGGCAGGTTTGGAGGCAGCCAGGCACAAGGCAGGCACTAGGACCTGCGCGGAATCACAGCAGGTTTGGAGGCAGCCGGGCACAAGGCAGGCACTAGGACCTGCGCGGAATCCTGGCAGGGCAGGTTTGGAGGCAGCCAGGCACAAGGCAGGCACTAGGACCTGCGTGGAATCCTGGCAGGGCAGGTTTGGAGGCAGCAGGGCACAAGGCAGGCATTAGGACCTGCGCAGAATCACAGCAGGTTTGGAGGTAGCAAGGCACAAGGCAGGCACTAGGACCTGTGCGGAATCCTGGCAGGGCTCAGAGGCAGCAGCAGCCGCGACACACCCAGACACTGCAGCCGACACACTAACGTGTCCCGACACATAGTTTGGAAAGCTCTGTTCTAGAAAGATGCATAGTATGGACTTCTTCTCTTAATTGTCTCAAAGAATGCCAAAAGATCTTTTGTTGGTGGTGACATGCTGGGAGAACAATGCCTGCTCATTGCTAGGTTTGAAGCTAGATTCAATTGCCAGAGCAACACAAAACATTGCCCCAGACCTTTCCTGGTCCCTCACCTATCCCAATAAGAGGCAAACCTCTCTTTCACCTTAATGCCATGGCACTAAAGAACTGCCCAGTTTTTGTTCTATAGATTTTTTTGGAACAAGGCAATAATGCACATACCCAAGAAAGGATCATCATTACTGTGCATATACCAATATTACAAACGGGAGGAAAAATCCTTCAGAGAGAGTAGACTCTCACCCTGTGGACTTTCCCTAAAAGTTCTACAGGAAAGCTCTGAAAGTCTAGCCTGAATATTAAGTAAACTGAGTTGAAAATTTGTGAACAGAGATGAATATGAAATTGGGTTTGTCAGAATTGTTATGTGACCATAATAGTTCAGACTTCCTGAATGTATCCAGAAGAAACCTGGATGCCTGTGCACATCTCCAGCCATACTTTTCAGAACACTATGTCAGATAGATAGATAGATAGATAGATAGATAGATAGATAGATAGATAGATAGATAGATAGATAGATAGTATGCACAGTTCTTGAAAGCAATGTTTACATAGGAAAATGCATTTTGATCTATTCTTGGTTCTAATATATGCCTCTCCTTCTTTTGGTATGTTCCCTGTGTGTATACATTTGCAATAAATGAATGAATGAATGAATGAATGAATGAATGAATGAATGAATAAATAAATAAATAAATAAATAAATAAATAAATAAATATTGCAAATGTATACACACAGGGAACATACCAAAAGAAGGAGAGGCATATATTAGAACCAAGAATAGATCAAAATGCATTTTCCTATGTAAACATTGCTTTCAAGAACTGTGCATACTAGGAAAGGTGCTTACACGTTCTTCTTCAATGCACCTTTAGAAAAGAACAGGAATGTGTGCATGAATAATATTACAGTTTGTCCCCTTGAACTCTTAAACAGAATAACCAACAAGAGCTGTGCCTGATAGGTAAGAAATCAGGCAAAATTGACAGAATTGCCCATCCCTACCATGAGATCAATAGTCAGATTCCCTGGACTAATCATTTTGTATGTCCTAGGCCAGAGCTTTCCAAACCGTGCACAGGTCCTAGTGCCTGCCTTGTGCCCTGTTGTAAGAGTGTGTCGGGAAATGATGCCTGCCTAAAAAGTGTGTCACCAACATGAAAAGTTTGGAAAGCTCTGTCCTAGGCTGTCCCCTGGCACTAAGAAAATATTTGAGGGCTGAGTGCCAGAGCAAGCCAAACCCTGCTTTTCCTCTCCCCTCCAAACTTTGTGAAACTCCATCAATTAAAGGAACAGTTTAGGCACAATTCGGCAGAACCAAAGGTTGATCAAGGCCAAGAGCTTTGAATAAAATCATGAGTGTTCTTCATATGGCCTCATTAAAGTTAGGAAAGGTGGTGCAATATTTTTTTAAAACAACGCTAGCAAAACCTGGACAATCACCTAGCAACAGTGAAATCATGCCCTGGCACATCCACTTACCCGAGGTATGATACAATGCAACATGAAATAGAGTCTAGCCAGTGCTAGCGAAAGATCTGTGAAGAATGGAGACAGGGGTTGCGTCGAAATGTAGCAAGACAGTGAAAACACAAACAGCAGAAACCCTGGAGATAAAACTAAATGACCAGTATAGAAGTCAAGAAGAGTGTGGCAACTTTATCAGTGATACTTACTGGAAATGCTTCTTGCACACTCAAAAGGGAGAACAGTTCAAGGAAATTAAAATAGCTCTAGATTTTCCTATCTCCAGTCCCTTTCACTCTAGCACCCTTCCTTTTCCAGTGCCTAGGAATGTAAAAGAAATCTGTCACAGTATTCCTAAAATGAAATCTATCACCGAGCAAATGTTAATGGTATCTACTCAGGTCCAGATTTTTCTCTCACAAAAATACATATATTTCAGGAATGTCCATATTAAAAAGTATATGTTGGGGAGAATTTTATATAAAAGTAGCATTTGATCACATGTATATTTCTTCTTCTTCTACTATTACTACTACTACTTCAGCTTTAATCCTTTCTGCCCAAATGCACATATGAGGGAAGATGACATATACAAACAATGATAGATTTTTTGATGGCTGTTGTTGGTCTTCCGGGCTGTGTGGCCGTGTTCTGGAAGTTGTGGTTCCTAACGTTTCGCCAGCATCTGTGGCCAGCATCTTCAGAGGGCAGGAGATGCTGGCCACAGATGCTGGCGAAACGTTAGGAACCACAACTTCCAGAACACGGCCACACAGCCCGGAAGACCAACAACAGCCATTGAACTCTGGCCGTGAAAGCCTTCGACAATACAGATAGATTTTTTATTTGTTTTAAATAATTCACAGCCAATTTATCAGCACAGTATAAGTACTTGAGGGGGCGTGGTGGCTCAGCGGGTAAGACACCAGGCTTGTCGATCGGAAGATCGCAAGTTCGGAGGTTCAAATCCCTAGCCCCGCATGACGGAGTGAGCTCCCGCACTCGCCCCAGCTCTTGCCAACCTAGCAATTCGAAAGCATGCAAATGCAAGTAGATAAATAGGTACCACTTCAGTGGGATGGTAACAGCGTTCTGCACGCATCATGTGGCCACATGACCGTGGAAGCGTCTTCGGACAGCGCTGGCTCTTCGGCTAACAAACGGAGATGAGCACCGGCCCCTAGAGTCGGACACAACTGCACAACTGTACGGGGGGGGAACCTTTACCTTTTCCTATAAGTACTTGAAGGTCTGCCATGCTGACCTGGACTGAATTCAGAATGATTTACACAGACTTATCAGTGACCATCTTTCAAATCCTGGCTCTCATCTGCAAGGCATAGTTGCGGAACCAATATGGGTGGTTTGCTTAACTCTACTCAGTTGAATCCATTTGCTCTATTAGGCCAAGGTCTGCCTATCCTATCCTGATCCAGCATCCTAGAAGCCAAATTATTCTTAGAAAGTCCAGTCCCAACCAGAGAATAGATAAAGAAGAAATTGGGATACTGGGAGTGAATATCCATGAGTTAAAGTTTACTGGCCCTTGTCCTCAAGGCTGAGCGGAAAATTCATCTGTCTTTTCTGATATGGTAATCTCCAGTTATGTTATCATTTCAAGCCTGTATGGCTTTCTAGGCTAGTTTTTACTTTCAGAGTACTTTTATTAAGAATAATCTGTGCCACAATGCCAGGAAATTATAGAATGTGTCATTCAACATATTTTGAGACCCCAGATTGGGAAGGTTGAACTATATGTACTGTATATTTTGAGTGGAACAATAAAAATTGCTTCCAATTTTAATCTGGGGCTGGAGTGGAATCATTCTGGTGCTCCAAGGATCAAAGGCCTTGGAAACGTCACAGTGCTGAAAGAGGTTTCTTATATTTAATATTAATAATATTCATTCAAATAGAGGTGGGGGTTATTTTACAACAGCCATTTTTCAAGCTAGCCAATCACTCAATAAATTAAATTTTATTATGGACACCACCCAGCAAAAGTTACACAACAGAAGCACAACAGAGTCTGAGACACTGATGCCCTAATTAAGAGACTGAGTAATTCTACTATCTAATCAATTCAGAGCAAATGATGTTTAGGTATAGATTAAATCTCTGATGTCACAATCTATTAGCTATCACAGGGAAAGAGGCTGAACATAAAATTTATCAGTACAATCTAAAAACAATGTATAGGGGCTAACTTGAAGTTGTGTGAATCTTTCTATCATATTTCTATTGCTCCAGAGCCACAAGGACATTGCCATTTTACATATACAACTTCCTTAAATCTGCCCCCTAAAATTCTTGATGTAATCTTAAAATGCACTATGAAGACTTTGCCATCATTCTACCAATACTGTAATACACAAAGAGGCAAAGAGATATTCAAGCCTGATCTCCTGCCTGACCTATACTTTACGTTACATTCCAGACTAACAATGTTTTCATCATTTTCTAATGAATACCAATTATTCTTCAACAAACCACAGCTTAACTCATTGGCTGAACATTTATTAAAGGACCAGTCCTACCATTAAGCAGAATCAGAAGCTATTCATGCCCTATATGTTCCCTTCAACCATTCCTCTCTGTTGGAAGACAGATTCTGCTATGTCCTATTTCCTGTCTTGAATCCCCCAACTTTACTTGATGCAGTGCTGAAATAAGATTAAACTGGGAGTCCAATCAACTTCTGTTTGTGGAACAACATGGCTTTGCTACCTGTTCCTCCAGGGGAAAAATGTTCCAAAGAATAGGGGCTGCCACTGAGAAAATCTGTTGCTAGGTTTATGCCCTATGCAGCTCTCAAAGCGGTGGAGATTCACAACAGGCCATCTCTTGATGAAAGTAAGCTGCATCTGAAACTGTACATTTTCATCAATTTGCTGCAAAGTGGACAGCTACTGTACATGTCAAAAAGGCAATGATGGAGTAGCCTATTTTATCTCTTGCAGCAAAAAGTGTGTTCTGGTTCCATAAACGCTAAGAACGCTCATTATTGCTGCTGTTGTTGTTTTAAAAAAAGAAGTACATCATCAAGGAAGAAGACAAAAGAGAATCAGTAGTATCTGATAGCAGTATCTCTGTTGCTCCCACCTTCTAAAGGTGCTTGAACTTTACACCAGGGAAGGCTATTCTTTCAATAGAAGACTGCCTTCTGAATGCAACACTAATGATCAACTTGGCAGGAAGTGAACTGTTGACATGATTTAAAAAATATTGAATTGCAAAATAATAGTTAATTGTCCAGTGTAACAGTTCAACTCCTTCTCTCTCTCTCTCTCTCTCTCTCTCTCTCTCTCTCTCTCTCTCTCTCTCTCTCTCTCTCTCTCTCTCTCTTATTGAATCAAAGGAAATTCTGTCTCCTCAAGGAATGCTCCTTCTGTGAAGGGAGGAAGAGCTGTCCTGGAGAATTCACTTCTCACTTTTTGTTAGATAGAAGTGTCATAAAACACTTCAGACATGCCTGCTAAAATGGAAATAGGTGCAAAATCTCTTGGGCAAAATATCATCTTGGCTGGTTATGCTGACTTTGAATGATGAGACTTGTAGTCCAGCACATCTGCAGACCACCTGATTGAGGATTCATAGCCTCAGTTCCAAAGCATAATGATTTCAAAATATGCATTTCATGGTGACATCATAAACAAGTATGGAAGGGGCAGAGTTTGCTTCCTGATGTTGTGATTCAAGATTCTTCACTTATCTCCTATGGCTGGTCTTTGCATTTTCCATAACCACCTAGTGAAAGGCAGTTTTCCCAACCCACTGACCCACAATGTAGTCAGTTATATATCCCATACATTTACTCAATTTAGATGTAATCAAACCAAATGCTAATACATAGACTGGTTCACCTATCAGGTACCCTACATTACAATTTGTTTGATTTTGGGACTCTTGTTCTTTTTTGCCCAGCACTAATGTTAAAATCTCATGGCCAAAGAGTTTTTGCCTGCTGCAGATGTAATCAATTGGTGTAGTATCCTTGTTGTGATTACGGCGTGGGTACATACATTTACAGAGGTATCTCTTAACCATCAATTGATAACCCTAATCCATTTGGTGGGGGGGAAAAGCACGAGACAACCAAAATAAGTGGCCATAATTGATTGGTATGCAAAACTCACTCGCAGGCAAAAAGGTTTTGGTGGGCAAAAAACCCAACACGAGCCGATTTTGGTTTAGTGTGTTTTGAAAACCCAAAGATTGTGATTTGTCAGCGATGGTTTATGGCTCAGTCTGTTGTACAAATCCAACCAACTGTATTTTTTTCAATAAAATTATTGATGTGTGAATCCAGTCTTAATATCCCCAGCTAGTTTCAAAATAGGCCAAACAACAGAATCATCATTAGTGAAGAATTGGCTAGCAATCAGGTGGAGTTTAGGATCAACCATTAATCACATCCAATAAACTTCTTGGAAATTTTTTCCTAATTAGCCAGGGCTGGTCTAAACTTGCTTATTCCAGTGCCAAATTTTAGTGATATATAGATGTGGCAAGTTGCTTGCAAATATCAATCATTCCCCTGGCATGTCTGCTGATATTCCATGGCTCCAAGCCAAGCTCCATTTGAGACATGTTTTTCCAACCTGGCAATGCAATACAGTAACTTCTTTCTGAGGCTGCAGGGACTACTTTTCCCTTCATGCAGAGAGGCTACTGGAGTCCAAACCAATTCCTAAGAAATAAAGTCTTAAGATCTTAAGTTTCTAGTCTCAGGACCCAGCACTTCCATCTTTTCTTTTGGCTCGGTGGAACAGTGTATGTCCAATTCAATCTTCACTTCTCTTATTAAGAAAGGTTGCTCTGTCAACATATAAAGCTCTTGACTAATAGGAAAACTCCCTAAGTTTTGTCACCCTCTCTATCTATGCAAACTACACTGAAAAATACATCCGTAAGTAAGATAATTTATTGTCACAAGAGAAGACAATTAAATACTTTTTTTAAAAAAAAACCCTGCCCAATATTAACATTAATTTCAGAGTTTAATTAATAAATAATAATTAAAATGGGGCAGGGGGGTAAAGCACAGTTGGATACCTCAAAATCTGAAAGTTGCAAAGTTCCTGATGAATCTTTCAGGGAGGAAGGAAAAATACTCAGCACGTGCCCAAAGTCATGTCTAAAGGAAATCTCTCAAAGGCAAGCATTTAGCCAAATATTTTTTATTGATTTAATTCATCATTATTCTTAGGTAGGTCTGCCTAGGATTGAAGCCTTTTACATTTTTACACACCC
This sequence comes from Charina bottae, assembly GCA_023362775.1. NCBI lineage: Eukaryota > Metazoa > Chordata > Lepidosauria > Squamata > Charinaidae > Charina > Charina bottae. The sequence continues at coordinate 3,562,187 of JALMGJ010000024.1, forward strand.
AAAGGAACATTTTATTCCAACCAGTGCAAGAGCTGATCTCCAAAAGCTTTCACATTTCAGACCCCTTTATGGGGGACAGCATCAATGTTGGACGCACACTTTATTCCCTCTATCAGCAGGGCCCATCTATATGAACTCCTCGGTTTGGATATGGGAATAACTACAGGTATGAATTCTGGATTAAGGAGTAATGTTAGTTTATCCTTGTGGGAAAATGCAAGAACATTCAAACCCCAAAGGGCATAGGGCTTGAGAGAAAGGCAATCCAGACTGAAATACAATACAAACAGGAACATTCTCAAGAACATACTGTACTGTGTAGTGCATGATCTGTGGATGCATGCATACATATCAAATCTCCCTCCATGTTCTGTATCAGAGGTATAAAATCTATAGAGAAACTGTACAATGCTCTTTACAGCATCTCCACATTTTAGATTCTTTATATAGTACATCTTAGGTTCTTGATCTACAGCAGTGTTTCTCAACCATGGCAACTTGACGATGTGTAGACTTCAACTCCCAGAATTGGAGTTGAAATCCACCCGTGGTGTGTTGCTCTCTGTGTTTGTGTAGGTATGGGGGTTTAGGGGTGCTTGTTTGTGGGGGTATAAGGGGGGTTAGGGTTAGGGTTCAAGAATGACAGGCCAGTGGGACAGCAAATCTAGGCAGCCTGCCTGACAACTTGTTCCTAAATGGCATCTGAAGGACTTATAAATGAAATGAAAGGCGGACAAGAACAGGGCAGAGATGGAAAAGAGATAGCAAGGGGGGTTCTTCAAAGCGTTTTTATGGAGAACATGACACAGCGGTACAGCACATGTAGAGGATCCTGGTGGAGAGGGGCCGTTAGCTGCTGTTTAGCTGGATCAATAGCCCATGTTGGTAAAAGTCAGCTTCTTTCTAGGTTCCTTGAGTCCTTTCATTTCAGTCCAGATGTGGACAAGGATCTTCATACACTCATCCATGGAAGAAATGTTTGATGTATTGTTAGCAAGGGGAATGTAAAAGAGAAAGTCAAAAGGTATGAGAAACCTAACTGGATCCACACCCTTATATTTTGCTTCCCCCACTCCCCTCAGGTTTTAAAACGTGGCTGCTTCGCACACATATTCACTATTTTTTTAACTTGTCAACTCCAATTTGCCATTTTCACATACCCTGGAGAGAAGAGAGAAATACAGAGGAAATGAAAGGAACAAGAAGGCGGGATGGTCAGTGATTGACTGCTGGCCTGACCAGTTCTCAGCCTTTGCAATGGGGCTTCTTTGCTCAGGACGCCCCTAGAGGGCTGTGCCTGGCAGTTTTGGGTAAAAAGAGCAATGGGTGAATCCTGATGGGAAGGAATGGCAGTATGGACACGTGATTGCTCAATTAACTAATTCCTTAATATTGTGGTAGGAAGAAGATAGAAGTAAGTGAAAGAAGATCAGAAAAAAAAACCTTGTTTTTCTATTTAGGGCACTGCCCCTGATTTGCCCATAGCTTTTTAGCTAATGAAGAAAAGAGTTGAGGAGCCAATTCCCCCACTCTGACTTTGTTCAAATGTTTAAAGGAAAGGAGAATGTAATCACCATGACAGTGCTCCAGCATCAGGAGAAAAAAAAATCAGGCTCTGCTGGATGAAAACTTTCAGCTTGCTGGCTTTCGAAGTACACAAACATACAGCCCACCCGAGCTGGAGCCGTTACATTTCAAAGCAAGCAGATTATTCCACCAAGCCTCTCCCATCAGGGTGTGTCTTGGCAGAATATGCTTTGGGTAATGGAACAGAGCACACCCTGTGAGGACTATAAATGGAACCAGGCAACACTGCAAATGCTAGCTTTTTCACGCTAAACCAAGCCGAGTTACAGTCTTGCACCTGGACTTTCTTTCACGATGACTTCACACTATTACCAAAGTTCCTCTTCTTCTTATGGTGGTGGTGGTGGTGGCGGCGGCGGCCGTGTCTCTTCTGTCCGCCTTGGACCATCCAGTATCCATGGGGGAGCTGGTGGCCGTATCTCTGCCTCTTCAGCTAGGTTTGTGTCTTCTGGGTCAGGATATGGAGGCGGTTATGGATATGGAAACACCTTAGGAGGTGGCTGTGGTGTTGGATATGTATCTGGTGGTGGCATCGGCTATGGAAGTTGCTTTGGTGGTGGAGTTGGTGGAGGCTATGGTGGTGGAGTTGGTGGAGGCTATGGTGGTGGAGTTGGTGGAGGCTATGGTGGTGGAGTTGGTGGAGGCTATGGTGGTGGTTTTGACTTTGCGGTTGGCGGTGGTGGTGATGGAGGCCTTCTTACTGGAAATGAGAAGATCACCATGCAAAATCTCAATGACCGCTTAGCAAATTACTTGGATAAGGTGCGAGCTCTAGAGGAGGCAAACACCGAGTTAGAGATCAAGATCCGAGACTGGCATCTAAAGCAGGCACCCACCAGCCCAGCCAAGGACTATAGCCATTATTACAAGATAATTGGGGACCTCCGTGACAAGGTAGGATCCTGAAGAAGGAATTATGTTGATGATAAGAGATCAGTATTTGGAAATTACGACAACCTCCTCCCCCTCCTCCTTATTGGTGCTTCTATCCATTATTCTAAAGTGCCACTGTGGTTATTCTCATATTCTGGACTATAACTCTCATGCTTTCTTCCCATTGGCCATGATGGCTGGAGAAGATGAGAACTTGAGTCCAAAATATCAGACACTAGATTGTCTAATCTGTGGTGTATGGATAATCAGATGTTGTCTAATTTCAAATTGTGGACTTCCTAAAATTAGATCAAGGAGAGACCAAAATATATATAGTCAGAATTTGTGTGTGTGTGTGTGTATGTGTAGTGGAATTAAATCTAACAAAAATTTAGCAATAGAAAATTAAAAGTGGCTGAAATTAAAACCAAGCTAATACAAGGAGACTGTTCTTGATAAAATGCAGCCCTGTATGTGAACATAGGCTGTAATGGAATAAAAAGCAAGCTGGAATGAAAACTCTGCTGGCTTGATGGCTCATTCACACATGCGTGTCAGCATAGGAGGTAACCTGCAGTCATTGGCTAATTAACATAAATGGGTGAAGCCACATATCTCTTGATATATTCTCACAATTACATTATGTGAGAAGCTGCCTTATAATGTATCTAACCATTGCTTCATTGAGTCAGTATTATATACTGTATATAACTGGCAGTGTATTTTCAGGGCTTTGGACAGGACTATTCTTGGAGATGTGAGAACCAGACTTGAAACCTTGTGCATACTACAGCCATTGCCCACTACAGTATTCTTTAATCCTCATTAAGCTTCTTTTAAGTAATAAATTAATCATTTTGTATTGCTTTTCTGTAATTTCCCTAGGCTGTTAAAATAATACTGTACATGTTAAGAATGATCAATGATTAAACTAGAGCACTGTATTTATATCATCAATATTTGTTGTTTGGTAGCAATTCAGATTTGCCCCAAACTGGATCCCATTTCTCCAAAAGTCAATGATTGGTGCTACTTCTTGCACCAAAACCATAATTAATGTCTAGCATAAGTATGTAACATGCTGCATGTAAAAAATCAATTTTAAAAAGTTTATAAGAGATGACTACTGTATATTGGGCAGGAAGGACACATTTAGATAATACATTTACATTAATTAAGCCACATTGCCATGTAATCACAGAATAATATTTGTCACAGTTACTTGGAGGATTGCTTAACTTCTTACCAAGAGCAGAATCCTACCCGATATGTAAAACTGTATGACTGGAAGTGATGCTAAGGAATATTCCAGTCTGTTGTCCAGCACCACCTAAATTATTCCAGTAATGCTTGTCTATTTTCTTTTCTTTTAATATTCATGATTGATTTATTGCTCACCTAAACATATTGGTATAGTATAGAGAACTCTCCTTAGCAATATGTAAGAAAAGGTTGGCAGACAGTTGCTACAAAACACTTCATATAGGAATGATGATGGGGGCAGAGGAAAAAGAGCCTCCACTGGCTGGCTGGCTGTGATTCCTGGGCAAACCCATAATGCAATGCAAAGGCAAATTATACTACCCCAAAACTTGCAGCTATCCAAGAAAAAAAATGGATTGACTAATATTCCTCAGAAATACCCTAGATGTCAGCCCTACGAGGTAGACCAGATCATGACACTGACTCCACAGGAAGACTAGAACTATACTTTATTGAATAGACAATAGTAACAGAATCTTGCAAGTGTGCTTGTGTTTTATCTTCCCTCCCTCTTACAACCCAGGGAGTCATGGCTTAACACATGCTTCAACACCTTCTGTTGTCCTAACAGCTTCTGGATGCCTTCTCCAAGGTCATCTCAATGCCTTCTACACTAGACAATTGAAGGAGAAAGTGTAGAAATATTGCCCTCCAAATGTCTTAACGACTAAGCCAAAGCATCTTCAAGGACTAAAAATCCTGCGTATACTCATGGTTTTTTTCCTGTCTTCTCTCTCCCATTGGTAGATCCATGACACTACAGTTGACAATTCTAGGGCTATTTTGGAGATTGACAATGCTAGACTGGCTGCTGATGACTTCAGACTGAAGTAAGTTTCTTTGCTATTTGGTTTTCTGTTCCCCAAGGACTCTTTCTGAGGTTAAGAAAGGAAGAAAAAGGATAATGGAAAAAATGAGATATGAGAGGACTGGAGCCCCTCTAAAACTGTATATGCAGGTCTATGCAACTAAGGCTCCATAGTTGAGCCCTATCCAAGACTGGAATAGATACTAGCAGGCTGGTGGCCATGATCAAGCAATGATGGATAGGAAGAAAAGGAGAGAAAAGTCTTGCTCATTGCCAGCTATGTAAAAAAAGCACAGCAACAGGAGCAAAGCAAGATGGCAACGTGGGAATGTGAGTCCAGGCTAGTCAAGCATGCTGGGGCCCTTGAAAAGAACATTGCCCCTCAAACCTAAGATACACAGTATACAGTTGATGAGTTTGGTTGAGCTTGTGCTTAAATATGAACTGAATAAAAGTAGGATAGCTTCTCATGCACTATCAAAAATAAGGTGGAAAGAGTAGAAACAGAAATAGTAATCTGCATAAAACATGCACATGCTGAGTTATACATATGTATGATGCAAATTTAGTTAAACTGATTGTAACTTAAATAGTAGCGGAAGCTATTTCATCTTAATGGGACAGATGGGGGTGATTTGTGTGTATGCTAAGTATGTTATCCAGGTTCTAGCTGCTGATGAGCAATTTCACAGCCTTCTTGATCTTTAAACTGGAGTCAGACTGGATAGACCTTCAAACAGAAGGCTGTCTTTTGTAAAGTAGATAACTGGCCTCCCTAAAGAAAAACAGTCCAGGTGAAGAAATGGAGGAAAAAAGGAAAAATGCTTGAAAAGTCGTTTGTCTTTTCACACATAGGTAGAAAAACCTTTAAAAGAGTACTTAGCTACAAGGTATTTTCTTCCTGTTTGGAGTTCTTGAACTTTTTCCTTGAATGCCGGCAGGTATGAGAATGAGCTGCATCTCCGCCAGTGTGTTGAGGGTGACATCAATGGTCTGCGCAGAGTCCTGGATGAACTCACTCTGTTTAAATCAGACATGGAAATGCAGATCGAAGAGAAGAAGGAAGATCTGGCCTACCTCAAAAAGAACCATGAGGAGGTGAGTAAGGGGGGAAAGGAAGACGGGGAACTGAGAATTCAGTTTAAAATTATCTATCACTGGGACATCCATAGGTAGATCCTTACTTTTTTATGAGTTCTGTATAAAAAAGGTTGATCAACAGATTGCTGATGGCTGCATTCTAAAAAACTAGATGGGGCCGAGACAAAAATATGGGTGGGACCAGGGCAGAAATGAAATCTAATCGATATTTTAAAAATAATTGAATTAATTCAATACAGTCAGTAAGATTACAATTTTGGAGGAATTCTGGGGATCACACCCAGAGCTTGAGGTGGGGAGGCTACATACTGCAGTGAGCTAAAGGTTGGGCATCTCTACAAAGACAGAAGTTGTGCCTCTTCCAAATGGCACCAGGCTCCATCTTATGGTAAGATACAATACCAGTGTGGATTGCAGGGAGGGCTGCTGGAAACCAACATCTGCATAAATTTGTTTATTTATTTATTTATTTATTTATTACATTTATATCCCGCCCATCTCCCCCACAAGGAGGGACCCTGGGCGGTTAAATGTACAGACTGCCTGCCATTTCTCTCCAGAAGATATTCTCTTCACTGGGAAAGGTATGGAGAGGGAATGGAATATTATTACTTCCTCTTTGTAGAGCTGGAAGTAGGAAAGCCAGCTCTTGATGGCTACTAGAAATGCCAGTTGGCCTTTAAGCCTAACAAAAATGTGTAGAACAGCCTTTACCTTGCATAATGTTGATAACTATTGCTCATCAGAAGACTATTCTAAACATTAAAGCCTTCACGGACACAGCTGCTGCTGAAAAAAGGTACTATGTGGAGTGAAAACTAACTGTTTGTCTCTATTTTACCACCACCACCCCAAGTTAATGAAAGAATACAGCACTCAAGTGACTGGAAAGGTCAGCGTTGAGATGGATGCTGCACCTGGAGTTGACCTCACCAAAATTTTGACCGACATGCGAGAACAGTATGAACAACTGGCTGACAAGAACCGCAAAGATGCTGAGGCCTGGTTCTTTACCAAGGTATGCTGCCTTCCCGGAAATTGTCTGTCTTCTCATGACAGCCTGGATGCTTCCATCCAGAAGGTTCTTTGTGCTACCAATCAAAAAACACAGAACATAGATTCATTCTTCCCTCTCCCTTTTTCTGCAAAAAAAGCAGGTAGAAGTACTGGAAAAATTCAGGATATCCCCTTCTATATATTATTCCAGATATGTATTGGGTTACAGCTTCCATGGCCACATGTAAGGGATTAAATTATTTCTATATCCCTGTGCAAACATGTTCAGATTGTACTGTAAGTCTAGGAATGTCCCTAATTACATATATTTGGTCCACTAGGAATTATTCAGCATATTTTGTTTTTAATTCTTCTTGCACTCAGACCGAAGAACTGAATCGTGAAGTTGCTACCCACACCGAACAACTACAGACAAGCAAGTCTGAGATTTCAGAACTAAGACGTACAATACAGAGCTTGGAAATCGAGCTGCAATCACAGCTTAGCATGGTATGTTCCTTTGCCCAACCTTTGAAAGGAAATAAATCAGATTAGGAAGGATATTTTTGGTAGTTTGTATTTCCTAATTTTTCATTTCCAAACAGTTAGTAAATTAAAATTCAGCTATCCATTGAAATTCACGTTTCTCTGAATTTTGCAATGCAAAATTTGAAATGGTGTATATCAAAGAAAATGTGCACACAATACTTATATTCCTGAAAATAATGTAACAAATAATGTTAGGATAAATATGCTAAAAAGCACACATACATTTTAGTGTGAATTTTAAAAGTAACCGTCTGAAACTAGCATAGAAATGGGATGACCCTAATCGAAAAAAACAGGAAACTGAAACAGAAATTGGTAGGTTCAGAAACATGAGAAATTGAGGGACAGTGAAATTGCAAGATTCACCCATCCTTCAACAGGTAGAGATATAGGAATTGCCCTACTGGAGTTTGTCCAATAAAACATCTAGCTTATGAAGCATTACTGGTTAGATGGAAATATTTGCAACAGGGCAAGATGGTACTATCCTTCCCCAACTCCCAATCCTTATAGTAGCGATGAGTATTATTCACGTTCTTAGAGCTGGAATCAAGCTGCTTTATGATGGAGATTAGATTCTGCAGTTCAATGTTGGTAGCCATTCAGATTGCTAGATCCTCTTATTTTTCTCCCTTATTAGAAAGCTGGCTTGGAAACCAGTTTAGCAGAGACAGAAGGCCGGTACTGTTCTCAGCTAGCGCAAATCCAGAACCTGATTACAGGCGTGGAAGAACAGCTGGCTGAGCTGAGGAATGACATGGAGCGCCAGAATCAGGAATACAGGCTGCTCATGGATATCAAGACACGGCTGGAACAGGAGATTGCCACCTACCGCAACCTGTTGGAGGGCCAGGACTCAAAGTATGTAACTGGCCCACAATGAAAATAACTTAGCAAGGCAAAAAGAGTTCTTGGGCGTGTTGAGGCTTTCAATAGCTCATCTGGTGGGTTTCTTGGTTGAGTACAGAAACAATAGCCTCAGTCTGCAGCTAAAAATGCACTTGAGAAAAATGCCTCCTTGAATTCCCTTCTAGGTTAGTGAACTGTGGACAATCATTTATCCAAGTAAAATTGAAAATTTAACATGCAATCATATATACAATTATAAAAGATCAAGTGACTGTGGGCGGTAAACATTTGTTTTTTACAGAATAGCTTATTCACATAAAATTTACATCATTTGGGCAACAGATTCCTTTCCAAAGATGTTTAGACTTTCCTTGCAAACAACTGAAAGACCTTAGTAGTTGGCATATATGAAAGATATAAATCAATCAGAAAATTTTGACCATAGGTGAAGGAGAATGCCAGCGTGCCCTTCTGAAGTAGAGAGTGCCAGAGTTTAGATACACTTCTTTATTCTCTAAAAGTTCTAGGATTTAGTTTTCATCTTTATTCTGCAAGAATAAAAAAGTAGTCATTTATATATGAATTGAGAATTCCAATACCTTTTTGAACTCAGATTTTACTATCTGTCCCTTAGCTACTTTACTCCACATGTTCCTTGGATACAAGTAGCTGCGTAAAAATGGAATTTAAAATATTCCACATGTAAAATCACTACCTGGTTTGGTGCATCTATGTTGTTATGTAGAATTCTGTGTTTCAGTCAAATATGGCAAAAGCCACTGTTTGAGAGCAGATCTCCACTTTGGTTGAGGCCGTATGCAACTGATCTCTCATTTTAATAAGTTTCATTCAATTAGGGATCTAATTCAAGATAATCATGACAAATAGTGCTGAGGACTACAGTATGAAGATTCTGCTTCCATTAATAACTTTGAAAATATACTAATCTAAAAACAAGCCAGTTTGGTGTAGTAGTTTAAGGCACCAGGCTAGAAACAGGGAGACATGAGTTCTAGACTTGCTTTAGGCACAAAGCCACCTGGGTGACCTTGGGCCAGTCCCCTCTCTCAGCCCTGGGAAGGAGGCGAGGGCAACCCACTTCTGAAAATGTCAGCAAGAAAACAACACAGACTTATCCAGGAAGTCACCAGGAGTCAGCTCTGACTCAGAGGCACACATATAGTCTAAAAAATCCCCTCCACTTGCTATGTTGCTTAGAATGACAGAACTGAAAGATTAGCAGGGTTACAAGGACAGCAATCTCAGCAGCAGTTCAAAGCTATTCCTAAGGTCAGGAGTTCCTAGGACAACGAAGCCCTTTGCTCGGGGCCGGATTGAGGCCAACTGATGCCCAACAACAGTGCTCCTCACCCCTCCCATTGCTTAACTCAATAAGTGCTGAAAACTAAAGTCAGGTGCGGCTGTGAAAGAGTTAATGGCATGATAGTGGGGGGGGAATCTGTGGTGCCCCCTTCCCATGGTGCCCTAAGTACATGCTTGTTTTGCTTAATGGTTAATCCAGGGCTGGCTTTGCTCTATGCCATCACCACTAACCATCCCGTTTCTTCTGTTTCCCCTTTACAGACTCCCAGGATGGTCTCCAAAAGATGGTAAGAAAAACTTTAGTTGAAGTCACAGACATTAGGGTGGTGGAAAGGTTCAAAGGAGTGCTTCACACTGACCACAGTCTGGGTGAAACTTTCCTTGGAAGATGCATTGCACCTACTTGAGCTGCAAGTAGCAAACATGGTTTCTGCACAAGGCGCAGGACCCTCTTCCAGTTACTGAAAGAGTTGGATGAAGGGTGCAGAGCAATGCAAAACTCCTCCGTCAAGGAAAACTGCATGGCCTCCTTGCTGATGTATTGTGAAATGTACTCACTGACAAACTCTTTCATATTTGGAGGACAAGTACTGAACATGGTAAAAATTATCTAGTCCCATAGATTACTATGGCTTTATTCATATACCGTTGTTAACCAAATCAGGCAAAGACTTTGCACAATGTCCTTAGTTGGTACTCATCTTGGTTAAAGGAATAGGCACAATTCAGGGCACAAACATAAACACAGGATTGCAACATTGTACTATTAGCTATCAGTTGCAGATTGTTCCTTCTGAACTGAAACAGCCTGTTTAGGGAATGAGAAACGTATGAAAGAATGAAGAATGTGAATTGCTATGGGCAACTTTCCTTGCAATGTGGGAGATCTAGAGGCCTTCCAATGTGCTTTACAGGTAGTCCTCACTTAACGACCACAATTGGGACCGGAATTTCATTTGCTAAGTGAAATGGTCATTAAGCGAATCCAACCCAATTTTACGACCTTTTTTGCAGTGGTCGTTAAGCAAATCACTGCGGCCTTTAAGCGAACCACGTGGTCGTTAAGCGAATCACACGGTTCCCCATTGATTTTGCTTGCCAGAAGCTGGCCGGGAAAGTAGAAAATGGTGATCATGTGACCACGGGACGCTGCGATGGTCATAAATGCAAACCGGTCACCAAGCGCCCAAATCGTGATCACATGACTGCAGGGACGCTAAATGGTTGTAAGTGTTAGGACTGGTCGTAAGTCGTTTTTTTCAGCACTGTCCGAACTGTCACTAAACAAATGGTTGTTAAGTGAGGACTACCTGTATTTCACATCGGCTTCCTCTCTTTTCAACAGCATCCTATGGAGGAGGTAGCACCACTATCAGCTACACTAGTGGCGGCAGTGGTGGTGGCGGCGGCGGCGGCAGCGGCAGCTACAGCAGTGGTGGCACTACCATGACTACCAGCAAAGTGCGTTCTGGAAACTTCTGAATCTCCTGAAAAGTGCACACACCTGTAGGACGGGCTTTCTTCCTTAAAGAGAAAGGTGGAGCAGTCCCAGCACAGCCACAAAATCCTTCCTTTTGCACACGTATGCCTCGGCTTGGCTACTTTCTTCACCGCGTTCCCTTTCAAGCTTTGCCTGACTCATCCCAGCAGATGCTCATTCTGTATTGGTCATGATAATAAAAATCCTCTTTGGGCTTGATTTTGCAAATAAAAATGGCTTGGCCTCTTTCTTGTTTGCTCCACAAGCGTTCAGCCCTCTTTGGAATTTTACACAGGCATGTTTGTTGGATAGAAAACTGTGTCTGGAAAAGCAGCAAGCAGACAAAAAGAAAAAAAAAGGAACATGGAAAGAAAAAAATCTTCAAAAATTGGCTTCATTGCTTCAATTTTCAGATTCAAGATTTTTAGTTGTAAGGATTACAAGAAATCCGAAGAAATATTCACCAGATCCAGTGGAAAAGGTGGATATTGTGCTTGCATACACAACATACAGCAAGCTAAGAAAGCTATTCCACCTTTGTTTAACTCAGAGCTTTCCAAACTTTTCATGTTGGTGACACACTTTTTAGACATGCATCATTTTGCGACACACTCTTACAGCAGGGCACAAGGTAGGCACTAGGACCTGCATGGAATCCTGGCAGGACTCGGAGGCAGCAGCCGCCGAGACACACCCAGACACTGCAGCTGACACACTAACGTGTCCCAACACACAGTTTGGAAAGCTCTGGTTTAACTTCCTCCATCCTGAATGATTCCTGGAGTGACCATGTGACTACACCACATTACATAGCCACCTGCTCATTCAGGAAGCTCCAGAGAAGTTAGGAAGTGCCTTTGCAAGGAATCTGCTGGAAAGGCACTGTGCTTTTTTCTTTTTTTCAATATTAAACAGATAAAACTAATATAAGAACCTAAAACAGAAATACACTGAAAAGAAAAAAAATATTTTAAAAGTGCAGAAAAAAATCCCCCCAAAAAAGAAAAAAAAGGAAAGAATAAGAAGAGAATAAGAATAAGAATAAAAGAATAAGAATAAGAATAAGAATAAAAGAATAAGAATAAGAATAAGAATAAGAATAAGAATAAGAATAAGAATAAAAGAATAAGAATAAGAAACTTCCCCCTTCATCCCCAGCAAGTATATTCAACATTAACAACCTATCACTGTGTCTTAAAATACAACCAAATACATCTTCATTCCATATCTCACCTCACCCCATCTTCTATAAACACATCTCTAAATCTTCACTCTCCTCATTAATCAGCAAAGGTCCAGTAAAAGTTAACAGAAATACCTAACAACGTACGTATATAGTCCCACTTTCTGTTTAATCAAAATCCCCCTAATCCCTCTCTTTAATAATCAAAATCTAATCCCAATTAACAATTAAACATTACAAAAAATTAAAAACTATCAACCATTACCAGAAAAAGTAACCCCTTATTTACATATCAAAAATAGTAACTTAGATATTGAATTGCTCAGAGGCACTATGGTTTTTAAAGGCTAAACAAATTCAGTAAAAGATATCTAGTCCACTAGAAGTGTTTTTTTTTTAAATAATTTTAATCCCCCCTCTGTGATTTTGTTGTTGCTGACAGAAGGATGAATGATAGAAGGATGAATGACTAGTATTCATCCCACCATTGGTTCTTTGTGTGGGGGGCAATATTCTGAAACCTGTTTCAAGAGAAATTTGTGGCAAAACTCTTTCTATGCCTTACTTCTGTTCTATTTCCCTTTTCAGATCACAATTTGATCCCAGAGAAATACAGGGCAGTAGCTGCATGGAAACATTTCCAACAGTTGAACTGATTTTCCCTGTCTGTAGCTTGAATCATGTCAACTGGATTTCTATTTTCTCAGTGGAAACGTTTCGCTCCTTATCCAAGGAGCTTCTTCAGTCTGAGCAAAGTTAGTAAGGGAATCCTAAATATGTTTCTAGGTAGCTGTGTGACCTTACACCTGGGGCTAGGTCATGGTTATATTGAGATGTTATTTTAAGTCCTTTTATCATCTAAAGGAGGATCGTTAAGATCACCATGCTGCTGTTGAGCTTGTGAAATGGTCTTAATCTTCCTAGGCACAGAAGACAAAGCAGGGAGGAAGATGGGGGAAAGATTGTGCCTGAGGCCCCCACCTCTATTCAAGGAAGGATTTTCCAAGTTGGCATAAATGGATTCCTTGACCCCTCTCTCAAACCACCTATCTTCTCTGTCTAAAATGTGAACATTAATGTCTTCAAATGAGTGTCCTTTTTCCTTTAGATGAGGATAAACTGCTGACTCTGGTCCTGTGGTGTTACTTCTCCTGTGTTGGGCCATCCTCCTGTACAAAAGTTGTTTGGTTTCTCCAATGTAGAGTTCAGAGCACTCCTCACTGCACTGGATTGCATAAACTACATTGCTTTTCTTGTGTTTTGGAGTTTGATCTTTGGGGTGTACAAGCCTCTGTCTCAGTGTGTTGGTGGGTTTGAAATATACAGGTATGTGGTGTTTGCCAAATATCCTTTTTATCTTTTCAGACACGCCAGCCATGTAGGGAATGACCAGGTTCTTTCGTTTACTCTGAGTCTCAGCCCTATCTGTCGCTGTTTTAGGTCTGGTAGATTTAGATTTGGTGAAGGCCCAATTTGGATATCCACAGGCCTTCAGAGCTGTTCTCAGGTGCTGATTTTCATTCTTTTTGGAATCCATGGAGGTGGGGATGGCTAAGTACAGGCCTTCATGGACCATATAAACACTATAGATGCCAACATTAGCTTCACCAGAGAAGACACCAAGGACAACAGACTGGCATTCCTAGACTGTGAAGTCCTCATTGGGACCGGTGGCAAGCTAGAAATAGGGATCTACAGGAAACCCACACACACAGATCAATATCTGATGTTTGACTCCCACCATCCACTGCAGCACAAACTAGGAGTCATCAGGACATTGTCACACAGAGCAGAAACCTCTCTCTCCCTCCCTCCCTCCCTCCCTCCCCCTCCCCCTCCCCCTCCCCCTCCCCCTCCCCCTCCCCCTCTCCCTCTCCCTCTCCCTCTCCCTCTCCCTCTCCCTCTCCCTCTCTCTCTCTCTCTCTCTCTCTCTCTCCTGTACTGGGATGGGCAAAATTTTTTGGCTGGAGCAACACTTTTATTTTTTCAAGGGGGGAGGAGGCATGTCTGGTATGCAGTGACATTTCCAGACAGGCGGGGCCTCAACTTGTCAGCATATGTGCAGTCTGAAGGTACATTAGGAATATAGTTTGTAGGTTGCAAGTTGTCTACCCCTGTCCTATGTTGTTCAGTGATGTTCCATTGTAGGCTTCTCCCAACCAGATAATTATGAAGTCTAATATATCAAGAAGGTGTCAAAATGAAAAACAAACACTGTTCTATATGTTGCAGAGTCACATTCAATGCTGTGTGTACATAAATAGCTTCTTAAACCAGCATGTATGTTACTGTATATCTCAACACATTTTGTAACTTTTTTAAAAATCTAACCCAGTTCCAATTATCTTCTGACCCTATCAGAAAACTTCTCTGAAATCTATCCTCCCAGAAACTGAAACCCACTTTAGCACCCAGCTAGCATAGCTCCAATGCCTGATCAGTAATGTAGAAGTGCAGTTAGCTGACCTGCAAAACGAAATTGAACAATGACTCCACAAGTACAAGACTCTTCTGGATGTCAAGAGTCAACTAGAATCAGAGACTGCAACATACCAATCTCTGTTGGCGGGAGAAGATTTGAAGAATAAATATTGGAAGACACTGAAAAGGAATTTTGCAGACTTGCATTCAGAGCATTTGGAATAGGGATGTAGGAAAAGCCAGGGATTACTTACAACAATTGCATTCCTATATAACCAGGGATGGAACTAGGGTCTGTGTCACCCGGGGCAAACATGGATTCCGTGTCCCCCCCCATGGGTTATTTTGTCATTTTGGCACACCCCCCAGTGCGGCACCTGGGGCACATGCCCTGCTTGCCCCCCCTAGTTGTGGCCCTGAATATAACTCTACCTAGGAGTTTTGAAAGCATGGTTTTTAAACATCTGGTGCAAGCATATAAGTCATAGCACTTGTATGATTATATTATTATGAATGTGTCATCATTTGTCCCCTCCCCTAGTGGATGCCTCTGGAACCACATATGCTGCATGTGAAGAATGCAAGTTCATGCATGACCCTCAGTAACAGTGGTGAATTTAACAGATTCCTCATTCCCGTTCCTACCTCCATCTGGAAAACCATCCTAGTTGAGCTCTTTGTGCAGGACACTTGAAACAAGGCTCAGACAGAAGAGATCTAATCCATCCCACTTCATTATGGATCAGGAAAGACAAATCCTTCACCAATCCACCGCAAAACTGAAACCAAGTGTTTAAGTAAGAGGCCAGCCCTTCATTTTCCTTTCTGCTTCTTTTGTAATATCCTTTGTTTGTAACTGCTAGAAAGGGCGGTGCTTTGCCTCCCGTGGGCTGTGAAAATGCTCTAAATAATTATATGCTCTAAATAAATATCCATGATGAGATAAGTAGCAGACTGTACAGGGAAGTGTAGCCACTTCCTGGAGCACTTTCCCAAGCACTTTCAATGTGGTCTGCTTTCTAGAGCAATGTTTCTCAACCTTGGCAACTTTCAGGTATGTGTATGTTGATGAAGATTCTCAGTCATCCAGGTGGAATTGTCTGTAGGTTGAGTCATGGCAACTGGATTTCTTTCTTCAAGTAGCTTCTTCAGTCTGGGCAAAAGTTGGTGATATGTCTTCCAGGGTGGCTGTATTGACCTTACACCTGATTGGCTTGTTAATTGGGCAACTGAGGTGTAGATAGTCTTTGGGATGTCTTACTCCTAAAACCTTTTATTCATCCCCAAGTGGATCCTTAAATGTGGCCTTGCTGGTGAACTTGTGAAGTGGTCTTAATCTTCCTGGGGACTAATGAAAGAGCAGCATGATAAATGGGGGACAAGTTGTGCCTGAGGCCTCCGCCTCTATTGAGGGAAGGATTTTCCACTTTGGCATGAATGGATTCCTTAACCCCTCTCTCAAACCATCTATCTTCCCTGTCCAAAATGTGAACATTAATGTCCTCAAATGAGTGTCCTTTTTCTTTTAGATAAAGGTAAACTGCTGATTCTGGTCCTGTGGTGTTGCTCCTCCTGTGTTGGGCTATCCTCTTGTGTAAAGGCTGTTTGGTTTCTCCAATGTAGAGCTCAGAACACTCATCACTGCACTGGATTGCATATACTACATTGCTCCTCTTATGTTTTGGTGTTGGATCTTTAGGGTGTACAAGCCTCTGTCTCAGTGTGTTGGTGGGTTTGAAATATACAGGTATGTTGCGTTTGCCAAATATCCGTTTTATCTTTTCCGACACGCCGGCCATGTAAGGAGTGACCAGGTTCTTCCATTGATTCTGAGTCTCAGCTCTGTCTGCCGTTGTTTTGGGTCTGGGGGTAGACTTAGATTTAATGAAGGCCCATGGGGAATTCTGGGAGTTGAAGACCACACATCTCAAAGTTGCCAAGATTGAGAAACACTGCCCTAGAGGCTCCAAGCAGCTTGAACTTGTGAAAATGAAAACTAAACCAAACCAAACCAAACCAAACTACAATCAGCAGATTACTTTGTAAGTAGCCAAACTGTGTTGTTGAAATGTTCAAAGAACTGTAAGCTCACCTGCATATCTAGTTTCTGATCTTTCTCTATCAGCACAAAAGAGGTAAGAAGAGCCTGGGGGAGGTTGAGAAACAGCCAGAGGACTATACAATGCCACCACATCCTGCAAGATGTGATAATGGAGACATCTAGAGCAGGGCTTTCCAAACTATGTGTCGCGACACAGTACTGTGTCGCCTGGGGGCCCCAAGTGTGTCGCACGACAACCCGGAAGCGCTGATGGCGCACTGCTGCCATGCGCAGCAGTGGTGGCGGTGGGCCATCAGTGCTTCCAGGTTGTTGTACAACACACCAAGACGCTGCCGCCGCCACGGTGCACAAAAACCCGAAAGCGCGGCGGTGGCAACCCGGAAGCGCAGCAGCAGCGGCAACTAAGAAACACCGCTGCTGGCGCTCCCGGTTTTTGCACCGGACGTTGGTGTGTCTCCAACGGCAAAAGCTTGGAAAGCTCTGCTCTAGAGGATTCCTATTTCAGGACCCTGGAGAACAGACTCAGGACCAGTAAGGGATTTGGTCCTAGCATTTCAGCTGCTAGTTTTTGCTCTGTATCTTGAAGGAGCTGCAGAAGAGCTCTAGCATCGGACGTGGAATGCAGCTTTATGATTTTTGCTCTTTTGACTGCTTTGACTCTGTCAGGTTGCCTTAGGAAATAGACCAGAGCTTTCCAAACTGTGTGTCGCGACACAAAAGTGTGTCGCCACACACAGCGTGGTGTGTCGCCACACCACCCGGAAGCGGCGGCGCGCCCGTGCACGGCGGCAGCAGCAGCGGCGCGGGATCTGTGCTTCCGCGTTTTAGCGGAGGCTGCCGCCACCGCCATGCACTTGCACACACCCCGTGCCGCCGCCATGCGCACGTGTGCCGCCGCGTGCCCCCCCACGCCACCGCCACACTGCCACCGCCGCTGCTGGTGTGTCGCCAGCAGCGGCACTTTGGAAAGCCCTGAAATAGACTATATCAACTGGAGCCCCTTCACCAAGGTCCTGTGTGCCTGGAGCCCTTTGGACAGTACGGGGATAAAATGAAAATCTGGATAATCCAGTTGGGAATTTTGTTGGGGTTACTAATGAAAGGAGGGGCTGGATGGCAAGCCCCAGACCCTCCTCCAGTGGTGAACCACTGGATTGACCTGTTAAAGACCTCAGTGGCGGTGCTAGTTAACCAGACCTGTGTTAATCTGTCCCCCAACCCCTCGTTCCACGGATGAGGGACTCCCTTTTCTCCCCAACCCTTTCAATATGACTTCCATGATAACCCCTGACTTTAAAAATTTGAATGCCACCATCTATAATGGGACCTCTAGGGTCTGAGTATATAGAGTAAGAGGGGTAAGTTGTTTGCATCATCAGGGATTGGGTCCACGCTTGGGAGAATCCGAGTGTGAACAGACGTGGACTCCCCTTACAAACCGACGCCTTGCTCCATCGGCCAGATGGAACTGTGTTCCTTTTACCAATGTTCCCCCCGATGATTGTTCCTGCCTTTTGGGGCAGGCCTGGAAGGAGCTGTGGGGATTAAATTGCTCACATCAAACAGATGGAACACCTAGAAATAAGGTTCTTCATCTTTCCTCATCAATTCTAGCAGCATTCCAACTGGGGTTATTGCTTCGAAAGGGTGATCAGACCCCTTGGTGGGACTGCGGATAGTGGGCCTATAGACAACTACCAGATAATTGGGCAGGAACTTGCTATTATGCCCATCTGGTAGCTCCTGTTTGGATCCACTGTCAAGTCACTGACCCCTCAAATGACACCAGGGCAAAGAGAGCATTGGTTGACATAGATATAGGTGGCAGCCAGAAATGGGGTGATGATGAATGGCCTCCCAAACGTATCATTAAATGGGTCGGCCCTGCCACCTGGGAGCCAACTTTTGCCACCTGACCGTCTCCTTACCTAACAAACAGAGTCATTAGACTTCAGGCAGTCTTGGAAATAATCACCAACAAGACTGCGGATGCCCTGGACCTTGTGGCCACCCAAATCACCCAAATGTACACCTTGCTGTTACAACAAAAATTGTCCTTGGATTACCTATTGGCTACAGAAGGGGGGTTCTGTAATTGGCTGGGGAACACTCCAACTGCTGCATCCTCATTGATGATAATGGTGAGGCCATTAAAACACTTGCCAAAGACATTCATAAACTTGCTCATAACCCAGTTCAGGACTAAAGATCCTACCCCGTTTTGGGGACAACAGAGAAGAACCTGTGCTGACTCAGCTAACTGCTGCAATGAGAAGCCAGCTTGCATGCTTGTCCAAACTAGACAGGTTTTCTCCATGATATACTGAAAAAATGACTAGTTTCCTTTTTTGCTTTCTCTCACCGCTTCCAGACTTCTAGTGTGTGGAATTCTAGTAAAGGACATAGTAGGAAACGCCATTTAAACACATGTGAGCAAGTCTCACTTTTGCTGTCAAATAAATTCAACAGGCCAGCATGCCCTCACGTACAGGATGCTTGTGAGAGCCAGTTTGGTCTAGTGGTTAAGGTGCTGGGCTAGAAACCAGGAGTCTGTGAGTTCTAGTCCCGCCTTAGTGTGAAAGCCGGCTGGGTGACCTTGGGCCAGTCACTCTCAGCCCAACTCACCTCACAAGGTTGTTGTTGTGGGGAAAATAGGAGGAGGAAGGTGTATTAGGTAAGTTTGCCACCTTGAGTTATTTATAAAAATAATAAAGGCGGGATAATAAATAAATAAACAAACAATCAAACAAACAAACAAAACGTAACTGTACATGTGATTTTTGATCACAATCATTTTCTGGCACCATTTCTGATGAAAATCACATTTGGTATACTCGGAATACAAAGTTCTTCTCTAGGAGAATGTCTGACCTTCAGAACGATGCTTCGGCTGTTTCACAGTGGAAAATGGAGACATTCCCAAAGTGTGGGGATAATAGTTAATTCAAGTTGAAGTCCAACACAAGCTAGGAAGCGTCAGGATGGGGAGAGTTATTTTACAGTGTCATACTGGTTTAGATAAGGGGGGCGTGGTGGCTCACTGGGTAAGACGCCAGGCTTGTCGATTGCAATTTCGGAGGTTCGAATCCCTAGCCCCGCGTGACGGAGTGAGCTCCCGCACTCGCCCCAGCTCTTGCCAACCTAGCAATTCAAAAGCATGCAAATGCAAGTAGATGAATAGGTACCACTTCGGTGGGAAGGTAACAGCGTTCCGCATGCGTCATGCCGGCCACATGACCGTGGAAGCATCTTCGGACAACACTGGCTCTTTGGCTAACAAACGGAGATGAGCACCAGCCCCTAGAGTCGGACACAACTGCACAAATGTGCGGGGGGAACCTTTACCTTTTACTGGTTTAGATATGCTTGCAGACTGGAATGCTGGAGCTGATGCTTTTCGGGCTTGTTTGATCTGTAACTGTCCCGTTAAAGCTTCAGCACGTATAAAGAGGTTTAATTAAATGTTCCTTAGCTGTACCGCACTTTATATTGTATTCCACTTTAATGCCTTTCTCTCTTGAGCTGCATTTTTCATTACAAACTTGCTGAGTTTGCAGCAAAACTTTTTGTCAAGACAAGGACAGTATTATTGCTTGAAATATACAGAGAGAAAAATCAATAGCACTTTACTGAGGACAGGGCAATGATACAGAAAGCCAAAGGCTGTGTGTGTGTGTGTGTGTGTGTGTGTGTGTGTGTACAGAATATCAGTGTTCAAATCCGCAAGTGTCCAGGCCTATTATTGTTGTGCAGCAAGGAATATAACAGACTGGGGATAACCCCACAAAAATGGAAAAGGGAATGTGAATGTGGGAAAAGCCAAAAACAGCGTTAACAAGGACTCAGCTCCAATAGGAGTTAAGGAAAGGGAAGGGCATTATCCAAGTTATTAGTCGAACCTAGAAGGTAGACATACTAGTATACCCACTGATAGAGGTGGGGTATTTTTTGTTTGTTTGTTTTTTTGGCCTTCAAGTCAGTGTTGACTCCTGGTGACTGCCTGGACATGTCCCTTCAGTTTTCTTGGCAAGATTTTCGGAAGTGGTTTGCCATTGCCTCCATCTTAGGGCTGAGAGAAAGTGACTGGCCCAAGGTCACCCAACTGGCTTTGTGCCTAAGGTGGGACTAGAACTCATGGTCTCCCAGTTTCTAGCCTGATGCGTTAACCACTAGACCAAACTGGCTCTTGATAGAGGCATTGGAGAGAGTTTTTTTTATAAGAATTTTATTAAGTTTAAAGCAGAGACAAAAACCACAAAAAAACAAAAAACTACAAAAAGAAAAATAAAAAAACTAAAAAGTGTGAAGCACAAGAAAAAAATAATTTTAAAGATTACATAAAAAGTTGACTTCCGACTTTTAACAGCAAGAATATACAGCAATTTCCATAATCAAACCATTACTCTATATCAAACCAGTCACATTATTTTTTATAAATCATTCAATTAGCAAATTATAAAAATCACTAAATACAATTGTTCCCTCCCCTTATATTAAAAGAAAAAGAAATATATAAACCTCCTAATCAACTTTATCCCCCAGACATTTATTTAATTATTTCCTTCCTACCACTATTCTATACATTTCTGTCTAGTATAATAAAAATCAACCTAAAAAAAACTTATAAATTGTCTACTTTTATAATTAATAATACTATAACAATCTTAACCCTATTAACCCTAAAACCAAATAATTATTATTATACCTTATAAATCTTAACAAATCATTAAAAAGAAATAAAAACAAGCAAACCTTAAAAACAATCCAATTAATCTTAATCCAAATCGTTAAAAAAAGAATAGAATCATACAAACCTTAAAAGCAGTCAAAATAAACATTCTTAAATCTTTACCCCACTTCAAAATATACCAGGGCATTTACATATCTCCATAATAAGTTGAAGTCCACACATCTTAAAGTTGCCAAGTTAGAAAAACACTGCTCTAGAGTCTCTGTACCCATAAACTTGCCATCTGTTCAACAGGTTGTGACTGGGGTGATCAATGGTAGCCTGATGGGATACTCTGATTTAATGATCAATTGTTGAATCAAATCCTCCTCCTCCTTTTCCTCCCCACCATGCATATACACAAATACCATTTTTTTTCTTCTTATTTGTAAATCATAGCTTCCATGGTACTTGTGGAGATCTTAATTTGTAGCAGAGATAGTTAGGGCAAACTGCTCCATCTTAGAAACATGAATAGGCTGACCATATTTCCTTGAGAAAAAAACAGGACGTTGGGATGGCAAAACAGGACGGGGTTTTATGTAATATTCCATATTTATGAAAAAGACAGGGGTCCCCACCCCCCGGTCCGTGCAATTGGCTCCCGCCTGCAAACCCCACCCTCCTTTGCCGCACGCTGATAGTCAGGAGGGCTTCCTTTTCCAGGCTGCCTCCAATCGGCAGCTCCGGCTCAGATCCTCCTTCCGCGCCATTCCCGCCGGGTTTAAAAAACGGGACAAAAGTGAGATTTTTATCAAAACGATGGGACGGTTGACAAATGCTAAAAAAACAGGACTGTCCTGTTCAAAACAGGACGTATGGTCAGCCTATACATGAAGATCTTACTTTCCACACTACACTGATGGAAGTCACTGTTAACTAATAATCTGGATCCACACTTTTTAAAATCTCTCACAATGAAGCAGTCTCCCCTTAGGTGTTAGTGCCATCTGCTGTTACAAAAAGCTTTTGGAGGAACAATGCTGTCCCTGAAAATAATAGGCACATGACTTAGTTAACAAACTAGTACAGCCTTTCCAGCTTGGTGAGCTCTAGATTTGTTGGGATTCCTAGAACCCCCAGACATCACCTGCTGGTTCAGAATTCTGAGAACGTTGGTCTCAGTATATCTAGACGGCTTCAAGTTGGGGAGATACAGAATCAAGTGAAAATAAAATAGCTATAACAACCATGACTTCTTACTTAGTGAAATCCCTTATGGAAGAGACAGGTATGAGGGAAAGATCTGAAGTTTCTGTGTTCCACTGGTCATCTCATTCAAAGATTTCTGCAGCATTTGCACAGCGTGAAGGAGAACATGTCTCTTTGACAACCACCCAATCTGCCAATATCATGAATGTATAACAGCAAAGATGATTTACCTTGTCAATATGATTACAAGGTTCCTCCCAGTTTTAGGACTCCGAGAAGCCAAGAAAAAGGTGGAATATACTTTGGTTCTCCATCACAGCCAAAACCTGTCTGAGCCCTAGATATATCATATGCAGCACATGGCTATGACAGGGGGAGAAAGAGCATGCATGGTAGAAAAATCACTTCTTAAGCAATTGATAGTTTGAAAGGGCCAGGGCAATAGAGGAAAAGAATCAGCTTTGTCATGAATTACCCTCTCATTACCTCCACAGTGGTGGGAATATTCACTGTGCCTGCTTTAGATCTACCTACCTTTCCCCCTTTCCAGGGAATGTTTGAAAGGAAGATCTTTGGGCCTGGCCACCTATGGTGGAAAAGTCCACCATGGGGAAGATCTCCACGGGTGATTTTCATCTTCCTTTCACCCACGCAATATAATCCTCATGCAAGAAATTATCATTAGTCTCTCATATGTGGAAAGTGAGAGGGACAAAGCCCGGGATCAGTGCTTCACCGTGATGGTCCCAGTTCCATGGAGTAGCCTTCCTCCAGAAGCCAGATTGAAACCAACCCTGAGAGTATTCTGGAAGCTGGTTATAATATAATATAATATAATATAATATAATATAATATAATATAATATAACCGCCCAGAGTCCCCTCCGGAATGGGGGGAGATGGGCAGTTATATAAGTTGGAAATATAAATAAAATAAATAATGGAATTGTTTCAGAGAAATGCTGAGCAATGGGAACTTTTTAATTGTGGATGCTTAATTTTTTGTTATTTATGAGTTTTTATGCTTCTTGCTTATTGTTATGTTTATCACGATTGGTGTGGTGGCTCAGCGGGTAAGACGCCAGGCTTGTGGATCGGAAGATCACAAGTTCGGAGGTTCGAATCCCTAGTCCCGCGTGACGGAGTGAGCTCCCGCACTCGCCCCAGCTCTTGCCAACCTAGCAATTCAAAAGCATGCAAATGCAAGTAGATGAATAGGTACCACTTCGGTGGGGTGGTAACAGCGTTCTGCGCGCGTCATGCCGGCCACATGACCATGGAAGCGTCTTCGGACAACGCTGGCTCTTCGGCTAACAAACGGAGATGAGCACCGGCCCCTAGAGTTGGACACGACTGCACAACTGTGCGGGGGGGGGGGGGGAACCTTTATTTACTATCACGATTTTAGGTCTTAATGACATTAATCACTAAGAGTCTACTATGTGATCATGACAGTATGCAAAATTGACATATAACTAAATAAAATCTCTCTTTGCTTGTGAAGAGGGATGTTCAACTCCTCCCAAGGACCACAGGTTTGCACTTAGAATAACAAACTATGATAATAACCAGATCCCCTCCCACCCACTACTATCACTTCATGTCCCACTCAAAAAAAGAACACCTCCTGAACTTTTAAAACCCATATTATAATGAATATATTTCAGAGAAATAAAGTATAGCATATTTAGCTGGCTAAAGGAAATATGATTGGAAAAACACTATTCCAAAGCCAAAAGAAATTATATATAACCACAAGAGGGAGGTCAAGTACTGTTCAGCTTGTGCAAATTCAGATCGTAGCTACTCATGTTTCAGAATAGATAGATTGGCAGTGGATAAAAAAAGTCCCAGTGGCTATAGCTGAATGGGAAAATTAGTTTTAAATATTTCTGATCAAAGCCTAATATTTAGCTGCCAAGATTTTTGGAGCAACTTTGATTTAAAAAATGGATGCATCATGGATGCTTTGCCTACATCACCAAAAGCTTCTTCCCTTTAATATTTAATAATAATTAAGTCACAGAATACCTAAAAAAGGTAACTCTCTCTTACTGCAATGCCTTAATAATCAAACCTGGCCTTTAGATTTGGAGACATGCACTGTTTCTGCATGGCCACTTTGCTATGACACCCCAGTTGTCTCCGTCACAATGCAAATACTTGAGTCTAAACAAGATAGAAATTCTCAAATGTTCTCTCTTTCCAAGAAAACTTCCTATAAAAGCATTCATAGAGTGAATGTGTGCATTGCACTAAGCCATGATTTGTTTAATTATAATTTATCAATAAACCACTACTGTCTGGGCCCAAATAATATGCTAAGTTGTAAACCATGGTTTCCAAATTATGGCTTGGTACTATGTGTGAACCCAGTAATAATAACAATCCTTGGGCTAGATCCATATGTAATCAGAGTTTTAAAAAATACCATTTTAATATCCTTGGGATTTTAGTTAGTCCCATTCAAAGGGGTCTATAGCTCTGAGTAAATCTAGATCCATATTTTGGTTCAGTGTTCTTCATGTGTTGTCAAATTCACATAACTGGCCTGCCCATTACTGCACGCTTAGAAGACAACATAGGCTATTTGACAATTGCAGGTGTGATAGATGAACATGATCATGTTTCAGTTTAACATAACATGTCTCTTGAACATTTCTCATCACTGGGAAGAGTGAAAAACTGATGTTAGTTCTCTCCACTACTCTGGAAGAAATTTTGAGGTGATGTAGCTAAGCTAAGATAGAAAGAAAAGCAGCATTCTTCTGAGCCAAAGTCTCCTAAGAGAAACTATGTGCTATCAGAACATCTTAATGGGGATGTGAAGTAATGCTGAACATGATCCAGTTCTTTATAATTGAAATATCCCTGGGAGGTACAGTATATGCAAATAAAAGCTTTGTTTCATCAATAGCTCCAAGATGTGAGAATTACTCCTAGTTGCGTTGATGACCAAGATATGTACATATCTTATTTAAACTTGAAAGCAGCCATTCCCAATCTGGGTGCCATTCTAATGTGTGGACTTCATCTCCCAGAGTTCGCCAGCCAGCATAAATATTGCTGAGAATTCTGGGAACTGAAGTCCATATATTTACAAGGTACCAAGGTTGGGAACAAGGGGCATGGTGGCTCAGCGGGTAAGACGCCAGGCTTGTGGATCGGAAGATCGCAAGTTCGGAGGTTCGAATCCCTAGCCCCGTGTGATGGAGTGAGCTCCCATACTCGCCCCAGCTCTTGCCAACCTAGCAATTCAAAAGTATGCAAATGCAAGTAGATGAATAGGTACCACTTCGTTGGGTAGGTAACAGCGTTCCACATGCATCATGCTGGCCACATGACCATGGAAGCGTCTTTGGACAACGCTGGCTCTTCGGCTAACAAACGGAGATGAGCACCGGGCCCTAGAGTCGGACACGACTGCACAAATGTGCGGGGGGGAACCTTTACCTTAAGTTTGGGAACACACTTTCTGTGTCCATGTGCTATCCCATCAGTCTTTCCTTTGTTCTCATCGCTACCAGCTTCCTTCTGTTATATGTCCACTCTCCTCTCTTCCTCTCCACTTCCTTGATCAACTCTGCTTTTTATTTCCACCCTCTCCAGTCCATAGTTCACCTCTGTCTCTGCCAAACCATTGCGTTCCTTCTCTTTGCTGTCTACCCACCACATCCCTGCTACTCTCCCTGTTGTCAGGATTCAGCCCTTTCCCCCTCTTCTCTACCCCACCCAAGAATTTTGACCTCCAACCCAGGATCCAGCTTCCCTCTCTTCCATCCTCCACCATCCAGGATCCAAACCTTGATTCCTGATTCCTTGTCTCTAGTACAGGATCCAAGCTTATAGTGTTCTTGTCACTTATTTACCTGGGATAGACAATGAAAACGATGCAGTTTAGGAAGAGCATAATATGGAGTGAGAAAATATAGGTGTTTGTGAATGATGGTGTATTTGAAGATTGCATATATGTCTATACATAGGAATGTATGAAGTGCTGGACAGTGACTGGGGAAACGTCAGGTTCAAATTTCTATCTGACCAAAGGACTGAGTGATGTCAGGCCAATCCTTTTCTCAGCCCAATCTATCTCAGAGGATAGGAACAAACAAACATTTCCCCCCTGGAGTGTTCTCTTTTTAGAAAATTCAGCTATGATAACCCTAGCTAACAACTTCCCCTGAGCGGTTTCACGGCAGAAAATTCCCCCTTACCAGAGTGCATTGCAAGGAGCCACAGAAAATGCTTGTGATGAGTATAGATTAGTCAACCTTAATAGGTCTACTTCAGCCTTTCTCAACTTTTTGAGCCTGGAGGAACCCTTGAAATATTTTTTAGGCCTCAGGGAACCCCTGCACATTCAGGCTCAAATATAGGCCAGAAGTTACAAAATTATTATATTTGTTTCATGGGTAGGCCTGTATATATGCATTCACAGTGTTCTTCAACTAAAAATAAAGAATGACACTTACCTCTTTAATGTGAAGTTGCCTGAATTTGAAATAATTTTTTAAATATATCATGATCTCCCAGGGAACCCCTAGTGACCTCTCGCAGAACCCTAGAGTTCTACGGAACCCTAGTTGAGAAACCCTGGTCTACTTGGTTCCAAAAAGCATGCCAGGCTTTTCAGAAAATTAAAGAAAGGAAAAAGAAATCCCACTCATTATTTTTAGCAAAATAAGTGCAACCCCTCCCCCCCTCTGTTCCCTGCCATTAGAGAAGGACAAATACTAGCCAGACTTCATGCCAGTTATGTATCTCATGCCGTGATCTACTGGTAGAGAAATACCCAAATTTATTCTCAGCAGGATTTGTGAAGTAATTCTTTTGAACATCTGTTCAAAAAGTGAAGAGTGTACTGCTCTGCCTGATGGAACCACCACCATCAGCAGTGACTGAAAATCAGCCACATGGTCACAGAAAGCAACCGTCTCTGTTTTCCCAGCAGGACAGCCTTGCAGAGGCAACAGGGAGGAGCTGATATCTACCTCAAAGCTTCAGCATACATATGATATTGAACCTACCTTTCCAGCTGGTTGGTTTAGTTAGTTTCACCATTTGCTCAAGATAAAAAGCCACAGGGATACATAATAGTCCTACAGTTTGCTGCGTTTTCATGCCAGTGGCAGAGAGGCAGGGACAATGGCCTCACTCGCTGATTCTGCCATGCTCCTGCATTACTCAGCACGCCGTTTAGCCTTTAACATATTTGGGCAGGATCTGAAAATGTTAGGAGTCAGGTGGTCTTTTGTGAGATGGATAGAGATTGCTCAATACAGGAGACACCTGCCCCCCCCCCTCTCTCTCTCTCACACACACACACACACTCAAGCCTGCTCCACAGGCACAGCTCAGCAAAACCAGGCAGGAACAAGTAGCCTTTGCGCGCGCTGCACTTGGGTTGTTGTTTGTTTTTCTGTTCTAGCCATTTACAGCATGTTTGTTTTCATTAAATGCCCGATGTGTGGTTAGAGCACTTGTCACTGGAGGCCAGTGGTAATTATAATGGTTTTAAAAGGAATGTTACAGAAAAGCTCTTGAGGGAAACAAAACAAAAGAAGAGATTTTAAAAGTAGGAGAGGGCAGTACATTTCTTAACTAAACACATACTGTAACATGTAACAGGCGTTAGTGCAGTGTTTCTCAACCTTGGCGGCTTGAAGATGTGTGGACTTCAACTCCCAGAATTCCCCAGCCATCATGGGGAATTCTGGGAGTTGAAGTCCACACATCTTCAAGCCGCCAAGGTTGAGAAACACCGCTTTAATGTAATGAATGCTTATCCTGTAATGTGGAGGTTCTGCCCATGCCATGGCACCATACTTGGCAGAACAGTGTTGTGTAAAGAAGAAGCCTTACTTTGCAATGACAAGCATTTCCTGCTCTTTTGAATTTCAGATCCAAAATCTCAGATGTGACTGATTCACATTCATCAAACACACAATTTGGAATGCAACTTTGAAGCTGCATTCATGCTCTTTCTGAAGAAGACATAGTAGTCTGTGAGCTAAGCTAATGACAGACCTCATATGTGTTTGGCAGTGTGGTGTTTTTGGTGTTTTGTTAATTGTTACATGACACCCACCCACCCGTTTGGGTTCTCATTTTCTTTAACATAAAGAAATGTACACCTCATCCTTCAAACAGAACTCTTATGGGTTATGTATAATACTTGTAAACACAGTAATGCATTCCAAATATGCAAAAGTAACTTTCTCCAGCTTGGTGTCTTCTAGAATTGTTGGACTTCAACTTTCAGAATTCTCCTCCAAGCATGACCCGGCTAATTGGGAATTCTGGAAAATGAAATCAAATACAAGTGGAGAGGTGTAAGTTGGGACAATTGCACTACAGTATATCAGAGGTAAGAGAAACTATAAAAACAGTATATCAAAACATATTTTAAAATATCTGAAGTACTGAAGGCCTGAGAAAATCATCATCATCATCATCATCATCATCATCATCATCATCTAACTAGGTGGTGCACTGCAGGAAGAAGATGTAATCAGTCTGTGCAATCTTCTTGCAGTAGACCACCTAGTTAGCTGCTACAAGAAGATTGCACAGACTGACTACAAACAACAGCATGACAAAGTAGCAACAATGGTGCATTGGAATATCTGCAAGAAATACCATTTGCCTGCAAGCAAGAACTGGTGGGACCACAAAATAGACAAAGTGATAGAAAATGAAGAAGCCAAAGAGCTCTGGGACTTCAGAATTCAAGCAGATAAGCACCTGCCACATAACACCCCAGACTTAACAATTGTTGATAAGAAAAATAAAAAAAGTCTGGATAGTGGACATTGCAATACCTGGAGACAGCAGAATGGAAGAGAAAGAACTGGAGAAAATCACAAAATACAAAGACCTGCAAATAGAAGAAGAATGACTGTGGCAAAAGAAAGCAGAGGTAGTACCAATAGTAATAGGTGCCTTGGGTGCAATCCCAAAACATCTGGAGCACCACTTGAACACCATCGGCATTGACAAAATCACCATCAGTCAATTGCAAAAGGCAGCTTTACTTGGAAAAGCTTACATCCTTCAACGATACCTTTAACACCATCAAACAACAACATCTGCCTATCCTAGGTCCTGGGGAAGGACTCGATAGGTGGATAAAAATGCCAAATCCAGTCTAAACATCTGGCGGACCGTGTGACTAACCATAATAACAATAATAATATCATCTCCCTCAACTCCAAAATGACAGCAAACTAAAAATTAGGTGAGCTTCCCAGGAGAAGACTTCCAGAATCCAGGCAACACGAGTCACTCTCGTGAGACGGGCAGCCATATAAATTTGATTAATAAATAAATAAATAAATAACACGAGAGAAGATATTGAAGACAGACTCTGTTGAAAATTTTAAGCGACAAGCATGTTGAGGCAAACAGTCTTTTGGCTTGCTGTTCCCAAACCATGAAGTGATTCAAACAGAGTTTCTCCAATTTTTTTCCAAATATACTTTTCTGTCAAAAATGCTGGCATTTTTCTTATTCTCCCTCCCTCCCCCTTACCATATCATTCCACGTTTTATATACACTTCACAAAATCTTTTCTCTATTGCCTCTATGAGCAGAGGCAGTGGCTTTCCACTCACAGCTTCAATGACATTTTCAGGATAGAAGAACTTTGATCTTAGGACACAGGTGGACACCACATCTATAGTAATAAGTCATTATATGTAATTCAGTAAGACTGCATACTGAAGGGAGATTTGGGAGGAGGGGGGAGAAAGTAAGCTGCGAAAGAGACACCATAGAAGGATGCTTCTGGAGGTCAGCTGCATACAGGCCTCAGAAGTGCCCTAACTCATAGGTCTGCATTAATGCAAAACAAATCCTCAGTATTCAATCTATGAATTATTTAAAAACCAAACCAAACCTAGTTTTCTTCATATCCATTGCCATTGGCAAGCATATTTTCCTCCTTGACACTAAGATTTTATGCTTCATTTATCTGTTCAGAAATTCTGATGATATCATTATTATTTTAGGGTAATTATTGACTTATCTCAAATCATACACTGTGTTGGTTGTTTAGACTTGCTGTGAAGTATTTCAAATCTCCTTTGAGTTTATCTGTGTTTATCTTATAGGGAGACAACACCTTTGGATGGAACACAAGCAGAAATGCCCTTCCCTCTTTCAGAGGCATCAAGCTGTACTCTTCAGGGATATTGCTCAAACTTGATTAAACCTTGAAAGTTCTAGCTAACAAAACTTTTTAAATAAGCACATGCACACTAGCATTCAACGTTTACTTAGGAGCAGGGCAGGTTTCTTGGCGGTGACATCAATCTATGAACTGCTACAATGCATTCCACTCACATTAGACATAACTCTTACGTACAACTTTGTAAGAATGTGTAACATTTCAAAGACAATAATTAACAATGCAATCAGACTAGAGCTAAAATTACGTTTTGAGTATGTTCCAAATGTGGTAACATTTCCCCCCTTTCCACTAAATGATCTGTCCCAGAATGCATTTTATTACTTTTTTTTTCAAATTTTATTAAGATTTTAAATATACATAGTTAAAAGTTAGAAATGAAAAAGAAATAGAAATACAAATCAAAGAAAGAAGAAAAAAGGTGTAGAAAAGTAAAGAAAAAAAGAAGAGAAATAAGACATAGAAATTAGTTAACTTCCGATTTATCTCTGGTCATAGTAATTAACAAAATTTATCTTACATGCTAGTTCTTTATATAACATTT
The DNA here is from genome assembly GCA_023362775.1 of Charina bottae. Taxonomy (NCBI): domain Eukaryota; kingdom Metazoa; phylum Chordata; class Lepidosauria; order Squamata; family Charinaidae; genus Charina; species Charina bottae. The sequence continues at coordinate 3,593,294 of JALMGJ010000024.1, forward strand.
AAAAACATTTCCTGTCTAATATATCAATTTATATATACTTTAATCTTCAAATCCCCATGCAAGCTTTGCCCCTCCTGCATGTTGTAAATAATCCATTAATGTTAGTGGTTTCCACTCTTTAAGAAAGTAATAATTTGAATTTTCTTTTAATAAACATCTCAATTTGTCATTTTCTGCCATATCCATCAGTTTTAACATCAAATCTTGTATCGTAGGTAAAATCTGATTTTTCCAATTTTGTGCATATACAAGTCATGCTTCTGTAATCATATATTGCATAATTCTTATAAATTGTTTTTCTATTTGTTCTTCCAATATTCCCAATAAAAATAATTCCAGTTTAAATGGAACTCGAATTTGTAATATATTTTGCATCAATGAATGTATTTGAGTCCAAAATTTCTTTGCCACCTCGCATGTCCACCACATATGGTAGAAAGACCCCTCTTGTTTTTTACATTTCCAACACAAGTTGGAAACATTCCCATAGCAGAATGCATTTTATTACTGATATTAATGAATTGCTGACTACTCCTTTTTAGTCTTCCTGCAGCATGATAGTTCTGAAGGGCAGGTCATCAGGAAATGACTACAAAGAAGGAGAGGTCCTAGGTTTAAAAACTCTAGAATATGTGGGTCCATCAAATGTTGCTGTATAGCTCTAGCAAAACCAGTTTTCATGAGCAAGTGAGGGATGCTGGAAGTTGAAAGATCTGAAAGGTCAAAAATTTCTCACTTCTTTAGGGATTGACTGTGAGCTTCCTGGTGGGGCCATTTATGCAGAATCAAATAAGAGAAAACACATTACCAAAACTGAGGACAAAAGAGGATACCTACAGACATAAAATATGAATGCATATGTGGAAATAATTATGATTTTTAAATGAAAATAAATACATCTCAACACTGCAAAGAAGTCTGTGGCCGGTAGTTTGTGAGTCTATTTCATTTCTTGATGGAGAATTTCAAGAAAAGAGGGGATTAGATTAAAATGCAACTGGAGGGTTTATTCTTAGGAAATATTAGTGTTATGAAGCCGAAGTTTATGTTTTACATTACATTATTTATTAAGATTTTTATGCCATTCCATTCCAAAGTGGCATACATGAAAATAAATGTATTAAAAAGAAGACAGAGACAGAAAACAAAAAGCAATATTACAATAAAGATGCATTTATTGGGGGCAAGCCCAAATCAACATCCCCTAAAAGCATTGTTAAATAGCCATGTTTTAAAGATGTAGAAAAATTCACTGTAAATATATACAAATCCTACAAAATTTAACTTTAGACATTACATATCATGCTCATAGAATTTCAGATTTTGATATAATTGCTTTCAAGCTCTGAGAATTTGTGAAAGAAATTTACAAATATATCTAATTTAATTAATTAAATAAAAAAATAATGGAAGCATCCCTAACATGAGAGATGGCAAGATTCAAATAATCTGCACCCTTTGACTTCCTCCCTCCCTCCCTCCCTCCCTCCCTCCCCTCCCCTCCCCTCCCCTCCCCTCCCCTTCCTCACACTCTCTCTCAATCTGTCTCTCTCAGATGTGAACCATGTCCTAATTATACAAGTTATGTAAAAAGCTTGAAACAAATTCTCAGAAGAGATCTGAGTGAGAAGCTGAAAAGCACACTACAGACTCAACTACTCTATAGAGTATTTATTTATTTATTTATTTATTTATTTATTTATTTATTTAATTTCTATAGAGTAACTGTTCTGAGCCTTGAAAAGCTTTTTGCTTAAAGTGTTGGATTTCATCAAGTTTCAGTGGCAACCTCATCCCCCCCATCTCCTCCTCCTCCTCCCCGTTCTCTCTGTTTCTCTGATGGGATGATTTACCCATGGGACTCATTTCCTTTATGACCCATCTGCGATCTAGCCTGAGTGCTCACTAAATATCTTCAGTGGAATTGGTTTTGATCATTTGCAAGAGGGGATTGCAAAATTGGGAAGAAGTAGCAAAATATTTGAAGGGATAAGATATTGGGTAATTTCTACCTTAATAATTATGATTATGAGCAGACCAAGCAGCATTACTCATCTGAAGTTTTAAAAAATAAAAACCTGTGCAACTCTGTATCACCAGCATTCTTTAAAGAGTTTCTGTAGAGGGATGTTGCATTGCAATGTCCTCCCACAGGCAATCCAGGAAGTACACTGGTTAGAGAGAGGCTAGAGAAAAGTGTGAAAAAACAGGGTGAAAAAAAACGCATAAAATTGATGGATGCAGTTCAGGTATATACTGTATTACACAGGGGTATATTACACTGAATATATATACATACATACACACACACACACACACACACACACACAAAGACACATACTGATGTCTTTTTAATGCATGTATTGAGTCAAATACCACTTTGGAAATACTTATTTGGTGAACCTGTGTGTGTGTGTGTAATTTCCATTTAAATACCAATACTCATGTAGATGTATTTGGCAGGGGTAACCAAGTAAAGCAGAAATAAAATTGAAATTTGGATGAATATATTCAAAAGTTTCATAGATTAAAATAAATGAGTTTGTTCTTATGTGGCAAAAAGAGATTTGAGGAGTAATGTTATTCTGTGATTTCTTTGCACAGGTATTAGATAGTTGTATGTTGCTATGTCATAAATGCTAGAGTTAATTAGCATATTCTTTTTGCCAGATGACTAGCAGTTATAACTGAAAAAGCCCTCATGCAATTAGAAAAATAATCTAGGTTATCATGTGATAATTGCAGTTAACATAGCTCTGAAAATATTCTCTAGTCTAGCTTGTTATTTTACTGCCCAAATACAATCTACATGAATTCAGTTAATAGATCTGCTTTGATATTCTCCTTTCCCATCTGACCCAGCTCCAGGCTTTGAAAACAACTCCGCAATTTGTAATTACATTTTCATTGTATTCTTCTTGCAAAGAATTCAAGGGGATAGACTCTTACAATGTTTTACAGTATTCTCCCAACAGGCCTATTAGGCTAGATTAGGATGAAACATTGTAAGTGGCCCAAGGTCATCTAAAATGGTTTATATGTAAAAGAGATCTGAACCCGGATTTCCTTAATCTGCAGCTTCTGTCCTAACTAGCATACCCCAGTTTGGTGCTTTCCAGCTCTTTGAATTCTAGTCACCTGACTGGTGATTGCTTGAGTTAAAATCCATCACAGCACAAGAGCCTCAGATTGGTTAAGGCTGCTCTAATCACTACATTTTATTAAAGCAACTGGAAATGTATCCCATTAGCATTCTTTCCTTAGACTTCGTTTTTTTCTTTTTAACCTCCCATGGAAGTAATTGCCAAAAATGCCTGAGGGGTGGTAAGATCGTAAACAGGAAGGGAGGCTTCTACAAGGCAAATTTCTTATTAAATGGAGACTTAGTAATTACTACAGGAAAGTCCAGGAACACCTCTAAAGAACTATTTCTAGTCACTTAACCATCATCCCAGAGCTTTCATCAGCCTACCTCCAGCCATCAGTAAGAGCCAACTGCCCACAACAGGAGATAATCCATCCTCGTAGCAATTAAACATGTGGCACTCCATTGTTCCAGCAACAAAAATGTCTAATACACATCAGGGGTGGGAATAATTCTCTCATGGTCTCCAAGGAACTTTCAATTAGCAGCCACACACCCTTCCCTTTGCAGTAGTTTTTGTTAATAATGGATATATTGGCTGGACATTCGGGGAAATGTAAGCAAAAGCTGATCTGAAGTCTGAAGAGTCTAAATTTTCCATCCCTATATCTCCAGAACCCTTGTGAATCAATTGTTCCTTTTAAAAATTATGTTATGATTGATTACATATTCATTAGTGGTGTATACATCTCCCAGGATTTAATTAGAATTTGCAATTCAATTCATTTCTAATTTGCAATCTAATTCAAAGAATTAAGTCAGTTCAAAGATTTGATTCAATAAAATTTGTGTGTATGCATGCTCAAAAGTCCATTGAATTAATTTAAAGGCACCCAGGTTGATTCCCATTGAATCAATTAGGCAAATTGAGGATTTAATTTGAAGGAGTAATTTGATCGAATTGCTTTTCAACTGAATCTGAATCAAAGCTTCACTATATTATATTGGTCATCCCCACATCATGGAATACTGTGGGAATTTGCTGTTAGCCAAAAAAGCTATTACTAAACATTTTTTTTGTAAAGAACTTTATTAATTTTCAGAATATAGTTAAAATACAAAATTTAGAATATAGAAAAGATAGAGTACAGAACTAAAGAAAAAAGAAAAACTATAAATGTGCAGAACTGAGAGAGAACAGAAACAGACAGTCACTTCCAACCTTCTCCAATACAGATATGAATACATTTGCAAATATAATCTCTTACCATTAGTTAAACCTTAGTAACATTATTTCTATCAAGTCAAACCATTTAATCATTAAAGCCCAAAATCAAAACTTCATTTTTTTCTGACACAAGCAAGTAGTCTAAAAGTGGTTGCCAAGTAGAAACAAATCCAGAAACAGTATTTTCTCTTATCAACACTGTTAACTTGACCATTTGGGCCAGCTCCATCAGTTTAATCATCCATTTCTCCACTCTAGGTATTTGTGGATCTTTCCATCTTTGTGCATATAAAAGTCTTGCTGCTGTAATCATATATAAAAGCAAAGTCCCATGTTGTTTCTCAAGCTGCTTCTCCATCAGACTCAAGAGAAACTGTTCTGGGTTTTTTTGTAAGTCCACTTTAAGGATCTTTTGAATATTAACACATATTTGATCCCAACATTTTTTGGCCTTCTCACCAAAGATGATAAAAAGTTCCTTCACCAAGAGAACATTTCCAACAAACATTTGTTACTCCATTATACATTTTTGACAACTTATCAGGAGCTAAATACCAACAATACATCATTTTATAATAATTCTCTTTTAAGTTACAATTCAAAGTAAATTTCAAACCTTTGTTCCACATGTTCTCCCATTGCTCCAACATAATATTGTATCCAAAATTCTTAGCCCATTTAATCATACATTCTTTAACTTGTTCATCTTGTAAATTCATCTGTAACAACATTTTATACATCTTTGTAATAACATGTTCATCATTTATTTGTTGTTTATTCGTTCAGTCGCTTCCAACTCTTCGTGACTTCATGGACCAGCCCACACCAGAGCTTCCTGTCGGCCATCGCCATCCCCAGCTCCCCCACATTCGAGTCCGTCATCATTTATACAGAGTTGTATTTCAAATTGAGTTATTTAATTGACAAATTTAAAATTCTTTTTATCCACTTTAAAATGTTCTAACAATTGCACATATGTAAACCAATGACATGTAAAACCTTCCAACTCTAAAAGTTCCCTTGTTTTAAGCTTCAGTTCCCCCTCTTCAAAGTTTAACAAATCTTTATAATTTAACCAACTTGTTCCCCCCACATTTTCTCTTCTAACAAATGCTTCATGAGGTGACAACCGCAATGGTACATTAGGAGACAATCTTGCTTTATATTTATTCCAAACCCTCATTATGGCACTCCTAACAAAATGGTTTTTAAAATATTTATTAACTTTAACTTTGTCATACCACAAATAGGTGTGCCATCCAAATCTCAATTCATGTCCTTCAAGTTGCAATAACTTCCTGTTCTTCAGAATTATCCATTCCTTCATCCAAAGCAAACAACAAGCATCAAAATACTATTTTAAATCAGGTAAACCCAAACCTCCTCGTTCTTTGGCATCCTGTAACAATTTATATTTAATTCTTGGTTTCTTGCCTTGCCAAATGAACTTAGAGATATCCTTCTGCCATTGTTTAAATCAGAGCTTTCCAAACTGTGTGTGGCGACACAAAAGTGTGTCGCCACACACAGCATGGTGTGTCACCCGGAAGCGGCAGCGCGTGCGTGCACAGCAGCAGCGGCAGTGGCGCGGCATCAGTGCTTCCGCGTTTTAGCGGAGGCTGCCGCCACCGCCGTGCACGCACGCACCGCCGCACGCCCCCGTGCGCCGCCACCGTGCATGTGCACCCCCCGTGCCGCCGCCATGCATACGCGCCCCGCCGCCGCGCTGCCGCCGCCACTGGTGTGTCGCCGGCGGCAGCACTTTGGAAAGCCCTGGTTTAAATGGTGAATCTGTCGGCAAAATTGGTATAGTCTGAAAAAGAAACAACATCCTAGGCAAAACATTCATCTTAATCACAAATATTCTCCCCATAATAGACAATTGTAATTTTTCCCATCTTAACAGATCTTTTTTCACATAATTCCAAATTTTAACATACAGTAATTATTCTGAAACAACATACTATTCTTGGTTGATAAAATCACCCCCAAAAATCTAACCTTTTTTTCAATCTTGAAACCAGTCTTACCCATCAACAATTCTTGATTGGACGAAGTCATATTTTTGGTCAGCATTTTTGTTTTTTGTTTATTTACTTTAAGACCCGCCAATGACCCAAATTCTTTTAATTTCTTCATCAGATGTTCCACAGTATCCAAACAGTCATGTAGTATCAAAACTAAATCATCAGCGAAAGCCCTCAGTTTAAAGACCTCGTTTTTAATCTTTAAGCCCTTTATTTGTTCGTCTCATCTAATATCTCTATTAAAAACTTCCAACACCAAGATAAAGAGCAAAGGCGACAAAGGGCATCCTTGTCTTGTTCCTTTTCGTACAGTATATGACATGGTTCAGTTAACTCATTGTTCACAATGATGCTTGCCTTTTGAGGTGTATAAATTGACTTAATTCCCTGAATAAAATACTCTCCAAAATCCGTATTTTCCAAGACTTTAAACAAAACTCCAGTTCAAATTATCGAAAGCTTTCTCTATTTCTAGGAAAATAAGAGCCGCTTGACACTCATTATATTGTAAATATTCTATAATGTCCAAGACAATTCTTACATTATCTTTTAACTGCCTTTTGGGTAAGAACCCACACTGATCATGGTGAATAAATTCCTGTAAAATGTTCTTCATTCTTTCAGCCAGTATTGAGGCAAATATTGTATAGTCATTGTTCAGCAATGAAATTGGTCTGTAATTCTTAATTAAAGAAGAGTCTTGTCCTTCCTTTGGTAAAAGTGTAATATTAGCTTCCTTCCATGAATCTGGCATTGCAGAGCCTAACAAAACAGAGTTCATCAATCTTTTAAAAGGTTGAAGAATTTGATCTTCAAAACATCTATAATAAAATGCAGGTAAGCCATCAGGGCCTGGTGCTAAAAAAAGCTATTGCTAAACATTCTAAATAAAATGAAATAAAGTGATTATTTTATCTTAACAAGCACCCACCTGGCCTAAACTTCTTGGAAAGAAAATAGGCCTTCCAAAATTCTGCAAGTCTTAGCTTTTTCCAGCCCAGGATAATCATTTTAGAAAGGTTTCCATTTTGTGGGTGTTTGCTTGGTTACTTTTTTAACCACACAATCATCGATTGGTTAGGCCAATTTACTTGACCAACAGTCACCAACAACCACAGTAACAATCTTTAATGATGGAAACACATACCCAGTTCTTATGACTTATTCTATCAAGGGTAAGGCTATTTTGCAATGGCTTCACTCCATTTTTTTTTCAATTGGCAAGTGGCCAATGTTACAAATCCAAGGCTGCCATTAGTTAGACTGGCACAGTGACATGAACATAAGGATGTGATAAAAATCAACTCTTGCTGAAGTGATCACAAAACCTGAGTGTGGTCAGCATGGACATGGTGTATCAGTACCAGCATAGCCCTATGAAAGATACGAATCAGCCCACCTAACAGAATAGTGTCCTTGTTATAACCTAAGTTACATCCCTAGAGAAAAGCAAGAATCATTTGTCAGGAGAATTGTTGGATCAGGGAACATGTGGCTTCATGAATTAGAAGAGCTACTGGTCTAAATATTGTGACATAACATTCCCAAGTGCATTTCCCAGGATGCAACTCTCATTAGGCTCAATGGTTGAATTAACTAAATATGCTTAAACTAAATCAAGTTAATAACAAGAATTCCTGTGTTCATACAACAAGCTTTGTTCAAACAAATAAGTCATGGCTTAAAATGATGGCTTGATATGCACCACATGCCAGGACAATGGCTGGGTCCCTACAACATGCTGAAATACAAACTACCCAAATTCTTTTTTGCCTAGTTTAGTGTGTTGTGTTGTGCCAACCCAACCGTTAGGGCTTACATTCAAGTAGGTGAACATCAGGAAAAGTTTGTATAGCCTGCTTTGTATTTCAGGGATGAGATGCGGTAAAGTGGTGGATAAGGCTAGAGCAAGCAGTGGATGTTACCATAACCAGAGATAACTATTCTTGTTACATTCTTTCCAACCCAACAGAATATTAGAAAGAAATCACATAAAGGAGCTCAGGACTCTTCCTCTTTGTCTATCAGGAGGATAAGACACCAAAACCAGAATGGAACAGGAGCAAATTTGATATGGCAGAAAAAGTCAACAAAGAAAGATTGTGTTAAAAAATGGGCCTGATTTGGCTTCAGGGCTACAGGGAAAAAACAATTAAGGGAGAAAAAGATCCCCAATACATCCCTCAATTCAGAGCTCTCCTACTTTCTCCCTGCTGGTCACTTGACCCAGAGTGGGGCATATGCAGCCAGTGCCCACATTGGCACAAATACACAGAAATGCAACCCAAGGATACAACAGGAAAACACTGGCGGAGATGTGATGCATTACTTTGCTACACAGAAAAAAATGCAGGCAGACACATCACATGGCTACTGTTGAGAAAGTGGTTCAAAAGAATTCCAGAAGCCATGTCTTGCATGCTTTCCCCAATATGTTTCTTTTTCTGATGCCCTCTTCTCTCCCTCCGAAACAGCTGCTTGGCTGGGAAGAAATAGAGAATTCTTATCAGAGAACTGAAGTGATGACCTTAAAGAGGAGATTTGAATTAGGCTGACAGCTACACAAAATTAGGCTGAGAACTGCATGAAGCCCCCAGGAGGTTTCCCACCTCTTGTTTGATGCACTAGGAGACATACTAGTTAACACTTCCTGCCACATTATACTTGTGGAGGAATAAAGGCATGTTTCTTAACAGGTTTCACGCCTACTGGTGCAAGTTAGACCAAAATTAGGGTGGAATCACACATTGCAATAAAGGCAAGGGCACAACAAGTGCCACTGCCTTGGAACGTGCTCTCATTCTTTTGTGTAATAATATTTACCTGTGTTCTGATGTCAAGCATTGGTTTGTTTTTCTGCTTTGCCAGTCAGTGATCTGGAATGTTATAATGTCAGGATTCAGGTAAGTTTATTACATGTAATGATGGGGAGAATTTGACCCGGGGCTGCTACTTTTTGGCAGTAGCCACGTATTGATAGTAATAAACCAGTCTGCCCCTAAGCTCTTATCTCTGTTGGCATGACTGTTCTGTAATCTTTCCCTCTAAATCAGTAATATGTTAAGCAGCCATGAAACACCAAGAAAAACCTGTTCATTTCCGCAAGCTGCTCTCCCCCAAGCCAAGTATCATCCCCTCTATTTCTGACGTTTAGGCATGAATGCTGGTGTTGATGTAGCCAAAATGCCACCATCCAGGCACAACAGGGAAGGGACATCTGGTTTGGGGAACCCTGAGATTTTCAAAAGTAAAATAATACTTAGGGGAAAGAAATCCGATGGGAGATAGAAACAGCCCTATGAGGACCATATATACTATATGGCACAGAGTGCTGAGTGGGGGGAAAATTGGGGAGAATTAGAAAGAAGAAAGACCAAGCCCAGGTTTCCTTCAACAATTTTAAAACAAAATTAAGCAATATTAAAACTGGATCCACACATGTGCTTGAAAGTCTGTGCTCTTGAAATGGGGAGGCCATTTTGTCAAATACTATTCAATTGATTAGGGTAGGTTAAAAAAAGAAAATTCTTAGCACTTACATCAAAATATCATTTCCTAAAAAATGTTGACCCAGCTGTAATTGGAAGCATATTTTTCTCTTCCTCCTTTCCACATCCATTCTGTGCATCAGTTAGAGAGATGTCTGCTGCTCCTGCTGTTCTTATCAAGCTACTAACTATAAGCATGAATGAAAAGCAAGCCTGGAAGACCCCAAATCATAGTTGCTTATCTTCAGCTTTGAGTCATCAAAGCAATGCTTATAGTTCAGGGCTGCCTGTATTTTCATCCATAACACTGGGCAAATTCCTCACAGTGCTTATAATTTACCTGGCCTCCAAGACCTAAAGCAGTGTCTTTCAAACTTGGCAATTTTAAGATGTCTGGATTTCAACTACAGAATTTTGGAAGTTGAAGTCCACATACCTTAAAGTTGCCAAGTTTGAAAAACACTGATCTAAAGAGTGTAGCCACAGAGAAATGGCCAGAGAGGCACTGGGTAGAGAAATGAATGCCTTAAGACTTGGGAAAAAGTCTTTGAGGGTTTAAAGAATGGAATCATTATAAGCCTTACAAGAATTAGGGTACCCATTTTGCCTGTATTCAGATGACCCCACTGAGTGCCACATTCTTTATGGCCCTCAGAAGCCAAACAAAAACGCTGACTTTCACAGTGTACTAGGACACCTGGGGTGCTGTACACACTCTTTCTACAGGGCCCCTGATGACCACTGTACCTTCAAAATATGAGTACTTGGACATCATGAAGAATCAGATAAAAATGGCTAGCTGCACACTGCACCAATGTATGCACGCATACACACACACACATCATAATAACTAAGGCTTATATTGAGCTAAAAGGGGTGCGATGGCTCAGCGGGTAAGACGCAAGGCTTGTCGATCGGAAGATCGCAAGTTCGGAGGTTCGAATCCCTAGCCCCGCGTGACGGAGTGAGCTCCCGCACTCACTCCAGCTCTTGCCAACCAAGCAATTCGAAAGCATGCAAATAGCATGCAAGTAGATAAATAGGTACCACTTCGGTGGGATGGTAACAGCGTTCCGCGCACGTCATGCCGGCCACATGACTGCGGAAGCGTTTTCGCACAGCACTGGCTCTTCGGCTAAGAAACAGAGATGAGCACCAGCCCCTAGAGTCGGACATGACTGTGCAGGGGAAACCTTTACCTTTATATTGAGCTATTTATACCCACTTCTTCATCATATTCCCAACCTCTCCTCTGCTTAGCCCCCTACCTAGCACCATAGATAGGTCTGGCTATGTGTGCACTCCAGTCCACCTTTCAGGACCACATGGTATAACCAACTCTCTATAGATACCAGTGCCAGGATTGTGAATGAACACAAAGGCCAAAGGTGCGGGGGAGGGGGAATGATTTGGAAGGGATCTCACTCCATTCAACCTAAAGATATACATCTCTCTTCAAGGTTCAGTTCTGGAAAAACCACTTTTTTTTTTACTTTGGAGCAGCAACAGCCATTGGGGCATAGGGTTGATGGTTGTTGTCTGTGACATCACCAAGAAATCCCCTCCCTGGCACCTTGAAACAATTATGCACTTTTTAAAAAGTGTCCATAAAAGCAATGCTACTAAGACCACAGATGAATTCTTTAAAATGCACAAAACCTCACATCCAACTATGAAAGGGGGAAAACAACCTACTTAGAAGCGGAGGGGAGGAAAAAAGTTTATGGGTGAAAATACGGTCAGTTATCTCCTTTAAAAGTCTACATTTGAGTTTTAAAGCTAGATTCAGCCAATAGCTAAATCTTTGGTGCCCCTTCATCGGGAGGGGAAGTCATTTTTATTCAGACAGTGTTTGTCTTTTGAGACAACTTCTTTGCTTAATTTGTCTTTAACTGATGGATGCTGTTTATTTATTTCTTAATGGGACTGCCATGTTTGTTACTGATTGGTTTGTACTATATTTCCCCGAAAAGAAAGCTCGGGTTCCCCCCAATTATAGTTTACTTTTAAAATGAGAGAGTCATCTTAAATTCCATCAGATTGGAAAAAATCAACTTATATCCCCGTACCAAGAAAGGGAAACACTAAAGTATGTTCAAACTATCGAACAGTGGCACTTATTTCACATGCCAGTAAGGTAATGCTCAAGATCAAGAGTCCAGCAATTCACCGGGCGAGAATTGCCAGATGTACAAGCTGGGTTTAGAAAAGGCAGAGGAACTAGAGACCAAATTGCCAATATCCGCTGGATAATGGAGAAAGCCACGGAGTTTCAGAAAAACATCTATTTCTGTTTTATTGACTATTCTAAAGCCTTTGACTGTGTGGATCATAACAAATTGTGGCAAGTCCTTGGTGGTATGGGGATACCAAGTCTGCCTCCTGAGGAATCTGTATAACGACCAAGTAGCAACGGTAAGAACAGAGCACGGAACAAAAGACTGGTTTAAGATTGGGAAAGGAGTACGGCAGGGTTGTATACTCTCACCCTAGCTATTCAACCTGTATGCAGAACACATCATGCAACGTGCTGTGCTTGATGAATCCAAGGCTGGAGTTAAAATCGCTGGAAGGAACATTAACAATCTCAGATATGCAGATGATACCACTTTGATGGCTGAAAACGAGGAGGAGCTGAGGAGCCTTATGATGAAGGTGAAAGAAGAAAGTGCAAAAGCTGGGTTGCAGTTAAACCTCAAAAAAACCAAGATTATGGCAACCAGCTTGATTGATAACTGGCAAATAGAGGGAGAAAAAGTGGAGGCAGTGACAGACTTTGTATTCCTAGGCGCAAAGATTACTGCAAACGCTGACTGCAGCCAGGAAATCAGAAGACGTTTACTTCTTGGGAGGAGAGCAATGACAAATCTCGATAAAATAGTTAAGAGCAGAGACATCACACTGACAACAAAGGTCCGCATAGTTAAAGCAATGGTATTCCCCGTAGTAACCTAAGGCTGCGAGAGCTGGACCATAAGGAAGGCTGAGCAAAGGAAGATAGATGCTTTTGAACTGTGGTGTTGGAGGAAAATTCTGAGAGTGCCTTGGACTGCAAGAAGATCAAACCAGTCCATACTCCAGGAAATAAAGCCAGACTGCTCACTTGAGGGAATGATATTAAAGGCAAAACTGAAGTACTTGGCCACATAATGAGAAGACAGGATACCCTGGAGAAGATGCTGATGCTAGGGAAAGTGGAAGGCAAAAGGAAGAGGGGCCGAGCAAGGGCAAGATGGATGGATGATATTCTGGAGGTGACGGACTCGTCCTTGGGGGAGCTAGGGGTGGCGACAGTTGACAGGAAGCTCTGGCGTGGGCTGGTCCATGAAGTCATGAAGAGTCGGAAGCGATTGAGTGAATAAACAACAAAACATCTTAAATTCACTGAGAAAAACCAAATTCCTTTCCAAGGCCATCTTACGTCCAGATAAATATAACACGTTTTAATTATAATGTGGTATTTTTAAAATCTAGTATGTATATTTCTAATCCATTTTAAGTATTTGTAGTGGAAGCTGGGCGAGAAATGAAATCCATACAGAGGGAATGTGTCCTGAGCCCTTGTTTTCTGCCTTTACCACAAAACTCAAGCCACAGCTCCCATTTTTAAGATCACTTCTGGAACATGAAGTGGAATGGAACATGCCTGGAAAAACTGGTCCACCAAGTGCTAGTGTTTATGCTTGGATTCCCTGTCCCAGTCTCATCTTTTTTTATTTTGAGTTGACACAAAATGCTTTAGGCTTGGAAAACAGCACAGTAAACATTCTCAGTTTTAAGGATTCGTGCTTATCTATTATTTATTCGATTTTTATCCCACTTTTACTTTGGATCAACTCAAGGTGGAATATATATCTAATATTACTGCCTCCTATTTTCCCCACAACAACAACCCTGTGAGGTGGGCTGGGCTGAGAAAGAGTGACTAGCCCAAGGGTCGGAAATGGCGGCTCACGAGCCAAATGCGGCTCTTTGGCCCCTTGAGTGTGGCTCTTCCGCAGGCAGGCGTGGCGGGCGTGGCGCGGCGGGCGTGGCGCGGCAGCCAGTGTGGCGGGGCAGGCGCGGCAGCGGGCATGGTGTGCGTTGCTGTGGGCATACCCCTGGCAACCTGGCAGCCGTCTCCGGCAGCCATCTTGACGACGGGCAGGGCTTTCCAAACTGTGTGTCGCGTGACAAGCCGGAAGCGCTGAAGGGAGTGGAAATTCTCCGCGCCAATCAGCTGTGCGTCGGGAAGCCCGGCAGCCTGCACACGCGATTTTTGCCTCCCTGCCGGAACCGAGGGCATTTTCGGGGTCCCCGGAGCCTGCCCTTTCGAAGGGGCAGCGGCAGCAGCAGCTGCAGTGCTGCCCCTTCGAAAGGGCAGGCTCCAGGGACCCCGAAAATGCCCTCAGTTTAGGCATGGAGGCTGCGCGCAAGCTGCCTCAGCTGTTCTGTGGGGAGAATTGCCACCCCAGGGCAGCGTGTGCATGTGGAGAGGGGAGGTTTCTACCTCCCTGCCGGAACCGAGGGCATTTTCGGGGTCCCCGGAGCCTGCCCTTTCGAAGGGGCAGTGGCAGCAGCAGCTGCAGTGCTGCCCCTTCGAAAGGGCAGGCTCCAGGGACCCCGAAAATGCCCTCGGTTTAGGCAGGGAGGCTGCGCGCAAGCTGCCTCAGCTGTTCTGCGGGGAGAATTGCCACCCCAGGGCAGCGAGTGCATGTGGAGAGGGGAGGTTTCTGCCTCCCTGCCGGAACCGAGGGCATTTTCGGGGTCCCCGGAGCCTGCCCTTTCGAAGGGGCAGTGGCAGCAGCAGCTGCAGTGCTGCCCCTTCGAAAAGGCAGGCTCCAGGGACCCCGAAAATGCCCTCGGTTTAGGCAGGGAGGCTGCGCGCAAGCTGCCTCAGCTGTTCTGCGGGGAGAATTGCCACCCCAGGGCAGCGTGTGCATGTGGAGAGGGGAGGTTTCTGCCTCCCTGCCGGAACCGAGGGCATTTTCGGGGTCCCCGGAGCCTGCCCTTTCGAAGGGGCAGCGGCAGCAGCAGCTGCAGTTCTGCCCCTTCGAAAGGGCAGGCTCCGGGGACCCCGAAAATGCCCTCAGTTTAGGCAGGGAGGCTGCGCGCAAGCTGCCTCGGCTGTTCTGCGGGGAGAATTGCCACCCCAGGGCAGCGTGTGCATGTGGAGAGGGGAGGTTTCTGCCTCCCTGCCGGAACCGAGGGCATTTTCGGGGTCCCCGGAGCCTGCCCTTTCGAAGGGGCAGCCGTTGCCGCCGCAGCGACAACCTGGAAGCGCCGCCACCGAAGCAGTCGAGCCTCTCTTTCCCTTCTTCTTCCAAACCTCCCCCGCCCCCTTCCACGCGATTGGCTCCCGCCCGCAAAACCCGCCCCCTTCCACGCGATTGGCTCCCGCCCGCAAACCCCGCCCCCTTCCACGCGATTGGCCCGCGCCCGCAAACCCCGCCCCCTGGCTCTCGAGCACTTCAAAATGTGCACGAGCATGTCAAAATGGCTCCCGGCAAAAAAAGTTTGCCGACCCCTGGACTCGCCCAAGGTCACCCAGTTGGCTTTCATGTCTAACGGAGAATTAGAACTCAGGGCCTCACACTTTTTAATCCAGCACCCTAACCACCACACCAAACAGAGTCACTATGTGAGATGGGCAGCCATATAAATGTGATAAATTAAACAAAATAAAAATGGCATAGTCAAACACAATCAAAAATAGGGAAGCATTGCACATTCCAATTCATCAGAATTATCTTCTATTAAGTCCTCTGCCCTGCAACTAATTCAGCTGCCTCTTTCTGCATTTTATTGCATGAAAAAAAGTAGCTCCTACTTTTTTCTCTTAAGATACAGTAATAGCTAGAAGTAAGGAATACGGTATCTCCCTTTGCACCCTGAGGGTGTTTAAATGTTGTAAAATATTATTTTAATTAAGGGGAAAAAACTAAAAAAGCTGGCATGCTGCAAAGCAAAGCACTAGCTTCTAGCATGATATTACTTCCAACAATGTCTAGGGCCCCTATGGTCCCATAAAAAGGTAAAGGCTCCCCCCGCACATTTGTGCAGTTGTGTCCGACTCTAGGGGCCTGTGCTCATCTCCGTTTGTTATCCGAAGAGCCAGCACTGTCCGAAGACGCTTCCACGGTCATGTGGCCGGCATGACGCATGCGGAACGCTGTTACCTACCCACCGAAGTGGTACCTATTCATCTACTTGCATTTGCGTGTTTTCGAATTGCTAGGTTGGGAAGAGCTGGGGCGAGTGCGGGAGCTCACTCCATCACACGAGGCTAGGGATTCGAACCTCCGAACTTGCGATCTTCCGATCGACAAGCCTGGCATCTTACCCGCTGAGCCACCCAGGGCAAGTGTCGATTCTTAGAAACGTAGCTTAGACATGGTTGTGAAGTGCTGGGAGGCAGCAGGGAGGGTTGACATCAGTTCTGTTTCAGATTTTTGCAGGAAAAACCTAGAAAGATCCCACATTAAAAAAAAAAAACATCATGCAGAACTATTACAGTGAAGAGAGATTTCACTCATTATTAATACTTCTTTTACCCGGGAACTATGGGAGCTGAAATCCAATGCATCTGGAAGGCATCAGATTGGGAAATGCTAACCTAAGATTAGAATCATGCAAGCCAAAATCAAGATTTGATTTATTTTTGATTTGATTCATTTTATATAGTCTTGCTGAGCCACATGGTGACCACACAGTAGCCACAGATATCCCAATTCTGAACTCACACTATGTTTTGTAACACTACGCTTGGTGCTCATACAAACACAAGGAACAGGGTGACAGCAATAAACAATTACAGGGTTGGTTCTTGGCAAACTACCATCTCAGTACCGCTACCTTATACGGTCATGCTTACTAAGTTTAGCTGCCTATTCAAAAACATACTTAATACAGATGACTAAGGTTTCATGCTTTGGAACTGGCAGTAGCGTAGGTCATATTAACCAAGCTCTACCCAATTGATTTGTAGTACTTCCTTGACAACTGTTTATTGAGGAAAGAGTTTTCATACATTCATGCAAGCTGGCAAACTGGCTCTAAGCTCAGCTTTCAGGTGGGATCTCTCAGACTTACCTCTCCGGTAAAGAAAGGCAAGGCTTCAGTGACCCTGGCTCCTGGATTTAAGCACTCCCCTTCCATACGCTACATAAACTTCCACAAACTCCCCTTCCATAAGTTCTTCCTCCCATCCTTGCCTGAAAAGCCCAAAGAATCCAGACAGGCTGTTTGAAAGCCTGCGTTCTCAAAGGAGGATATCTCATTCATTCAGAGAATTTATATGCTGCCCTTCCTCACAAAAGATGTGGAGATTAGTTTACTTAGCCATTTCAATAAAAATATAAAAAACAAAGCAAAGCATTCTCCGTTAAAAGGTCTTCCAGAACAAAAAGGGGATTGCTTGACATGCTTGAGGAGCATGGCTCAATCCTGAGACTATCTCCTAATACACATCCATCAAGGGTTCTTTAGACAAGGCCCCAAAGTGTGTATTGGGGCAATGCCACCCGAGGCATTGGCACTGTTCCTGCAGCAGTGCCACCCTTCTTTGTTCTTGTGTTGGTGTCATCCTTGGGCAGCTGAGTTTATTTGCTTCCAGTTAGATCACCTAAAATCTCAATAGCAAAAGTTGTGTTTTGTGATTGGAGAAGTTTCAGCTCTGCATGGCTCAAGGGCAAGGAAGTCCCATGAATGGCTGCCTTCTGACTCCTGGGCTCTCTCCTTTGCGAACAACACCAAGTCTCCATAGCACCATGCCACTGTTTACCAGAGGTTTCTAAGTACAGTCAAGGGATTCCTTTGCCATTCACCTGCACAGTGGTTAATCAAGCCTTTTTAAAAGCCACTCCCAAAGCAGCCATGGATTGAGACAAATACAGAAGCGAGCACTGAGGTGACATGGGTGACATCACTGGTCAGGGGAGGGAGGCCTATCTTGTTACAGCTGCATGAGGACAATGGTGGCCCGTTCCATGACTACTTCTGAGGAGAGTGAGGGATGAAAACACCGGCAGTGTAGAATACCCCACCCTCAGGGCCAGTTAGCAGTATAATAGTCTCTTCCAATTAGAAGAGCTTTTGTTGGCAAGTACACAGGAGGCATTTAAGTGATTTCTTCAGGGAATAGCACAGACAGCACAAAGACAATTTCTGATTATTTTAGTTGGAGCAATCCACACAGAATAGAGAATAACGAGCACAAAAATTCACATGGCCCATGCACAATATAAATAGCAAAAACAGGTATTTGAACTCAGGCTAGGCTGGCGTAAGTGATATGTTTTGAAGTCTCCAGCCTTCACTGAGCAACATAGCACTAATTACGATAGGCTGGGTGATCCCAGGAACTTTGATTGGGTCACTAGTGGGGAAATGGCCTGTGACTGTTGATTTCTTTGGATGTGCCTGGATTCATCAGCAACGGGGAACAGATGACATGGGCCAGAGGCAAATGGCAGCGTCAACAGATTTGAGGTAGGTGGGGGCAAGAATCCTAGTGAGATAGAAGAGATTTATAGAATCCCTGTGGAAGCTCCTCTCCTTTATTACACAGCAGGAACAGAAGGGAAAGAGAAAGGAGTAAGGAGGACAAAATGGAAAACAAAGGCCTACCAGGCTATAAGCATAAGTCTCTATGCTACACAGACTGATGCTAAAGAAAGTCGAGAGAGCGAGGGAGAGGATAGGCATCACCTAAAGTAAAAACATCAATGTACACAGGCTCATTTAATTGTTGGTTGGAAGTGGGTATACTACAATTTGGCAGACAGATAGGATTCCAAAGATTATCTCAAGAGGAGCTACCATGCATAGGACCTCGGACTGGGCCACCAACAAATAAAATGATATTAATTAAGGTAACCAGAGAATCTCTGAACCCCTTTTTCCAGGCTTCCCTGTCTGCTGCTGACTTAGAATTCTCTCTGGGGTTTTCTCCTTTTTGCTGTCCAAGCAAGGGTTGACTATGGAAGAAGCAACCATGGTGATAGGCATCAGAGGAACTCAGTAAGCCACCTACTCAATAATTTCCATCATGAGAATGCAGGTTGCTTGTTCTATATATATGACACAGAAGCCAAGAAACAAACCCAATAGGGCTCTTCCTGGCAAAGGAAAAAGGATGGACTGGGTCCTAGATAGTCTTCCAACTCTCAAAAAAACATGCTGTGCTCAAAGAGACTTAATTCTAGCATACCTGACAACAACACCTAGCAACTTCCTAGGACGCTCATCATGTGAGCAGTGAATTCTGTAAGCCAGTTTTCACACTCTCTCCCAATAACTCTGTCAGCAACTACCTACATTTAGTCTATCAGACAGGTGTGAAAGGTGAGTTGCCCAATTGTGCTCAAGCCAAAAAGGGATTTGGGCTACATTTCCCCTGTGGAAAATCGCTAATTGGCAATTAGATCCTACTTTTACTACACTAAACAGATTTGTCAAGGCCACAATTCGTAAATGTGATGGGTCTGCCTGCCTAAAAATGGCATGAGAATCAACAGATTTGGCAATCTTTCCCAATAATACAGACTGGTTGTAAGCATGGAACAAGACAAGTTAGAATTTGTTTGGACAAGGTGTTACACAGCCTGCCATTCTCTCTGTTTTATAATTAGAAACCACAGCAGGTTTTTCTCCTAACTGTTCTTAGTGGCTCTGTCACAAAGATAACACTTCCAAAAAGAAAAGGGCTGGAAAGTAAAATTACAGGGATCTTATACTTGAAAGCACAGGAAAAAAGCATCGTAGAGCAGACTCCTGGAATGAAAGGTTCTATGTTTTGCCATCCCAGAAAAGTATGCACAGGTGCTACAGCTGTCCTGTGTTTTGACTCACTGGCTGGACATCAGTGTATTTGCTGTCATTTTTCTCCTACATATGCTTGCTTGCTTGCTTGCTTATACTGTGAGCAAGCTACCTTAAACTCAATTTAAAATCAGCAGAGTATTTATGAACATCCTCAGAAGACATTCTGAGAAAGGGGAAGCAATGTTTATTTTAGTGTTCTCTCCCAGCTAACAGGCTAAGCTGAGAGACTGTTTGTTGTTTATTCGTTCAGTCGCTTCCGACTCTTCGTGACTTCATGGACCAGCCCACGCCAGAGCTTCCTGTCGGCCGTCACCATCCCCAGCTCCCCCATGGTTGAGTCTGTTACCTCCAGAATATCATCCATCCATCTTGCCCTTGGTCGGCCCCTCTTCCTTTTGCCTTCCACTTTCCCTAGCATCAGCTTCTTCTCCAGGGTATCCTGTCTTCTCATTATGTGGCCAAAGTACTTCAGTTTTGCCTTTAATATGATTCCCTCAAGTGAGCAGTCTGGCTTTATTTCCTGGAGTATGAGAGACTGTACCATGTTGATATTTTAAATGAAATACTAGAAGAAGTGATAATGGGAGTTGTAGTCCAACACCTTTAAGGGTCATCAGGCTGGAATTTGGCTGGACTCATATCTAGGTGTAAATAAATACCAGTAGTACTAGTTTCTGTAAGCCAGGGTGGGGAAATGTCCAGACTAGGGCCATAAAGCCCTCCACAAATGATCTATATAGGTTAGGTTATGGGCAATGTTTACCAGTGGTAGGGAGCACATGAGTAAACTCCCACTCCACAAACAGTGTCCCTCAGCAAAATCACCTGTTATGGACTCCAAATAGCTTCAACATTACAGTCAATTTGGCCCTAAGAATGAAACCGACTATACAGATTCTTTGGCTGTCTAGTTAGTTCCATTCCTAGATTCTGTGTTTTGATTATACTAGAGCACTTTCCTCCTAACCTGGGCTCCTCCAGATAGCTATGCAGGTTGAGGATGATTAAGGGGGTTGCAGTCCAATATATTTGGATGGTGCCAGGTCAGAGAAGGCATGCTAGAAACTTGGAGACGATGTAAGATTCTGATCTATCTATCTATCTATCTATCTATCTATCTATCTATCTATCTATCTATCATCTATCATATCCTGTTAATAATTTCATTTGCAGAACTTTGCACATAGCCATTTCTCATTTCTACTCCTGGTTAGTTAGTTAGTTAATCTCAGCCATACATAAAGGGAGAAAGCTGCCAGTTGGAGCTACTTCACTTTTTTAAAAAAAAATATATTTTTAAAAACTATTCTTATCGCCAAAAGACTCTCAAAGTAGCTTACAAATATTCCTGATGTGACAATCTCTACTCTTAAGGCTGAGGTCTAAAAAAACAGTATACAAAGAAAAGCAATGGGTGAAAATAGAAGAAAATGTGAGTAACTTAACTTTTCACACATAGGCTGGATTCACACAATATGCAAGACAGGCTAAAATGGGCTTTGTGGTACATCATGATGTGGGAAACCAGCCGTTGTTTCAGCATGTTGGACGAACCATCATGTCAAGCCATATGGTTGACTGGTTTAGACAAAATATGCTATGTGAACCCAGCGACTGTATTTGGTAGCGTGTTGTATGGATCTGGCCATAGCATTACTCTGGAAGAAATTAAAATGTCTCCTTGCCCTGTCAGGAAATCCTGTCAGGAAATGCCAACAGAGGGAAACAGTCTATCAATGGGCATTTCCCTCATTGCTTTCTCAGACCTGGAACTGGCCTTGTGGTGTGCAGACAGACAAACCAAGAGGATGTTTGTGTCGATTTCTGCAGATAATGTGTCTACGTGCATGAAGGATTTATTATATAATCACCTATTTTTGTAAGAGTTTACATAATAATTTGATAAGTACATATAGTGCTTTGCAGGGTTGTGAGAAGTTGCAGAATGGTGTAAAATGCAGCTGTTTAGAAACAGAACGCACCAGTTTTGCCCATGACAGCAGGAAACCTAATGCTTTTCCAGTTCAGGATAGGATCGTGTGTAATTTTTGCTACTGCAAACAGCTTAACACAGAGTTCTTCTGATTTAAAGAAACCTGAAGCAGAGGCTGGATTGTTTCAGCTCCACTCCGTGCCCCTCCCTTCACTGGCCACACCTCACTGATAAAATGCCAAAGAAAGAAGAAGAAAAATAGGCAAGAGAGAGAGAAAGAAGAAAAGCTTGTACTAGGTCCCTTTTTCGAAGAATGACAACAATTGTATTTGCCGGCTAATCAGGCTTTCCAGAATTGACCAAGAGGAAACGCATAACTGGTGATGACACAATCCTTGTTGGCATAGTCACTTAATAAGGAAACTCCCACAGGGAAAGGCTTAAAAGCGCTTCAGAAAGGTTGAGACGTTTCTCAGGCAGTGACGGCGAGTCAAAAAGGAGAGAGGGAAAGAGACAGAAGAGCTGGTGGTACAACCAAGTCCTAACTGACGTCAGGATGAATTCTAGCCACGGCTTCTACCACTTTTCCTCTGGCTCCCTTGGAGGAGCTGCAGGATGCATCTTCCATCCTGTAGAAGATTCCTACAGAACGTCCAGTTTCCATGGAGCAAGCAGCAGCATTCCCATGCCTGTGTCCTTTGGAGGCCCCGTCTGGCTGGCCTGTGATGCTGGGACAAGCTGGGGTGCCTTCAGTGGGAGCCAGGGAAACGTCTTCATGGGAGGGAGCGAAAAGAGGACCATGCAGGACTTGAATGACCGCTTGGCTGCCTACTTGGAAAAAGTACGATCTTTGGAGGAAGCCAACACACAGCTGGAGGGCTGCATCCGGGAATGGCACCAGAGGAGGTCTCAGGGCACCCAGCAGGACTTCAAGGATTACGAGCAAAACATCTTAGACATGCACGAGCGGGTAAGTCAGCAGAGATGCCAACTGTTCTACATTCCTCTCCGGAGGGAATCCAAGGGCTGATTCTGCCCAGCTGGCTGCATTAGAAACCTCTGAAATATTGCTGCCGAGGGTTAGTTTTGCTGAAATTATGCCCTTGAAATATCCCACGAAAAAAATGTGGATTCAGAGAGTAGCAAAAGGTGAAGGAGAAGAAGCCTAAATATTATTTTTAAAGGTGTAGGCACAGACTGAAACCTGTTCATCTAATTACTACTTTTCCTGGGAACAGAGAGACTTTTATCTTTTCATATAATGTTCCACTTGTGGATGTTAGGCTCTGGGGCAGCAGATATGGCGCGTTCATATTTAACATTTTTTGTAATGTTTAGTTGCAACACTTAGTTTTATGCATCCTTCTCTAAAATAGTCATGGGAGCAAGGAAAGAAAATTCTGAATTTTAGATTGAACCACTGCATTTATAGTGTGCTCAAAATATTTACTGAATTCTAAATAGAAGATAATGTTACTATTTTTCTTGTTTTTCTGTTATTGATTTTTTTTTCCTGCTGTTCAATTGTGTCCAATTCTCAGATACTGCCTGGACAAGTCCCTGTGGTTTTCTTGGCAAAGTTTTTCGGAAGTGGTTTGCCATTGCCTCCTTCCCAGGGCTGAGAGAGGGAGACTGGCCCAAGGTCACCCAGCTGGCTTTGTGCCTAAGGCGGGACTAGAACTCAAGGTCTCCTGGTAGCTAGCCTGGTGCCTTAAACACTACACCAAACTGGCTCTTGTTATTGTTATATAATGTACCTATTTTAAAACATAATCATTAGGTGACCCTTTGTATCATGGTTTAGAGCAAAGACTCTCTTAGAAAACTCTGAGACTAGATTTATGAATGAATTCTAAATCCTTGTTAAAACCAGTTAATGGAACAGCCACTGACCTTTAGATGTTACACTAGAAGAGGATTCTGTAAAACACATAAGAAGAATGGGGCCATGCCGATTGACCCTGTGCCCCCTTATCCCCAATATACCCTGCACTGAATGGAGGAAACCTCAGCTGGGTTTATTTTCATTCATTTAAATATTCTTCTTTTGTATAATCAGGAACACTAATAAAGCAGGGTTTCAATCGCATAGAGATTTTTGCTTGTGTTTAGGTCAGGGTTGCCTAGGCAAATGTTTTGGCCCCCGAGACTCACATCAGTTAATGGGTCAGAGGTTGTAAATTTAGACATACATGTATGCAAATACATATATACATGCAAATGTATTTAATTAATTAATTTAAAGGTGTATACGTTTGCCCAGCTCACAAAAATGAGACTCCAGGCAGCATTCAACCATAAAATAAATCACAATATCCAACAACGAAAAGCCCCATTAATGAAAATAAATCACACAATCGGGGCATAATCACATATACTCAACCTCCTAGGATGAGCCCATCTAATTTCCTGGTCCCAACAGAGGGGACATCTGGGTCTTCAAAGCATTCTTGAAGGCAAACAGGGTCGGGACTAGTGAAATCTCAGTATGTACTCATCCACTGATTTTTTATCCCCTCCCCTCGTAGCAATCTTAAATAGGGCTACTGGGAGAAAAAGAAAGGTTGACCATTTCCCAAATTAATGATTTGAAGCAGACTCCCTGAGATGACAGGAAAAGCAATGAAGCTTCTCCTTGTTCCCAATGATCCTCCTTGAAGATTGCTTGTTTCCCGCTGTGAGAAACCAATGATTCTGAGCAACATGAACCATAAGGAATGGAAAAACTACGGTTTGTTTCCCACTGGTCATTTGATTATGCTGATTTGTTGGTTGGTGGCAATGGCAGGTGAGGCTCTGTGGCTTTTTATGGCTGAGGACTTATGGCTCATGAGCCTCGCTTCCTGTCTTTGGCTTATGCATAATACAAGAAGCCCACTGCAGATCTCTTCATTCAGTGTAAGTTGTTTGTGAAAGCTGGGGTGGAATAAGCACATGCAGCCACATCCATATTAAAGGTAAAGGTTCCCCCCACACATTTGTGCAGTCGTGTCTGACTCTAGGGGCCGGTGCTCATCCCCGTTTGTTAGCCGAAGAGCCAGCGTTGTCCGAAGACGCTTCCACATATTCAAATCCATGTAATGCCTGAACAGAGCTCTTGAGCACATGACATTTACAGTATGATAAATACTAGTGAAATGTTCCAGGAAAATTAAAAAGCAAGCCAGTGGGTGAAATATATTGCACACTGAAAATGATCTTGCTCATTTCATTATATTAGCAACCTGTGTTCTTAAACACTCCTGAGAAAAAGTGATTCTTTAAATTATCACTGGAAAGTTCATCACTGTTTTACAGAACTCACCTCAAGACTGACATAATGATCAGGCAGGGTGAGATGGCTGTGTCAGGTGCCAGATGCCAGAGTGAACAGGAAGTGGAGATGATGGTGGGAGGGTAGAGGTGTGTGTGTGTGTGTGTGTGTGTGTGTGTGTGTGTGTGAGAGAGAGAGAGAGAG
Source organism: Charina bottae (assembly GCA_023362775.1). Classification (NCBI taxonomy): domain Eukaryota; kingdom Metazoa; phylum Chordata; class Lepidosauria; order Squamata; family Charinaidae; genus Charina; species Charina bottae. Next base: position 3,618,316 of record JALMGJ010000024.1, read on the forward strand.
AGAGAGAGAGAGAGAGAGAGAGAGAGAGAGAGAGAGAGAGAGAGATGCTCTGCACCCCTACACTAATTGGTCGCTCTTTGGTGAAGTGTAAAATCCTAGTCCATCACTATGGTTGACATAAGATACAACTGCAGTTCTGGTCAGGAGAGGGTGCATCTTGTCTTTTGCCCAAGGATGTTGTGATGCATGTAAAAAAGAGCAGGATGTTTATTGCATGGTTGTGGCCACCTTCTTGACGTTTTTAACCCCCTCTTTGTAGACACCCCTGCCTTTGCCTCAGCTCATTTATTCCCTTGCACTATTCTTGCCTCATTCTCAATGCAGCACAAACAAATATCTTGAAGCAGACTGCTGCATACTTAAAAACTGAATACGCCTCTATTGAAAAAACAATAATCCTTCTTCCCTGGAAACTAAATGTCAGTGTGAAATTGCCAGAGTAGTAATCTCTTGAGATGCTAACTTTCTATATTAGGGATATGAGGATAGCAAGATACTCCATCATGTGAACCCTAACATAATTTGAATGGTTTTGTTGTTGTTTATTCGTTCAGTCGCTTCCGACTCTTCGTGACTTCATGGACCAGCCCACGCCAGAGCTTCCTGTCGGCCGTCACCACCCCCAGCTCCCCCAAGGTCGAGTCCGTCACCTCCAGAATATCATCCATCCATCTTGCCCTTGGTCGGCCCCTCTTCCTTTTGCCTTCCACTTTCCCTAGCATCAGCATCTTCTACAGGGTATCCTGTCTTCTCATTACGTGGCCAAAGTACTTCAGTTTTGCCGTACCCTAGTGATAAAACTGAATCATCCTTTCTGTAGTAGGTGACAACAGTCAGAGGATTATCATTACAGCTTGCCCATTTTCACTGACCCTGGGATATCCTTTTTCTTTTTAGTAGTCGTTCTTCTGTCGCTGTTGTCTCTCTTTGCTTTAGGGCTGGTGTGCCTCTGTGTTTACATGTATATGTATAGATGTATCTGTCCTCCTCAACAAACTGCTGCTTTGTAATGTGGGAACAGCTGAAGAAGACATGGCTTAAATGAAGTATTTAAGATGCAAGGTCTTTCATGTACCCTTCAATCCAATCAACATTAGGGCAAGGGGAAGAAATGAGGTTGATTTACGGACACGACTGCACAAATGTGCAGGGGGAACCTTTACCTTTTTTACCAACCAACATAATTCACACTTCCTGGATCTTGATGCAGACTAGAACAAAGCTGTGCTTCAAAATCCATGTTTTCTTAAATGTTGAGATTCAGTTCTCCAGCAAATGAGTTAAAATATTTGGAAGAATGTGCTATAAAATGCAATGTCAGAGGAGATTGCTTGCAAACATTAAGAAAGGGATGTGCAAAATGTCTATATGGGAGGGGGGGTGAGCACATGAAAATGGATACAAATGTTTTTGCACACTTCAGTAAAAACAAACTTTAGCTTATGTGGACATGAACTTTATGCTGCAGAAATGAGAACCTTAGCAAAACTGAAACTGACAGATTTGTCCATTCCCACATGGCAGGAGTTTTGAAAAATAGTGTCAAAGATTGCCAAGACTGTGGTCAGACCAGCATACAGTAAGGTTGTTGTGTTTTTTTTTGGGGGGGGTCATTTTTTTTAATGCACTGTATACTTTGTTCTTAGTATATTCTGTTACACAGAAGTAAGCAACTTGTAGCAAACTGGTAACAAGAAGATTACCAGAGCATCCGTCTGCCGTTCTTAACACAGGAAGATGGAATTCCCAAAATGGATGTTTATGAATACAGAGGCCAATAGATTCTAATTATAACAATAACCCTTAAGACACACACAGACACATGTATATTTCCTGCAAATATTTGACATCCCTATAATTAAAACAGGAGTCCTTGTTCTCACAAAGAATTTGATAGGGAAGTACAAGAATGCTCCTACAAGCTTGCGTATCTCCACGCTCAGGTCTAATAACAAAAATAAATAAATAAAACTTTGTAATAAAACTTTCTTGTAATAAAACTTTCTTCAGCTAGGCAATAAACTCAATAATTAATTAGAATAATGACTTTTAACTTCACTTTGTTGTGTCTGATGAGGAGTGAGTCTTTGCATAAAGTTGCATTTTAGTTCATGAGGTAGAACAGAGATCACTTGAAAAAGCTCTGAAACATGAGTTTCAGCAACCCTGCTCCCAGGACTAGATAATTCAAACTGCAGAGTGATATCCCCTTATCTTTTTTGTATTTTATGGGATTTAAACAGGGTAGGCAAAGTAGTGCCCATCCATACCGAGGCAGCGTGGATATCTCTCTTGCCATTATAATCTAATCATAATTAGATCATCATAATTTCCAAAAATGGAAATTGGTCCCATAGGCTTTCATAAAATTGAAGCAACTCAGTGCTTTATCTGGAAAAGTACTCATGTGCTGAGAAAAAATAGAAAATAAGTCAAGGCTATAGCAAGAAGGCTAGAGAGGACGGTGGAAAACAACCTTACAGTTTGCCATCTGATAAATGAAAGTTTGTGAATGGCTATGCCCATCATGGCACTCATTTTGTGAGAATGCCCACAATCTCATCTGAAAATTTCAGTGTGCTCACTGGTTCAAAAAGGTTGTCTAATGTTGGATTGGAGGGATATGATTCTGATCTCAAGAAAGAAGCCTGGATGTTTTTCAGCTTACAAGTCTCAACTTCAACAGCTACAGAATAATTTTCAGGACACAACAAACAAATCCAGCAAAAAGGACTGGAACCAAGAAAAGAAAAATTTCCAGCTGTAAACCTCCCTTCCTTGTCATTCCTCGCCTGGTCCTTGTGACTTTGTTTTGCCTGTAAACTCCTCAGGTTTTGACCCATCTACTTGCACTGTTAGATGGAGTCCTCTTCCTGGCCCATGCTAAAATTTCATGTGAGGTAATAAGCCACACAGTTATAAATAGTGACTATTTTTCTGTAGTGGAAGGAAAGAGAAGAGGATGACCAGCAGCAAGGCGGACAGACTCAGTTACAGTGGTGATGACTGCAACCTTGGAAGACATGAAAGACCAGGTTAGGGACAGACTGTCATGAAGAAAAATTATCTATGTGGTCACTAAGAGTCAATAATGTCGATGGCACACTATAAATTAATTAATTGTTATGTAGGTGTGCTTTGTTGCTTATGTACACATCTGCAAACAAAGAAAACTATGGGTATGCCTGAAGTAGAAGTTTACTATTCTCAAACATTAGTTTGCCTTCATTCCAGACTTACCACTCTTTCTGTCACGAGCCAGTAAATATACGTCCTGGGCATCCTAGCTATAAAACCTCCCCTTCATTTCCTTGTAGACTTAATCATACTGTACTGTTTAAATAAGGTAGATGCTTCCTGAAACTCCTGCCTTTCCTTGACTGAATGTCGATATAGAACCTTCCTGTTTCGTTACCACTGCTGGATTTCCTGGAGGAAACACTTAGAAACAATTCCAGAAAATTAGACACTCACACCCAAAACTTGACCCATTTCTTGGCCTGAGGCCTACACTTAGGCTTACATCTGCTGATACAACAGGTGCAAGAAACAATCGCACATCTCCTTTTTCAAATATTAGCTTGTTTGTGTTTGGCAGGGTCGTGGATAGAATCTGCGATATGACAACGCACTATCCCTTATTCTCCTGTGTATCCGGGAGGGGAATCTGAATTAATAGATAACAAGTCCATCACAAATACACTAAGGGAAGCAAGGAATTTAGTTCATCCAGGACAGAGTTCTGTGAATCAAGATTTCCATTTTAGTGACTCATTTTGGCTTAAGGAGATATTCACCTTCAATATACCCTTGGAGGGATTTGCAGCTTCCTCTGGCACATCACAGAGGATTTACATAATAGGTGTTTGGCAAGGTATTGCCTCAACATCACTCCAAACCACCCATAATCATAACACCACCCAATTTCCTTTTAACATGATTCATGTTGAGTTTTGTTTCCATCTGGGTATCTGAAAGAATTTTCCCTAGGTCAAAATGGTTAAAGACCCTGCATCGGCCAGGGGTGGGGGGAGGGCAGGAGGAAAGACTCCTAAAACCCTTAGCTTTGCTTAATTCCACTGGAAATGTTCCCTAAGTGGACTTTTTTTTTTATTATGGCATTATGTGCGGTATTAGGATGAGAGAAAGAGATGAATAGACAAGGTGGGCCTTTAATGTAATTTGTATGTCAGCGCAACAAACATGAGAACTTGATATTTAGGTTAAGGAATTTCATCTAGGGTAATTTGCTATATGCATTGCCTCCAGAAGCCTAAGCAGAATTTTTTTAGATGCTCCTTCAACCAGGGACCTAAAAACGATATGGTAGGTCATTGGTTGTAAGATTACAGTTACTGCCGTTTTCCTGTCCTGTAGTATATCAATTTTGAATGAAAGATTTTTAATAGTATTTCTGAACCAAAGCTGATTGTTAGGGGATCCTGTATTGTGCCTTCAGACAACACCTGAGGCGTTATCTTGCCTATCTAGCAAAAGCTTCTCTCCTGTTCAGTGAATGTATTTCCAGTAGAGATTCTTCCAACTCTGTGATTGTAGTGGTCTTTTGGGGATGCTTCAGGTCAAGGGTATCTTAAGTTGCTACCCATAACTTATATAACTAGCAATTCACAGCTTTTTCCTTGTGTAGAATGATATATAATCATTGAAAGCTTTTGAGAATCACTGCATGGCAGAGGTTGCTAATGCAGCCTCTGTAGGTGGTGTGGCATTTGCTATTCTGCCAGGAAGCATTCATGGGATCCTAAAATTAAATTTAAACATGGCACTCGCATTTATGGTCACCAGTAGTCAGGAACCTTTGCTGTATATAAATTTGAGACAGGATCTGATGTTTTTATCAAAATGTCATGACCCTTTCATAGGATGCAACTTCGCAGGGCACCTATAAAAGGGATGGAGCTTGTGTTGTGACAGCGCAATGCTACTTTTCTCATTTGCCCCATCTTGCTATTCTCACACCCTGCAGATGCCCCTGATGTGAGATGGCATTGCTACAGCTGCTGTCCCAGTGCTCAGTGCTTCACCTGCACTTTCTTAGAATTTCTGATAGTCCTGTTGGTTACTGTTATTGATAGCTTACAGGGTTATGGTTTGACTAAAATTGGAGGGGTATAATTTTCCCTAATTTCTCCTCTCACCAACAGGCCAAGCATTCTCCACCTTTCTATTCTTCACAAAATTCTTCTCAAATCTTATATCAGTTTCCATTTTAATATGAATTTATCCAGCATGTGTTCCCCAAATCAATACACAAATTTGAACATATTTGAAATACTGTATCTTATTTATTTATTTATACTTCATATTTAGTCACTCAAGGAGCGACTCTGGGCAGTTTACAATTAAAACAAGAATAAATAATCATTAAAATACAATAAAACAATATTCTTCCATGAAGGTACACTCCAAGATAGAGGTGTTAAAAAGATCTTAATTTATGGCAGCATCTTCAGGGTGCTAACCACCGCCAGGGTTGGTTGCTCCTCCTCATGCCCCATGCGAGATGGCAGAGCCAGGTCTTCACCCCTTTCTGGAAGGGCGGGAGAGTGGGGCCCTGCCTCATCTCTGGGGGAAGAGTGTTCCATAGGGGCAATGGCAGAGAAGGCTCTCTTCCTGGGACTCACCAAATGACATTCTTTCATGGATGGGGTCCATAACATGCCTTCAATGCCTGACCGGGTGGGATGGTTCAATGTAATGAGGGTGAGACAGTCCCTCAGGTAACCTGGACCCATGCCATGTAGGGCTTTAAAGGTGATAACCAACACCTTGAATTGGGCCCGGAAGCAAATTGGCACCCAATGCAGCTCCCGCAGCAATGGTGTTACATGTGCCATCCTTGGGGCACCCAAGATTGCTCACACAACCGCATTCTGAACCAGCTGTAGCTTCCGGATACTCTTCAAGGGTAGCCCCATGTAGAGCGCATTGCAATAGTGTATACGGGAGATGACTAGGGCATGAGTGACTGATCCTTATTACAATCACTGACTGGCATATGAATGTAGTTATACTTCACTATTTGTGCTTTACTGAATTTTGTGACAAAGTTATTCAATGGAAAATGTGTAAGTTACTGAAAACCATGCATCACCTGCAGGAATTGTTAGGTAATGAATAAAAGTAGGGAGAAGTACTCACAAAAACATGAACATTCTTAATGTCTTAATGTTCACCACATTCCAATCACAGCAGAACATCAGCAGTTGCTTGCAAGCTTTCTTTCATCTGTTCCTATGGTGGAATATAGCATTATGCAATTGTAATTAACATGTTTACCTTGCAATGATAATGAATATTTGACAGCTGGAAGAGGAACATTCATGTCTGAAGCCAACCAAAATCAAAACAAGAGGTGCTGAAAAGTTTTCCATGTTGAGTTTCAAACTCTAGACAAGCAATTTTTTCTAATTTGGCTTTGAAATTTCTTATTAAATATACAAATAGAAAAATGAGAAAACCTTAATTGTATTTTAGCATTAATATGGTTATGTGCAGATAATGCACTTAATCAGATCAATTAAAAACCCAATGGCTGCATTGGCACAATGTGCAGTATTTTAGCATATTTCTTTTATGGCTGTGTTGGTTACATTTTGGTTCAGTGTATTCTGCAAAACCACAGACTGGGCTAATTCAGCCACTAGATTAACCCATGAGTGCATTCCAGAGGTGAAAAAGAAAGTACAGTTCTCTTAGCCTACCAAAAGACCAAATCATAAGACTTTCATTCTACCTCCACAGTGAGATTAATGTTTTGTTATTTACAGATTGAGACTGGACGGGTTACCAATGCAGGCCTTGTTCTACAGATTGACAATGCCAAGATGGCAACAGAGGACTTCAGGCTCAAGTAAGTTTTTCCTTGAGCTCCTCATCTCTTCTTGGAAGCAGATGCAGACAAAGGTGTAAAACTTGACTCTGATTCTTAACAGTTCAAGTATGGATAAAAAGATTAATCTATGTTTCAGATTAAATTTGATTAAAATCATAATGGACAGTATGTGTTATACCATCTGTTGTTTGCTACTACATTCCAAGAGATAGAAGATTAGTGGCCAGCAACTATGCTGCTCTGAAACAAGAGCCTGGGTTGAGAGGTACTGTAATTGCTTTCCTCTCTGCCTTTTACTCATTAGCTTGTGGGTTTATGGATGAAGATGGATGTTTTGGGCTGTCGTGCTGTCTTTCTTGGATGCCAGAGGAGATGCCAGGGGAGATGTCAGGAATTATATAGGCAACACAAACTGCCTGTTTTTCTCATTTCCTCTCCTCTGAAAACAAGTTAAGGAGAGCTTGTTTAAGGTGATGCTTAGCCAGGTCAATTAAAAGCATTGTGGTTGCAATTGCACAACATGCATGGCTATTTTTTTTTCTTTTTCCCTCTGGCTTGGCCTGATATGCAAGTACAGCCCTTTTGGTTAGTTTATGATTAAATGTATTATGTGAACCCAGTCATCAAAGTAAGCAGGTTATGCAATACACTCATACATTTGGAAGAAATTTTGGAGATATCTAGTCCAATTCCCTGTCCGTGAAAGTTCTGAAATTCAGGATGTTGCTACAACATCTTTGAGAAATGGCCCTCCAGTCCTGCTCTCTAATTTACAAAAGCCCATCATCTCCTAAGGAATTTTGTTGTGCTGCCAAACACTTGAATAGGATTTGTCTGGATGTTCAGCCAACATTTGCTTTCAAGACAAAATCTGTCATGAATTCCATGCATTGTTTGAGACCCATGTTCTGAGTAAACCTCTGTGTCTGGTCATCATCAACCTCTACGGGCAAATGGACTTCAAGCAACTTCTTTGATGGAGCTATCAAAAAATTTGTCTTAAATTTTCCGTGGGACAATTTCTCAGTGTGCAACATTGTGTAACCTGAGTTACACAATTTAAGTAACTCCTAGTTGTACAAGGTAACACTGTGATGACCTGCCCAGATCAAAATTACAGGAACACAGAATTCTGTCTTATGCCCACTCAGAACTTTGGCTCATCTAGTTCAGCACTGTGTATACCAACCTTTCTCTACCCGGTGTAGTCCAGTTGTGTTGGACTTCAGTTGCCATAATTTCCATAATTCCCAATTTATTTGCATGGCAAATAAAACACAATTGGAGAGCACCATGCTATCAAAGACTAATCTATTTTGACTGGCAATGTCTTTCAGTATATCCAACTGCTGCAGTGTATAATTTTAATCTGTCTTGAGAGGTGTACTTCATGTTCTGTATGTACAATGGAAGTTTATTGTAGGATGACACACAATACTTATCAGGCTCTTTGGCAGCTACCTAAAACTGAGAGTGATTTTTTTTTCTAAGCACAATTCTGAGTTCTCTTTAAAAGATATTTTGAGATAGATGGAGGTGGGGTTACAAGAATTCTAGTAACTGAACTATTTTTAGTTTAGAACTAATATATCCTCATGTACCTTAAGGTGGAGACATTCTGATTTTCTATCAGCCTTCCTATGATCTGGGGAGGAGGCTGGTATCTTCACTGATAACAGGGAAACTGTTTATATAATGGTCTTCTGTATCCTTATCAGTCTGGAAAGCAACTCTTACTATGCTTTTGAAATCATGATTCCCCAAATGACCAAAATAAAAGTGATGTGTAATACAGCCAACAATCTCACCCCATTTCTTCACCAATTTGTCCATTAAATTTGCATTTCAAATTAGTTACAGAAGCAATCCTTTGGGGCTTGCTGAAAAACAGCAGACCATTCAAAGCTGATTAGGAAGCTTCTCCACAAATGTCATGAAGATTCTCAGTCATCCATGTGGAATTGTCTGTAGGTTGAGTCATAGCAACTGGATTTCAGGGAAGATAGGATGATACCTGGAAGATAGGTGGTTTGAGAGAGGGGTTAAGGAATCCATTTATGCCAAAGTGGAAAATCCTTCCCTCAATAGAGGCGGAGGCCTCAGGCACAACTTGTCCCCCATTTATCATGCTGCTCTTTCATTAGTCCCCAGGAAGATTAAGACCACTTCACAAGTTCACCAGCAAGGCCACATTAAATGATCCTCTTGGGGATGAATAAAGGTTTTAGGAGTAAGACATCCCAAAGACTATCTACACCTCAATTGCCAAATTAACAAGTCAATCAGGTGTAAGGTCAATACAGCCACCCTGGAAGACATATATGGGGTCCCCTCACCAACTTTTGCCCAGACTGAAGAAGCTACTTGGACAAGCAGCGAAACGTTTCAACCAAAAGAAAGAAATCCAGTTGCCATGACTCAAGCTACAGACTTCTCCACAAATGTGCTGACTTTCACTGAATCTCAACATATTTGTAGAATGTGGAAGATTGGGTTGAATAGTGATGCTTCGGAGACAGAAAATGGAGCACAGAAGTATTAGCAAGCAATAGTTCTAAAAGTTGTAGGTTCAAGCCCAAGATGGGGTTGTTTTCTCCCTCATTCAACTATATCACTTTTCTCTTTGGTTAAGATATGAAGCTGAAAAAGCCTTCCGGCAAAGTGTGCAAAATGATGTTGAAAACATCCGTAAGGAGCTGGACAACATGACCATCATAATAACTGACCTGGAAATGGAAATTGAAGCTCTGCGAGAAGATCACATACTTAAAAAAAAAGAACATGAGGCGGTAAGACAAGCTTCTTCCCTTTTCCCCAGCTACATACACACCTTACTAAAATCCTCATCAGCTCATTATCTGTTCAGAAACCAATTATGATAGATCATGCTTATTTTAACACAAAGCTACAATAATAAATGTTGAACAAATCTAGTGAAGTGCATTGGAGGATACTAATATAAGCTGTTTTGAGAACTGAAGCTTCTGAATCAATATGATTTCTGTTTGGGAATTTTGCCTATCAGGTCCAAAAAGCATCACTGCAGTTTTGAGACTTCTTAAGCATCTCTCTCTCTCTCTCTCTCTCTCCTTAAGTATCTCTCTCTCTCCCCCCCCCCAATGAAATAAAAGTGTTTACTTAAAACGGCAAGGATTAGAACCACTTAGTATTGTAACTCTAACCACATCTGAGCAGACAGATGCTTAATATATTTAAATCCTGCCAATTAAAATCGGACACTCTGAATTTTCACTCTGCTGTATAAGCCAGCACAGCATTCCTTTAGTTTGTATAAGCTAAAAACCTTGATGAATCACACCAAAGGCCCATCTCATTCAACCTTCTCTTTCCCACACTAGCCAAAGAGGCATGAATGCAATAGTGCTCTTCTGTTTAGGTTCCTCAGCAACTGTCTCTGATATCAGAAATAATCTGGACTCATTAAGACTTTCTCTAATCTCCTTTTAAAGTTAGACATGTTCTCAGCCATCATGGGATATTGTTACAGAGAATTCCATAGCACAACCACTTACTATGAGAATTACTTCCTTTTGTTGGTCTACATTCTTCCATTGATCAGATTCATAGGATATTTGTTGACAAAAAAATGTTTAAAAATGTGAGGGAGCAAGAAAATCTTATCTCTATTCATTTTATCTAAACCACACAGAATTTGGGAGTTAGGAGGGCGTAGTTTTACACATACTTATTGTTGTTACCATATTACTGCATTTAATTTCCTTTTAACTTGCAAACAATAACCAACGTAAGCTGGGCTCACATATATACACAGTGTTGTTGGCTCTTTCATTCTCAAGAGATCATTGCTGCATATTACAAAAATGTATTTTAGTTAATTCATACTATAGGAAGTTCTCAACTAAATGCCAGAATTTTAAAATTAATGTTAATGCCCCTTTAACAGTGGGAGGAACCATTTCTTCCAAATACAACAGTGTCTGTTATAAACAGATGAAATACATCAGTTGCCGTGTTGAAACTCTAATGCTAGATCCCATAGCTAAATTTCAAAGGGAGTACCAGTTATATACATGTAAATCAGAAAAGCAATATGAGATAGTGTTGCATCAGCTGATGCTATTTGGTGCTTCAAAAATATCTTTAGACAGACACATTGCAGTTGGTTCCTCTCACCAAGCCATTAGCATAGTGCCTCTAAGTTTGGGGGCACTCTGAAAACTGACTGATTACAGCATCATTTCCTGAGGCACCAGTAGTAGGCAAAGCATAGGGAGATACTGCAATGATGAGAACTTCACCAAACCAGTTTGGCTTGCCTCATAATTAGATTGTTTACATAGTAATTAGGTGTTTTCATCCAGCTGCTCCTCTGGTAATTATATAGAACCTTTACATCTTCTGCATGGAAACATAGCCTTTTGTAAAATGGGTGATTGAAATGAAAGAAACACTTTCAGGTTGAGAAGAGGAAATCTTCCTTCCTTCAAAAAAAGAAGGTTCGAATTAGATTTCGGTAAGAATTCAGGACTTCCAAAACCTGACTTAACTATGTATCAAGCAATTAACACAACATACCTCTGGGCCAACCCTAGTATTCTTTCACAAAAAAAAAAATACATCCAGCAGAAAGTACTGCACTCTTGCATCCTACGCTCTCTCTGTTTCAGACCTTCCCATCCAATTGCCTTCCTTGTACAAGCCCTGGCACAGTGGCTGCGCATGTAATTGGTATGTGTGTCATCCTCGCCATCACAAGCATCTCCAGTTAACGTCTCTTTGTGTGCCAAATCACATACCTTCATGTCATCCCTTCATTTTTTGGCCTGACATTTTTGAAACCTCACCCTTGAAAACAAACAGCCTGACTCAGATCCAAATTTAGCTGTGCATAGACCAGACCCACTGAAATCAGCAGGACAGCTAAATTATCCCTAATTTAGGCCTGATTAATTGCAACAGTCTCTTCTAAGGATGACTAACTGGGGAATTGTAAGAGTTGAAGGGCACACATCTTCAAGCTGCTGAAATTAAGAAACACTGCTCTAGAGATACAGTATGAGAAACACTGCTCTAGAGATACAGTATATGAATCAGGTTTCACTCAGACGCATACTTGAGCTAGACGGCTTGCTTACAAAGAATCAAGGACTTAGCTCGTTAAGGTCTTTTCATTGCAGAGAGAAAGAAAGAAAACCAGCTACTACAGACTCTAGAACTCAAGCTACCATATATACTGTATAGCAGTCCCAAGCTTTAGAACCTACATCTCTTTCTCCTGCTTTTACATCGTAACCAACTTAGTAGTGCACGTTTCTCAGATTGAGATGTGGCTGGCATGTGGGCAGTGCTATTGTAATGGACCAGCCTGGTCTCAGGCCTATCATTTCTGAGATTGCCGGCTTTTGTCTTCTTCACATCAGTATAAAGCCAGTTCTTTTTACTCTCTGCATTTGTAAGACAATATTGCAGTCTGTCATTTAAAAAAAAAGATTCTTCATCCGTTTACCCATTCACAATCTTCTCTAATAAATGGATATTTAGAGGCAAGTTCCCTTAATGCATATTGTGTTTTTTAAATAATGTATTCCATGCTACTTTCTTTACAAACATTTCTCCAAAGCTGTTTAATGAATTTTTTTCCAATGTAGGTTTTAAAAAAATATTCTAATGCAAATACTTTTTGTTTGTAAGAATACTTAACATATACTTTTTAAAAATGCCTGCATAGTATATGTATGTATGAAGTTTTCAGAAACACATGTCCTTTTCTGAGGGCATCATTTGAAACAAATGCTTATTGTGCTGGGTTTTACCTGAAGAAGACAGATTTTGTGGTGTTGATTATGTGCTGCCTACCATACCACAGTGAAGTCTAATTTACTATATATCACAAAGCTGCTCTTATAGAAAACCAGGCCACATTTCCTTTACATTCCTTTTTCATATAGCTCTAAGTCCAACCCTATAAAAACATGGCAGTTTGCTTCAGTTTTCCCCCTTTTTGTTTGCATAGTATGGGCTATTTTGATGTCTTATGCTTGCATTTCTTTCCTGGTCAACAAAAGAAACCAAGAAATAGCATCTAGGTATGTATGTAATTTTAAGGGGTGTGGTGGCTCAGCGGGTAAGACGCCAGGCTTGTCAATCGGAAGATTGCAAGTTTGGAGGTTCGAATCCCTAGACCCGCGTGATGGAGTGAACTCCCACTCTAGCCCCTGCTCTTGCCAACCTAGCAATTCGAAAGCATGCAAATGCAAGTAGATGAATAGGTACCACTTCGGTGGGTAGGTAACAGCATTCCATGTGCATCATGCTGGCCACATGACCGTGGAAGCATCTTCGGACAACGCTGGCTCTTCGGCTAACAAACGGAAATGAGCACTGGCCCCTAGAGTCAGACACAACTGCACAACTGTTCGGGGGGAACCTTTACCTTTACCTATGTATGTAATTATTTTAGCATTCTCTTTGGAAACCACCCTGACAACCTTGTTTGAGGGGTTGTGGAGAGAATTTACTTTGTGTTAAATACCTTAATAATAATAATAAACAGCAAACAATCTCTTCACATACATCAGCAAGAACAAGTCTGAACCTATGAAGGCTAAGCAAATTGCATTTAAATATCTTATGCAAAATAATTAATCAAAATAGAGGGGGTTTAAAAATGATTTCCTTATTTGAGGGAGGGAACATTAGGAAATAAGGAAGGAAACATTCCTATCCTTAGTTAAGCCTGGGTCTATTCTTTCTTCTCTAGCTAAGTCTAGTCAACTCTTGAGACAGTTTGGAGAATATATATATATATATATATATATATATATATACACTGTGTATGTGTGTGTGTGTGTGTGTGTGTGTGTGTGTGTATATATATATATATATATATATATATTATAATATATATATATATATATATATATATATATATATATATATATATATAATATATACAGTATATATACTGTATATGTATTATGTCATCTTTAAATGAAGATCAGAATCCTGTTTAACCAGCCTTGGCCACACAGATCTGGAATAGTTTGTTGGGAATCTTTCTCCAGGCTAATATCCTAGGTTTACTTAATTACTTTTTAATAGGTGGGAGTATAATCCAGAGACACAGGTGTGAGTTTATGCTGAACCACCCTGGTTCCAATATCATCTGCTTTTCCACTGTCAACCCCACTGTTTATTTGCCAACCTATGAAAGCACGTTTTCCACAATTAATCTTATTAATTGTACCTTATTAGCTCTTTGGGAAGCCTTCATGCTATGCTGAGATGTGACAGTGCACTCTAGGAACCAGACAACAGCGGCTACCATAGACAGTGGGTCATTGGGGATGATAACATCCCACCATTCTGATTTTGAAAGATTTTTCCCCTTGGTCTTTATCTTGATTCATAGTATGGATTGTAGAACCAGCACTTTCATCTTAAAACTCAGGAAAAACCACAGAAGTGAAAGAAGGTTGGAGAAACACCTCCCATTAACTGGCCTTTGTGATAGTAGTCTTCTCCAACTTGGTGCCTTCCCAGAATATCAGAATTACAACCGCCAAAATTGCTTACAATAAAGCTGGGAATATATTCCAGAGTTTACACAGACTTTTCTTATATCACTTAATATGGTGCTCCCAGTATTCATAAAAGACCAGGTGAATATAATATTTTCCTTTCACACTTACTCAGATCCTTCTAAGGAATCTGAGGAAACTAGGCAAGTTTCAGTTAAACTAGTTGTTACAATATTTCAGATACTTCAGGAACAGGCTAATTGTCTTGGCAGAATATAAATCAGTAAGAAAAAATGGAGGAGGCAAACATACCATCTCCTCATGATCTTCCAAGTTTCCACCAATAAACTGTTTATCATGCCAATATAAACCGAAGGCATGCCTGCAACAACTATTTTTTTTCCTAAAGGAGAAATATTATTTGACCTTACAGAGGAACTGTGTGTCATGCTTGGCCCAAAGCATATTTCTAACTAACATATTTCTTTTTAACTAAGCCAGTTTCCAGGGAAATAGTTGAGCTATCCAGTAGTTCATGTTAAATAACTTTTGTACTGAAGCTCTAGAGCAGGGGTTCCTAAACTTTTTGCCATCACACCTCCTTTTAGTGTAATCTTAACATACACACCTCCCCTAAAAATATAATAAACACAAATGAACAATGAAAACAATACAATGAAATTTTGGGAAAGGTGGGTTTATTATAACGATGTACAACTAAAAGATTCTTCACACCGCACAGTTTGGGAAACCCTGCTCTAGAGTATATAAACATGCACAATTAGGGCAACAATTACAAAAGAAGAAATCCTGGAGAGGTTAAATGGACTAATCAGAAAAGAAACTCGAGGGGTAGGATGGATCACTCCATGCAAATGTCAGTCCAGGGTGTAACAGCTATGAGAAAAGGAAGCAAATTATGTTAGGATTAGAAAAAAATAAACTGCTAGTATCAAAAAATCTTTTTACAAATATACAGTGCAATCAAACTCTGTGTCAAAGAAATTTCGAAGCTCCCCTCCAGTTGTCTTTTGCAACAGAGTGGCAAGAAGCATTATTTTGCTCTGTACCTCAGACAGCAGAATACTTTTTGCCATCTGTGTTTTGAAGAGGTTTTGCTGAGGTCCTTCTTTATTTTCTCATATACAGAATATGCAAGCACATGGCTCATCCAAAGACTTCAATGTGAATGTCAAGGTGAACAAAACTCCACAAGAAGATTTGGCCAAGATCCTGGCAGGGATAAGAGCAGATTATGAAGCAATAATTGAAAAAAACAGCCGAAGTCTTGATTCTTGGTTCCAACAACAGGTATCCTTTCAGAAAACAAGATGGAGAAATCCTGTAGGGTTGCAGCTTTGATACTGTAGTTATCTATAGAAGAGGATCAGGTCTCAGGGTGCAGTGGTTTCACACCCATTCGAAATGTACAAACAAGATGACTGATTAGGTATGGAGAGTTAAGAAACAGCACCTCTTGATCTGAAATGAAGCCCTCCCCCATGACATCTGACCTTCCTAACATTTAAAGCTTCCTCTGTATCTTAACTTGAGCTGGCACGTCACAATATGCCAGTATCCAAGTTTAATTAATTCCACCTCTATATTGCATAAAGACTATTGTGGCACAGAGAAATTATTCTGCTTTTTTACTAGTAGTTCTCCTTGAATTTGATGAAAGAGAATTTGCTTTCAAAAATTATTTCAAAGAAGAGATTTGGGGCAAATTTCTCATGGGTGGAATATGGTGCTCCTACACTTACGTAATTGAAAACTTTCCCAGAGGTGTATAAACCATTTCTTTGGCAGTTGGCAGCCTCTCTGAATTCTCACATTTTCATTTAAAGGAAGACATCTTGCAGGAACTCCTTGCACAGAGTTTTTTCAGTAGTGGTTCTGCCATCACCGCTAAAGAAGAGACTTGCTCTTGAGAAATTACTGACAATTTCTTCTTCTTCTGGAGAAATTCATAGATATTACACACTCAGTGTCTTGCTCTAAAATTGTGTGGAGAATTTCTTTTTTGGCTAGGTCTAAACAATTATTCCATCTATTTTTATTTATTTTCAAATTTTGCCACCGCCCATCTCCCCCAAAAGAGGGACTCTGGGCAGTTATTTTTATTTGTTTTCTGTTTGCACAGATGGGAAATGAACCTTCAGAGGGGCAACACAACCAGGAAGAACTACAAAACAGCCAGAAAGAAATCTCTGAGTTGAATCGCACACTGCAAACCCTAGAAATTGATTTCCAGACAGAACTAAATAAGGTGACTCCCAAGGACATTTTTTTTTCCTGATCTTCTAATTCAAACTTGCCCAGTCTGATGTCCACTAGATGTGTTGAATGCATCTCTCATAATATTTGCCCACAGTGGCCATTATGGAAGTTGTAGTCCAACATATTTGGAGGCACCACTTTGGTAAACATTGCTGTAATCTTAATCTGTTCATCCATATTGTATTTTGGTTTTCCATAAAGCATCTATGGCTGATTTTGCTGGGGCTCTGTAGAGAGGGGAAACAAGAGCAGAAATCTTTCAGTATAATGCCTGGTGGATACCTGGGTGGATCCATATGAATGCCTTCAGTTGGATTATCTATATCTAGGTGGCATGCCCTTTCTTCCTTCAATTGCAAGACAAGTAAAAACAGATTTGCTAAATCATATCAAAGACCATCTAACAGTTCACAGCCAGCCAGATGCCTTTAGAAGCTCAGAAATAAGACATGCAAATGAAAGCCTTCCTGTATTTGTTCTCAGCATTTGATATGAACAGATGCGCTGCCTCTGAGCATGGACAGCCAATATGGCATAGTGAAAGAATATAAGTGTAGCTAGCAAGCAAATAAATAAATCATTGTCACTTAAGAGGCTAAAGAGAATTCTTAGAGCTAATCCATCTCCTTCATGGAGAAAAAAAAATTAAATACAATTAACAGGATAATCCAATGTTCTGGTACCAAGACAGGGTCTCTGCGCCACTCTAGATCAGGGATGGATAATTCACAGCTCTCAAGATTCTGATTTGTGGCGTTATTTTTGTCTTTACAAAAAATTAAGCTCTAAAATAGGTGTGCAACTTTCCTTCTGGGAAACTTACTTTGGGTGACCCCTTCCCCATCCACCAATCAATGCTAAAGCATAGAGGAGATCTATTTCAGCAAATTGGGGGGCAGCGGGGTGGAGAGGTTGCTCATTCTTGTTGAAATAGATTTTTGAATAGCATAGTACATTTTTTGATTGCGGGGGTCTGGTTCTGAAAGTCCAACAGACCAAGAAGCAAGAAAGTCCAATATATGCCTTTTACTTTCTCTGCCATTTCATTGTTGTATGACAGGCAGAAGTCTCATTGGAAATGCTTCTACTATTGTGGGATTCAGATTTATGCTGTAAAAGTTTTACAGATGAAACAGGTATAAGTTTTTAAAGAGCCCCAAGCTGTTTTAAGGTTGTATGATTTTAAAGAGAGAACTGTTCTGAGGTTTGAGTCTCCCTGAAAGAGATAGCCTATAAAAGTAGGAGTTTTGCCTGTCTGTGTTAAATGCACAGAATATGGTTGTGATTAAATAGTGGGGAAGTAAAAGGGACTCTGTACATGGTCCTACAGGTTGTTATTTCTATTTTCCTTCCTTGTTTAATCCTGAATCTTATTATACATTAATCCTGCCTGAAAAACTGAACTGTCATGAAGGAACTGATATTGCAGACACTGGCCTGGGGCAATTGACAATCACTAGAAAAAAACTGAAAAGATAATCATTCTCCATAAGCAAAAATTGTGCAATCGGGCAATGATTAAATCATACCAACACTAATTAACATGGCAGTTTGAAAAGACAAGTTGTTGCTCCAAGCACTTTATTTTCTAAATTTAAATAGAAAGGAGAGGAAGCCAGGATAGAAAGGGAAAAGTACATCTCTCTCCACTCCACATAAATAATAATAAACTTATAGACAAAATTTAAAGTTATGATTTCAACAACTGCTTATAGATAGAGGCTGTCATTTACACATATCCAATAAATAAGCGTGTTTCTTGGTTTCTGCTATGTAGTTATGCAGTTTGAAAATATAACATCGTTGGCATGTTTTGTTCTTTCAGAAATTTGCCCTAGAAAACAATTTGGCAGAAGCCAAGTCTCGCTATGCTTTCCAGCTTCAAAGTATCCAAAACCTCATCTCTAAATGTGAAGAAGAGCTCAGCAAGTTTCGGCATGATATCAAGTGTCAAAATAATCAGTACAAGGTCCTCTTTGGAATAAAAACACGTCTGGAGAGGGAAATTTCTACTTATCGCCAGCTTCTGGATGGAGATATTGATGGGTAAGGCACAGTCAACCTCAGGCAGAAAGGGGGAAAAATAAACTTGTAACTGGAATCTAATCTAAAAATTGAGGTTAATGAAGGAACAATTCTGAAAGCAATGCACAAAGGTGGGCAATGGCTGTCCTTTCCAAGTAAAATGCAGTTTAAATGATCGCAACCCTTTTTGATGCCTGATGCCATCATAGACACCAAGCTTGCATAATGACCAAACTCCCAAAGAATTTCCCAAGTCTTCTAAGTTCTGTCACAAGATTTGGGCACAGAGTTCTCATGAGATTTTAAGCCTTTCTTCCTCTCACATTTGATCTATTTCTTTGAAAGGGATTTCTTTTCCTTTTATTAAGAAATTCTGATATCTTGGAAATAGCATAGGAGCTATTTCCAGCCTGGTGAGGATCATGTTGTGCAGCCATTAAGGATAAGAAATTAGGGCTATATAGCAGGGGTCCCCAACCCCCAGGCCGTGGACCAGTACCGGTCCATGGCCTGTTAGGAACCGGGCAGCCATGCCAGTCTCCGAACCCCGCCCACTGGTCTACACGATTGGCTCCCACCTGCAAACCCCCCCCCCAGTTCGTGGAAAAATTGTCTTCCATGAAACCGGTCCCTCGTGCCAAAAAGGTTGGGTACCCCTGCTCTATAGTACTTTGGATTTGAAGGCAAAAGGGTTCTTTGAGGCAACACAGGTGGGGGCACCATAAGTCATTTCAATTGTGTGTACCTGTACCATCAGACACAGCAGAAGAGGCATGTTACAGGTCCAGTCAATCAAGGAGTGTCATCTGGTGGCACCCAGGAACTAAGCCTTTTCTGTCACGGAGCCTGCATCATTCCCCAGAGATTAGACCGGCTCTGACCCTGCTGGCCTTTCATAAGGCCCTGAAGACATGGTTGTGTTCCCGGGTTGGGGGTCAGTTAGAGTCCATGAGATGGCTATTTAAATTGCTGGTTGTTGGGTTTTTACCTTGGCTGCCAGTTATGTATTTTATTTTGCTGTTGTTTGTGTTCTTATCGGCTGTTAGCCAGCCAGAGTCACCACTCATATAAATTGAATAAAATAAATTATTATTATTATTATTACTATTATTATTATTATTATTTCTTACTGCGTACAACACAGACTTCTTATAACAGCTAGTGTTCTAGCAATCTTAGAAGTGATATGGAACAGATCCGCACAGAGCATTTTTACTGATATTGCCTTTATCACTTTACAGGAAGACCGGCACAAGCTTTAGAGGTAAATATAATCTAGATTCTATTTTTGTAGGAAAAGTGTCAAACAGCTTTAGAGGAGGATTAATGCATAAATATAGGATTAAAGCTCTCAACAGCTGCCAATCATGAAGCATATAGCTATTTCAGGATCAAAAGTAGCAAGCTGCAAAATACCAGTTGCTGGAAGCAAGTGTGATGGTATATGGCAGGAGTGGGCAACGTCCGGCCCGTGGGCCGTATAAGGCCCGCAAAAGCAATTGGTCTGGCCCGCGGCGGGGGCATGGTCACAATTGGGTGAAATGGATGAGACCTTGCACAAGAAAGAAGAAAGAAGTTTAAAGAACAGAAGGCAACATTTGAAGTGGTGTATGGATGTGGTAAAAGCAAAGATGGTTGCAAGAATGGAAGATTATGGAGAGGAACAGTGAATGATGTTAATGTAAACTAGATTTAGCTATATTTCCTTTTCTTTTTCTTACCTCATGCCTTTAATCTCTTTGGCTTACTATTTCTTACTCCTTTTTTGCACTTCGCCTAAAATTCTTTACCCTGAAAGAATCAGTATTGATCAGTATGCACGCGTTAATGTAGGTGGTACAAGTCTTTTCACATTAATGTTTATTGATCTGTGTATTCAATTTATATCCCACCTTTCTATACATGGAGCATACAACATATACTACATGAACTAAAATGAATGCATCACTCATTTCTAGGAAGATGAACAGGACTTTGGAGGCAGAAAGTCTAAATGAATGAATGAATGATACAAAATAATCCAGAGGTGGAGAGCTCATTACATCTGTTCAAAGTACAAGTCTATTACATTTATTTAAAAATTGACATTTGGGCTTTCAGTGCTGCAAACATCCCAAAATATACTTAGAAGAAATATTTTTATATCCCAGAAGTCAAATTCCTTTAGAAAGAAAGAAGACTGAGGCTGCAATTGTGGGAATAAGTCTCATGGCAACCAGCTGGATTTACAGCTGCTGCATTCTTCAACTTGGTGTTCTCTAGGTCTATTGAACTACAGCTACCAGAATTCACAGCACTCATTGACAATGCTGAGAGTTGTAGGCTAGCTCATTAGCAGGTGTCCATCTGGAACAGACTGCACTACTGAGTGTGAAACCAAACTATAAAACAC
The DNA here is from genome assembly GCA_023362775.1 of Charina bottae. NCBI lineage: Eukaryota > Metazoa > Chordata > Lepidosauria > Squamata > Charinaidae > Charina > Charina bottae. Next base: position 3,639,371 of record JALMGJ010000024.1, read on the forward strand.
CTGCAACTACATGCATCATATTGTGATTGTGAGGTGCAAACATATTGCATTTTCAATTTATTCCGGACATGTAGGTTGTGTGTGTGCATTTCAGTGTTAAGTTTCTAAAACTGGGGAAGTACCCAACTGTTCTATTAATCCCATCACACTACAGTTTAGTCTCAAGCATATTTATATAATTAATTGTACAATGCTGCTTCTCTACTAACGCATGACCAAATTTCTTCCAGGACACGGATCAAGCAATCAAAACCTAAAGAAAATTGTGCAAGAGACTGTGGATGGAGAGGTAGTCTCTACACATACCACTGAGATCAAACGGCACACATGATTTCCAATGTAAAGGAAGAATCATTTATCTGCGGAACATATTCAAATTTGACTATTTAATGAGAAGAAGTCTATTCCTTATAGGCAGTGTATGTATGCATTCTTTGGGGATCCTGAATTCTTTTTCTCAATCTTTCATCCACATGTAATTTAATTTAATATGAATGCAAATAATTTAGCATCTTCTGTTGTATCTTACTTCTTTAAAACCTCAAGATAAATAAAAGTATCATTAATTTATTCTGGTTTGCTCATCCCAGAAGCAAATGCTGCAGAGTTGTGCCTTTAAAAGAGTGCTTGGCAAGTTACTCATGATATAGGATCTCCATAGAAAAATAAGAGATGTCCAAAAAGTTTCTATTCATAAATCATGATTAAAGTTTTCAAACAGATTCAAGAGAGAAAATCTGAAAAAAAGTTGAGAGGATTCTGGAGGTAGGTCTGTCTTTATATGACATAATTGCTAAAATGTTGTGGTAAAGGCAAATCGATCAAACTATGGATGAAACTAATTCTGACACATCCAGACATTATGTGGAGGTAGGAACTGTCCACAAGAGGTACATTAATAATTGCTGGGCCTCTATACCCAAAGAACAATAAATGGTGTCTCTATACCAGAGGTTCTCAAGCTTGGCAACATTAAGATGTGTGGACTTCAGCTCCCAGAATTCCCCAACTCAGCAAGGCTGGCTGAGGAATTCTGGGAGTTGAAGTCCACACATGTTGCCAAGCTTGAGAAACACTGCTCTATACTAACCTTTTGATGGTCATCTTTCTTGCTTTTTGCTGCTTCCAGTTGCTTAATTACACATTACACAGAAACCTGATTAGCAGGAACTGGCACTGAAAGGAGAAAAGCTTTTGGTTTTCTTCCCCAGGAGATCAGTGGGGAACTAGTGCCCACCCACAGGCTCCATAGGGAAGAACCTTTCTCAGGTCAAATACCCTGCTTAGTAGATTCCAGTGTGACTTCATATTCCCTTTATATTAGAGTTTCTTTAAGGTAAAGGTAAAAGTTCCCCCGCACATTTGTACAGTCGTGTGCGACTCTAGGGGCCGGTGCTCATCTCCGTTTGTTAGCCAAAAAGCCAGCGCTGTCTGAAGACGCTTCTGCAGTCATGTGGCTGGCATGACACGCGCGGAACACTGTTACCTTCCCACCAAAGTGGTACCTATTCATCTACTTGCATTTGCATGCTTTCAAATTGCTAGGTTGGCAAGAGCTGGGGTGAGTGCGGGAGCTCACTCTGTCATGCGGGACTAGGGATTCAAACCTCCGAACTTGCGATCTTCCGATCGACAAGCCTGGCGTCTTACCCACTGAGCCACCACGCCCCTAAAGGGTTTCTTTACACCCCTAAAAATATCCTACACATGGAATCAGAGAATTTTACAGATGGGAGAGAACTTGGAGGTCATTTAGTTCTGCTGAATGCAGGATATATAATGTAGGTGGCAAATATGACATTCCTGACAATGGCCATCCAACTTCCAGCAAAGGAGGGCTTTCTAAGGCCCTCTCTGAAATAAATCTTATCATAAATGATTTTAATAACAATTTAGAGGGAATGCAACTTCTGAATAGCCAAAACAAATAATCCTTTTATTTTCCCAAGTATTAGCACAGAGCCCTACTTGGGAGAGAAACCACCCTGACCCATGAGCTGATACGTGCCTAGCTTGATCTTTGGGGAACCTAGCATGAAAACAGATCACCTTTATAGTGTTGGTTTGGAATATGTGTCCTTTTCGTTCCTTCCATGCTATAAAGTGAAATCTATAATGCTATAAAGTGAAATAAAGTGAAATGAAAGGGGCACGGTGGCTCAGTGGTTAAGACGCCAGGCTTGTCGATCAGAAGGTTGGCGATTCGAGACCCGAGCGCCACATGACGGTGTGAGCTCCTGCACTAGCCCCAGCTCTTGACAACCTAGCAGTTCGAAAGCATGCAAATGCAAGTAGATAAATAGGTACCACTGCGGTGGGTAGGTAAAAGCGTTCCGCGTGCATCATGCCGGCCACATGACCATGGAAGCGTCTTCGGACAGCGCTGGCTCTTCGGCTAAGAAACGGAGATGAGCACCGCCCCCTAGAGTCGGACACGACTGTGCAGGGGAAACCTTTACCTTTAAAGTGAAATCATCTTTATGCCCTCCCAGAGTCTGGGAGGGAGAAAACCAGGGTTCCATGGAAGCTGGTTTATGTTTTTTAAAGCTGCCCATAAAAGGACAGCAAAATGTACTCCCATAAATCAGTTCTTTCACTGAGCATGTCAAGACCAGTTCATGACTGCAACTACTGGTTGCATAAGGAAGATTCCAAAAAACCTTAAAATGGATTACCTAATGTTTTCCGGGTAGAACTGGTAATACCAGATAGATAACACTGGGTGAATTGATGTATTCTTTCAGATTAACACCCAGAGCCAACCCATTCAAGTCAATCTGGCACTCAATGCTCCTGGATAAATTAAGATGGGCCTGGCTGTACGTAACATTATTCATATACCTATGCACATACTATTAAAGGAAATAATAATGGCAGAGAAAGGACATGAAAGTACAAGGCAAATGATCAGAGTTAGATTGCCTACCACAGCCATTCCCAACCTTAGCACCTCTAGGTGCATGTACTCCAACTCCCAGAATTCAAAGCCAGAATGGCCATTGCCAATAATTCTGGGAGATGAAATCCACACAACCCAAATCGAGGAAGGGTGACCTTATAAACAACCCAACAGCTTTATATTGGCTACTGTATAATACTGGAGTTATGACATCTGGAGTGATTAGCCTATAGAAAGTTATCTTAAGGAGACATGTCAAATATTTTCTTTCTCTCTCTCTCTCTCCCTCTCTCTCTCTCTCTCTCCCTCCCTCCCTCCCTCCAGTTTCTGATTTTTGCAAATCTGGTTTATCAAGCTAGAGATTTTTTTTTCCAAATCACTTTGTTCTATTTTTTTAATGAATTTGGGAGTGAATTCCTCCAAACATATACATTTTGTTTGTAATTTTCCCTGAATAGATTTTGGAAAAAAATTCCCTTAATATAACACAGGTTACATCATTTTTATGAATATGTGCATTTTTGTACAGATAAAAAAAAAAATCCCTTCTCACCCCTATTGGTGGTATGTGTCTTCCTCAACCTCGGGTCCTCTACAAGAGGCCTGGGAGTTTGAGGCTTCTGCGCAGTATCTTAGCATTGCACTCTTCTGGACAGAGAGCTCTGATGTTGCTCCTGGGATCTGTTGGAGCCACTCTCCCAGCTTAGGAGTCACAGCCCCGAGTGCTCCTACCACCACTGGGACCACTTTGGCCTTCACTTTCCACATCCTCTCTAGTTCCTCCTTCAGGTGCTAGTACTTCTCCAGCTTCTCATACTCCTTCTTCCTGGTGTTGCTGTCACTTGGCACCGCTACATCTATCACCACCACCGTCTTCTGGTCCTTGTCTACTACCACAATGTCTGATTGATTGGCCAGTACCTGCCTGTCTGTCTGGATCTGGAAGTCACACAGGATCTTAGCCTTGTCATTCTCCACCACTTTCTCTGGAATCTCCCATCTGGATTTTGGAGGGTCTAGCCCATACACTGTGCAGATGTTCCTGTACACAATGCCAGCTACTTGGTTGTGCCGTAAAGTGTATGTTGTTCCTGCCTGCATCTTACACCCTGCCACTATGTGTTGGACTGTCTCTGAGGCCTCTCTGCACAGTCTGTACCTTCAGTCCTGTCTAGTGTGGTAGACCCCTCCTTCTATGGATTGGGTGCTTAGTGCCTGTTCTTGTGCTGCTATGATCAGTGCCTCAGTGCTGTCTTTTAGTCCAGCCCTTTCCTGCCACTGGTAGGATTTCCCAATGTCAGCCACCTCAGCTATCTGTCAATGGTACATCCCATGCAGGGTTTTGTCTTGCCATGGCACTTCCTCTGCTTGATCTTCCTTCCATGTCTGCTGCTGCTTCAGGCATTCTCTCATATATCTATATACCATAGATATATACACATACTGTGTGTGTGTGTGTGTGTGTGTGTATACACACACATGCAGTATGTGTATATATCTATGGTATATAGATAGATAGATACAGATACAGATACAGATACAGATACAGATACAGATACAGATACAGATACAGATACAGATACAGATACAGATACAGATACATGACGTAATGAACATGAATTTGAGTAAACTCCGGGAGACAGTGGAGGACAGGAAGGCCTGGTGTGATATGGTCCATGAGGTCACGAAGAGTCAGACACGACTAAATGACTGAACAACAAGAACAACAAGAACAACAATATATATATTGCTCAAAAAAATAAAGGGAACACTGAAATAAGACATCCTAGATCTGAATGAATGAAATATTCATATTAATTACTTTGTTCATTACATAGTTGAATGTGCTGACAACAACATCACACAAAAAGCAATGGAAATCAAATGTAAGCAACCCCTGGAGGTCTGGATGTGGAGTTACACTCAAAAATTAAAGTGGAAAAGAACACTACAGGCTGATCCAACATTGATGTAATGTCCTTAAAACAAGTCAAAATGAGGCTCAGTAGTGTGTGTGGCCTCCGCGTGCCTGTATGACCTCCCTACAACGCCTGGGCATGCTCCTGATGAGGTGGCGGATGGTCTCCTGAAGGATCTCCTCCCACACCTGGACTAAAGCATCCCCCAACTCCTGGACAGTCTGTGGTGCAACGTGGCGTTGGTGGATGGAGCGAGACATGATGTCCCAGATGTGCTCAATTGGATTCAGGTCTGGGGAACGGGCGGGCCAGTCCATAGCATCAATGCCTTCGTCTTGCAGGAACTGCTGGCACACTCCAGCCACATGAGGTCTAGCATTGTCTTGCATTAGGAGGAACCCAGGGCCAACCGCACCAGCATATGGTCCCACAAGGGGTCTGAGGATCTCATCTCAGTACCTAATGGCAGTCAGGCTACCTCTGGCGAGCACATGGAGGGCTGTGCGGCCCCCTAAAGAAATGCCACCCCACACCATTACTGACCCACTGCCAAACCGGTCATGCTGGAGGATGTTGCAGGCAGCAGAACGTTCTCCACGGCGTCTCCAGACCCTGTCACGTCTGTCATATGTGCTCAGTGGGAACCTGCTTTCATCTGTGAAGAGCACAGGGCGCCAGTGGCGAAGTTGCCAATCTTGTGTTCTCTGGCAAATGCCAAACGTCCTGCACGGTGTTGGGCTGTAAGCACAACCCCCACCTGTGGACGTCGGGCCCTCATACCACCCTCATGGAGTCTGTTTCTGACCGTTTGAGCAGCCACACACACATTTGTGGCCCACTGGAGGTCATTTTGCAGGGCTCTGGCAGTGCTCCTCCTGTCCCTCCTTGCACAAAGGTGGAGGTAGCGGTCCTGCTGCTGGGTTGTTGCCCTCCTATGGCCTCCTCCACGTCTCCTGATGTACTGACCTGTCTCCTGGTAGCGCCTCCATGCTCTGGACACTACGCTGACAGACACAGCAAACCTTCTTGCCACAGCTCGCATTGATGTGCCATCCTGGATGAGCTGCACTACCTGAGCCACTTGTGTGGGTTGTAGACTCCGTCTCATGCTACCACTAGAGTGGAAGCACCACCAGCATTCAAAAGTGACCAAACCATCAGCCAGAAAGCATAGGAACTGAGAAGTGGTCTGTGGTCACCACCTGCAGATCCACTCCTTTATTGGGGATGTCTTGCTAACTGCCTATGCTTTCCGCCTATTGTCTATTCCATGTGCACAACAGCATGTGAAATTGATTGTCAATCAGTGTTGCTACCTAAGTGGACAGTTTGATTTCACAGAAGTGTGATTGACTTGGACTTACATTGTGTTGTTTCAGTGTTCCCTTTATTTTTTTGAGCAGTGTATATAATTGGTAAACCGCATTGGAAAATTAAACAATGTAGCTGGTCTGGAATGTGGCAATGCAGGCAGTGTTGAGCATGTCATGAAACATTCATGTAGCACTACTCCCTGGCAAGCTACAGTGGGTCCCCGTAGCCTTCCAGGTGCAATTCAAGGTGCTGGTTAGCACCTACAATGCCCTACACAGCACAGGGCTGCCTGTCTCCAATTGTTTCTGCTCACCCCAACAGTCCCAACAGGACGAGCATTTTCCAGGTCTCTTCTATTAAGCAGTGCCCTCTCTGTCACAGTACCTGCCTTCTGGAGCAGGGTCTCCCGTCCCTCGGCCCCACCAAAATGCAGATGGCCCTGACCCTGTGTGCCTTCCGTAAGGTATTAAAAAGATAGCTTTTCCCTCAAGCATTGGGATTGGAGGGGGGCAGGGATTTATTAGGTGAGTCTTGGTTAGCTGCCTGTGGTCGGTTGGTCTGTTACTGATCCGTAAAATGGAAGTTATTTATTTGGACCTCTGGTTCATTTTATATTGACCATTGTTGTAACTGTTGTAAATCATTTTGGAGTTTTGGGTTTTATTGACTGTTAGCTGCCCAGAGTCATTACAGCAAGATGGGCAGCCATATAAATGGTATGTATGTATGTATGTATGTATGTATGTATGTATGTATGTATGAATAAATAAATAAATAAATAAATACATGTTTACACCAATTGATATGAAAATAGGGTGGAATGGACTTAAAAATAAATAAAATGAAACCTTCATATACCAGAAATAATCAGTTTCCCGTATGGTTGATTCGGTACCTTAAGATTTTTCCATGTTAACAGATAACTTAACTGTTATGTATTTCTTAAACCAAATCAGGCAACATGCCCCTTGACAGTTTATATTTTATGAGTTTTCAAAGTAGCTACTGTAAAGAAAAGGGATCAGGTGTGCATGAAGATAAAGTATTACCAAGCTGATAGTAAAAAAATAAGTTGCAGAAATAGGTAATCTAGAGTTTGCCCTCATTTAAGCATTACTGTTTTTTGGGAGTATACTGAATCCCGAAAATTAATATTCCCAGCTCTATCTAGTCCTAGCAGAACTAAAATTTCCAGAGATGGAGCAATGTCACTCATTATCTACTTTCTTCTTATTTTCATTCTTCCCACAACAAAAGCCATCATTTATGAGAAACTGTTTTGAGAAAACTGAGGTAAGATATTTACACAGTGACCAAATCTTTATATTTATTTATTATTTAAATTTATATGACCGCCCATCACCCCCAACCGAGGACTCTGGGCGGCTTACAATAAAAACTACAATTAAAATACGGGTATAAAATTACAACAAACAATATAATATAATAAATAAGTATAAAATCCAATCTAGGCGAATCAATCTTAAGAGTAGGGAGGCCATTATGGTACTAGCCACCCCCAGGAGGAGCTGTTACCTTTCCTGTCCCAAGCTAGGGGGCAGAACCAGGTTTTCAGATTTTTCCGGAAGGCCGGAAGTGGGGAAACCCACCTCAACTCTGGGGGCAAGATATTCAAAAGGGCGGGCACTACTGCAGAGAAGGCCCGTCTCCTGGACCCCACCAGATGAAATTCTTTTATTGATGGGGTCTGAAGCATGCCCTCTCTGCATGACCAGGTGGGGCAGGTCGATGTCATGGGGATAAGACGGTCCATCAGGTATCCTGGCCCCATGCCATATAGGGATTTAAAGGTGATAACCAACACCTTGAATTGGACCTGGAAGCAAACCGGCGCCCAATGCAGCTCGCGGAGCAAAGGTGTTATGTGTGCTGATCTTGGTGCACCTAAAATTGCCCATGCAGCTGCATTCTGTACCAGCTGTAGCTTCTGGATATTCTTCAAGGGTAGCCCCATGTAGAGCGCATTGCAATAGTCTATATGGGAGATGACAAGGGCATGAGTGACCGTTCGGAGGGCATCGCTGTCCATGAATGGGTGTAACTGGCGCACAAGCCAAACCTGCGCAAAGGCCCTCCTGGCCACGACTGCCACTTGCTCTTTGAGCAGGAGTCGTGAGTCCAGGAGGACCCCCAAGTTCCGCACCAGTTCCGAGTGGGGCAGTGCCACACCATCCAGAACCAAAGATGACAATTTCCCAGATACTGAGGGGCCATCAATCCACAGCCACTCGGTCTTGCCAGGGTTCAGCTGAAGCCTGTTGTTCCCCATCCAGGCCCCCACAACCCCCAGGCACTGAGATAGGGCGGTGACCACATCACTTACTTCACCTGGGATGGAGATGTACAATTGAGTATCATCCACATATTGATGATACCTCATCCCATGGTGATGGATGATCTCACCCAGCCATTTCATGTAGATGTTAAATAGGAGAGGAGAATGAACCGAACCCTGCGGCACCCCACATAAGAGGGGTCATGGGTCGGATCTCTCCTCTCCTATCACCACCGACTGGGAACGGCCCCGGAGGAAGGGGGTGAACCAGCACAGAACTATGCCACCAACCCCCAACTCCCTAAGCCGCCCCAAAAGGATACCATGGTCGATGGTATTGAAAGCCACTGAGAGGTCCAAGAGAGCCAGGCTGGATGCACTGCTTTTTTATATGGTATTTCACTGTGCTTTACTGGGGTATCTGGTGCGTTGACATGTTAGTTGTGAGATAAAGACTTTGTACAATGTTCAGAGGTTATGTATTTTTATAACAAAGCAGAAGCTGTTGAACAGAAAATTCTGTTTCCTGTGCAATGATGGGTGGGGAGTTGACATATATTATTAAACTATAGCCCCTTCATGGATCACTGCCTTGTCGTGGCGAAGGGGCTTGCGTAACTCAATGAAGTCAGGTCAAGAAGAACAGGTCATGACGGAGAGTTCTGACAAAACGTGGTCCAAAACTGGAGGAGGGAATGGCAAACCACTCCAGTATCCTTGCCAAGAAAACCCATGGACAGTATCAAAAGGCTAAAAGATATGACGCCAGAAGATGAGCCCCTCAGGTCGGAAGGTGTCCAAAATGCTACTGGGGAAGAGCGGAGGGCAATTCCGAGTAGCTCCAGAAAGAGTGAAGCGGCTGGGCCAAAGCCAAAAGGACACTCAGTTGTGGATGTGTCTGGAAGTGGAAGGAAAGTCCAATGCTGTAAAGAACAATATTGCATAGGAACCTGGAATGTAAGATCTATGAATCAAGGTAAGCTGGATGTGGTCAAACATGAGATGACAAGATTGAACATCGACATCTTGGGAATCAGCGAACTAAAATGGACAGGAATGGGTGAATTTAATTCAGGAGACCATTATATATACTACTGTGGGCAAGAATCCCTTAGAAGAAATGGAATAGCTCTCATAGTCAATAAAAGAGTGGGAAAGGCAGTACTGGGGTACAACCTCAAAAACGACAGAATGCTTTCAGTTCGAATCCAAGGCAAACCATTCAACATCACAGTGATCCAAGTCTATGCCCCAACCACTGATGCCAAAGAAGCTGAAGTTGACCGGTTCTATGAAGACCTACAACACCTTCTAGAACTAACACCAAAAAACGATGTCCTTTTCATCATAGGGGACTGGAATGCTAAAGTAGGAAGTCAAAAAATAACCGGAATAACAGGCAAGTTCGGCCTCGGAGTACAAAATGAAGCAGGGCAAAGGCTAATAGAGTTTTGTCAAGAGAAAACGCTGGTCATAGCAAACACTCTTTTCCAACAACACAAGAGACGACTCTACACATGGACATCACCAGATGGTCAATACCGAAATCAGATTGATTATATACTTTGCAGCCAAAGATGGAGAAGCTCTATACAATCAGCAAAAACAAGACCTGGAGCTGACTGTGGCTCAGATCATGAGCTTCTTATCGCAAAATTTAGGCTTAAATTGAAGAACGTAGAGAAAACCACTAGACCACTCAGGTATGACCTAAATCATATCCTTTATGAATATACAGTGGAGGTGAGGAATAGATTTAAAGGATTAGACCTGGTAGACAGAGTGCCTGAAGAACTATGGATGGAGGTTCGTAACATTGTACAGGAGGCAGCAACTAAAACCATCCCAAAGAAAAAGAAATGCAAGAAAGCAAAGTGGCTGACTGATGAGGCTTTACAAATAGCTGAGGAAAGAAGGGAAGCAAAAGGGAAGGGAGAAAGGGAAAGATATAAACAACTGAATGCAGAATTCCAGAGAATAGCAAGGAGAGATAAGAAGGCCTTCTTAAATGAACAATGCAAAGAAATCGAGGAAAACAATAGAATGGGGAAGACTAGAGATTTCTTCAAGAAAATTGGAGATATCAAGGGAACGTTTTGTGCAAAGATGGGCATGATAAAGGACAAAAAAGGCAGGGACCTAACAGAAGCAGAAGAGATTAAGAAGAGGTGGCAAGAATACACAGAAGAACTATACAAGAAAGATCTTAATATCCCTGATAAATACGATGGTGTGGTCACTGACCTTGAGCCAGACATCCTAGAGAGTGAACTCAAGTGGGCCTTAGGAAGCATTACTAACAACAAAGCTAGCGGAGAAGACAGTATCCCAGCTGAGCTATTTAAAATCCTAAAAGATGATGCTGTTAAAGTGCTGCACTCAATATGCCAATAAATTTGGAAAACTCAACAGTGGCCACAGGATGGAAAAGGTCAGTTTACGTTCCAATTCCAAAGAAAGGCAATGCCAAAGAATGTTCAAACTACCGTACAATTGCGCTCATTTCACATGCTAGCAAGGTTATGCTCAAAATCCTACAAGCTAGGCTTCAGCAGTATGTGAACCGAGAACTACCAGAAGTGCAAGCTGGGTTTCGAAGAGGCAGAGAAACTAGAGATCAGATTGCCAACATTCGCTGGATCATGGAAAAAGCAAGAGAGTTCCAGAAAAACATCTACTTCTGCTTCATTGACTACGCTAAAGACTTTGATTGTGTGGATCACAACAAACTGTGGCAAAGTCTTAAAGAGATGGGAGTACCAGACCACCTTACCTGTCTCCTGAGAAACCTGTATGCGGGTCAAGAAGCAACAGTTAGAACCGGACATGGAACAACCGACTGGTTCAAAATAGGGAAAGGAGTATGACAAGGCTGTATATTATCACCCTGCTCATTTAACTTATATGCAGAGTACATCATGAGAAATGCCGGGCTGGATGAATCACAAGCCAGAGTTAAGATTGCCGGGAGAAATATCAACAACCTCAGATATGCAGACGATACCACCCTAATGGCAGAAAGTGAAGAGGAACTAAAGAGCCTCTTGATGAGGGTGAAAGAGGAGAGTGCAAAAGCTGGCTTGAAACTCAACATTAAAAAAACCTTCGAAAGCCTTCGACAATACATTAAAAAAAACCAGATCATGGCATCTGGTCCCATCACTTCCTGGCAAATAGAAGGGGAAGAAATGGAAGCAGTGACAGATTTTATTTTCTTGGGCTCCAAGATCACCGCAGACGGTGACTGCAGCCATGAAATTAAAAGACGCTTGCTCCTTGGGAGGAAAGCTATGGCAAACCTAGACAGCATATTAAAAAGCAGAGACATCACCTTGCCGACAAAGGTCCGTATAGTTAAAGCTATGGTTTTTCCAGTAGTAATGTATGGCTGTCAGAGTTGGACCATAAGGAAGGCTGAGCGCCGAAGAATTGATGCTTTCGAACTGTGGTGCTGGAGAAGACTCTTGAGAGTCCCTTGGACTGCAAGGAGGTCAAACCAGTCAATCCTAAAGGAAATCAACCCTGACTGCTCATTGGAAGGACAGATGCTGAAGCTGAAGCTGAAATACTTTGGCCACCTAATGCGAAGAGAGGACTCACTGGAAAAGACCCTGATGCTGGGAAAGACTGAAGGCAAAAGGAGAAGGGGACGGCAGAGGATGAGATGGTTAGATAGCATCACCGATGTAATGAACATGAATTTGAGTAAACTCCGAGACAGTGGAGGACAGGAAGGCCTGGCATGCTATGGTCCATGAGGTCACGAAGAGTCGGACACGACTAAACGACTGAACAACAACAAATTAAACTATAGAGTCCAACATTAGTCAAATCAATTATTCACTCCAATGCAATACACCTCAACTCTCCCTAGCCTGATATCTCAATTTAATCTGCCTTAATTGGAAAAAACAAAGAGTAAACATAGTAATAGGAATGAACAACTTCCTTTAATTCTCCAGCTAGAGAACAGATACTCGTGGCTGTTTTCTGGATGCCCATTTACATTCCAATTAATTGTTGCAGAGTCTACTATGTTCCGATAGCATCCTAATTGCATAACATCTAGCAGGAAGAGAGTGGTGCTATCATGGCAGGACGCCAGGGTAGACATTCAGGCCCCATGCACTATCATTAAGAGGCATGCTACAAATGCAGGAACACTGGTTTAACAGAATCAGAAATATGTAGACTAATACAGATTATCATTTCAGGAGGGATGAGATCAGTAAAACCATCAAATCTCAATCTAAAATGATTTTACTTCCCGACTGTGAATGCAAAACCTTCTCAGTCTCACTCAGAGCAGTTTCAATAACCTTGGTGCCTTGCAGAAGAATTGCAATCAGTTGACTCTCACACCTCACACCTTACTCATGCTTAGCCTTGATAGTATCCATGCCTGCGCTCAACAAACACAATTGACCCGGGAGGGAATTTACATGCTTATTTTGTATTACATGGAAGGCACCAAGGTTTTTTTACATACCTCAGAGCAAATGCTTGAGATTACAAACCATTTATACTTGAGGAGTTTAAGGTCTGCCAACAAGTAGATTATCTGAGTAATCATTACAAAAGCCCTGTACATTAAGCCAGGATTATTACCCCTTTTGTGGGAAGGGAAACCCTAAACTTGAGAAATAGCAAATAACTGAAAACCACCTAATCGGTTCATGACTGATATGAGATTTAAATCAGAGACTTCCAAGCACATATTTTACACTCATTGCTATTAGCATATTTTACTACATCTTTTTTTTTAATTCTGTGATGGAAGAATCTTGCTAGTTAGAGAAAACTGACTAACTATGATTAGCTTGGCTGGTCATGATCCAATATGGTGATATTGCAGTGCATTTGACTGATACACAACAATAATGCAACCCCCTAAGGAAGTTGTGGGTTCTACCACCTATGCTGTAGTTTCAAATGTTCAGAATATACCAAACGATAGGACAGAGTTTCTTATATTGGAAGTCTGGCTGTAGTTCAGTAGCAGAAATCATGTTGCATGGATTATAAATGTCTGCAAGAAAACAACAAGGCTCAGAGAGCACCAAGGACTCCACAGGATTACAAATGATTTCACATTTGTATCCCCAACGTTAACAGGGATATAAACATTTCAAGATTGGTATCAAAGAACTTGTCCACCTGCTGAAAAAATAAAAATCTCCTCTATGGTTTCTGTGGTCTCCTTGAGATTGGGAATGCACTTCCAACACTTTTTTATGTGTATTTAAATCTCTATGCTACTGTAGTTAAAGCATTGCACGCATTACGTAACTTCAACAAGCTGCTGTCCATACATGCATTCCCAGCTACCTCCATTTATGAGTTAGCCACCATCAGCAAAACAATTACCAAAAGGACAGGAGGGGAAGCCACATAATAACATAATGTATGTTTCCATATGTGAGGCATCTAAGTTGAGATCTTTTATGTCTCCGCTTAATGGACCTCAATCCTTTGCAGCTCAACATTTCCATTAAACATTAAGACAGAATTTCAGTAAAAAGCCTGATATATTCATACTTCCATAGGGAAGTGAAAGGTAATGTGATTTGCCTAAAATGACAGGTAAACTGTCTTGTACTGTATATTGGGAGTCCAGAAATGGTATGCTTAGGCCAGATCTGGAGTTCTCTTTTATATATATATATATATATATAAAACTATATATATATATATATATATAAAACTATATATATATATATATAAAACTATATATATATATATATAAAACTATATATATATATATATAAAACTATATATATATATATATATATATATATATATATATAGTTTTATATATATATATATAGTTTTATATATATATATATATATATATTAGGTTTTAAATTTACATAGATAAAAGTTTGAAACAGAAAAGAAAATGGAAATACAAATCAAAGAAAGAAAGAGAGTAAAAAAGTGTAGAAAAGCAAAATTACTGATCTCATCCCTCCTGAAATGATAATCTGTATTAGTCTACATATTTGCGTTTTTGCAGATCTGGAGTTCTCAATGGTATTATCCAATCCTACAAAGGAGGCATGTGGACATAATCTTTTAGCATTGGAGATACAATTCATACAAAACATGTGCTCTACCACTGAGCTACAACCTGGCTCCAATTTCAAGACAGTGTTTCTTTTACCCTGAACATCCTCTTTGGAACAAATGCCTATGTAGGAGAGGACACAACTTGACTACTTGACTAGGTGTTGCATTATTGTTGTGTGTCAACTATGGCAAATAGCAACTAGCAAAAGTACTCTGATGAATCACAAATGGCTGCTTTGCTTTGATGATGCTTCCAGTGAAGCACCCCTTTCAAAGCTGCTTCATGAAGCAACACAATCTCATCTTATAAATAACTAAGTGCAACTGCTACTATGTTGTTTCACATTGCTTCTGAGGCCTTCTCTGGCATGTCTAGTAGCCAGAAGAGGTTTCTGCAGTGCCTTACAAGAAGCACCTTGGTGAAGTGCATCACACCATCACTGTGTTCACAAGTCTTACTTCTGAGGTATAAAGTGTTCTATAGCAGCAAAATGCAGCTCCCTCACACTGGCCTGTTACTAACAATGCTCTTAGTGGGAAAGAGACTTGTATCTTTAGAACATAGACACTGATAGTTCCTCTCACCAAATGCCTGTATCATACAGTTTGATCTTCAAAACAGGAAGCAGAAAGCAATAAATGTTTATACATTTTGACACTTTGCAAAATTGAAGTATAATCTACCGAGTTCTACACTCTCAAATAATTAAGAATCTAAGTAACAATTAATTACTAACCAATTGGTGTACTAAACAAGTATAGTTTATTTGTTTTAAGTTTGAAGTGGCAATGGATTCATAAACAGGTCTTTCATCCTATTACAAAAGTATGCACACCACAGCTCTGGTTCCGTTCCCTTATCTTTCTGTGATGATTCATCATTCAAGGCTGTCGCTAAGGATCTTCCCTGTGTCCCAATCACAGTAAGGGACTTGTTCACAAAGCTCTCAAGAGACTTGTGGAAGCAGATGGCTGCTCTGCTGTCAGGAAATAATGCAACAATTAATTGCAGAGAGAGCATTAGCTACATGATCTCATGGCAAATGTTTCTTAATTGAAGCATGGACTGCAGACTGTTTTAGGACTAGAATTGTAGACTGTTGCAATCATGCAAGGAGATTACTAGGGGGACAATGTTGAGATTTGGGACATTTTTGAGGGTATGGCTTCAGGACTGTTCGTTTTTAAGCAGAAGCCCAGCTTTTGATAAGTTTGCTCAATGTCCCACCCAAAAGAACTGACTAGATAGCCCTGGTAAAGTTACACCAGTGATTGGGAGATAAACTGTTAGTCAAAAAACTTGCAGTCTTAGTGGGAGATCCAAAAAATATATCAATAATATCCACTTTTCATGTGTTCTGCTGCTCATTATTAAATACATTAGAATAGGATTCTAATCAGGGCCTATTACACTCTGTGGACCAGGTCAGGCTCTTTCCCATCAAATTTTCAGGAAATGTATATCAAAAGGAAGGTGACAGTCAATCCTGAAATACTTTAGATGTCAAACCCTCTCTCATTTTCCATCTTTAAAGTTGCTGATTTATTAAATGAGAAGAACATTCACAAAGCTGGCCAAAACACTGTTTAATTCCTTTTTTGATTCATAGCAATCTCTCAGCACTTTTGGAACGATATAATATAGCAGCATCATTTGTGCATTGCCATCAGCAGCGAAGTGGGTCATTAGGATTCCGGGGGGGCGGGGGGCATGGTGTGCAGTGCACTATTGTAAATTTTTGTCATGTAGATGGGCAGAGAGTTATCCTAAATGACAAATGCACTTATTCATTTTCACTTATTTATCAGATAAAGCTGTCACAGCAGCTTATAATTGCAAATTTCATTGATTCCGCAACTCTGTAGACAGTATTTTAATATATTTTCCATGCTATAGCGCTGCCATCAGGAACAGAGTCACTGCTGTCATATTATGCACTCCAGTCTGTAATTTTGTAAGATGAACATTGCATAGGCGTCTCAGATATATCATTTGGGAAGAGAGGAGAAGCGTACTTCACCAGCAGGACCTGTTATAAACCTATCTCCTCCTTGAGAAAGATAGGACATAGATCATCAATCAATCCATCCATCAATCCTGTTTATTATTGAGGATAATCAGATGCTGAGCAGATCTTCACACTAAGTTATAATAGGTTTAGCTCTGTGAACCAGATCAGTGCTGTACAGAGAACTCGGAAAGACAGCATTTTCTGCCTGCCTCTTACCAAGGTCATTAGCCACTTATGAGCATCTCCCACAGACAAGCACCTTTCTGGAAGCAGTGAGGTGGAGCCGAGAAGCATTAAAAGGGAGAGTTCATACCTAACAGTAGAGGAGAGCTCTTGCTTAGAGAAGGGGCAGTAGGCTGTAAGAGCATCAAATGGCAAGTTGGAATTGGCTGGAGAGAAAAGAAGAAAGGAGAAGAAGACTAGCAATCACCAATCCCTTAGACCAGGGTTTCTCAACCTTGGCAACTTTAAGATCTGTGGACTTCAACTCCCAGAATTCCCTAGATAGCTCAAGGCTCGGGAGAAAGAAATGAAGAGGTGAGGTGAGGTGGAGAGGAGGAGGAGGAGGAGGAGGAGGAGGAGGTGGTTGAGGAGGAGGTTGAGGAGGAGGTTGAGGAGGAGGAGGAGAACTGGTGAGGGAGATGCCTGCATTCAGCTAGGGGAGAATTCACACAGAGGCCATTGGAAGTAGGATGAAGATGGAAAGATAGGAGATGGAAAACTGCATTGCCTTCTGAGAATAAACTTCAAACCTGGACACTTGAAAGAACAAGGGGAAGAAGCAGAAGAAGTGACCCTGGGGAAAGAGAGGGGAGACGGTAAAGAGAGGATATACAGTAAAAGTAATAAAAGTGTAGCAGTTGAGTTGTAAAACAATAAGACAGTCAAGAAAGTGTTAATAGAAATAATCAGGGATC
Source organism: Charina bottae (assembly GCA_023362775.1). NCBI lineage: Eukaryota > Metazoa > Chordata > Lepidosauria > Squamata > Charinaidae > Charina > Charina bottae. Next base: position 3,656,797 of record JALMGJ010000024.1, read on the forward strand.
AGTGAGGAGTAAAATAAAGAAAGTGTTTGTGGGGAGAAAAGTGTTAGTACAGAGAAAGTTTCAGGGTTAAAAACTGAAGCCTAATTAGAAGGAATTAAGTTAAAATATGATAGAAAAAGAACAAACCCTCAGAAATGTAAAAGGACAAGGTTTTAAAGAGACCCAGATAGGAAATCAATGTTTTGGGTCTGTGACCATCCCACATATTTTGTAATAAAGCTGATCTCTGCTTGATTGCCACCATCTCTTTAAAAAAAAGGGCCTATGATTGATTGGGTTTGGCATTTGTATGCCACCCAGCTCCCAATGACTCTGGGTGGCTCACAATAACTAAAACAAGAAAAATACAATGAATAACAATTGAAAAATAAAAGATGGTGAGAATAACAAACCGGACAGGAACGAAGCAAAGAGGCTTCACTCCCCTTGCCAAAGGCCTGGGCAATTCTTATTTATTTATGGCCAAGCATAAAACATACAATACTTGACTCTTAAAATTATTAAGTTAAAAACACTATACAGTAAGATCCATATTGGTCTACACAGCAAACGATACAACCCCTCATTGACCTGCAACATCAACTGAGCAACATTTTGGTATTCTCTAGACGTCATCATAAGAGATTCTAATAGACAGGGCAAAATAACAATGGGTTTTTTTTAAAAAATAAAGGCAATTTCTCAGTGATGGAGCAGGAAGAACACGGTGCAAAAATTCAGCCAGTTACCAGCCTCCATTGGCTGTTAAGACAGCAATGTAATGGAGGGAGACAGGTACTCAGAAACGAGAAATCAAATGAACTAGACCTAAGGAAATACAGAGGGTGTGCCTGTTTATATGAAAGCGGATGGAAATGGAAGGAGCAAAACAATCATTGAGTTCCTTAATAACACTATAGGACCGGAAGCAGTTAGGGTAGAATTAAAAAAAAAACAATAATATACTGTAGGTTTCAGGTTCAATTACTGAGTCACAAGTTTCTTTCAATAACCTCCCCCAAAAAGTTTGTTGAATGCAACATACTAAAGCAATGTTCATGGAACACAATATTCACTGCATCGTGATTTGCTTCTTTTGTAATCCCTCTCAGGAGTCTGACATATCAGGCTCCAAATCTGTATATTTTTTTCCAGGTTCTGCTCACATGCATAAATCCCATGGATGACTCACAAAGATGACTTCGGGATTTAACCACTGTAAAATGTGAAGAAGATAAAATACTGAAGACACAAAAGAATTTTGAAAATGCTGATACCGTCTGAGCTAAGCAAGACAATCCAGTTATTTAAAAGATTAATAATTTGTGGCACCTTAAAGATTAGCAAATTTATTATCACATAAGCCTTTGTGGTTGGCAAGAGCTGGGGCAAGTGCGGGAGCTCACTCCGTCACGCAGGGCTAGGGATTCGAACCTCTGAACTTGCAATCTTCCGATTGACAAGCCTGGCATCTTACCCACTGAGCCACCAACCTAGCAATTCGAAAGCATGAAAAATGCAAGTAGATGAATAGGTACCACTTCGGTGGGTAGGTAACAGCGTTCCACGTGCATCATGCCGGCCACATGACCGTGGAAGCGTCTTCGGACAACGCTGGCTCTTCGGCTAACAAACAGAGATGAGCACCGGCCCCTAGAGTCGGACACGACTGCACAAATGTGCGGGGGGAACCTTAACCTTTACCTTTACCTTTAAGCCTTTGTGGATCCCAGCTTGTTTCATTAGTTGCATAGGAAATGGAAGGGATGTGAAAACATACAGACGCAACAACATTGAAAAGGCCAAAAGAGGTTTTGTGAGGGGTTTTATCACAATAAATTAGCACAGAAAGAGACCAATTATTGCATCCCATATGGCAGTTTTCCCTACCCTAGTGACCTCCAATTACACAGAGATTTTAACTCCCAAAATGCCTACCTGGCTGGTTAATCATATTACTTGGGAATTCTGGAAGTTGCAGTCAAAACACATCTGAATAAAACCAGGTTGGGGATGATGGATTTATGCTATAAGAAGTGGGGTCTATACACAAGCTTCATGGATCACTGCCTTGTCGTGGCGAAGGGGCTTGCGTAACTCAATGAAGTCAGGTCAAGAAGAACAGGTCATGACGGAGAGTTCTGACAAAACGTGGTCCAAAACTGGAGGAGGGAATGGCAAACCACTCCAGTATCCTTGCCAAGAAAACCCATGGACAGTATCAAAAGGCTAAAAGATATGACGCCGGAAGATGAGCCCCTCAGGTCGGAAGGTGTCCAAAATGCTACTGGGGAAGAGCGGAGGGCAATTCCGAGTAGCTCCAGAAAGAGTGAAACGGCTGGGCCAAAACCGAAAGGACGCTCAGTTGTGGATGTGTCTGGAAGTGGAAGGAAAGTCCGATGCTGTAAAGAACAATATTGCATAGGAACCTGGAATGTAAGATCTATGAATCAAGGTAAGCTGGATGTGGTCAAACATGAGATGACAAGATTGAACATCGACATCTTGGGAATCAGCGAACTAAAATGGACAGGAATGGGCGAATTTAATTCAGGAGACCATTATATATACTACTGTGGGCAAGAATCCCTTAGAAGAAATGGAGTAGCTCTCAGTCAATAAAAGAGTGGGAAAGGCAGTACTGGGGTACAACCTCAAAAACGACAGAATGCTTTCAGATGGAGAAGCTCTATACAATCAGCAAAAACAAGACCTGGAGCTGACTGTGGCTCAGATCATGAGCTTCTTATCGCAAAATTTAGGCTTAAATTGAAGAACGTAGAGAAAACCACTAGACCACTCAGGTATGACCTAAATCATATCCCTTATGAATATACAGTGGAGGTGAGGAATAGATTTAAAGGATTAGACCTGGTAGACAGAGTGCCTGAAGAACTATGGATGGAGGTTCGTAACATTGTACAGGAGGCAGCAACTAAAACCATCCCAAAGAAAAAGAAATGCAAGAAAGCAAAGTGGCTGACTGATGAGGCTTTACAAATAGCTGAGGAAAGAAGGGAAGCAAAAGGGAAGGGAGAAAGGGAAAGATATAAACTACTGAATGCAGAATTCCAGAGAATAGCAAGGAGAGATAAGAAGGCCTTCTTAAATGAACAATGCAAAGAAATCGAGGAAAACAATAGAATGGGGAAGACTAGAGATCTCTTCAAGAAAATCGGAGATATCAAGGGAACGTTTTGTGTAAAGATGGGCATGATAAAGGACAAAAAAGGCAGGGACCTAACAGAAGCAGAAGAGATTAAGAAGAGGTGGCAAGAATACACAGAAGAACTATACAAGAAAGATCTTAATGTCCCTGATAAATACGATGGTGTGGTCACTGACCTTGAGCCGGACATCCTAGAGCAGAGCTTTCCAAACTTTTCATGTTGGTGACACACTTTTTAGACATGCATCATTTCATGACACACTCTTACAGCAGGGCACAAGGCAGGCATTAGGACCTGTGCGGAATCACAGCAGGCTTGGAGGCAGCAAGGCACAAGGCAGGAACTAGGACCTGCGTGGAATCCTGGCAGGGCTCGGAGGCAGCAGCAGCAGCCGCGACACACCCAGACACCGCAGCCGACACACTAACGTGTCCCAGCACACAGTTTGGAACGCTCTGTCCTAGAGAGTGAAGTCAAGTGGGCCTTAGGAAGCCACAGGGTTTGGTTCTCTCTCCTCTCCTATTTAACATCTACATGAAATGGCTGGGTGAGATCATCCATCACCATGGGATGAGGTATCATCAATATGCGGATGATACTCAATTGTACATCTCCATCCCAGGTGAAGAAAAGGTCAGTTTACGTTCCAATTCCAAAGAAAGGCAATGCCAAAGAATGTTCAAACTACCGTACAATTGCGCTCATTTCACATGCTAGCAAGGTTATGCTCAAAATCCTACAAGCTAGGCTTCAGCAGTATGTGAACCGAGAACTACCAGAAGTGCAAGCTGGGTTTCGAAGAGGCAGAGAAACTAGAGATCAGATTGCCAACATTCGCTGGATCATGGAAAAAGCAAGAGAGTTCCAGAAAAACATCTACTTCTGCTTCATTGACTACACTAAAGCCTTTGATTGTGTGGATCACAACAAACTGTGGCAAAGTCTTAAAGAGATGGGAGTACCAGACCACCTTACCTGTCTCCTGAGAAACCTGTATGCGGGTCAAGAAGCAACAGTTAGAACCGGACATGGAACAACCGATTGGTTCAAAATTGGGAAAGGAGTACGACAAGGCTGTATATTATCACCCTGCTCATTTAACTTATATGCAGAGTACATCATGAGAAATGCCGGGCTGGATGAATCACAAGCCGGAGTTAAGATTGCCGGGAGAAATATCAACAACCTCAGATATGCAGACGATACCACCCTAATGGCAGAAAGTGAAGAGGAACTAAAGAGCCTCTTGATGAGGGTGAAAGAGGAGAGTGCAAAAGCTGGCTTGAAACTCAACATTAAAAAAAAACCCAGATCATGGCATCTGGTCCCATCACTTCCTGGCAAATAGAAGGGGAAGAAATGGAAGCAGTGACAGATTTTATTTTCTTGGGCTCCAAGATCACCGCAGACGGTGACTGCAGCCATGAAATTAAAAGACGCTTGCTCCTTGGGAGGAAAGCTATGGCAAACCTAGACAGCGTATTAAAAAGCAGAGACATCACCTTGCCGACAAAGGTCCGTATAGTTAAAGCTATGGTTTTTCCAGTAGTAATGTATGGTTGTGAGAGTTGGACCATAAGGAAGGCTGAGCGCCGAAGAATTGATGCTTTCGAACTGTGGTGCTGGAGAAGACTCTTAAGAGTCCCTTGGACTGCAAGGAGGTCAAACCAGTCAATCCTAAAGGAAATCAACCATGACTGTTCATTGGAAGGACAGATACTGAAGCTGAAGCTCAAATACTTTGGCCACCTAATGCGAAGAGAGGACTCACTGGAAAAGACCCTGATGCTGGGAAAGACTGAAGGCAAAAGGAGAAGGGGACGGCAGAGGTGAGATTTATTTATTTATTTATTTAATTTATATAACCACTTGTCTTAAATTTGCTAAGGTTGAGAAACACTGGCTTGATGGTTAGATAGCATCACCAATGTAATGAAGATGAATTTGAGTAAACTCCGAGACAGTGGAGGACAGGAAGGCCTGGCGTGCTATGGTCCATGAGGTCACGAAGAGTCGGACACGACTAAATGACTGAAGAACAACAACAATGTCATTTTCTTTTTCTTTCACATTCTCTCACAAGAAAAAGATAAAGCAAGCTGAATATGGTCTCATAAAATGATCTGATAAAAGCATTGTTTCCAAGGGTGGGCACTTTGTTTTTCTGCTTACTGTTGCATCTACTGTAGTTAAACAAGTTTTGCAAATACCTGTAAAACCTGTGAACAACCTGTACTGTAGAATGTGTGCACATCACAGATCGCAATTCTTCTAGCAGATGACAACTAATTCCCTAAAAAAAAATCCTCTATCCTTAGCCACTTTTTTCCCCAAGGAAAGAAACTTAACATTCATTTTCTAACAAAGAAATGTTGTTTTCTCACACTTTCAGATAATTGTCAGTACAGTATTACATTAAAATATAAATATTGATTCAAGATTATTTGAATGAAAAGCAAACTCAAAAAGGCATAATGTAATTATTCACTGGGCAAAAGCCAGTGAAAGCCAAAAGAAACGGATTACTTAGAATAAATCCCAGCTCTTGCTGGGAGAATCCACATAGGTAATATTCATATGAATTTTTGATTTAGGGACAGGTTGATCAGTCCATTTCTAAGACAAGTGGTACTAAAGAATGAGTGGGAAAAGATGCAGCTATTTTAATGATTCACAAAGAGGTGCTTCATACGTATTCCTTTCCTGCATATTGCAAAGCACCTTTTAACATTCCAATCAACCCACTGGTAGCCAGAAGCTGTAGATCTGGTTAGTTTATTTGTGATTTCACAAAATTGACTGCATGGAGGCTGTGCTACAGTTAGGTAGCCCTCTCCCCTCTCTGGGATACGACTTTATTTACTTCAAACTGTGTGCTCCGTTGCTCATTCTAGTGAGTATGGCCCTTACCTTCTGCCTCAGAATAGTGTCCTGATGATACTACTGTATGGAGGGAACAAATAGCACTCACTATCTCTTCCTCAGGGGCGTGGTGGCTCAGTGGGTAAGACGCCAGGCTTGTCGATCGGAAGATTGCAAGTTCGGAGGTTCGAATCCCTAGCCCTGCATGTGGAGTGAGCTCCCGCACTCGCCCCAGCTCTTGCCAACCTAGCAATTTGAAAGCATGCAAATGCAAGTAGATGAATAGGTACCGCTTCGGTGGGTAGGTAACAGCGTTCCGCATGCGTCATGCGGCCACATGACCGTGGAAGTGTCTTCGGACAGCGCTGGCTCTTCGGCTAACAAACGGAGATGAGCACCGGCCCCTAGAGTCGGACATGACTGCAGAAACGTGTGGGAGGATCCTTTACCTTTTATCTCTTCCTCGGCCAACTCTATCATTATGTGTTTGTCAGGAGGAATTAGGCCTGTGAAGGAGAGATAGTTGTATACATGTAAGCCAGTGTTTCTCAACCTTAGCAACTTTAAGACATGTGGACTTCAACTTCCAGAATTCCCCAGCCAGCACTGAGAGTTAGAATGCCAGCTTAGAAGGAGGAGGGAGGAGCAAAACCATGTTGCGCATTGTGCTGTTTGAGGTACATTTAAATTACCATGTCCCTGAAATGTGAGCAGATATGAAATCAAGGTATTCTTAAAATAAAAATTGTTCATTTGGGGAGTGGAGGGCCAGACATATTTCACATCTCAAATGCTTCTCTTCCAATTTTCTCTTTAACAACAATAAAGCAGTCAGAAGTTAATATACTGTACAGCAAAGGGAAAGACAGAGGAAAGAATGGATGAAATTCTCTCTGCAGGAAAGGTTTGCATCAGTCAATGTGCAAGCAAAAAGCAGGGAAATGGCGACCTCTAGTGAGACAGGAGGATGCACACAAACATATACTGGGCAGGAAAAAGGAAACAATATTGGGTTAAGAACACTTAATAGGAAGAGCACATCCCTATGGCTTAAGGTGCATGGCATCTGTACTGGAAACATAGGTAACCATTTGTGTCATCCTGTATAAATTCTCCATTAAGACTGCATTTTGTCAGAAAAGCCTAGAAAAGTAGCCAATGTGTAAGTTGTTCTCTGTGCCTGAAACTTTGATCAAGTTCTTTGTGGCTTCCTGAAAATCATTATTACCTTTCCTCCAGTTCCTAATCTAATCCAAGAATCATTATAACCCTACAGACACCTCCCTTGGTCCTTGTCACCTTTTAGGCACTTGGCTTGCACGCTCATAATCACGGGCTCCAAAGATAAATCTGTAGATTTAGACTTGTACACAACATATATAGGCACCTTATTGTAATTAAGGATCTGTACAGGTAGTCCTCACTTAACAACCATTTGTTTAGCGACAGTTTGGACTTACGATGGAGCTGGAAAAAACGACTTACAACCAGTCCTCACACTTACGACCCTTGCCACGTCCCCATGGTTACGTGATCACGATCTGGGCGCTTGGCAACCAGTTCGCATTTATGACCATCACAGTGCCCCATGGTCATGTGATTGCCATTTTCTACCTTCCCGGCCAGCTTCTGGCAAGCAAAATCAATGGGGAACCGTGTGATTTGCTTAACAACCATGTGGTTCACTTAATGACCGTAGTGATTTGCTTAACAACTGCCACAAAAAGGTCGTAAAATTGGGTCGGATTCACTTAATGACCACTTTGCTTAGCAACTGAAATTCAAGTCTCAATTGTGGTCGTTAAGCGAGGACTACCAGTATAACATATGACTTCTTTGTGCGTTATATATCTTTTTCAGGGTACTCTGAAAATGTGTATGAGAGATGTTAGAGAATACCTGAGTCTGAATATGGAGAAAGGGAAAAGATTAGAGCAGGTGGAAGATTCTCTAATAAAATTAATAAAAATAGATACAAAGAGTAACATAGAGATTTCTGTAGACCTGTGATAGAATGTGAGGGTGGCCTTGAAAGACGGGGTGGGGGTGGGGGGGGGGAAGAGATGCTGCGTAGGAGACAATCAGATAAAAGAGAAAGAAGTCTGCAACTGAGAAAGAAACTCAGAAAGGAACCTCCCTAACTTTTCAGGCTGTAAAAGAGATGGCGGGAGATTTGTACTTCAGACTTGCAAGATTATGTTAAAGTAGCCTTACAATCAAGTAGAATTAGCTCATCTCGTCATGTTTCCTGTCTGGTTTACCTGGGAGGGCTAACAAGACCTTTGGAAGCTTCCCATCCACCTAACTTTAATTCTTTTCTAGATCCTTTTGATTTAAAAATAAAGGAAAATTGGCACGTGGGAAAGAGAAGTTCTAACTTCTGTTGTGATACTGATTTACAAGAATGCCCTAGGAGCCGGGAGACAGGCTGAAACAAGAATCCCTTCCAGTGAGCACAGAACATTCCTTCAGGCACAAGGTAGAAACCCACAGCCATAACTGAAGCCGGATCTTCCACCCTGGGAGTGCATTTCCCCATCTACAGATAAAATATGATTGCACAGGGGCATGTCTGCAAATCCTCTGCTTGCATCTTGTGATCAACAGGAGTGCTCATCTCATGCCACTAGCAGGACTGGGCTTCACCTGGAGAACCTCTCGGACCTAAAGGCTAGACATCCTTTCAATTAAACAGTAATAACAAAACAACTATTACTACAACAAAAATTATTTCCCTTCCTTGAAAAAGGATATTGTAGGAATCTTGGGCTCAGTTAAGTCCTCCAGAAGCGTGTGTACCTCTTGCTACCTAGCTTATGTGGAGTCAGAGCATGTTCAGCCAAAAGGTGAAGCTGTTTTTCATTACTAATTGCGCTGAACTGAAGGTCTGAATTTCAGGAGCCTGCAATTGGATTCCATTCTTCCATATCCAAACCCCTAAGTTTCAGGAATGCTGTTTATTTATTTATTTTAATCCTAGCACTGAATCCTTTTTTTCCTTTCTGCATTATACTTCAGGGTGATACTCCTGGGGTGAATTCTAAAAATACCGAGAGAAGATCTTAACTTGAAATATGAGCTGTTTGTTTTGGATGTGCATACAGTATATGGGTGTGTTAAAACCTACCGCTGCAAGAAGTACCTTGTCTGCTGTCAGCAACAAAACCATATTCCTGGGACAGAACACCCTTACAAGGGAAGCTACATTACCTTCAGACTGTTTTTGCAGCTCCCTCAGTCTCCCAAGATCACATCTCTTAACTTCACACCCAAAAATGAAGATTTTCAGCAATGTGGGGGGCGGGGGGGTTGGACAAATTAATCCCTCCAATAGTAGGCTGACCATACGTACCGTTTTAAACAGGACAGTACCGTTTTTTTCACATTTCCCGACCGTCCCATCGTTTTAATATAAATGTCAATTTTGTCCTGTTTTTTTTAAAAAAATTAGCAAAATGTCAGGCATGGCAAGACTGATTCAACCAAGATGCAATTATCATTTAAAAAGTGCTTGATTGAGGTGCCTGATGTTGGGTGATTTATTCTGCATACCATATACATAAATAAAGTAGGGTAGTGGAGTAATTTATCAATCTCGTTGAGACTAGAGAGGGGCAAGGAAGGCGGAGACAGAGAGGGAGAGGGAGACAGGGAGAGACAGGGAGAGAGATCTTTGCCACTGCCTCTGCTCTGCTCTCAGCTGGTTGCTCTCTGCTCTCTGTTTGTTTTATTAAAATGCGTTCAGGATGTGATCCCTCCCCCTTTTCTCAAGAGTGAAACTGATTATTTCTCCAGCTCGGCAAGAGAGAGCCTTTCATTTGGGATTGTGGGAGAGAGAGAAAGAGGGAGAAAAAAAGCAGGAGGAGGAGGAGGGAAGGCAGAAGGAAGAGAAGACTCGCCGGGCATGGTGTTTTTGAATTCTCCCTTCCCTGCCTCTCTTCTCTCCCCCCTCCCCTCCTTCCTGCGATCCATGATGTTACAAAGCCCGTAATCTGTGCTTTCCCCATTCACCTCCTGTCAAATACAGTCCCCCTCTACGTCTACCTAAATTCATTTTAATGAAAACAAAAATATTTTTATATGTTTGTTGTTTATTCGTTCAGTCGTTTCCGACTCTTCGTGACTTCATGGACCAGTCCACGCCAGAGCTTTCTGTCAGCTGTCACCATCCCCAGCTCCCCAATGGTTGAGTCCGTCACCTCCAGAATACCATCCATCCATCTTGCCCTTGGTCGGCCCCTCTTCCTTTTGCCTTCCACTTTTCCTAGCATCAGCTTCTTCTCCAGGGTATCCTGTCTTCTCATTATGTGGCCAAAGTACTTCAGTTTTGCCTTTAATATCATTCCCTCAAGTGAGCAGTCTGGCTTTATTTCCTGGAGTATGGACTGGTTTGATCTTCTTGCAGTCCAAGGCACTCTCAGAATTTTCCTCCAACACCACAGTTCAAAAGCATCTATCTTCCTTCGCTCAGCCTTCCTTATGGTCCAGCTCTCGCAGCCATAGGTTACTACAGGAAATACCATTGCTTTAACTATGCGGACCTTTGTTGTCAGTGTGATGTCTCTGCTCTTAACTATTTTATCAAGATTTGCCATTGCTCTCCTCCCAAGAAGTAGACGTCTTCTGATTTCCTGGCTGCAGTCAGCGTCTGCAGTAATCTTTGCGCCTACAAATACAAAGTCTGTCACTGCCTCCACTTTTTCTCCCTCTATTTGACAGTCATCAATCAAGCTCGTTGCCATAATCTTGGTTTTTTTGAGGTTTAACTGCAACCCAGCTTTTGCACTTTCTTCTTTCACCTTCATCATAAGGCTCCTCAACTCCTCCTCGCTTTCAGCCATCAAAGTGGTATCATCTGCATATCTGAGATTGTTAATGTTTCTTCCAGCGATTTTAACTCCAGCCTTGGATTCCTCAAGCCCAGCATGTCGCATGATGTGTTCTGCGTACAGGTTGAATAGGTAGGGTGAGAGTATACAACCCTGCCGTACTCCTTTCCCAATCTTAAACCAGTCCGTTGTTCCGTGCTCTGTTCTTACCGTTGCTACTTGGTCGTTATACAGATTCCTCAGGAGGAAGACAAGATGACTTGGTATCCCCATACCACCAAGAACTTGCCACAATTTGTTATGATCCACACAGTCAAAGGCTTTAGAATAGTCAATAAAACAGAAATAGATGTTTTTCTGAAATTCCCTGGCTTTCTCCATTATCCAGCTGATATTGGCAATTTGGTCTCTAGTTCCTCTGCCTTTTCTAAACCCAGCTTGTACATCTGGCAATTCTCGCTCCATGAATTGCTGGAGTCTACCTTGCAAGATCTTGAGCATTACCTTACTGGCATGTGAAATAAGTGCCACTGTTCGATAGTTTGAACATTCTTTAGTGCTTCCCTTTTTTGGTATGGGGATATAAGTTGATTTTTTCCAATCTGATGGCCATTCTTGTGTTTTCCAAATTTGCTGGCATATGGCATGCATCACCTTGACAGCATCATCTTGCAAGATTTTAAACAGTTCAGCTGGGATACCGTCATCTCCTGCTGCCTTGTTATTAGCAATGCTTCTTAAGGCCCATTCAACCTCACTCTTCAGGATGTCTGGCTCTAACTCACTGACCACACCGTCAAAGCTATCTCCAATATTATTATCCTTCCTATACAGATCTTCCGTATATTCTTGCCACCTTTTCTTGATCTCTTCTGCTTCTGTTAGGTCCTTAGCATCTTTGTTTTTGATCATACCCATTTTTGCCTGGAATTTACCTCCGATGTTTCTAATTTTCTGGAAGAGGTCTCTTGTCCTTCCTATTCTATTGTCTTCTTCCACTTCCGCACATTGCTTGTTTAAAAATAATTCCTTATCTCTTCTGGCTAACCTCTGGAATTTTGCATTTAATTGGGCATATCTCCCCCTATCACCGTTGCCTTTTGCTTTCCTTCTTTCTTGGGCTACTTCCAGTGTTTCAACAGACAGCCATCTTGCCTTCTTGGTTTTCTTTTTCTTTGGGACGTTTTTTGTTGCCGCCTCCTGAACAATGTTGCGAACTTCTGTCCATAGTTCTTCTGGGACCCTATCTACTAAATCTAGTCCCTTAAATCTATTCTTCACCTCCACTGCATATTCCTTAGGAATACTAGTGAGCTCATATCTAACTGATCTGTGGGTCTTCCCTATTCTCTTTAGTCTGATTCTAAATTTTGCAATAAGAAGTTCGTGATCTGAACTACAGTCAGCTCAAGGTCTTGTTTTTACCGATTGTATAGATGTCCGCCACCTTTGGCTGCAAAGGATGTAGTCAATCTGATTTCGGTGTCGACCATCTGGTGAAGTCCATGTATAAAGTCGTCTTTTAGGTTGTTGGAAGAGAGTGTTTGTTATGCACAGTGAGTTGTCTTGGCAAAATTCTATCAGCCTATGTCCTGCTTCATTTTGTTCTCCCAGACCATGCTTGCCTGTAATTCCAGGTGTCGTCTGACTACCCACCTTAGCATTCCAGTCTCCTGTAATGAAAATAACATCTCTTTTTGTCGTATTATCTAGTAGGTGCTGCAGATCCTCATAGAACTGATCTACTTCTGCTTCTTCAGCATCTGTGGTTGGGGCGTATATTTGGATCACTGTGATGTTAAATGGCTTACCCTGAATTCGAATTGAGATCATTCTATCGTTTTTTGGATTGTATCCAAGCACTGCTTTAGCCACTTTATTATTAATTATGAAGGCTACTCCATTTCTTCTGTGGTCCTCTTGTCCACAGTAGTAGATCTGGTGGTCATCTGATGTGAAGTGGCCCATCCCAGTCCATTTCAGTTCACTGACACCTAAAATGTCTATATTTAATCTTGACATCTCACCAATAACCACATCCAATTTGCCCTGGCTCATAGATCTTACATTCCAGGTTCCTATGGTGTGTTGATCTTTAGAACATCGGATTCGTCGTTCACCACCAGCACCGTCGGCCGCTAGCCGTCCTTTCGGCTTTGAGCTAGCTGCGTCATCACATCTGGGGCTAGTTGAACGTATCCTCTGTTCCTCCCCAGTAGCATTTTGACCATCTTCCGACCTGGGAGTCCCATCTTCTGATGGTATACCGACATATCTTTGGTTGTACTGATCCATTTAGTTTTCATGGCAAGAATACTGGGGTGGGTTGCCATTACCTTCCCCAGGGATCGTATTTAGTCTGACCTCTCTGCCACGACCTTCCCGTCTTGGGTGTCCCTTCACGGTTTAGCTCATGGTTTCATTGAGGTGCTCAAGCTCCAGCACCACGACAAGGTAACGATCTCCTTTGCTGGAGTTTATATATACAGTAATATGTTTAAGGACCAGCAAATGGATCTTAAAAACTCTTCAAAACTTTTTTTATCGTCTTACTTTTTCATGAAGACGGAATATTACATAAGTTTAACCCCGTCCCATTTTTGCCATCCCAATGTCCCGTTTTTGTCTCAAGGAAATATGGTCAGCCTATCCAATAGGGTTCTTAAGCCTCTTTTTTAAGCAAACAAGATCTCTGTTTTTTAGATTGAATTTACTGGTATGATCTTGGAAGACTATGGCTTCACCTTTACCATTCCACTGAAAAGACTGCAGAAAATAAATCCCAATGTCTTTGCTACATACATTTATCAAAACAAACCTTGTCATCTATGTAGTTTGCTTTCCCTGGAAGAACTTTGTTTTGAAGAACTGTGACTGGAATGGTCTTTCTTTAGAGCAGAGCTTTCCAAACTGTGTGTCGCGACACAAAAGTGTGTCGCCACACACAGTCTGGTGTGTCGCCACACAACCCGGAATGATGATCAGCGCTTCCAGATTTTATTTTATTTATTTATTTACGTATTTATACCCGGCCTATCCCCTCCCTAGACGGAAGGCTCTAGGCGGCTTACAATCATTACAATTCATGTATATTATACATTTCATATATATTAACAAAGTACCGCGCGATTAGGGAGGAGGTGAGGGAACCGGCTCTTCTTCCGCAGGCATCGGAAGTACATGCCCCAGAATGCCTCGCTTCTGAGCCAGCTGCTGACGTCCTGGAAGTTGTTAATCGGGATCCGCTGTCCTCTGCCACCGTCCTCAGCCGCCATCCGCGGGATTCTCCAGTTCTTCCTCCTCGGTCCGAGGGCGACCCCCCCGAAAGGAACGCCAGAATATTGTCCCATGTAAGTGGTACCCATTTATCTACTTGCCTTAGCTTTCGAATTGCTGGGTTGGCAGAAGCTGGGGCTAGTGACGAGAGCTCACCTCGCCATGCGGATTTGAACTGCCGAACTTATGATCGGCAGACTAACAGCTCAGCGGTTTAACCCGCTGAGCTACCGCGCCCCTACTGCGGGTTTTCCCGCAGCGACACACCAACAGCGGCGCGCAAAAACCCGAAAGCGGCAGCAACCCTTCCAGGGTTTTGCGCGCTGCTGCAACGGCGGCACTTCCGGGTTTTCCCACGGCGACACACCAACGGCGGTTGGTGTGTCGCCGCGGGAAAACTTTGGAAAGCCCTGCTCTAGAGGATAGATATGGATAGAAATAGTGGGGGAATCTGATCTTTGTGGTATTAAATGAGCTGATCCCATATCAACATTAAGGTATGAAATAACACCCTACATATTATTTTTTTATGGAAAGGCAAGGTAAATATTTAACGTTTTGCAATAATTTCTTAGAAAACTGTAAAAAGGCATTTAAAATTTGTGCTTTGAGAGAAAATAGATTTAAACAAGTGTTTTTGTGAGTGAATGTACAGCCCAATATGTATGTATGTATGTATGTATGTTTTATTTATTTATTTATTTATTTATTTATATTTTATCTATTTTATATCCCACCTTTATTTATTTTTTTTATAAATAACTCAAGGTGGCGAACATATCAAATACTCCTTCCTCCTCCAATTTTCCCCACAACAGCAACCCTGTGAGGTGAGTTGGGCATTCATTCATTCATTGGCGATCACTCGTAGCCAAGTAAGATTGTCTTCCAAAGGTAAAATTTTAACGGTGAATCCGTAAGTGGCTATAAAGGCCAATTCTGGATCCGCACAACCTCCCACAATGAGGGCATAGGTTTCCGGGTGGGAGACGGTCATGATGAGGGTTTGCCTGACGTGCCTTCCTTTTAGCTCTTTTCTCCTTTTCGCCCTGTACTCGTGCTTCTTCAGAGTCCATAGCACCATTAATAAAGGATGACCTCCAATTGAAACGCTCATGAGTTAGGGCTTCCCAGTTCTCAATGCTGATATTACATTTTTTAAAATTAGCTTTGAGAGTATCTTTGAATCTCTTTTGCTGTCCACCTATATTCCGTTTTCCATTCTTAAGTTGGGAGTAAAGTAGCTGCTTTGGAAGACGATGGTCAGGCATTCGAACAACATGACCGGTCCAGCGAAGTTGATGTTGAGTTGAAGGTGAGTTGGGCAGAGAGAGAGTGACTGGCCCAAGGTCACCCAGCCAGCTTTCATGCCTAAGGCGGGACTAGAACTCTAAGTCTCCTGGTTTGCTATTGGCTCCTTCCTAGGGCTGAGAGAGAGTGACTGGCCCAAGGTCACCCAGCTGGCTTTCATGCCTAAGGCGGGACTAGAACTCTCAGTCTCCTGGTTTCTAGCCCGTTGCCTTAACCACTAGACCAAACTGGCTCTCATTTAAATGCAAATCGAAGATGGATTTTTTTTTAATGAGAAAAAATTGAATTGGCTGGTGAGTGAATACATGGCTTGGAAATAATTGGGTACAATTCAAGGTGTTGGTTATCACCTTTAAAGCCCTACATGGCATGGGGCCAGAATACCTGAGGGACCGTCTTATCCCCATGTTATCGACCCGCCCCACCCGGTCATTCAGAAAGGGCCTGCTACGAACCCCATCAACTAAAGAGTGTCATCTGATGGGGTCTAGGAGGTGGGCCTTCTCTGTGACAGCACCCACTCTATGGAACATCTTGCCCCCAGAGTTGAGACAGATCTCCTCCCTCCCGACCTTTAGGAAAGAGCTGAAGAGCTGGTTCTGCCGCCTGGCATGGGAAGGAGGAAGGGATAGTTCCTCATGGGGGTGGCTAATCCCTTAATTTTATAACTGTCCTTCTTTTAATTATTCCATCACCATCTGGATTTTCAATATATATTTTATTGTATAATTGAGATTTTAGACTATATTTTAACTTATTTATTGTGAACCGCCCAGAGTTCCCCATGGGGGAGATGGGCGGTTATAGAAATTGAATAAATAAATAAATAAATAAAAATATGGCTTGGAAATAAACTGATTTGTCAATCATCTCTGCCTTTGTAAGAAGGAGACAGTTTACAATTGTGAGAACATGGAAATAGCCAAACTTCATTAGGAAATTTTATCTGTAATTCATTCTATACGTCTGTCTGTCTCTCTTGTCTGTCTGTATCTATCTCTCTCAGGTAGACTATGACTGTGTGAATGTGAGGCTTTTTGTAAAAACATAGATTTCAAATACTAGCAAGATTTGGAGGACTGCAGTCTCACAAAGAAAGCTGTCATGCAGTCTGTCATGTACATAATAATGACAGCAACAATGGCACATTGAAAATGGCATATTGAATATGAACACATTCCTGATGGTAGGAACTTTGAGCATTACCAGTTAAGGACCGGATTCAGTACCATAAAGTGGTTCCTAACAACCTTAATGTAAAGATGCATTAGTAATGTAAATGGAAAGGCCTCACCTACTTTCCCTTCCACTTTTACCCAATATCAAAGTTTATTCATAAACAAATAAGAGATATTGCTGGCTTCCTACCTTTCTTATCTAAGAGAGTTGACTATCACATCCATCTACCAGTTACACCCACATTCCAAAGTCTCCAATGATTGGACTTTCACCGTAGACCCAGGTAAATTATTCCAGTTCTTAAAAACTTAAATGGTTTTGATGGATTAATGTTGTGCAGAAATCTGCCTTACAGTTTTACAGCATAGCCTTAAAATCAAATATTGTCTGGCTTTCTGAGTGTCTTGTTTTTGTTTGTTTTAATTTTGGACTGTTTTCACAACAGTAGTCATTCAAACCTTTGTGCATTGTGACCCTGTAAATTGTCTGCTTCTTTCTTTCTCTTGCCCATTGATAGACTCAACAGCCTAGACTTACATTATTTATTTCTTGATTCTAGCAATCAGCTTCAATCCAGCCCCTTCAAATCTATGATCACTGTAGTCTGTAGATCACTTGACTTGTCAGTTAGCGTGTCCTCTTTTCCCCCATTTGTCCTCCTTTCCAATTGTCCATGTCCTCCTTTACTTACTTACTTACTTACTTACTTACTTACTTACTTACTTACTTATCGAATTTCTCGGTCACCCATCTCATACACGACAACTCTGGGCAGCTTACAACAATAAAATAACAATTATTAAAAACACTACAATAAAATATCTCTCCCGCCCTCCCTCCCTCTCTCTCTCTCTCCCCCCCCTCTCTCTATACACACACACACACACATACATACATACACACATAAAACAGATACTAATCTAAAAATATAAAATATAAAATTATGTAATTTTACCTGTTCAGGTATCTGGTAACCCTAGGTGTAATGCATTCTGTAATACATCTTTCTATTACTCAGAAGCCTTCTAGGCTACCCATATTTCCCAATCTGAAAAAGTTCAATGAGAGGTGTTCCTTCCTGATGTCTTCTCTTGGATTAAGTTAAGCACAAGGAGATCACTGATTGGTGGAGATATGACTGTATGATGAAAGAAAGGACACTCCATTCAAAAGGCTCTTGCCAACATTCTCTTTTCCTCTGAAAGAAATTTCAAAAGCAGATTCTTTCCTTAAACTAAGAAATTATTTTTAAAATGGAGGATAATTTTTCTACATAGCACTACTAAGTTGTCTTTTTCCTAGTTCCCATTCCCCTACCCTAGGGGAAAAAAGTAGGCCACTTTACATAATTTTATTTTATTAGTCTCCATTTTTTAATGGCAGTCATCATTCTCCCCTCTTTCCTACCCCTTAATGCTATGAAATGATGCTAGATCGAGATAGTAATGGAGGACGCAAAATGATGCAATGGCTGCCATTTTGCAGCAAAAGGGGAAGGGGAAAGGAAGAAAGAATTTTGTATCCCCTTGGGATTGAATTATCCACAATAATTCACAAATGATCCACAATAATCCTGTCCAAAGTGCACAGCTATGGATTTTCTTCAAGTTAAACAAATCCAATTATTTCAAATGCTATATTTTCAGCAATTACTGTTGTACTTATTAATCACCTTTACATTAGGTTTCAATATCTATGCATGATTTTGAATACAAATATGGAACTCAGACTCAGTTTTAAAGTAGTGTTTTTCCCTTTAAACGGGCAACCTCCCAAGCCCCTCACTGCAGAGCACAATCAAGGAAACAAAAATTCGACAAACTACAATAAGGTGTTTTCTTGTAAGGATCGGTGTGAAGTACAGAATCTTGGAACTGACAGCTATTGTTTATTAATGAGTTTGCTAAGGGAGAATTTCTTTGAATATTTTGAATCTTTTTTCCTGTTTTTTTTTGGGGGGGGGCATCTGGAACTAGCTGCTGTTTATTAGATAAGCTGCTCATGAACTCTTCTCCACTCCATTGGTTGTTTTGGGCTGACATTCTCTCCCCACAATCTCTCACGCCATGGCAGTTTCCAGGCATGTAAAAGCTAATAGGCCTCCCTGACTTCTGTTGGTGACTCTGTCAGGTGATCCATAGGGGATGGGAACAGCCTGGTGCCTCTTGGCACACATGGACTAGTGCAGGCACACCCTTCTTCTGAGGTCCTGGACATGTTCCTCGGCTACCATTCTTCCCCTCCTCCCCGCATGGAGAAAGAGGAAGAGCTGGGCCGGCTGCCAGTCCAGCTCCACCTGGTGGCTTCCCACGGCCTACTAAGCAGCTGTTTAATAGACTGGGGAGCTGCCCAGTAAAGCAGGAGAACAGCCCCCAGTTTACCATACACCTTCCCCAGCTTGCCAAATGGCTGAGTGAAGGTTTAGCAGCTGCTAGGGTTTGAGAGAATTGGCTCTCTTGCTTTAATGAGCACCTCCCCAGTTTTGACAGGTGCACTCTCCTGTTTTGATGTGCATGGTGAAGCAGGGCAGGAGAGTCGGCCATCTTTCAAAACTAGGCATCTCCCCAAGCCCCACCCCATCCCCATATCACTGTCCTGACTGGCTAACGATTTCCTTCCAGCAGGTGACATTAGGAATGCAGAAGGGCAGCAAAGCCAGGAAGTTTCACCAATCCTTTTGCCCAACACCCTCTGCGCATTCAGCATCAAGACAGCACCATTCAGCTATAAGCCAAAACACAAGCAATACTTAAAGATACGGATTGGCAATAGTGACCACAAATTTTCTGCCAGTAAAATTTTCTGCCAAGCCAAAGATGGGTGGATAGCACTTTAGCTCAGAGTGGGGGAAGACCTACTCTCCTGAGTAAAACAGGTCAATGGAGATAAGATGCCACTGTTGAATATATGATCATTGTAAATCCCCATTGAAAGTACATTTTGGTTCCTCCTTTGAAATAGTACTTAGCAAAGACACACACACAATCTCTCACTCTCTCCAGTCTCTCCAGGCTTGATTAAACTAATACAAACAAATCAAAAATTCTGTAATTAAAACCTAATGAGAATGTGTGTGTGTGTGTGTGTGTGTGTGTGTGTGTGCACGCGCTTTCAAGTCAGTCTTGACTCCTGGTGACTGCCTGGATAAGTAGAAGGGGTGAAATCCAACTTCTGCTCTCCAGATAGGACTTCTCTTTTTCCCCTCAACTCTTTTTAAGATATGTGGACTTCCAACTCCCAGAATTCCCCAGCCAGCATGCTTTAAGATATGTGGACTTCAATTCCCAGAATGCTGCCTGGGGAATTCTGGGAGTTGAAGTCCACACCTCTTAAAGTTCCTGAAGTTGAAAAACACTGACCTAGAGTATAAGAGAAAGGGAAGGGAAAATACAGGCAGACTTGCAAGATTCTGTTACTATAGCCTATGTCAATAAAGTATAGTTCTAGTCTTCCTGCAGAGTCAGTTTCTAGATATGGTCTACCTCGTAGGGTTGGCAGTCAATCTCAAGAAAGGTCTGGCAGCAGTCAGAAAGGAAAGCAAAGGAAAGGAATGTTTAAACCAGAGCTTTCCAAACTGTGTGTCGCCACACAACCCGGAAGCGCTGATCATCATCAGCGCTTCCGGGTTTTCCCGTGGCGACACACCAACGGCGGCGCGCAAAAACCTGAAAGCGGCAGCAGCGCTTTCAGGTTTTTGCGCGCTGCCGCAACGACAGCACTTCCGGGTTTTCCTGTGGCGACACACCAACGGCGGTTGGTGTGTCGCCACGGGAAAACTTTGGAAAGCCCTGGTTTAAACGATTGCATCTAAAGGCATTTTTTCAATAGAACAGGAAATCCCTGATTTTCACTAATCCCTCTTTTCCCACTGCAGCCTTTCTGGGAATTGAAGAATTTTCTGGAACACTGTAGATGTTGCAGCAAGCAGGGGATTAGTGCTAAGGAGAATTGCAAAACTATTATGGATACAAACCACAGAGTTTAACATTGTCAAGTGGATTAAACATATTTAATAATTTAACATAATTTAGCATTAGCTTAATGTCACTCAAGAGATGGGTCTGTGAGAGTCGGGCCATGAGGCGGGCCACTTACCTGTCTGCCGTCCGATCCGGAAGAGTCCAATCCGGAAGAGGAGCCAGTTTCTGGAAATAGCAGGCTTGGCGCGAACCCTATGGAAGAAACAGAGACGCTGATTGGCAGAGGCTCAGAAGGAAGGTCGCCTGCACCAATCAGCGTGCGCCAAAGGAGAGCAGAGAGGTGGGCTGAACAACACGAAGCCCAATTGGCCCCTGCTTCCCAAAGGTGCGAAAAATGAAATAAAAGACCGGCGCGACTTACCTCCATTGCCGGAGACAACCGTTCTACCCGTTCCACGCCGAAGCTGCCAGACTCTGCGCCAGACCCTGCTCCCGAGCCTTGCCTTGCTGCCGCCCTGAACCTCGCTCTAGAGCCCTGCCTTGCCGCCTCCCCGGACCTCGTTGACGAGCCCAGCCCTGCCGCCGCGCCGGACCCTGATTCCACGCCTTGCCCCGCCGCCGCGCCAAGCCTTGGATCCAAGCCTTACCTTGCTGCTGTGCCAAGCCTCGTGCCCGAACCTCCTCCGGTCGCCGCGCCTCTGTCCTTGTTCCCTGCAGAAGAAGCCAGTGTTGGGGTAAGTGCCGCCACCTTGCCTGCCCCTTTCCCGACTGCCCGAACCACCGATTCTCCATTGCCCTCCGCTCTGGAGCCTACCGACGCCGGCCACCAGTGGGCTGCCTTCGTTGGCCCCCGGTCTACCCAGACGGCCACCAGCCCAGATCAGCAGCCAAGCCCAGCTGACGCCGGTCACCAGTGGGTTGCCTTCGTTGGGCCCCGGTCTACCCAGACGGCAACCTGCCCAGATCAGCAGCCAAGCCCAGCTGACGCCAGTCACCAGTGGGTTGCCTTTGTCAGGCCCCGGTCTACCCTCAGCCCCGACAGCCAAGCTAACTCCACGCCCGCGGTCACCTTGCCTGTCGCCTCTGGTTCACCGCCGGCTGAAGCACCTTCCACAGCGCCTGCACCCTCTCTGGTCCTACCGGTCTGGCCAGGGGTGTCTAATGGACTCGTTGCTATCCAGCCTGTAGAAGAAGAAGAGGACTGTGTAAACTGGGCGGCTTGTGTATCAGTGTAAATAAAGTTGTTTCAGTAACGCTTCCGTGTCAGTCTTAGTCGGAACAGGACAGGGTCTGGCATTTTCTTCTTTTTTTCTATTTTGGCATTTGGGGGATTTTTTTAAAAAGTAAAATGGCATTACATTTCAGCACAGGGATTGGTGAGGTTGAGGGCCAGAAGAAAAGGATTAGGGACTATGTGCAAGATGGAGGCCACAATTCCTCCATTGGCAGAGAGTTAAGCTTAATGATCTTTGAAGGTTTTTTCCTCCCAAGTCTATGATTTTGTGAAATGGAATCATTTTCTAAACCAGGAATGTTCCAGCCAAAAATGTTTTAAGAGGAATGCTTTTTAAATAATGTCTAGGGTCTGGGAGAAAGTTGTATTAGCCTACCATATGAGTCCATTGCTCATTTCTCCTATATAAATATGAATGCAAAATCCAATGAGCAATGTATTAATACTGTACCAATATGGATTAATAATGGAGCTGATCAATGATCTACATACTTGCATCCTCATGAAAAATGTATTTTGCCCAACTTACCTTAATTCTACTTACTGACATTTGCTTTCCTTGCAAATAAACGAGGTGGATTCACTACTTCAGAAGAATTCTATTCCTATAGAGGTCATGTGAAAATTAAGGATGGAACTAGGCAGGAAGTCAAAGCAACCTTTGTTTAAATAGGAGCACGAGAGAAACTTTAGCCTTCCTATTGACACTTTCCTTAGTTTGTCCAGAGGGAGAGGCCCCATTACACAACCATGGCAGGCTCAAGGGACAAATATAGTGAAATAATCACAAAGAAACACTGATCTTCTCTGGACTTCGGACTGAAGCACAAGTGTTGATTAAAGGTCTCTTTTATTGCCAAGCTATGGGATGGGATAAAATTGTAAGGGTGCCAATATTCCCTTAACTGTTATCAGGAGAGGTGGAGTTCAAGCCTGTCAACCCTCCTTTTTACACACAAATATAAAGGTCCAAGACTGCCCTATGCGGCATTCTCTCCAACAGCCTCTGCAAAAGTGGTTTAGATATTTCATCCTTTGAACACACATACACGCTACCAATGGCTCGATCTGGCAGCGTCAACTTAAAAAATGCCTTTTTCGAAAATACTGGATCCACTGTAGGTACTTCCATCTACAGAGTGCCATCCATGAAAAAATACCGAACACCCAGCGTTCATGGAGGAGCTGGTGGCTCTGGCACCCGGATTTCATTTGGCAGTAACCTCACTGGCAGCTATGGCAGTGGTTTTCAACGCAGCACTTCCATAAATGAACTGATGCTTGCCGGCAATGAGAAAACTACCATGCAGAATCTGAACGACCGTTTGGCTGCGTACCTGGAAAACGTGCGCTCCTTAGAAAATTCAAACTCTGTTCTTGAAAAGCAGATCCGGGAGTGGTATGAAAATAGTTCCCCTATTGTTAAGCAAGACTACAGTGCCTACTTTAGAACAATTGAAGAACTCCAAAATAAGGTAAGATTCTCTTTCATTTCTGAACAATTTACTGTATGAGGCAGTTAAAGGTGGGCAATGTATTGTTTCTAAAGGCAACAAGCTGTTTTAACCCTGATCAAGAACACCTCGTGGTCAGTTAATAAAATAATTTTCTTCTAATAATAACATTACAGAATTTTTCAGGAGTTGCCACATACACGGTTGACATCATGAAGCTATTGTAAGTGCCTTTCTGGAACTGAATACTGTAGGGTTGTCAGATGCCTACCAATTGTGCAGAAAAAAGCAAAGGGAGGTAGGGAGAAAAAAGCAAAGGGAGGCTTTGGCACACAAGTTGTTTTGCATCTAGTTCTCCTAGGGCTTATCTAGTCCTGGCAAATAACAAACATTTCATTTTCTAATTATCTGGTATTATCACCATCTCAAAGTCTTTCCAAAGATGGTGAACAACCGTGAACACATTGGCAACCATTCTATTCTTGGTTGCTGTCTATCAACCTTGACATGTAACCATTTTGCTTGCTTGGTTGCTTGCTTTATGGTCCATCCAGACCTTTTTTCCAGGCTGTTACATTCTTTTCAGTGTTTTCTTTTCATCAAATGGCAATTTTAAAAAATTAAATGCATTTGCAGTGCCAACCAATCAGCGGGTTGGCAAGAACGTTTTTGCAGAGATGCTATAATTAATATTGTATTTTTTAAATGGAAAAATACTGATCTAAAAATGAAATAATTAGCAATAATTAGAAAAATAATGTATTAGGATAACAAAACCAGGAGTCTGTGAGTTCTAGTCCCACCTGAGGCATGAAAGCCGGCAGGGTGACCTTGGGCCAGTCCCCTTCTCTCAGCCCTAGGAAGGAGCCAATAGCAAACCAGGAGACTGAGAGTTCTAGTCCCGCCTTAGGCATGAAAGCCGGCAGGGTGACCTTAGGCCAGTCCCCTTCTCTCAGCCCTAGGAAGGAGCCAATAGGAAACCAGGAGACTGAGAGTTCTAGTCCCGCCTTAGGCATGAAAGCCGGCAGGGTGACCTTGGGCCAGTCCCCTTCTCTCAGCCCTAGGAAGAAGCCAATAGCACACCAGGAGACTGAGAGTTCTAGTCCTGCCTTAGGCATGAAAGCCGGCAGGGTGACCTTGGGCCAGTCACTCTCTCTCTCAGCCCAACTCACCTCACAGGGTTGTTGTTGTGGGGAAAATAGGAGGAGGAAGGAGTATTAGGTATTCTGGGGGGAGATGGGCAGTGGCAAAATTTGAAAAATAAATAAATAAATAAAAATGTTCGCTGCCTTGAGTTATTTATAAAAATAATAAAGGCGGGATAAAAATTAATTAAATAAATAAATAAATATTAAGCGGCACTTGATTATTCAACAGGCAATAACAGATATTCCGTTATAATAAAGTAAGAGCTACAATTTAACACTGCAAGGGATGTTACTGAACAAGAGAGACATCCTTGATCAAGGATGGCATCATATGATAATATAGCACTATATTAAATGTTGTGTGGAAGCAATTTTTATTTCACTACCTCAGCATTTCTAAATATAATCTTGGCCCCATAACTAGGTCAAAATCCAGAGTGAGAAATGTTGGAAAACTATGTGTCATTCCAGAAACTCATACAGTTCCTGAACAAGAGATACCGTTCCTTGTATAATCCTATATATCAGAGCTTTCCAAACTGTGTGTCGGGACACATTAGTGTGTCAGCTGCAGTGTCTGGGTGTGTCACAGCTGCTGCTGCCTCCGAGCGCTGCCAGGATTCCACACAGGTCCTAGTGCCTGCCTTGTGCCTTGCTGCCTCCAAACCTGCTGTGATTCCATGCAGGCCCTAGTGCCTGCCTTGTGCCCTGCTGTAAGAGTGTGTCACGAAATGATGCATGTCTAAAAAGTGTGTCACCAACATGAAAAGTTTGGAAAGCTGTGCTATATATATTTATTTCAGAAAAAATACCATATATATTATTGCCTACCATAATTGTTCTGTTACTGTTCTATAGTACTCCCATGACACTTGTTCTTCTCATGTTTCTGTTCACCCATCAAAATGGTTTTGAAAGTCCAAAAGCTGATGAGAAATGCCTTAGGTGCGAGATTTTTAATTAATTCCTTCCACCTTTCTTATTACCACCCTGCAGCTATTCTTATCTCCGTCATGACATTATATTCGAATAAAAGTAAATATATTGCCATCATGCCTGGAATGGGAGGGGGAATAGCGCCCTAGAATGGACCGAGAATGGTCTTCACGTTCATGATCTGATAAGAGAACTCTACCCATCTAGATTTTATTCCATTTACATTTGTTATTATTTGTATTTGTATTTTATATTTGTTGTATTTGTGGTTTGTTTAGTATTTTAATTGTGGTTTTATTGTAAACCGCCCAGAGTTCCCCCTTTGGGGGAAGATGGGTGGTGATAGAAATTTAATAAATAAATAAAAATAAATAAATGTTGTAGGTCGCTACCTGGGTGGTGCTATTTACTGAAGTAGTGGGAGGGATAGTCTATGCATTACTACAGTTTCTATAGCCATGATAATTTCATCACTATTTGGAGAAACTAGTTGAAATTAATATCTGATTTGATCTTCAGCATATGCACTCTTGCACTACTTTCACCAAGGAAAGTAGAATTCCTGTCAAGATGTTGGGAAATCGAGGATCAAATTTACTTTAAATCTGCAGTTTGGCCATCCAGAGCAAGAAATATTTGAAACAAGAAAGAGGTCGGCTAGTTCAGTTCAAAGTTTTGTGCAGACAAGCACCCAGTCAGGAACAGAACACAGCCAAAGAGCTCTAAAAAGCTACAGAGAGATTTATTGCCAGAAACCAGGCGCAGGTGAAGCTGATGCCTGAGCTGGAAGATCCCATCCTCTCTCCTTCATCCCTCTTAGACTTTTTTTATCCTTTTATTAGATTCTCCTATTTTATAGAAATATTTAATAGTATGTGTTAGAAACTGCTTTGAGATTTACAGTATGCAACTAGGTATGCTTGTGGATGGTGGATGGAAGGGTGTGAGTATGTTTCATTCCCAGGGATGGTCCATGACATTTTGTTGACATGAGGATGACTAGATAGGGAATAACAAGCGTTCCCCACTCCTGGTTTACAGCAATGGTGCAATATACGTCTTTTGGACTACTGCGGTACACTCTACATGAGTCAGGCCCAGCCCAAGAATGACAAAGAATCAGTCCAGTCAGACTTCAGTTCTTTATTTGCTCACACCATATACTGTAGACAGAATCTTGCCAGATTAAAGCTACTCTACCTAACCTAAGGGGAAATAACCTGGGAAGGCTCTAGGGCGGGGCTAGCCTGAACCTCTTAGTCTTCCCACATCCCATCCCTGGACTGTGTTTTCTCTTATCTTGCCCTCCTCCTTGGAATGTGCTCCCTCCTTCCTGAGAACCAGCAGCATTACTGAAATCCACCACAACATGGGGCTGCCCTTGAAGAGCATTCGGAAGCTTCAGCTGGTACAAAATGCAACTGCATGGGGTGTAAATGGTGTTGGCTATTCAGCACATGTAGCACCACTGCTTCGGGGGCTGCATTGGTTGCCAGTGTGTTTCTGGGCACAATTCAAGGTGCTGGTTGTCACTTTTAAAGACCTTCGTGGCTTAGGACCGGGTTACCTGAGGGATCGTCTTCTCCCAGTTGTCTCTACCCATCCAATCCGGTTCAGCAGGATGGGCATGCTCTGGGTCCCGTCAGCCAAGGAATGTCGGCTGACGGGGACCAGGAGAGGTGCCTTTTCTGCCGTAGTGCCTGCCCTCTGGAACATCCTCCCTCCTGAGATTAGGATGGCCCCGACCCTATTGCCCTTTCAGAAAGCCTTGAAGACCTGGATATGTGCCTGGGCCTGGGGTCCCGAGTGTGTGAAGGGCCCCGTTTCCTGGTTGTGCTGACACTGACCATTTATAATATCTCTTGGCTGCTATTTGTATTGAATTTCTTTTTGTACGGTGTTTAATTGTTTGTTTTTATGATTGTTGGCAGCCCAGAGTCACTGGTTTTTGATGGGCGGCTATAGAAATCAAATCAAATAAATAAATAAATAAATATAAATAAATACATAAATACCCTTTGGAACATTCTACCCCCGGAGATGAGGCAGGCTCCATCGCTCCTGACCTTCCGGAAGAACTTAAAGACCTGGTTCTGCCGCCTCACTTGGGATGGGAATGGGAACAGCTCCTCCTGGGGATGGCTGGTGCCATAGAGCCCTTTTAAAATACCATCTTATCGCCTCCTGGATTTTATATTTAATTTATTAGTATTTTTGATGATTGTAGATTTGTATGGTTTTATATTTATTTTTACTGTTATATTTTGTAAACCGCCCAGAGTCCCCTTAGGGGGAGATGGGGCGGTAATAGAAATTGAAAAATAAATAAATAAATAAAATAAACATATTAGACATTTTAATTAGAGTGGAAGGGATTGCTTGAGAGGGCATCCCAATTACAACAACATATTTTAAGAAATCTTTCTTTCATTGACCACTAAATATGTGGGCACTACCAAAAGGCTTTGTTTCAATGGTGACTGTTATTTTACATTTATGTGGGATATTACATTGGGCTCTGGGCCCTCTGATTGTTGGGAACTAGGTAGATGACTTCAGACAAATGCTGGACAAGCTTCTACTTCAGATGCTCCAGCATTCAGGACCTGTCCTACAATTAGGTACTGTTCAGCATTTACCTTAGGCAGCAAATAGTGCTAGCTTTGTGCCTCTTAAGCTAAACTACTGCCTTCAAGTGCAGTGGAAAATATTGTTCCAGCACCTATGCATATGGAATTTGAGAGGAATTTGAGAACTTGATCTTGCTTTTCACCTTAGATAGCAAAACATTTTCTGACATCTCAGTTCCTGCACTGAATACTGAGCTGGATTAGATGGCCTGTAGACCTTCTCCATTTCATTTTACTCCATGAACTGGGTACATAATATTAATGGCCAAGTAATAGTCCATCTTCCAAACCATGGTATTTAAGGACACTTCCATATAGTTCCAACTGAGTGTCCAAGCACTCAACTTGAAATGGAAACTGCCGCCTTTTAGATAAAGCTTGAAACCCCAGTCTCAAATACCAGTTGAAAAAGTGGCTGGATTCCTAACACAGTTATCCTACTTTACACAATTCAAGTATTATTCTCAAGCATTTAACTTCTGAGTTTATTCTACGGACTCCGGGCCAACGAGTAATGCCTTGCCTTTTGTTTATATTTTATTCTTTCTCAGATTACTAATGCCCGACTAGATAACACCAAGATCATCTTGCAAATTGACAATTCCAAGCTGGCTGCTGATGATTTCAGAGTAAAGTACGTACTCCAAAAATTAAGAAATGAAACAAAAACTACAGAAAGCAATCAGTATCTTCAGCAAGATTTAAATACCAAATGCTATCATGAAAGCAAGTGGAAGCTATATTTCATACAAAATCATTGCTGCCGCCACTGCCATTCACACCACCGCCCCCCCCCCCCGCACCACCACCATGCACGGCCCCACCGCTGCTTCCGGGTTGTTTCGCGACACACTAAATTGTCGCGACACACAGTTTTGAAAGCTGTGGTCTAAAGAAAACACATTATGACAGGTTTTACCAATGCTGCCTTTCAACAGACTACATCTAGATATTGCCATGGGTGTGGTCCAAGGTTTAAAAAATTATATGCTTGGGGTCTTTTGTGTCTTACTCAGTCTAACTTGGTCATTTGGGAAAGGACCTAACAAAGGCTCCAAAGCTGAGTTCACATTGAAATATACAGTAAAGCTCTCCTGCAACAGATTAATTGCACCATAAGTAGAAGCATCTTCAGGGTTGATCAATAATATCAAAATGGCAGGTGTGACCAGGTGGTTGTTGTTAAAAGGAGCAGGGCTTTAACCACCCAGCCACACCCACCATTTTTATGTTATTGACTGCTGCTGCTGAAGCCCGTGACCAAAACTTAGTAATAATTAAAACAATGTATTTTGTGGTACCTTAATGCCTACAAATTGATTACAAGATTATACAGTCTTGTAAAATGAGTTCCTCTTTAGGAAGTGGCAATTGTTTGGGAGGAGCTATTTCAAAGACATCCAAAAACAGAATTTAGAGCTAAACTATCATTAAGAAGCCAGTCATATGTAAAGAATAAAGTGGAAATGGCGAAGGAATGTATTCCTTTTTAATAACCCTGACTTGTTATACATTTTTCTAAAAATGAATAGATATGAGTCTGAGATGGGGCTGCGATTAAATGTGGAAAATGACATCACAGGACTGCAGGGACTGATTGATGAGCTCACACTAATTAAGACTGATTTAGAGCATCAAATTGAAGGTCTGAAAGAAGAACTGGCTTACCTCAAGAAAAATCATGAGGAGGTAAGGAAACATCACCAACTGAATCAAAGACTTATGAATTTTCCTACTGAATCAAAAGTTTATTATGAGCTACAGATCTGTAGAAGCTACAAATTTCTCTCTTGTAACAGACATGACAAAACTAAGCCAGGAAAAAAGAAAACATACTGTATACACATACACACAGCCATGTTAGTCAGAATCACCAGAGAGTGCCATTCTATGCATGAGGACTATCAGATCTGAGCTGCAAAACTCCAGATGACCAAATTTATTTATTTAATTATTAATTATTTAAATTTATATCACCGCCCATCTCCCCCAACCGGATGACAGCAGAATGATATAAAAACTTTAACTCTTTGCTATGAGCTAGTTGGTGTCTGAATTTTTGCAGCCCATACTAGCCTGGCCCAGTGGATGAAGAAGGGTTATAGATGCAGATAGGAACTGGTAGCTTTTTATAGGCCACAGACAGGAAAACATATTGGTATAAAAAACAGTATTTAGCCATCAGAAATTATACTGTCTCACAATAATGGGGAACTCTGATTGAGACTAGGTGACCTTTGAGTTTCCTCAGCCTGCTTTTCATGGACTAACTCTAAATGGGCTAACTCTAGATTTCAAAGCCTTGCCTCTATTTTTTCATGGTTCTTCATCTTGGACTGGACATCCCTTCAAATAAAGCATATGCAGGATTGAAAGCCCTTCAAAAAAGGACTGCCCGCTGTAAACTAGTTAACCTTATAACAAGGATCAACTTGCTTGTGTCTTCAGTTTTCATCTTCCCCAGCCAGCATGGCCAATGACCTAAGATGTGGGAGTTAAAGTTCCAACCTCTGGAAGGCAGCAGGTTCTGAAATCTGCTTTACATCCGCAATTCAATTATATTGCCTCTATTTCTTCTCTTCTTTTATTATTTCATTATTTCTTTTAAGCAGGCTGTTGAGATTGAGAAAGAATCCAAGGTCTATTTCAATCCCAGTTTCTTTAGGAATTCTATGTGATGGCTGAATTGCCACAAGTCAAAGGCTTACCTATTTGATTAATAGGCCAAATTTATAGCTCAGGTCACTTTAATGGAATATAGGAACTGATAAGAATGTATTTCTTGAATTGACAATTGATCATTATTGTTAATATTTACAGGAAAAAGAAAGATTATGCCGACAGCTGAGCGGGAATGTGTCTGTGGAGGTAGATGCTGCCCCAGGCATTGATATGGCCCAGTTGATGGAAAACATGCGCCAGCAATACGGAGTCATGGCTGAAAAAAACCGTCAAGAGGCTAAGGATCGGTTTGATAAGCTGGTGATGCTTTTTATTATATTTAATACTTTACAAACTGCAAAAACTATATTACAGTTTTGTTTGCATTTCTTCCTGCAACACTTCTGTAAAACAAGCCATTAATTGTTCTACTCCACAAACTGGAAATTCAGGCTAAGAACCCCTGAAGCCTTATTAGGCACATTGGCCCCACACAGAAAAATGCAGACCACCTTCTTTATTTGGACCAAAACGTTTGAAATTCAGATACAATATTTTTTATTTATACAGCCTTTTTCTTCAGGTTTAAGGAATGGGTGGAGGAGGAAAAGTATGTCCGTGATCATAGTGTTTGCTTGTATCCATAGATATATTTCAGAATAAAGTTAGAATGGTGATGTTAGAAGTAGAGGCATTTGAAATACTTGAGTTTTGTGAATTCTGATGTGAGCTAACTTGATCTAATACTGGAATAGCCCTTTTCAGTTCTTCTAAGTGACAGTAATAGTAGTAGCAGCTGCAATATTTATTAAATCTGTATGCCACTAGCTCCTACTGTACTCACAGCGGTATACACAGATTTTGTGTGCAGATATAGTCAAGGTATATTTTGGATTATATTTCATCAGTAGCATCTTTCTAAATCAATTGAAGTATTTTAAATCTATAATTTAATTAATCAGCTTAAATTTGTACACTGTATCACAGTATCATTTGCTTTTTATTCACTGGATTTTTTTAAAAAAATTCTTTGTGCTTCAGATTGAGCAATTGAATGTGGAAGTTACCACAACTACCCATCAACTTGAAACACACAGAAGTGAGATTACAGACCGGAGGCGTACACTCCAAAGCCTGGAGATTGAACTCCAATCTCAACTGAGCTGGGTAAAGCCTGATAATTAAAGTACACAAGATTGCAGATCCTTTTGTTGGTTGTTACACTTGACCTCTGAATTTAATGTAATTTAAAACACTTGATATATTTCTCCCCAGGTATTTAATTATAATTTTTATATTTATTGAATGGCAATTTTTGGAAAGCATAGAACCCACTGGAAAGTCCATAAATTGTGTGCCCCTTGTATTAAAAATATATATTTGATTCATAATGTAATAATTTAGGCCCCACCACTTATTTCTAAAGCTTCCTACAAAGGTAGGTTCCCCCAGTGTTTACTTGATTTGAAGTTAGCTGGTAAAATATCAAGCAAGTTAAAACTGTTGTTAGATTACTCAGAAGTAGTTTCAGAGACTCAGGGATTATATACTAAGTGAGATGTGATAATGCTAGGAAGCCAACCAGATTTAGCTATATGCTGATATTAAGAAGATTAAATAAAGCCTATTAGAGTGAGGGTAATGCTTCCTGTACTTGATCAAAGAATACAACACTTTTACAACACTTTTACAACTGTTACCAAAACTAATAGCATTGTTAATGTCACCAAGGACTCCCCAATTGTTAAATCTATCTTGATCATGGATAGTTGCTGAGCAGGTAGGGGGAAGCAAATTCTAATGAAGCTTTTCACAAATTGACACACTTCAGTCTGGAGGCCAAATTCTAGCTTGCCCCAGTACCTGTCTATTAACCCAACTATACATCTGATATCTTCTTCTAGAAAACTGAACAAGAGAATGCAGTGGCAGAAACGGAAGCTCATTACAAGGCTATATTGGCTCAAATTCAAATGGCCATTGGAAATGTTGAGGCACAACTAATGCAGCTGCGGAATGACATGGAGCAACAGAATATGGAATACAGCAGCCTCTTGGACATAAAAGTCAAGCTAGAAGCAGAGATTGCCACTTATCGCCGTCTACTGGAGGGGGAGGATTGGAGGTAAATCAATGCAGAGAAGCTTAGTTAGGAAACATACCAGATGGCCATTACCTAGAGCAGAGCTTTCCAAACTGTGTGTCGTGACACAAAAGTGTGTCGCTACACACAGTCTGCTGTGTCGCCACACAACCCGGAAGCGCTGATCATCATCAGCGATTCCGGGTTTTCCTGCGGCGACACACCAACAGTGGCGCGCAAAACCCGAAAGCGGCAGCAGCGCTTCCGGGTTTTTGCGCACTGCCGCAATAGCGGCACTTCCGGGTTTTCCCGCGGCAACACACCAACGGCGGTTGGTGTGTCGCCGCGGGAAAACTTTGGAAAGCCCTGACCTAGAGAAAAGGATGCTAGAAACAGAATGGGAAAACTGGTTTCTTACAAGATAGTCTAAAGAGGTTTATGTAATTGTATGTGGGAATGACCTTGGGAGACCGGGCGAAGAGATGCTGCCTAGGGAACAGGTAGATAAGAGGGCGCATAGCCCACAGCTGCATAGTGGGCAGAGCAAGAGACTCAGGAAGGACCCTCCCTAAGTTCTCAGGCTATAAAGGTGATGGAAGGAGAATTGTACTTTCAGACTTGCAAGATTCCGTTAATGTAGCTTTACAATAAAGTAGAATTAGCTTATCTGGCCGTGTTTCCTGTCTAGTCTACCTGGTAAGGCTGACAGTTTAAGATGGCCAGTCACAAAGCAATATGCAATATGATAGATAATGATGCTAGGTCACTTTTTCTGTGTGCGCAATTTTCAGGCCACTGAAGAAACTCCTATAGCTCATCCCAAAAGCAATATGGTATACCTTGTCTTGTTCAGTGGCATCTGCTCTGTCCAAACTCCTAGGCAGATGGAAGTGAAGAACTAGGATGTAGCAAATAAATATGGCATTTAATTCCTTTAAATGGTCTTTGCTGAATTGATGCCCTTTTGAGTTGTGCCCTAATGCTGAGGCATCCTGGGAGCTGTAGTCCAAGATATCTGAACAGCAGCAGGATGGGAAAGGCTACCTTAAAACTAGACCAGGGGACTGACAATATATATTGTTTTTTTTTAACAGAATGATTGTTTCAGATTTAGAGACGAGCAATGAAGCTGAAAAAGGTACGGGTATGCTCGGTGAAGGGTTCACCACTTTTGTGTTTTTTTCCACTAGAAGGAACATTTCACTGGAAGGAATAATACTGTTTTTATGGTGGATCCTGTTTTATGAAACAACTGTAGCATAAACCCTACAATAGTATCATACTACTGATGGGTGGCTATATAAATTTGAAAAATAAATAAATAAGAAATAATAAGAAAACTCAAAAATATCACAGTCCGGTCATCATGTGTGATACTGGACTCCCCAAAGTGGTTAAGTGTATCCCACTCACTGCCAGCCACCATAAGGTTGCTTTTGCTTTATATGAAGCCCCACAAAAAGATAAGAGGCAGATATGTAACACGGGTTTTCAGAGGAAAGGTCTGAATGGTTCAATCGTAAATAAGCACTTCTTTCTGGAAATGTCTGTTTAAGCGAGCAGCCAAATGTGCACTGAAATGTAGAGGCATCAAACTGACATTAGATTATTCTTCACTTGAGAAATGGAGCATACATAGCTTCCAGGAAGCTACAGTGTAAATGAATGTGGAAAGAACGTTCTACAGCAGTGTTTCTCAACCTCAGCAACTCTAAGATGCGTTGACGTCAACTCCCAGAATTCCCCAGGCAGCATGGCTGGGGAATTCTGGGAGTTGAAGTCCACGCATTTTAAAGTTGCTGAGGTTGAGAAACACTGTTCTAGAGCTACAATACTCAGACTGATATTTCTATTTAGCCATGAAGCTCCTTGTTCCAGAGGCTCAGCCTTCATTTCCTTTATATTCCAACCCTAATAACGATATGACATTAACAGAAGTCTTCTGAAGGACAGGTTAAAAAAATATCATGCTACATTAGTCATGCCAGGAATGATATCATATTATTGCTTGTTGATTGAAACAGTTTATCTACCTTTATTTCCAGAAAAGAATAAAGTTCTGAGGATCAAGACTGTGGTCGAAGAGATGGTGGATGGGAAAGTAGTATCCTCCCAAGTCAAAGAGACAGAAGAGAAGTTGTAGAGTCAACCATGAAATAAATTGCATGTTAAGTTCATAATGGCAAAACAAAATTGATTTCAAAAATTGTCTCCCAGAAAAATGAGAAAATGCTTTGCTGTCAACTTAAAATTAGCATTCTCCAATCCAGCGTTCTCCAAATGTCTCCCGTAACTGGAAGGCAGAAAAGGTTGATTTAGAAAGGGAAATCTGCTCTGAAAGAATGATTTCAATCATGTGATTTATGTATAATTTCTTATTTTCTAATTTGGTTAAAAGAACAGAAAGCCCTTTGTTTCCTCATGGTTGCACAATTGGGCACTTGTTGTGTTAAAGCCATTTGCCTCACTGAATGATTTCCCCAGTGTTTCGGTTCCCCGGGGCAAGGGATGGGCAGACGTTTGGGTCCAGAGAACTGCCCCAGACATCAGGCAACCCCTCTCAGATGTGCCCTTGGGCATGCACAGCCCTGTGCACACAGAGCACTTAGCCACACGTCCAATCCATGCCACTCCGCACCCAATGCTTCCTCCTCCAGTCATGCACACTCCTTAGTTTTAAAAATTAAATATGACAAAAGGGAAGCCATGACATTTTCTTCCCATCAAAGGAATATTTTATTATTACTGTATTGTTACTGTTCTGAATTCATTGGCTCCTCCTTCCTCCCAGTGAAGGGTCCAGTGCATTCCAGGACTAAGGCTGGTTTCACAGGGAAAATGGAAGGATTCACATCATTATTCACACACAGCTTCTGTGAGCTGCAGGCAGTCCATGGGCTGCAAATGGACCGTTCCTGTCTGAGGAAATATATTGGATTGAGTGGTAGTGGAATTTTGTCCCATTTGATAAATCACTCATGACTTATTTATGTTCTCTTAATTTTGATGGAAGTTTAGTGAAACTAATTGAAAGTTCAAACTCAGATTTATTAATCAAAATAAGTTCCAGCATAAAACTGGTTCCAGCCCAACTGCTTAATCAGTCATCTAATTTAAGATTTGGCATTCCAAAATCATTGGTACTAAATAGAGGTAAGTGTTAGTAAACACCAGGGCCTTAGATTGCGGTAAAGTAAAGGTTCCCCCGCACATTTGTGCAGTCGTGTCCGGCTCTAGGGGCTGGTGCTCATCTCCGTTTGTTAGCCGAAGAGCCAGCATTGTCCGAAGACGCTTCCGCGGTCATGTGGCCGGCATGACGCACACGGAATGCTGTTACCTACCCACTGAAGTGGTACCTATTCATCTACTTGCATTTGCATGCTTTCGAATTGCTAGGTTGGCAAGAGCTGAGGCTAGTGTGGAAGCTCACTCCGTCACATGGGGCTAGGGATTCGAACCTTCGAACTTGCAATCTTCCGATCGACAAGCCTGGCGTCTTACCCGCTGAGCCACCACACCCCACATTGTGGAGAGAGCTTTAAATAGAAAAAAAGGACTATTTTTAAGATATGATTCTATAAAACATGTCAGCATCAGTTAATGTGATGGATGGTTCCTGTTGCTTGTTTTTCTGTAAATGATGTAGCTCTAAAAAGCATTTTGTCTGACTCTGTCTCCTTTCTACAATATATGATCTTAAATTCTAAAGTGGAAAAAACCCTATATGTCAAAATAGTAATGATTATATTTCAATTAAAAAACAATCTGTAAATCAGGGAAACATAAATGTACTTGATTAGCAATTACAACTCTGCTTATCTTTGTGGGGACAGAGGAGATACATGTATAAGTATGTTAGGCCAGTTAATATGTTGGAAGTAAATAACAGGGCTGTTGTCTGGCTATACAGGCAACTATGAATTACAAAAAGTACAGAACTCAACAAACATAAAAGTCTGAATTTGCAAACATGAGCTGCAGAAATCTGCTTTCTTTTTAATTAAGAAAAAAATGTTTTGAATGGAGGAATCCTAAAATGTTGATTTGACTTACTGGCTAGATATTGACTTGGTTCATACAGTACATCATGGTATCCTTGACTTGATACTTACCTAAATATTTATCCATGACCCACTTTAGTCAAGGAAATAAAAGTAGGAGAAACCTTGGGGGGAAATGATCATGTAATTCTGGAGCTCTTCATTTTAAGAGAAACTATGTGGTCGCGAAGAGTCAACACTGACTTGATGGCACATAATCAATCAAAGCTGAGTTTCCTGAAAAGCATATCTTATACTTTAAAAAATGGATTTTAATAAACTCATTGCTGTGATAAGTAAGAAACCATGGTAGGAAAAGCTAATGGGAAAAGATGCTCAAGATGTATGAGAGTTCCTAAAAAAATAGATATTAAAAACACAATTGCAAATAATTCCAGTGAGGAAAAAATGGAGGACAGAAACAGCAGCTACATAAAAAGCAACATTTATTACATAATTAAAAATGAAAAAGGACACAGATAAGAGATGGGAAAAGGGACAGGTCACAAAGGAAAAAGATAGACAGGTACTGTAGCTGGGGAAATTAGGGGAAGGCTAATATGTACTAATATAGACTGAATTTAAAATAATTATCAATGCCTGGACACCCATAAACATTAACAAAGAGTGTTGGGAACACAACTGAAGAAAAGGAAATGAGACAAGAAGCAGCTGGAGGAACTGAATGGGAACTGAGCAGAACTGGAGAAAGGAGCAGGCTTCAGGCAATGGGAGATGGATCCAAAATTTGAGAGGGGAGCTGCATAAAGTGGCTGCAGCTGGGCCTGTAGGTTGATGGCTCCCCTCAGGATTACCTGCTATGAGCTGAGGCAGGAGCATTCCAGGGGTGGCTATGAGCAGCCATTTAACTTCCCATAGTGGCTCAGAGCACTGTGGCAAATTCACACCATAGGGACCATTTTAATAGACAGCACCACACAACATGTAATATATGTTAATGCCCAGTTTGCTTCTTTGCTCTGTCCAGGTTATACTCAGGTCAAGTGCCTTTAGGACTCTTTTCTAATTATTCTGCTTCAGCTAATACAAATATAGTATATATGGATGTATATACAGTATATATGGATGTCATTCGGACTAGAGAACTGTGGCCGGATGGTAGTAAAGAGAGGGAAGGTAGTTAAGACTGATGGGGTAGAACTACCAGCAGGCCACATAGCAGACATACAGACCAGCTACAAGTACCTTGGTATCCCACAGTCACATGGGAACCACGATGAGGAGGCAAGGAAGACAGCAACATCCAAGTACCACCAAAGGGTAAGACAAGTCCTGAAGAGCCAGCTCAATGGGACGAACAAGATCCATGCCATTAACATGTATGCCCTGCCAGTCATCAGATACCCTGCCGGTATAGTGAGCTGGCCAAATGAGGACATGGAGGCTGCTGATGTGAAGACCCAGAAGCTCCTCACAATGTTTGGAGGCTTTCACCCCAAGTCCAACACCCAGAGACTGTACACCAGCCAGAAAGAGGGCGGGTGGAGTCTGGTGAGTGTCAAAGCCACTGTCCTGGATGAGACCCAGAGCATCCAGGAGTACATCAGTAAGATGGCACCTAAAGATGAGCTGCTTAGAGAATGTCTGAAACAGCAGCAGACATGGAAGGAAGATCAAGCAGAGGAAGTGCCATGGCAAGACAAAACCCTGCATGGGATGTACCATTGACAGATAGCTGAGGTGGCTGACATTGGGAAATCCTACCAGTGGCAGGAAAGAGCTGGACTATAAGATAGCACTGAGGCACTGATCATATCAGCACAAGAACAGGCACTAAGCACCCAATCCATAGAAGGAGGGGTCTACCACACTAGACAGGACTCAAGGTACAGACTGTCCAGAGAGGCCTCAGAGACAGTCCAATACAAAGTGGCAGGGTGTAAGATGCAGACAGGAACAGCATACACTTTACGGCACAACCAAGTAACTGGCATTGTGTACAGGAACAGCTGCACAGCATATGGGCTAGATCTTCCAAAGTCTAGATGAGAGATTCCACAGAAGGTCGTGGAGAATTACAGGGCTAAGTTCCTGTGGGACTTCCAGATCCAGACAGACAGGCAGGTACTGGCCAATCAACCAGACACTGTGGTAGTAGACAAGGACCAGAAGACAGCGGTGGTGATAGATGTAGTGTTACCAAGTGACAGCAACATCAGGAAGAAGGAGTATGAGAAGCTGGAGAAGTACCAGCACCTGAAGGAGGAACTAGAGAAGATCTGGAAAGTGAAGGCCAAAGTGGTCCCAGTGGTGGTAGGAGCACTCGGGGCTGTGACTCCTAAGCCGGGAGAGTGGCTCCAACAGATCCCAGGAGTAACATCAGAGCAATCTGTCCAGAAAAGTGCAATGCTAGGAACAGCTACGATACTGCACAGAACCCTCAAACTCCCAGGCCTCTTGTAGAGGACCCAAGGTTGAGGAAGACACATACCACCCATAGGGGTGAGAAGGGAATAATATATAGACACACACACACACACACACACACACACAGAGAGAGAGAGAGAGAGAGAGAGAGAGAGAGAGAGAGAGAGATGCAGAATACTGTATATGTACACCTATATATGCAGATTTTCCCCAATAAAATAAAAAATATATAGAAAGTTTTCTTTTGAAAAAGTCTTTGATCAATTTGATATGTACAAAGAAAACACTGTTTGGTTTCACAGCCATGAGTCACTATCTAATTCTATAAAAAAGGATTATTTCAGATTCTTTAGCTTCTTACATCAATACCAATCAAAGAACATCCCTGTGAAAGACACACCCATAATGCAAAGGAATTAGATCCATTATAAAGTGATATATTCAAGATGACATTGCTGACAAGATAAATCAGAACCAATGCAGAGACTGAAAGGAGGCTATGTGTTTCCTGTATTCATTATAGTATAATGCCTTGACTGAGCTGTTGATCTTCTGTACTGAAACATATAAGCAAAAACCTAATAATTGTTCTTCAAAGAGGAATAAAATAGCATGACAGATATCACATTTCAAACAGCTCACAAATCATCCTAGAATAAGCTACCTCTGCCAGAACATTGTAGGTACAGGATACTCACTGCTTTGTTGTTTGAACAAATAAGTCCTAATTTCACTGCTTGAACAGCACAAATTCCCATTGTCATTTTCATTCATTCGCAACAATTTGATCTGCTGTTATTGAACTATTATCCATCCTTAAGTTTACTTTATACTCTGTGTGTGTGTGTGTGTGTGTGTGTGTGTGTGTGTCCTAACAACTAATCTGTGAGGCAGGTCACTATTAGCCTCATTTTACTGATTGGGAAAATGAAGTTTAAAGATAGCTTTGTTATAGCCAAACTACATGTGGCATTAGATGCATAGACACACTTAACACATCTAGTTCCTAGATAGAGAGGGAAGGCATCAAATGGCTTGAGGGAACCCTCAACTTTGCAAAAACCCGAGGGGTGCAAAAAAAATCTAGAACAATCTAAGTGACACTTGCAGTGTGAAAGGTGGATTGGATTGGATTGGATTGGATTGGATTGGATTGGATTGGATAGGGTTGGATAGGGTTGGATAGGGTTGGGTTGGGTTGGGTTGGGTTGGGTTGGGTTGGGTTGGGTTGGGTTGGGTTGGGTTGGGTTGGGTTGGGTTGGATTGGGTTGGAATGGAATGGAATGGAATGGAATGGAATGGAATGGAATAGATTAGAATAGAATGGAATGGATAAGGCTGCCTAGCTGGAATCCTAAAAAGGAGTATTCCACATTGCAATGAAAACCAAGCTGAGAAAAACAAAAAGGAGTGCTTATATTTTTTTATGATTCAAATGGATTAGGAAAATAGGATGAGGCAAAGGAATGGTAATTTGTTTTCAGATACACAGAGGAAATAATGACAAATAATTTTATGAATTGCAGAAACAGTGGGTTAATAAGCCTGAAAATAGTTTTGCTTCAGTACTACCAATGGATTATTTCAACATTTATCTCCACTCTATCCAATCCACCCCTGATAGCAGAACAAATACCTGCAGAGTACTGTGTCTTTACAATGATAGAAAAATTGGCTATATTAGATAGCAGTTGATTTTCAGATATTTGGAGTCATTCATTCATTCATTCATTGGCGATCACTCGTAGCCGAGTAAGATTGTCTTCCAAAGGTAAAATTTTAACAGTGGATCCATAAGTGGCTGTAAAGGCCAATTCTGGATCCGCACAACCTCCCACAATGAGGGCATAGGTTTCCGGGTGGGAGACGGTCATGATGAGGGTTTGCCTGACGTGCCTTCCTTTTAGCTCTTTTCTCCCTTTCGCCCTGTACTCGTGCTTCTTCAAAGTCCATAGCACCATTAATAAAGGCTGACCTCCAATTGAAACGCTCATGTGTTAGGGCTTCCCAGTTCTCAATGCTGATATTACATTTTTTTAAATTAGCTTTGAGAGTATCTTTGAATCTCTTTTGCTGTCCACCAATATTCCGTTTTCCATTCTTAAGTTGGGAGTAAAGTAGCTGCTTTGGAAGACGATGGTCAGGCATTCGAACAACATGACCGGTCCAGCGAAGTTGATGTTGGATGACCATCCATATTTGGAGTATTCCACTTCTAGTAAGAACAAGTGAAATATAATACATAAATTAATAAATGTAGACAACCCTTTAGGAGTCCTTTTTTCTATGGTGGAAAGAAATTAAATAGGCAAAAGCTGCAAACTAATAACTCTCCGCTCAGACCTTAATAAGCTAACTGCAGACTGCTTTCACCTCCAGCACAGCTCGTGCCTTGCCACTAGAGCAGAGCTTTCCAAACTTTTCATGTTGGTGACACACTTTTTAGACATGCATCATTTCACGACACACTCTTACAACAGGGCACAAGGCAGACACTAGGACCGGCGAGGAATCACAGCAGGTTTGGAGGCAGCAAGGCACAAGGCAGGCACTAGGACCTGTGCGGAATCCTGGCAGGGCTTGGAGGCAGCAGCAGCCGCAACACACCCAGACACTGCAGCTGACACACTAGCGTGTCGCGACACACAGTTTGGAAAGCTCTGCACTAGAGGCTTAACAAGACAAACAGCTGTGTAACTTTCTTTGTGGATTCCCCATTGTTTATATGTTATTTTCCTCTTCTTTAACTATTGTAATGGTATGTGAGAAAGACCTTAAGAAATGGGGATACAAAATAAAAAATAAATAAGGAAGGAATAAAAACAAACACAGAGAGAACAGAATTTTGGTGTGTGTTTCCAAGTAAGTGGTGACTTGCAGTTTATAGTTTTGGAATGACAGCCTGCCACCTCCTGGATATTCAAGAAATAGCTGTTCAAAAGATTTCACTTCCTACTGAAGTCACTCTTGATCTGATTTTGTGGTGTTGGTGCACACTGGCAAACTAAAATTATTCATTCATCTGCATGGATAAAATTATATTGATGAGGACAAAGACTTCATTAAAGCCCAACAATTGTTGCTCTTGATTGAGGTGTGGCTTAAGTTGTTTTGGAAGCACTGTTTAGGATTCTATACCTGGCCATGGTTTTATTCCTACAATTCTTATAGCTTGTAATTGTTGTTCAAACATACTTGGGATCCTCTGCTCTTAAATCATATTAGGAAGGATCATTTCAGATCTATGAATACAGTTAATTATTATGCTAGGCTCATTAAGCTAAGGAACAAGGAAGTTAAGGAGAAGGGAATGAGATGAGAGGTAGGATGTGGGGAGTAGAGAGACTTCCTTCTCTTTTTCCACTGAAAGAGTTGGGAAGCTTCTAGACAGGAAGGGGGTAACTCTATTAATTCTGCTTGTCGCAAGCTGGTTGCAAAGCACGTGAATGGCAATCACGTGACTGCGGAACACTGCAATGGCCGTAAATGCGAGGATTGGTTGCAAAGCTGTTTTTACACTGGCGTAACTTCAAATGGTCACTAAACAAGGCAGTCAGTAAGCGAGGACTACCTATACTAAAGCAGAAGCAACATTACAGTAATAATGATAGTAATAACATCAGCAGGGCTGCAATATTGAACTTATCAGTTATAGTAATGCCTGGGGAGAATTTTCTCCTGCTGAACTCTTTAAAAGTAATTGGGCTCCACTGTTGACAGGCTTGTGGTCCCACATATACAAGTTATATTCAAAAAGGTTGGAAACTCAGCATTATGGTTCCAATACTTAAGAAATTTAATAGATATAATGCAAAGAATTATAGAGCTAACAGCCTGACTGATATTGCTGTGAAAGAATATGTTGGGTACTAGGTATACGTATGCTAAATTTGGCAATTTGGGAACCATTACCAGATCAATGAACCTTGCATTCCTACCAGTCACTTTTTTCATAAACTTGAAGATTAGACAGTCAGAAGTTATATCCTGGCTAAAGAACAGGCAGATTTTAGGAAAAGCAACTATAATTGGTTCTGCATTACTTGATAACCAAATCAATAGCCAGTTTGGTCTAGTGGTTAAGGTGCTGGGCTAGAAACCAGGAGACTGAGAGTTCTAGTCCCGCCTTAGGCATGAAAGCCGGCTGGGTGACTTTGGGCCAATCCCTGTCTCTCAGCCCTAGGAAGGAGCCAATGGCAAACCAGGAGACTGAGAGTTCTAGTCCCGCCTTAGGCATGAAAGCCGGCTGGGTGACTTTGGGCCAGTCCCTCTCTCTCAGCCCAACTCACCTCACAGGGTTGTTGTTGTGGGGAAAATAGAAGGAGGAAGGAGTATTCAGTATGTTCGCTGCCTTGAGTTATTTATAAAAATAATAAAGGCGGGATATAAAATAAATAAAATAAATAAATAATGATTGACATTTGTTCCCAGCTTTTACTGACTTAAGTGCAACCTTTGATTCTATAGATGGGTCTATTTGTAGTGAAAACACTGGTATAAAGAAACTTTCTTCAGGTTGCATGCAGTCTTTAGGGTTCAGTTGCCTGTCTTTCAAGCAAATAGTATGGTTACATTGCTGGGGTCTTTGCGTATCAACTCAAGAAAGATGTTGTGAATAATCCATCGTTTTAGAGCTTCGGCCTTAGACTGTTCTGACAATTTAACTATGTTGCCAGCTACAAACTGGTAGGCTGAAAATAATAAGGACAGAGAGACGCTACAATTTTCTCCAAACCTTTCTCTTCCAGGGCTTACTTTAAAGGGGAAGAAATAAATAGACCAATTGTTAAGCTGATGTTAATTTTTGGCTTCTTCCAGCCTGTTCCTGCCCAGTCATTGGATTTCAGTCAGATCCAGATATCAGGCTGCAAATGATATTTCATGTGATCCAGCCAAGTGCCAAAACCTTGCTTTGTACTGAATCAGTGGCAGAATGAAGTGAAAAGGATACCTACACAAAGTGCCACCAATAAGCCTGGAAGGCATTTTGAGTAATTTGGTCTGGAATACTGCAGAAGGTAGACCCTGCCTGTAAAAACTGTGCTGACATTAGGAATCATATCTAAGTTAAAACGTATGGTTTCTCATTTAATTCAATTCAGAACAATAACATCATTCCATCGATAGTTTTATAATTCTGCAGGCTGCTTATCAAACTCTTTACAAGGTTTTTTATTTTCATGGACACTGATCACAAAACAACGTTGGCATTACTGAATTTTATATTATCAACTGAAATGCAAGAGCTGGAACTAGCAAGGTGGGAAGCAAGGAGCATCACAACACACAACTGCATTGTGTAAATCCAGTGCTGATGCCATCAACAGCTCAACCTGAGAAACAGGCAGCAGAAAATCTGTTACAACCAAAGGGTGGAAGAAAGAAACTCATGATTTAAACTGTAAGACAGAGATAGGAATGTACAGATATAGGTTGTAGGTGTGTGTCTGTGTGTGTATTCCTGACACCACCAGTAGTGGTGAACCTTTGCATAAGAACCTATCAATCTATTTACATGGAAGTTGGTATACAAGGGATAACTATGCCTGCAAATCTTATCTAATTATCTTAAAAGGTCTCAGAAAAGGAAATTAAAGTCAAAGGAGTCAAGCTCCACAACCTCTGCATTCATTTCTTTAAACTGAGCAGGTTTCTTGCTTGGTGGCAT
Organism: Charina bottae; assembly: GCA_023362775.1. Classification (NCBI taxonomy): domain Eukaryota; kingdom Metazoa; phylum Chordata; class Lepidosauria; order Squamata; family Charinaidae; genus Charina; species Charina bottae. The sequence continues at coordinate 3,701,565 of JALMGJ010000024.1, forward strand.
CTCTACAATGCAACAGGAGCTCCCCTCAAAATTTGGAAGGACTAAACTTCAGGAGCAGCACCTTAACAGCACGAATTGTTTGACAATAGGACTCAAGAGCTTTGCTGGATGTGTTTAAATAGAGGCAGAATGGCTTTACCTCTCGGGGGCTGTAGTTGTAAAATTATTGTGCTGAGCAAAAGATAGAATTAGATTAACTTTGGCTCTAAAATCCAAGGACTTTCTAGTAATTTACAAACTGAATTATGAATCCATCACCACTGTGCTGGGTCAATATAAGACAGCCTTTCTCAGCCTTTTGACCCTGGAGGAACCCCTTGAAATATTTTTCAGGCCTTGGGGAACTCTTGCACATTCAGGCTCAAATATAGGCCAGAAGGTACAAAATTATTACATTCACTTCATGTGTAGGCCTGTATATATGCATTAACAGTGTTGTTAAACTAAAAATAAAGAATGAAACTTACCTCTTTAATGTGAAGTTGCCCAAATTTGAAATAATTTTTTAAATAAATTGTGATCTCCCAGGGAACCCCTAGTGACCTCTCATGGAACCTTAGGGTTCCACGGAACCCTGGTTGAGAAACCCTGTTATAAGAGGATATAAGTGGGTTAAACCGCTGAGCCGTTAGGTCGGCAGTTCGAATCCGCGTGGCGGGCTGAGCTCCCGTCACTAGCCCCAGCTTCTGCCCACCCAGCAGACCGAAAGCCATTGGCAAGTAGATGAATGGGGACCACTCACGTGGGCCAATTTGCTGGCGTCCTTTTCGGAGGGTCGCCCTCGGACCAAGAAGAGCTGGTTCCCGTAGATGGCGGCAGAGGACGGCAGAGGACGGCGGATCCCGAAATAACAACTTCCTGGACGTCAGCAGCCGGCTCAGAAGCAAAGGTTCCTGGGACATGTAGTCCAACCTGTGGGTGAAGAGCCGGTTCCCTCACCCCCTCCCTAACGCGTGGGTAATATATATGCTGTATAATATAATATGTATGATATGAATGTAGGCCCCCAAAGCCCTCTGCTTAGGGAGGGGATAGGCGGGGTATAAATACAATAATAAATTAATAAATAAATAAATATTACACATTCTATTTCTCCCACAAAAATGGTTGAAATGTAAAGTCAGCAAAAGTGCCGATTCCGTCACATATTATCTGATATTCCTCCCTAGCAGTCTGGACAGGAAACAGCTAACCCAAAGAACAAGTCTCTCAGAATTCTGATTAGTAATATTTATTAGAAGGAAAATCAAGCTTACAACACAAGAGTTCCACCATACTTTCAGATGAAGCGATAGAGAGAGAGAGAGAGAGAGAGAGAGAGAGAGAGAGAGAGACAGACAGACAGACAGACAGACAGACAGACAGACAGACAATTTTAGGGTGGCAAAATTCTCGTTCATTTTCTCATGGTTTTACAAGGGAGGGGGTTGGAAGCCTGTTGCTTTTGTTAAAGAGGCCCTGTCTGCATCTGTTCACTGAACCAACTCACATATACTGTATATATATGCCGCTGATGAACATGAAATCTGGAAAACAAGTAGGGTTAACAGTGATTCCTTTGTTAAGCATGGGATGACCTTCACTACAAGTGTCATACCTTGCCCTTGTGAACCTATATTAGTCAGCTGGTGGAGTCAGATTTTAAGTGGAATGGGCAGAAGCATCACAGAAGATACTAATTTCTTTCCCAAATGTGATGACTGCAGTTGACTAACAAGTAAAAAAACTTGCTTTTGAGGTTTAAAACTATGATTTATCTTTCACGATTTGGCAAAAGGCTATGTGTATAAGTCTATATAGAACATTATTTCAATGGAAAAAGAGATTTAAGTAATCAGCAGTCATTTCAGGCTATAGCTTAATTAACAACAACCTGATCTGCTCCCTGAAAGCAGTTACAATTAGCCAGTATACAGTAAGTGTGTCATGATAGTTTAGCTGCCACTGGCCATTGACAGCATAATCATGGTAGCGAACTGAAAAGTGGTTTTCTAAGCAAACATTGTGTTTGAATCAAAATAATTGGCTGTGTTATGTGCAATATTCTCCCACTTGTGATCTTGTTTTATCTATGTGTACTGCTTTAATTGGTTTTAATTGGTTTTGTAGTATGTTTTAACAGTACGTTTTATTGTACACCACCCAGAGTCACTACGTGTGGGATGGGCGGCCATATAAATTTGACAAACAAACAAATAATGTTTTGACCTTGAAAATGGGCAAAGTATTTGCCTATAATGCATTTTATTTTATTATAGAATGTAATGATCAAATAACCAGTAAGCCTCTTGCTTTCAAATAACATTTAAAAATATATCATCCTCTAAGTGATTTAAGTGATTTATCCTTAAATCTTTGCAGCAAGACCATTTGACTTATCCCATTACTTTCAAGTACCTAGAAACTACTCAACATCCAACATTAATATCTAATGTAGACCTTATTCTTTAAGGATTGATGCAATAATATAGAAACAAAGAGAAGCCCTTCCTGAATACATGGATCACCACTAGGGATACAAAATAAATCTACCACTGAGATCCCATTGGAGTGAATCACCTCCAACAGATCTCACAAGAGCATGGACGCTAGCACTAAATGGAGCTCAACAGGGTCCATTTTTCTCTAATCAAAAATTCTGAAAAAGGAAGATATACTCCTAAAAGCTGCATTCAAATGGTAGTGGTAGTGTTTTTAAACAAATATTAATCGGGGAAGTTGACATGTGAAACACCTGAATTGGAAAAAATAAGCAGCAGCAAAAAGGACATTTGAATTCTAAAGGTGTGCTAGAATGAAGGTAGAGTCATTACAGAAAAGATATCTGAGTGCTGGGAAGGTAGAAAGTATAAGAGGTATTTTAGCTTATTTATAATTGTATTTTAATGTGTTCGATTCTGTTTGTAAACCGCCCAGAGTCCCCCTCGGGGGAGATGGGCGGTGATAAATCAAATAAATAAATAAATAAAATAAAGTGTGAGAAAGAAATTCGAAACAACTTCACCTTGATTGTATGAGGTATAAGTTGAAGTAGAGAGGGGCTTTGACAGGCTTTCAAGGTTCTGTTACAATATCCTAGCCCAGGGGTGGGGAAACTTTTCTATGCCAGGGGCCATTTTGACATTTATAACATCACTCAAGGGCCAGGGGGCGGGGTTTGAGGGTGGGAGCCAATCGCGCGGAAGTGGGTGGGGTTTGTGGGCGGGAGCCAATCGCGTGGAAGGGGGCAGGGTTTGCGGGCGGGAGCCAATCGCGCGGAAGGGAGCGGGGTTTGTGGGCAGGAGCCAATCGCGCACACTTAGGGCCTGCTGCCGCCATGCCCGCCACGCCCACTGCAGTGCCTGCCACCGCCATGCCCGCCGCCACGCACACCATGCCCACTGCCGCGCCTGCCCCCGCCACGTCCGCCACTGCACCTGCCACTGCCACGGCCGCTATGCCCGCCTCCGCACCTGCCCCTGCCATGCCCACCATGCCTGCCGCCACACCGGCTGCCATGCCCAGCATGCTTGCCGCCATGCCCAGCATGCCTGCCATTGCGCCTGCAATGTGGAAGAGCCACACTCAAGGGGCCAAAGAGCCGCATGTGGCTCGCGAGCCGCAGTTTGCCGACCACTGTCCTAGCCACATTAAAGTACATTCCAGTTCTCTAGCAACTCCTGTCTCCTCACCTTGCCTGCCTTGAAGGGCTGGCAAAAGGTGCCTGAGAAATTTGTGTTAACAGCTTTGTAAATTAAGGGAAGACATGTATAACACTCCATATGTTTGTTCAGAGGTGTAATCTGAAATTCCAGGGCATTAAAGATCTCTAAAAGTTCTTTAAAATTCTACTTTTTAATGGAACACAACGGGGAAATTATTACCTTCATAACTAACCATATAAAATATATTAGCCCTGTATTTCCTGGAATACCCAGGCAAATCAGATGAGTTTTATGTTGTTCTGCTCCTTTTGGATGTGAATTATTATATAAATCTTAGGGTAGCCAGCTTCTGTGTAGCTGGTGTGAAAATGCAACAGGTTTTTCAACACGTTGCCTGGAATGGGATGGACTCCCATTAGAATGTAACAGTATTTATAAATTTGTGTTTGATCTTTAAAAAAGATCAATTAAAGATAAAATCTTTATGTTTACTATATTTTATTTTAATTGAAGGTAAATGAAACAAAATCTAGTTTTGTCCTGCTCTTATTCACTACATTAGAAGGTTGCTTCCAACATATTAATCAAAAGAGAAATGTGGCCTAAGATCCAGAAAAAAAATTGCATATCCCTGTGCTAGGAAACAATACTATCTTATTAATGAAGATGGCAAAATGATCTGGAGGATTTATCCCTAACTATGATTACCATGTAAGAATAAAATTCATAGAGCTGCCTCATTTATTAGAGATCATAAACAGTCTATATGACATGGAACTTTTATAGTCAAACAGAGATTATACACCTCAATTGGTTTTCTCTTGGAAAGTATAGAAAAATATGGTAACACTATACTGGAAAAGAATATAGAGTTTAAATAAGGAGAAGGAGGAGGAGGAGGAGGAGGAGGAGGAGGAGGAGGAGGAGGAGGAGGAGGAGGAGGAGGAGAAGAAGAAGAAGAAGAAGAAGAAGAAGAAGAAGAAGAAGAAGAAGAAGAAGAAGAAGAAGAAGAAGAAGAAGAAGAAGAAGAAGAAGAAGCAGCAAAGTTATAAAAAGGAAAGTCATGTCTCAACTTTGTTTTACAAACAATGCAGTACTATAATCAAAGGTTTGACCCAGGCTGCTCCACCTATTTTCCACCTCAACAAGTGAATAATCAAGGCGACAGCCTAAATATACGTATTAGGATTGTCTATTAACTATTATAATTGTTTAATTATGGGCTAGGCTAATCTGTTGACAAAATTATCATACATTTGCGAATATGATGCAGTGTTAAACTGGCATATAAAAGGGTAAAAAACCACTTTCCAAGGACAACCTAAGTTGCACCTCTGCACAGGGAAGGTCCTTTCTATTGTCCTGGAATCATGAGCTTCTTGAACCAGTCATCCAGACAAGCTTCTTCTTCCCGCAGCAGCAGAGGAGCAACAAGAATATCTGGTGGTAGATCATGCAGCTTAAGTAGTAGATCGAGTAGCAGGGTTGTTGGTAGCAGTTGCAGCAGCGGTGGCAGTGGCAGTGGGGCATGGGGCATGTGCAACATCAGTGGAGGGGTGGCCAGCAGAGGCAGGTTGGGCTCTGGTGGCCTGGCATGCAGCAGATCCAGGGCCTTGAGTGCTGGATGGGGCGCCACTGGCTCAGCTGGAGCTTTTGGCAGCTTTGCAGGTGGTGAAGGTGGCCTTCTTTCGGGTGGCGAGAAGCAAACGATGCAAAACCTTAACAACCGTTTGGCCACCTACCTTGGAAACGTTCAAGCACTGGAAGAGGCAAACAGTGAACTTGAAAGCAAAATTGCAGAATGGTATGAAAAGTTTGGAGCAGGAAACCAAGACGGACAACAACACGACTATAGCAAATATTATGCAATTATTGATGACCTTAGGAAAGAGGTAAGAAAGGAAGAAAGTTTAGCAGGATATACCTTAGAACTCTATGTACCCTGGTTATTGTGTGATCATACCAGATCAGTATTAGGAGAAGATTCGTGAGCCAGAGTGGTTGCAGATGTTCATTAATGGCAGGCAGTTCACATTGCCAAGTTTAATGACCAGGAAATAACTGAAGACAACTCTGCAGGAGAGAAGCATACACTCTGCAAGTGGTATAGTGAAGGAGGTAGAGGTCTTAATTTTGAATGCCTCCTTTGGGGACTGCATCTCTTTATCTTTTCTGGATTTTATGCAAAGCAGTACATTGTGTTGCCTTCACCAATACTGTCTCAGTTTCAGTAAACCAACTGAAATATATATTTATTCATGGATAAGGCTGAGATGTTAGTCACCCTCTTTTAAAGGAAAAAAGTGTAAGGTAAGTGCCGCACCCGTGCAGTTTCTCACAGTTTATGACAGTGGGATAAGTTGACAATACATAGGATAACTTTTGAGTTCAGGAAGGAACAAAGGGTCCGATTAGGTTTCGGATCAGATGTTATTCAAAGTTCTTGAATTATGCAATCTAACTACTTGAAAGAAATCTGACCTTTACTAATTATCCTACTTTATGTGGCACAGTATCTTATATAAGATATGTTTATATTTATCAAATATGTAGACAATTGAACTGTTATTTATATTAACCTAATTACAGTGACAGATAATATTGAGTCCAATAATAATGAGTATAAAGTTTTTCTTCCTTACCTTTTTTTTTTTAACATTGCTTTCCTAATTGTTATGCCACCATGGAAAAACCTCTTCAGCTAAAGTAGATTCCAAGAGGCAATTTAGAATCTTGATTCTGCAGGGTTCTCAACCATTCAAGAAACACTCCCTGCTGCAACTCTACTGCGCCCTCTCCCCTGAATGCATGGAAGTTTACTGGGATATCTGAAAGGATGCAAAGAAGAGGATATGGCCCATGGCCTAGCTTTGCTCTCCTCTTATGCTCTATTCATAAAATTATGCAGTGAGGTTGCACGATTAAAGTTGTGAAGATCATCCATGTTAAATCCAACTTTCTATGTTATATATTTTAGATAATTGCTACAGCTACAGACAACGGAACAGTTATTTTGCAGATTGACAATGCTAGGTTGGCTGGTGCTGACTTCAAACTCAAGTAAGTGGGAGGGAAATCGGTCTATTTCCTATATCCTGTTTTTATTCACCATCTAGAAGACTGTGCCTCCTAAAATCAAGAGCTTTGCTGCTTAAAGTCAACTTTCAAAAAAATAGATCCCAAAGTATTTCAATACAAGCAAATGCCAAATTCATACTAAAATTAGCTATGAACTCTCTGTTTAGAGAAACATATTGGTGATGCAAGTGGCATACAGCAGGTCCCCCGTTTAAGAATGTCCTGATTTATGGATGACTCCTAGTTAAGGCCAGACTGCCACAAAGACTATCATATTAAAAATTCGAGTTAAGTACAATTTTTGGGTTAAATAACACGATGCTACTTTGTGTATTATTATATTTAAGATGCTTTAGTGTATTTGGAAGTGTTTCCTAAGTGTTTTATATGCATAGAAAGGTAAAATATATATGATATACTAAGACAAACATTTGACTAACTGATGCTAAATAACTGTTCCGACTTACGTACATACAAATTCGAATTAAGGACAGACTTAGGAACAGAATTCGTTCTTAAACCGGGGACCTGCTGTACTGATGAAGATCATCCCTGGACTATAATTGTCTATGTTGGGGGGAGTAAGGAATACAATACTGAACTCAATGAGATTTATTTATTTAATTAATTTAATCTATCTATCTATCTATCTATCTATCTATCTATCCCGCCTTTATTATTTTTATAAATAACTCGAGACAGCAGACTGTATCTCTAATACTCCTTCCTCCTATTTTCCCCACAACAACAACCCTGTGAGGTGAGTTGGGCTGAGAGTGTGTGACTGGCCCAAGGTCACCCATTTCTGAATATTCTTATTTGCTATGGCTACTAGTGTACTAACCCAGTGCCACAATAGTGAGAGGTCAGAGCCACCATGATGCAAATTACCTACAACAGGTAGCGAGGTCATTGGCCGTGCAGCAAACATCTTCTCTATTCCTCCATATCACTGGGCAGTGTGCTGACAGGGTAACTCCTCCCTAACTCTCCATTTTATTTCTTGTCACTTAACAGTGGGACACGGCTGTTACAAATCTAGATTGCGCTGTGGTTCTCCTTTAACAACTCTTTAAGAGCTGAAGAAAGCACTGAATGAAGACCCAAGGGGGGAAAGAGGGAATATATATTTTCCTCACTTTTTTTCAGATGAGCTGACAACCCTTTTGATTGCTTTTGATCAGGTATGACAATGAAGTGGCCCTCCGCCAGAATGTTGAAATGGACAGCAATGGCCTACGAAAGGCCCTAGAAGAAATTGCCATAACAAGTAATGATCTTAAAATGCAGATTGACAGCTTTACTGAAGAGCTGGAATACATGAAGAAGAATCATGAGGAGGTATATTGGGGCTCAGTTATACATAAAACCAGGGACAAATATATGCCGAAAAAGCAGTATGTGAAATTCTCAGATGCTAACTGGCAAAACTCTCATTGGCTGGCATTAAAAGAATTGGGCAGGATTGAACTGGATTGTTTCAGCAAAAAAATATACAAGGCAATAATTCCCTAATCCAGCTCCAGTTGTATATAAACAAGCTGTTCATGTTAATCATGAATAGAATAGAAAATGGGAGGAGTGTTGACATATTTCTCCCACCCCGATCCACTTTGGATTGGAGCCATATCTTTCTGGAGTTTGGACCAATCCCAGTTGTATCAATTTTGCCCCATAGGTGTTCCCAGAAAACCTACCACCACACATTATCCTTCCCTCAACTTAGTAAAGACAGAGAATGTGGGAGGGGAAGATTTCTATGACATGTCACAATATTATTACAGACTTCAAATGACAAGTAGAATAGAGAGATTTCATGGTTCGTAGTTAATCAGACACTGCTGCAATCCAGAGCCCAAGCATATTTACAGATATTCAGGAGATGATTGGGTTACCAAATTCAGTCTAAAGAATTAGTTACAAGAATCCTGCCCATTTCTGAGATGGATTTAAGTTTCCCCACCTCCAACAGCAAACACAGTGCAATTTAGGGATTATATAATTTGTTGAAAATTTGCTGTGTATTAATCTCGTAATCTTTAAATTTAGTACAGAAAAAGTATTCAAACATGGGGGTGATGTTGCTTAAATTTTTAGCTTTCTAGAAATCAAAATTGAAACTATCATCTCAATTGTCAACTTTGGGATTTATATTAATCTTAGATATAAGCACATACCAAATAAAAGTTCCAAAATACTAATCTGAAACTGCCAGGAATTTTCTCTATATGAAACAGGTTTTTTGACTGTCTGAAAGTTTTTAAGACACTTATTGAATCATTGCATTACATGAAGTTGTGTACTTGATTCACTCACAGCAGCATGACATTGTAGACAAGAGTTGTGTATACCTGATTTCTGAACTTCTTCAGGCAAAATGAAATGGACTCAGTCAAAACATTCCAAGTCTGTCATAATTTTTAAAATCAGAAGTAAATGATTTTTTTTTCTGATACAGGATATGGTCTCTCTGAATGATTCTACTACAGCCGGAGATATCAATGTGCAAATGAATGCCACGCCTGGAGCTGACCTGACTACTCTCCTCAATGAGATGAGGGCTGACTATGAGACTCTGGCTGAACAGAATAGAGAGGACATTGAGGCCTGGTTCAATGAACAGGTGAAATAGATTCTAATAATATTCTTCATGGAGACTCTTTTTTAAACAAAATAATTTTTTAAATTAAAAATTGTATAAAACACATTTTTCAAATTGTGATGTATTTCAGAGCCAAGAACTGAATAAGCAGATCAACACCAGCGTTGAGGAAACCAGTACCAACAAGAGTGAGATTACTGAACTGAAGCGTAGTTTGCAGAACCTTGAAATTGAACTGCAATCCCAACAATCAATGGTAGAATTTTTTTTCAGAAATATTTAACTAGAAGCTTTCAGCTCATGGATTAATGTTTATCCTTCTCTTAAGACAGAAGAATTGTAATATGTGAATTGGTATATCCCTTTGTTCTAGATTCCAGCCTGCAACAGTTTGTCATAGTTCTCCCTCTCTAATTCTTGACAATCTGAAAAATTATCAGTAGTGCAGGGTTACCTATAACCCATCAAGTATTATTAGAATGCAACTCCCACCATCTTTGATAATTGTTACGCAGATGGAACTGATCACAATTTGGATCCACCAACATCTAGAGAGCTAAACACAGCTATCCCACCATTGATTTAAAAGACACAGAGACTATATTAGCACTACACAGTTATTATTCTTATGAGTAGTGTTAGTGTGCTACTCCATAACCTAGTAAGCAACAGAGTAGAGGTGGTTCATTTTAGCCCCAAAGAGCCACTAGATTGTTCAATTAACCCTTTCAACTACCAGCAGAGATGAAGTCCTAGAGCAGCCCTGCAAAATCAGATAGATCTAAGAATTCTTCCTTGTCTCAACTTTGCTTTTTGCTACTGTGCCTCACACATGTATCTCTGTGTGTAAGAAACAAAGAAAGAAAGAGGCAGGGCATGTAAGCCTTCCAAAACTCCATTCATGAGGCCATCAACCAAATCAGGCCATCTCAGATTTTTTTCTTCCCCAAAGAGATAAACAGTGGCTGGGGGACCACCAAAGATGGCTGTTCCCTATTTAATCAGGGAATCTCTGACTGTGCATTGCTAGTGCAAGTGTGGGAATATTTCCCATGAGGTGGTCAATCAGGTTGTCTGAAGACTACCAGAGATCTAAGAACACAACTAGTATGGTATCTAAATTTATTTAAGATTAGTAGGAGCTGAAACTTGAAATTATTCATGTGGAACACATTAGACAGAAAATGGGTTTGGGTGAAATTCTACAGTAGCATGTTACTTGCTTATTCACAAAAGAATCATGCTAGTTGCTGCACAAAAAGAACCGATACTTGGGTATCTTTTTCTAAGAATTCTGAAATGCTCAAACCTACTTCATGTTAGCAAAGAATATCACATGCTATATATCAAACTTCATTAGGATAACAAATCCTAATAAGAACATGAATAAGAAGATCCCGGCTTCTACCAACCTAGCAGTTCAAAAGCATGCAAATGCGAGTAGATAAATAAGGTACCACTCCGGTGGGAAAAATTACAGGGACATGAAAGGAGCCTCCTCGGGCATCCCCCGGGCAATGGTGACGTCACCGGCAAATCCTTTCACTACAAAAGCACCTCGGTGCTTCTGACACACACACAAAAAAGGATAACAAATTCTGCACCTGAGAATTAAATACTTGTGAGACATTCATCCATATTCAGTATTGACATCCAAAACTGGGTTATGTTGGAAATGTTTGAGTCAATGCTATTTGACAAATGTTACACTAGTGCAGTGTTTCTCAACCTCAGCAACTTTAAGATTAGTGACTTCAACTCCCAGAATTCCCTAGCCAGCATCCTGGCTGGGGAATTCTGGGAGATAAAGTCCACATATCTTAAAGTTGTGGTGGTTGAGAAACACTGCACTAATAAATTAATTAACTGTGGCTTCCTTCCAATTCCACGGAACTCTGTGCCTAACTTCAACGCTTTACAAGCACTTCTCTCCAATTGCTTCAGTTCTGCTATGACCTTTATGTTTAAATAAAAATAATTTATTTATTTCTTTAAAACATTTATATGGCCGCCCATCTTAAACCAAGCTCTGGGTGGCTCACAACCCAAAAATAGAATAGAATAGAATAGAATAGAATAGGATAGGATAGGATAGAATAGGATAGAATAGAATAGAATAGAATGGAATGGAATGGAATGGAATGGAATGGAATGGAATGGAATGGAATATATATATATATATATATATATATATATATATATATATATAGCTACTATATATATATATATATATAGCTACTATATATATATATATATATATATATATATATATATAGCTACTATATATATATATATATATATATATATATATATAGCTACTATATATATATATATATATAGCTACTATATATATATATATATATAGCGCATATATATATATATATATATATATATATATATATATTGAAATAAAAACATTAAAACAGAAAACAAAAAAGACCTGGCACCACAGCTAAACTTTCCCATGCAGCCCAGAACAAATTTGTTTAGATTGCTTCCAAGTGAACATAGCTCTTGATAACAGGAAAAAAAATAAGGTTACTCAGCCATGTTTTGCATTCATACAGTGTTCATTTTCAAGATCCCATTTTATTTTTTTCATCAGAAACAATCTCTTGAGGCCACTCTAGCACAGTCAGAAGGTCAATACTGTGCCCAATTGTCCCAAATACAAGACGTAATCAGCAATGTGGAATGCCAAGTACAGCAGATAAGAGATGACATGGCGTGTCAGAACAGAGAATATGAACAGCTCCTGGATGTTAAGATCCGCTTGGAAAATGAGATTGAGACTTACCGAAGTCTGCTGGATGGGAACGAAAGGTGAGAAAAATGTGGAGAAGGTTGTGCTTCTTAAAAAACTTTGATCTTGCCTGACCTAAATTTCTCCCCTAAAAAGCACCGAAACATGTACCACTTCTGATCTGGTTGAACTACACTTCCAATAAGCTTTGTCCAATAGGTGTACTGAGGATGTTGGGAACTAGAGTCCATCAGTGGCTGTAGGCCTGCCTCAAGCACTCATCAAAGGGCTCGTTCTCAAATGTTTTAATGTTTCCTATTTTCCTTAATTTTAATACAAAGTACACAATAGGGAACAGAGCATGGTAGCCTCTCTCATTTGTTAGTTATTTTGAGTTATAAGATTTTCAAAGTTTGTTCTATTCTATAACATGGAGTAGAAACGGACTCTCCCCTCCCACTCGCAACAACAACAACAACAAAAAAGGCACAGTAAATTGCATTGATCATTTCTACTCAAAAACTGAAATGAAAAACTCACATTTTAGGGTCACCTACAACAAAATATTTAAACAGGCTTTTTTTTTCTCCCTCTAACTTTTATAATACTTTTGGAACTGGAAGTACTGGTGGAGATTCCAGAGGAAATGACATGGGACAATCCAGAGGATCGTCAGGTTCAAAATTGAAAGACCAGTCATCCTTCAGCTCTGGATCTAAAGCTTTTGGGTCTTCAGACTTAAGATCCAGGGAATCATCATCAAGACCTTCTAGTTCTCAATCTGGAAGTGGGGGATCTGCAGATCAAAGGTTTAAGAGACAAGAATATTCCACCTCTCAGTCCCAGTTCAAAAGCTCTGGATCTGGAGATTCTAGACCCAAACATTTGGGAAAAGGTGAAGGCTCAGATAAATTAGGATCTGGATCTGGAAGCAATGCCAGAGGTAATAAATTTTGCTTATTTTCTCTATATATTGAATTCCATATTTTGATAAACAGTGTTATTTTGCTATTCATTGAAGGATAAAAAGTGTTGATTTGTTGCTTGTTAAAACAACAGAGTTGCAAAAACTTCCCCACTCTCTTTGTGGATTTTTTTTTTAATTTCCCAGTCTAGATTGCAGATTTGGGATTCCCTAGGAAATATTATTCAACATCTCTGGATTGCTTCAAAGTGGAAAACACTGCAGTTGTTGCAGTGGCAACAATCTGATGGTACTTGTTTATTTTTCCATATAAAATAAACAAGTACTATCAGATTGGGCCATTTTTGCAGTGAATTGCGTCCATCAGTCTGATCATACAAATAGTCTCAAATAACATTTTTTTAATAGTATCCGGCACAATTTTTGGTAAAAATAAATTTTTAACCAACCTTTTACCTAAAATGAAAGTTATATGATCTTCTTCCATATGACTCAAAGGAATTATCAGGGTCAAATATCACTCCTTTCCTATCATTTTGATGGCCAACAGACTATCAAGCTTTGTACAAATTTTTGTTAACGGGCTTAGCTTCCAGTATTTTAGCCAGAAATATTTTATTTAATCAGAGAATTATTTGGGGAAGGACTGAAATTCAGTACAGAGCAATGAGTTGCCTGCACAAAGACCCAGGCTCAAACCTTGGCATGTTCAGAAAGAGGTTGTGAAAGATTCTTCTTTGCTATAGACCAAACTAAGCTCAATGGATCAACACTTCACTTCAACATTAGACAACTTCCCCTTTTCCTAAGCCATACCATTTTTCCCGTAAGATTGACTAGTATCAAACATAATGAAAAATAATTATTAATTCTTTCTATACAGAACCCCAAAAAAGAAGAGTGATCAGGACCATAGTGGAAGACAGAATTGGTGATCAAGTTATCTCAACTCATGTCCAATCTGTTGAAGAAAAGCCCATTAAATAAGGAGCCTCAGCTTTACTACAAAGTCTTTCAGAGCACAGCATCCAGATAGAAACAAAATGCTACCCAAAAAACCAGGACCCGCTTTCTCTGCTTTTGCAACTGCTTCTTTTCTGAGCACATTCCTTCCTTGCAATTCAAGAATGAAAATGTTGCCTTCATTTTTGGCATTACGCAATAAACATTGCATGTTGTAGCAATGAAACTGTCAAGATTCGTGTTGCTCATATTTAAACTGTTGACCACATATTGCTTATAGTGTATGTCAGTAGTTGCCAGTCCTTCATAGAGCAGCAAAATTTGAGCCACATCCAATGTTCCACAAAGACATCTATTATATCAGGTAGCGATCACTCTAATGATCCAAACTCTGTCTGCCATGATTCCATGTGATTTATGGGGGTCCAGCCATGAAAAATTATAATTAATACTATATCAGTAATCTTACTGAATAATTAAACAGCATGTTACAGAATGCTGTCATAATTCAAATAACTGAAATCAACATTCTATAAGCTTCTTAAGGTATATGTGGGTGGGAGGAAACAATGTTCTGCTTTGGATCAATAGTACCATCTAGAGCATCTGTATCTGTGGGCTGCTGCTGAAAACATCTGGGTGAGAGCAATATTCTTGCCTTTATATCCAAGATATTCTCGAAGTTATAGTCAACTGGTCTAAACTGAGCAGCTCATTTGTAATAGAAGTTTGAATACTCCAGCAGTTAAAAGCATTATGAAAGTTTCCTGATGTTCAGTTCAGTTCACAAGCCACTACATTTGCTCAGAATCACACATGGAAAGGCGGACAGTAGTAACTGGGTAGACTAAACTATTTTGTGATCTGTTTGGTTTTGGTCTACTGCGCTATGAACCCAGTCACTGCTATTTGTAAGCCGTGATTTATAGCTTAGCCTTATATGTGAACCAGACCACTGCAGCTTGTTCAATAGACCATGCCGTTCACGCAAACCATGCAGTTCATCACATAGAAATTTTAGGTGAATTCTACGCAAGTATGAAAACCACAGATTTGCCACGTCAAGGTCTTAAAATTACATACCCATCATTTCTTTTCCTGGCACTCTCCAGGTGGATTGCACCATAAAAACCCAAATATCCTAATGGTCTTCAGGCTGAGGATTATGTGAGATGCAACCCAGCAATCTGAAGGGCATCCAGGGAAGGCTGCTATAGCACACTCCAGATCTCAAAATATGATTGTGTATGACCAGCTCTCATTCAACATATGGTACAGGACTCCCTAGTGTTCATTTTTAGCATGTTTATCAAAGGTCAGTAGGTTTCTTATAACACAACTAAACTTTTATGTTGCATGAATGGATGTATCGAATATTTATTTATTTATTGTAAATTTGATAAATAAATAAATAAATAAATAAATGTATTGAACACCCAGAGCTCAATATCCTTGTTATAACTGATCATAATAATTTTGAACATAATCTGTTAATGCACAGCGCTTGCTTCTATATTGAATATATAAGAAGTGCTCTGCTGAATTAACCCAAAACCAATGGAGGTTTAAAAGCCATTGAGTGCTCAGACACAAATAGCTGGCATGGAGTATATCCTGAGCAGTCCAGACATATAAAAAACTCCTGTTTCTGATAATTTATGTAGTAGCTGACTTGGGATATGCATATACTGTACATTACGGCAATGTTAATGTTGCATTGTGGACAGCCCAAAATAGGTTTTGAGCTATGTGGCAAAAGAACCATTGAAGGGCTGAAGAAAATATGCAACAGTCATATATGTTTAATATTTTGATATTTTTTTCAGCTTTGATCCTGAAGATTCCTCTAAGCTTAGACTACATTTATTCTAACATTAATAGGTAAAGGTTCCCCCCGCACATTTGTGCAGTCGTGTCCGACTCTAGTGGCCGGTGCTCATCTCCGTTTGTTAGCCGAAGAGCCAGCGTTGTCCGAAGACGCTTCCGCGGTCATGTGGCCGCATGACATGCACGGAACGCTGTTACCTACCCACCAAAGTGGTACCTATTCATCTACTTGCATTTGCATGCTTTTGAATTGCTAGGTTGGCAAGAGCTGGGGCGAGTGCGCAAGCTCACTCCGTCATGCGGGGCTAAGGATTCAAACCTCCGAACTTGCAATCTTCTGATCGACCAGCCTGGCATCTTCCCCGCTGAGCCACCACGCC
The DNA here is from genome assembly GCA_023362775.1 of Charina bottae. Classification (NCBI taxonomy): domain Eukaryota; kingdom Metazoa; phylum Chordata; class Lepidosauria; order Squamata; family Charinaidae; genus Charina; species Charina bottae. The sequence goes on from JALMGJ010000024.1 coordinate 3,717,727, forward strand.
CCCCTAACATTAATATCCTACAGCATATCTGTCAAAACTTTCTGGCTGGCTCTTCTCAGAAGATAACCACCACTGGTTAAGTAGCACAGATCATCTACTGTATGTTTTCAAGACTACTTGATTCAATAAAAATAATATCCTTACTTACTCAACATTTCTTCGTTTGTGAGCTTTCATTCAAAACGTTTATATCTTCTAAATTTCATTAAACTAGCTATTGCAATGTCTTTCATCTGCTGGATCTTTGACAACATGAAAGGCAAAGAAAAAACTTCAAGAAATAAAACCACTGACATTTAACTAAGTGCTTAGTGAAATAGCACAAGAAAAAAATACAGTTAAAACAATGTAAGGATGCTTTTCCAAAAATAAAACAAGCCACATAGTTTTTTGCACCAACACCCAGGGTGAAGAAATAACAAGGAAAGGCCATTTTCCTCCAAAGCAGTTTGCACACCCTCCTGTTATGAAATAATTGATTTCACAAATCTGAAAATATGAGAGCTTTTAATGAGCTTTTAAAATGATGGAGAGAGTGAGATGTAGATAATTACTCAATCTAGCTGAAAAGTTAATGAAAGTTTTGGCCTGGTCAAATCCACCCATTCTCCATCTTAAAAAAAAAAAAAGAAGGAAAAAAATTACAAATGGCCCAAGGGGAAATCAACAGGATGGAATATCAGGTCTTGTTATTAATAGCCATCAGTCAAATGGATTTGAAATGATAAATTGGCCAAACAAACAATGTAGGTATGAAATGACATTCCAACGAAAGAACACACCCTTAAAAAATCGGCATATAAAAGCTTGGAGATTATTCTTTATGATTCAGGCTCTTCTTGGTTGACACTGGTTCTTTTGCATACTTTGCTTGAAACTTACTCAACATCATGTCTTACTTTGGCTGTGGATCTAGGCAAACCTCTTCCTCTCGCAGTAGTGGGCCACTTCTCAAACTTTATAGTTGTGGTATATATGGGTTGGGTGGAGGATCCAGCACAGGAAGCTTTGGTGGTGGGGTAGTTTGGGGCTCAGGATCAGGATGGGGTAGGACTGGTGGTGGTGGCACCGGTGGTGGCTTCCACGTCTACAACTCCAGTCCTGCTGGTGCTGATGTTGATCTTCTAGCTGGGGGAGAGAAAGAAACCATGCAGGATTTAAATGACCGCTTGGCTTCCTACCTGGCTAAAGTGCATGCTTTGGGGGAGGCAAACCGTGCTCTTGAGCAGAAAATCAGGAACTGGAATAAGAAATCTGCAACACACATTAACGAAGGATTCTACGATGACAGCAGATATAATTCTTCTATTGATGACCTTCGAAATAAGGTAAGTCAGTTCTTCAATGGATTTTGAAAAACCAAAGGAGGAATTATTTTGCCATTTCAGGATGTTTAGCAAGCAGGCCATGTAATCTGCAGGACCACATGCCAGGATCTATTAGTGTTTGGGGGCTTCATCCCACAAAATTCCATGAATCTCTTGAAATGGATATAAATATATACAGTATATATGATTGGTGTAGGAATCTGTCATCAATTTGTCTTGGTACCTCCATTACAGGAGCCTCTATTCATTCAACAGGTAATGGAAATATTTATCAATCTGGCCAATATACTTATTGACCACAGACGTCTTGTTAGTACTGCAACTTCACCTTTCTCCACTGCTGATTTAGAGTGCTATCCATCCATCCTTGAGTCGGCAGAAAACTATACCAGCATGAAATTTGCTGTCTCCATTGCCAATCCCTACCCTGCCTCTGTTACCTCTGTTTCAAGTCACTGCAGCCATTTGACATCTCTCTAAGGCAATTTGTGATAAAGCTTAAACGTTTGTATATACCTTGACCTACCCTTGGACACTGATGGAGTTAGGAGGAAAGTGCTACTTTTAACGGGGGGCGTGGTGGCTCAGCGGGTAAGACGCCAGGCTGGTTGATCGGAAGATCGCAAGTTCGGAGGTTCGAATCCCTAGCCCCGCGTGACGGAGTGAGCTCCCGCACTCGCCCCAGCTCTTGCCAACCTAGCAATTCGAAAGCATGCAAATGCAAGTAGATAAATAGGTACCACTTCGGTGGGTTTTTTTACTTTTAACACTGGTAGAGCTAAGGACAACTGACTCATTCATGAGCTGAAGGTGAAGTAAAGGCAACATGATGGGGACCCAATGGAAAAATATGTTATTAGGTTGTGTTTTTGCCATGGTTAGGGGCAAGTGGGGAAAGATCCTACAACAACCTTCTTCAATACAAACTAGACTGCATTCTTCTGCAGGCTATTTATTGCATAGTTCAACCTCCCCAATTCGTCCAAAACTTTTTAAAGCTAGCCATGCAATTTTCATTCCTGCCCACTTCAGAATGCTGAGAACAGACAGAGGTACCATAAGCCAATTACGTAGTTTTCCCTCCAACCAATCAACATAAGAGTGCAAAACTGAATTTCAGTTAGTGCCCGATCCCCTCAGCTAAGGCAGCTCCTAGAGTAACAGCAAAAAAAAAAAGGGGGGGGATTCTAGCACCCTACCCCACCCATCCTTTTTCAGTACATGCTGTGTTCATCTGATGGTTTACAAACAAACAAAGAAAACCCTGAGCATGTTTTTATTCATATAAATACATTCTCATTGAAAGCATAACATTGTAATTTTGTAGCCAGATGCTTTTTCCAACTACTACAACCATACTTGTAGGTTGCAATATAGAGCCTTGGCTCCAGAGGCTGGGAGGCAGGATGAAATAAAAATGCTTACATAAACAGAGAAAAGCAAACCTACCAAGTATTTTTTTACAGAATTATGAAACTGACTAGAAAATAACTAGGAATATTATGATTGGTTCCACATAAGGTGCATGGGAAGTATGTGGGAAGAAGATTGATATAGGCATTTGTTGTTAACCACTATGACATCAAAATAATGAAACTTGTGTCATGTCACAATGCAAGCCCCACCTTTCATATCGGTGTTACGTCACATGCAAGTATGTAACAGATGGAGACACAATGTTGTGACATGTTTCATCACTTGCACTCCCACCATGAATGTGTGTGAAGGATGGAGGAGTCAACAGTTCCTATGAATGGGAAAACAGCCCATTCCCAAACTAAAGTTTTTTTTTATACGTTGCATGACTTTTGTCTGTCCTGAATTTTCTACCAATCAATTTCACAAAGTTCTATATTGATGAAATCCAGGGGGGAAAGCCTCCCTGTTCTCTTTCCCTATCATTTATATCAGTGTTTCTCAACTTCGGCAACTTTAAGATGGGTGGACTTCAACTCCCAGAATTCCTCACCCAGCGAGTTGAAGTTCACCCATCTTAAAGTTGCCGAGGTTGAGAAACACTGATTTACATAGTTGACGAGTCATTCCTAAAAAGTAGACTATATGTTTTATCATGCAATCTGAGATTTTAGGTCAAGCTACTTGTTCTGTTAGGGGCATGGTGGCTCAGCGGGTAAGACGCCAGGCTTGTCGATAGGAAGATCGCAAGTTCGGAGGTTCGAATCCCTAGCCCTGCGTGCGGAGAGATCTCCCGCACTAGCCCCAGCTCTTGCCAACCTAGCAATTCAAAAGCATGCAAATGCAAGTAGATTAATAGGTACCACTTTGGTGGGAAGGTAACAGTGCTCCGTGCGCATCATGCCGGCCACATGACTATGGAAGTGTCTTCGGACAACGCTGGCTCTTCGGCTAACAAACGGAGATGAGCACCGGCCCCTAGAGTCGGACACGACTGCACAAATGTGCGGGGGGAACCTTTACCTTTACCTACTTGTTCTGTTGGGTATGTAATGTGCATACTTGCAACTTGCCAGACTTTTTCAAACTATCTGTTAATAGATAAACCCTTTAGATCATGTCAGTATCTGCCAGTAACTGAAAGATGCAGTTGTTAGTTGGTAGGCTATTAGTGGCTTACCTTGTTAAGTTCTTATTTATCATTAATTTGTAGCAAAGCCTACTGTGTGCTTTTTTGCACTTATTTAAGATCTGAAAATACATACATACTTTTACCTTAACAGCCACTCCAATAAAACAGTGAAATTGAAAATATGATGGTTCATTTTGTGAGTTACACATCTCTGAGCCACTTTTAAAGCTGCTTCCTTCATATCAGAGAAAGGATTTAAATGGAGCCAGTTGTGAGATTGCAGCCTAAGTCCTCATATCTATTTTAGATTGACAATAAGTTCCCAAATACCTAAGAGAACCACCACTATCCATATCTGATTCCAGTGATCAAATATACATCTTAGGAAATATGTCAGAGGTTTCACAGTCTCCTTCTCCTATTAATTTTTCAATTTTTGTCAATTGCCTAATTCATTGCCCAAGAATTTCCTTTGTTGCAAGAAAATATTTTAATTGAACAATTTGATACCAGATCATGGGGGCTTACTGTGTTTTTATTTTAAAGTTATTACAGTTTAAAAATTTTACAGTTATTATAAAACTGTGCTTTTATTTCATTTTTTAAAAATACATTTTTATAAAAATGCCATAATCTGTATAAATGTTGTGTTTTCCTATATGCCCATTGTATTTGGCCTTTTTTTAATCTGAAACACACTGGAACCTAAGGGGGAAAAAATAGAACTTTTTTTTTCTTTTACTACAAGCTTATTTCCAAACTCCTTCTTTTACATAGTATTACCAACTCAAATAATTTCAGATAAAATAATCTTATTCCATTGCATATGCAAACTGTAATAAGCTTATGGAAATTTTACCTGATAGTTATTATGACCAAATAGAAAGGAAAATTAGAGGAGAACACTGGTCAGCTCATTTATCATTTTCTTCCTCTCCTTTTATTGATTTAATGTAGTTTAGATAATATTTTGAAAAAATATAATTACTAATCACTTCTCAACTAAGATAGTATCTACTAACTGATAAAACAGAAACTGCCTTCATTTGGATTCTTTGGGTAATCACAGTGCTTTGTTTCATGCAATTTTTATGTCGCTATGCTTATAATAATAAAATTAAAACAGTTTTAAAGATATATAGCATGCAGCTTCCTATGTGTATTTGATTTGCTCAGTATTAATGCAGGGGCTGAACTTCAGTCTGCAGGGACCTTTAATCTTGGTTTCCCCTGTTGTCAACAAAAATCCCCTTTCATTAGTGCCAAAATAAATCTGGCACCTTTTAATTGTTGTACAGGAAGAGCCTATTTGAAAAAATACCTGGGAAATTCTGGTCTTTTTTATGTACCTTTGTTGCTATCTGATCAGTATGATTCAGTTTCTTTGAACGTAGCTAAATTTTGTTATACTGCCTGTAAAATTAGGAAGACTTTGGCCACTGATGATCCCACCATTAATATTACCATGTTTTGTTTTGTTTTGTTTTGTTTTAATGCATTTTTATCCGTATTTGTATAAATTTGTATTTTATTTGTAATTCTGGTCTGTGACTGCAATAAAATATTGATTGATTGATTGATTGATTGAGGCTTGCTGGTAGGAAGTATCTCAGTTAAAGAAGAATTCAAACTTTCCCTCCTAATATGCTGTAGTTCCAAATGCAATTTGAGGATTGAAGCTTACTTTAAGTAAACCAATGCCAACAGAGGATTTTACACTATATATTTAGCATAAAACAAAGTTTGACATGTAACTCCTAGCACAGGGATAATGAACTTGTGGCTTTCCAAAAGATGCAGTTTTATTGCCTTTCCCAAACTGGTAGTGTTGAGATACATTTGGGACTGCAACTCACAGTATTCTCAGCAGACCAGATTCATCTTGAGCAACAAATTATGGAAGCCTGCTTTATTTTTATTCCTGTAATATTATTATTCCTGTGATAAAGTTGCATCCAGTTGTGGAGGACTATAAATCTCACCATGCTGTTGGGGTGTTGGGAGTTGTATTCAACACATCTAGCAGACATTAGGTGACAAAGCCAGTACTACATTAAAATTCAATTTTATGCAAAAAAATAATATAAGAGGACAGTATCACATCCTTTGCTTTTTCAGACTCAGTTTATCTACTTTCATAAAATCCAATAAACCTGCTAAAATGCTTTTTATCTTCCTTCCATACAGATCATTTCAGCAAGTGTTCAAAATGCCAGCATTATTCTGCAGACAGATAATGCCAGACTAGCTGCTGATGATTTCAGAATGAAGTAAGTTCTTCAACCCAAGAGCAGAGGACAGTCAACTCAACATGTGCAAATTCTGAAAAGCAAAAAGCAAAACCAGTACATGGCCTCAGCACCTTCAAGCAATCCACCCATTAACAAGATAGCCTCTGTCACAAGTTTGCAATACTTTGGTGTACCAATAAGCAAGTTAGCACTTCTCAAAGCACTTTCTTGTCTTCTCTTTTTAAGATACGAAAATGAGCTGTTCCTCCACCAGAATGTGGAAGCAGACATCAATGGTCTTAAAAAAGTACGGGATGAATTGGGCCTGTCTAAGAGTGACTTGGAAATACAGATTGAAAGCCTGATTGAAGAGCTGGCTTTCCTCAAAAAGAACCATGAAGAGGTAAGGTAGCCAATTACTAAAGCAGTTTATATCACAGCCACATCTGAGATGTTAGGTTGGTATTGATCAGCCTTCAAGAAGCCCTCTAAGAAATTCTGGGAACTGTAATCACAGTTCATTTGGCAATATGTGATCTGTGGCATTCATTATGGTTAAATTTAGGAGTTGTTTGGCTCTCAGAAGTAGTAATGAGAAAAGGGGCTTCATTGAGCACAAGTTTTAATTATGTAGAACTTTCTTAAAAGTAACGAAGCAAAGATTAAACAGCTGTCAGTCCAGGCTGCTAAACTGCATTCTCCATTGCAGCTCCTGCATGGAAATATTAACATCTAAAGATGTGCAAAGTGAGACAATTGGATTACATGCAACATTTTTAAAAAGCAAACCAAAATAATTGTACAATGAGAAAATAGACTGATACCTTCCCTCCCTCCCTCCCTCCCTCCCTCCCTTTCTCTCTCTCTCTCTCTCTCTCTCTCTCTCTCTCTCTCTCTCTTTCTTTTTCCCCTTCTCCTCACTGCCTCCTGCACTTAGGAGATGAAGGGTTGGCAAGGCACAGGCTCTGGAGACGTAAATGTTGAAATGAATGCAGCACCAGGAGTGGACCTGACCACAGGTTTGAACAAGATGAGAGCAGAGTATGAAGCTTTGGCAGAGCAGAATCGCAGAGATGCTGAAACGTGGTTCAGTGAAAAGGTTAGAACAAAGAAGAAATGTCTCTAGAAATCTACAAAGCCAAGTACCATGTCCAACACCAGATTTCCATTTTAAAAATTGTTGCTTTTTTTAATGTTAAAAAATTTCCAAGATCATCTTCCCCAAGAGTGAAGGGACTTATAGTCATAACATCCTTTAAATGCCAGGTCAAAGATAGCTGCACTAAGGAATGAAGCCTTTCCGCCATTTTGAACTATCCTTTTAGAAGCTACTTTTCTTACTATAGAGAGCCAGTTTGGTGTAGTGGTTAAGGCACCGGGCTAGAAACCGGGAGACTGTGAGTTCTGGTCCTGCCTTAGGCACAAAGCCAGCTGGGTGACCTTGGGCCAGTTGCTCTCTCTCAGCCCTAGGAAAGAGGCAATGGCAAACCACTTATGAAAACCTTGCCAAGAAAACTGCAGGGACTTGTCCAGGCAGTGTCTGAGAATCTGACACGATTGAATGGATTAAAACAAAATTCTTACTATACAAGGAGATACACCATCAGTGATTTTAGTGCTACAATGAACTACAGTTAGGTTGCTATATCAGATGGCAGAGCAGGGTACAATCTAGAAAGAAAGAAACTTGGACAGCCTCCCAAATATTGCATACATTACAGACTAGTAGCAGCAAAGAACTGATATCCTGAAAGCCTTGAGACCCAAAGGACTGCCTTTCCCATAAGAACTTGCTGCAGAGAACTGTACTTTCACTCATCAGATAAACAGGGCCTCCTGAGTTGTGGCCCTTCTAACCCCAAGGCACTATATTTGGCCCCCCATTGATGAGTTTTAAGTATACATTTAAAAAATCTTTTCATTCTTCATAGCTTTTTATTGATATTTTCATTTGGCTTCACGTTTTGGATGCCAATATCTTAAAAGTTTTATTTCCTAATGCGCTTTTACGGCCAAGAAGACTGCATGGATGTGTCCATGTAGCCATCAGGGGTCAAGCCCAACTCAGTTTTTAACAAGTTCTTAGTCTCATATGTATGGTAGTGTTAAATTATGGCAAGCCACTTAACCTAAAAGGCAGAGGAAAAACGTATCAAACAAATCCAGATCACAGGAAGTACAGTGATTGTTCTACTCTATCTTGCCCTGGTCAGACCCCACCTGGAATAATGTGTCTACTTCCAGGCACCACCGTTCAAAAAGTTCAATGAAAAAAATGGAGTTTTCAAATATCTGAAGTGTTGTCACACAGAAGAGGGAGTGGAGTTGCTCTCTCTTGCCCCAGAAGACAGAACCAGAACAGAGGATTAAATCTACAAGAAAGTAGGTTCAGGCTACAGATCAGGAGGAAATTTATTTATTTATTTATTTATTTATTTATTTATTTATTTATTTATTTATTTTCTACCATATTTACACCCCGCCCATCTCCCATGACTATATAAGCCACCAGCCACTGGAACGAGCTGCCACATGATGTGTCAGTTCTTCTTCACTGGAAGCCTTCAAATTGAGGCTGGATGATGATGATTGATCAGAGATGCCCTAGTTGATCCTGCACTAAGCTGGGGATTAGGCTAGATGACCTCTAAGGTACCTTTTAATTCTATGTTGATGAAGGTTCTCAGTCATCCAGGTGGAATTGTCTGTAGCTTGAATCATGTCAACTGGATTTCTATTTCAGTTTCCACTGAGAAAATAGAAATCCAGTTGACATGATTCAAGCTACAGACTTTTAATTCTATAATTCTATGTAGTAACAATGCATGCATGGAAAGCACTGAGAAGACCTTTCCTAACTGACTCAGTTACAGTGATAAACTAAGATGGCATTACCAGCACCAGCAAGCATTTAAGAAGCTTTGAACATCTGCATAGTATCCTATCTGCATTGCCCAGGGACCGTCAACATCCCCCACACACACATACAACACAGCGGGGTTTCCATTGCAATGCCGTGACCCACATCTGGTCTCTTTTGACACCCCCATGGATGCTGTGGCTGATAGCAGCTGGCAGATTTTATGAAAAAATGCAATCAATGACTCAGTGCTTCTTTCTGTCATTTCAATTGTAATCATGTGTTTGAATTACTGTAGAGTAAAGAATTAAAATTGACAATCAACGTGAGTGCCAAAAAAACCACCACTAACAAGAAACAAATTGCAGACCTGAGACACACTCTCCAGGGTTTGGAGATTGACCTGAAAACCCAGCTTTCTTTGGTAAGGACAGCCTTCATTGCCAAATAAATCATTCCCACTATAAGGACTGATGTCTTCCTTAATTTGATGCAAACGGAAAAAATTATGGAAGTTGAATTACAATATTGGGGGGGGGGGTGTCAGCAGATTGAAGACGGTTATAATATGCTATACTCTAAAGCAGTGTTTCTCAATTTTGGCAGTTTTAAGATGTGTGGACTTGAACTCCCAGAATTCCCCACCCAGCATGAATTCTGGGAGTTGAAGCCTGCACATCTTAAAGCTGCCGAGGTTGAGAAACACTGGTCTAAAGCACACAATTTGATATTGGCTATTCTGGGATAACAACCCTTAAGCTTCTTCCTGATTTATTTTCAAATTTAAAGAATAAAAAGATCAAACGAATACTCCTAGGAAATACTTCCTATATATCAGACAGGAAATCGAGATCAAAATTTACAGGAGGGCAGATATTTGTGGAATACCAGAAGAGATTATAGTTTAGCCATAGAACCAATTACTTAGAGGGATTCTTCCTTGTTGGACGCCTTCAAGCAGAGGCTGGAGAGCCCACTGGCTCGAGATGCTCTAGCCTTGGGTTTCACACATCAAGCAGCAGGTTGGTTTATGCAGCCCCATCCAACTTCTACTGAATAGCAAGCAACTGGCACTGGCAATAATGATTAGCTCAACTTTACCCAATTCTAGATATGTTGGGACTGTAACTCCCAAGATCTCCAGCCAACTGCTTATCAGGTGTCTGTTGACTAAAACTACTGGAGAACCCCAGCCCTACTTTACTTAGATGGCATCACACTTGCCATCACAAGACAAAATGGACCATCAGGTTGCTTTTTTATGCAAAGATTTATTTATACTCAACATGATTCCTTAAGATCTTCTTGTTCAATTAGCATGCTCCCAAACATTCAAGAACAAAATGACAATCTAGTTACAACAACTCAGATTATGAACTAAACCAGTGCTTTCCAAACTCCCGCCGTTGGTGACACATCAACAGCGGTGGCGGCATGGGGTCGCACGTGGTGGCATGCACAGCGGGGGCGCGGGGGGTGCGTGGTGGCAGCAGCGGCGGCGGCCTCGTGTTTTGCGGTAAAACCCGGAAGCGCTGATGGTGCGCTGCTGCCGCTGCCGTCTCCACTACCGTCGCCGCTGCCGTCGCCGTCGCCACTGCTGCTGCCGCCGCGCGCACCACCACAGGGGCAGCAGCGACGCACCATCACCACTTCCAGGTTTTGTCGCGACACACTAATGTGTCACCACGCACAGTTTGGAAAGCACTGAACTAAACAGTATTGATATGGAGCCTCATTCAAAAGACATGCTGACATGCATAAGGTTTTAGAAACAAAAGCCTTATAAATAGACTGGCTAGGATACAAAGGACGGAACCACTCTATTTTGTTGCTGAATCATGCTTGGGCTTGAAATTCTTACAAAGAGTCCAAGTACAGTTTACATTATTCCCAAAGTTTAAGAAATGAAGTGCACTGATTCAGGATATGATAGCCTGCTGCCAAAAAATCACTTTCCCCCAAACTGCTTGGGTGTGAGCAGCCTGACATTTCTTGTTGATATAGATTTGTACAAAGGTGTTCCCCATCCAGGTACTTAACTTCTGACTGGAGGGCTGACTCTACAGAAATAAGTCCTGCATCTCTGTTCTCTATCAGAGGCAATCACTTGAAAGCACTCTTGCAGAGACAGAAGGCCAATATTGTGCCCAGCTCTTGCAAATACAAGGGATGATTAGCAATGTGGAGAACCAAGTGCAACAGATCAGAGAAGACATGGAGTGTCAGAATGCAGACTACACGCATCTCCTGGACATCAAGATCCGTCTTGAGAATGAGATTGAAACATATCGACACCTAATTGATGGAGAAGGAAGGTGAGATAAATGAGCAAAGCACATGAAAGTAACAGCTCTGACTGTGGGTTGAGAGTGGGATACTGTGCCATGTAGTTTTGCTTTAAACAAGCACATATTTTCATGCATGAAAAACAGTCAAGATTGTCAAAAGTGCAGATTTACTATTCCCACTGAACAACGTACTGCTTTATGGGATTAAATTTATCTCTTAAGTATTTTATGATTCAAAGTTGTAGAAATCTAGATACAGTAATGCTGTGGAAATCTCATAAATGTCTATTGGTTTCTACTGATAATAATATTGGAAATACAATTCCCCTAAAAGTAACAAGGTCAAACCTATTGCTTATTACAGTGAATCTGGACAAAGAACTAGCAGAGTTCTGGGATCACAAAATCTGGGATCTGGAACAGGTTCAGGATTAAGAGCTTCAGGGTCTAATGTCAAAGGCACAGGGACCGGCATAGAAACCAGTTCTAGAGGAAGTGCAGCCACAAATGTTGAATCCACTACCAAAGTTGAAGGTAAACAATCTTGGGATGTTTTCCCCCATTTTCAATAGAATTACTGTGATTGATTCTGATTCAACACAGTGTTTATTTTCTCTGCTTCCATTCCCTCAGTGCATAAATTGTTTTCCCCAGAATTCTGAGCACTAATTATTTCTTATAGCCTTTCCCAAGATGTTTCTAAGATTTGTTGAAATCCAGCACAAAAGTCCAAGTCACATTACATAACACACTTCCAGAGATCACACTGATTCACTAGTCCACTTTTGCCTGCATGTGACATGAATTATTCCTGAGAGCAGGAATCTGACCTGAGCAATTAGTGAAGCAAGTTTTATAACTATAACAGTAAGGAGATTTATTTACAGGAAATATATTATATGGACTGAAAAAAACTAAAAGAATAAAAAGAAGAAGTAGAAGGTGCAGAAAAGAAAGAAAAAGAAAAGAAATATATAAAAAAGTTACTTCCCAACTTCATCACAAGTATAAACAATTTTGGTAACTTATCACCTTCTCTTAAAATACAACAAATCTCTTCTCCCCATATCCCATCTCTTATCTATAAACAAATCCATAAAACCTCATCATTTCAGTCCTGATGTCAGCAAAAGTCCATTAAGGGTTACCAGAGATAACAACATATTGCTTTTTTTCCAGTTTGTATTACATTTTACTGTTGTAATTATAATTCTTAATAAAATTACTGTATGTGAAAAGGAAATACATTATATGGGTTGCTTAACACATCCTACTTGTGTTACCAAGACCTGAGTGGGCCTGGAAGGGAGGGAGTTGTTCCCCTCTCAGAAATGTGCCCATCTGTATTTTGGGTCTATCACCAGCCATGACTCCAGGGGAGGGGAGTCTAGACTAAAGCTACTCTACCTAACCTAAGGGGAAATAACCTGGGAGACTCTAGGGCAGGGCTATCCTGAACCTCTTCGTTTTCCCACCATTACCTCCCAGACTGTGCCTCCGCTTATCTCCTCCACCTCCTTCCTGAGAACCAGCCGCACCACCAAAATCCACCACATCACTCCCCCCTTCAGAGAAACATTCCATAACAATTCTGGACAATTTTCATCCAATCTCCAACCTCCCCTTTCTGTGGAAGATGGTGGAGTGAGTGGTTGGGCTTCAGCTCCAGAAGACCCTGGGGGAAGCAGATTATCTAGATCCATTTCAGTCAGGTTTTAGGCCATGGTTCAGTACAGAGACAATATTGGTCACACTTGTTGATGATCCATGGCAGAACCAGGATGGGGGGGTGGTGCATCCATCCTGGTGCTCCTTGATCTTTCAGTGGCTTTCAACATCATCAACCACAGTATCCTAACTAGGCTGGCTTTGAGGCCTGGGAGTGGGAGTGGGAGCTACTGTTTTGTGATGGTTTTCCTCCTTTCTCTGTGGCTGATTCCAATCGGTGTTGACAAGGGGTGAGAGGTTGCATCTGCTGGCCCTTACTTGTGGGGTGCCACAGGGCTCAACTCTCTCTCCTCTTTTGTTTAACATTTACATAAAACCACTGGGTGAGGTCATCCTTTGGTTTAGGGTCTGGTATCATCAGCATATTTTTTTTTATTTATCACATTTGTATCCCACCCATCTCCCACACAAGGAGGGACCCTGGGCAATTCACAGCAAAAAATTAAAATCAATAAAAACTATAAATATCAATAAAAACAAAATATACATATATATATTACAGAGTTTGATCCAGAGATGGTAGGTCTCATCCCATTGGTTGATAAGGCTGGATACGGCAGATCTAAGGGGGCAGCCAACCCCAAGACTGGCTGTTCCCCTCCCCCCCCCAAGCATGGTGACATAACCAGGTCTTTAGGTTTTTTGTAAAGTCCAGGAGAGAGGGGGCCAATCTTATTTCAGGAGGTAGAATATTCCAAAGGGCGGGGGCTACCACAGAGAAGGCACGCCTCCTAGACCCCGTCAGATGGAACTCTCTTACAGACGGGGTTCGTAGCGTGCCCTCTCTATAGGACCGGGTGGGACGGGTTGATTTAACGGGGATGAGGTGGTCCTTCAGGTAACCTGGTCCCATGCCATGTAGGGCTTTAAAGGTGATAACCAACACCTTGAATTGAATCTGGAAGCAAACTGGGACCCAATGCAGCTCACGGAGCAAAGGTGTTATATGTGCCGATCTTGAGGCACCTAAAATCGCCTGCGCGGCTGCATTCTGAACCAGCTGAAGCCTCCGGATGCTCTTCAAGGGTAGCCCCATGTAGAGCGCATTACAATAGTCCATCTGGGAGATGACCAGAGCATGAGTGACTGTTCGAAGGGCCTCTCGCTCCAGGAAAGGGTGTAATTGGCGCACAACACGAAGTTGTGCAAAGGCCCTTCTGGCCACGACTGCCACCTGCTCTTCGAGCAGGAGTCGTGAGTCCAAGATGAGCCCCAAGTTATGCACTGGGTCTGTCTGGGGTAGTGCAACCCCATCCAGAACTAAAGTTGATAGATTCCTAGACACCGAGGGGCCATTAATCCACAGCCACTCCGTCTTACCAGGGTTCAGCTGAAGCCTGTTGTTCCCCATCCAGATCCCCACAGACCCCAGACACTTGGACAGGGTAGTCACAGCATCACTTACTTCCCCCGGGATGGAGATGTATAACTGTGTATCATCAGATGATACCCAATTATACATCTTGACCTCAGGCCAACCAAGTAATGAGGCTGGAGGCTGTGCAGGCCTGGATGGGGAGGGACACACTCAGTCTCAATCCTGACAAGACCAAGTGTTTTATTTGTTTGATACACCCTGGTTCCAAGGACTTTCATTTTTTAGTCTTTAATGGGGTTGCACTTTGCCATGTGAGGGTTGTGCAAAATTTGGGGGTCCTCTTGACCAAGAGTGCCTTTGTTCAAGTTCACCTTGTGTGCCAGTTGTGCCTGCTCCTGGACTGGGAGCTCCTTCAGACATTCATTCATACCTTGGTCACCTCTTGATTGGATTACTGTAACATGCTCAACATGGGGCTGCTCATGAAGAAGCTACAGCAGGTCCACAGTGCAGCAGCATGGGCAGTAATGGACATGTTGTGGTATGCACACATGTCCCTGCTGCTTTGCGAGTTGCCCTGGTTGCCATTTGTCTTCCAGGTGCAATTCAAGGTGCTGGTTAACACCTATAAGGCCCTGCATGAGATAGGGCCTAGTTACTTGAGGAACCTCCTGTCTCTGTACGTTTCCACCCATCCTATGAGGTCAGCTAGAGTGGACATGCTTCAGGTCCTGTCCATTAAGCACTATCTTCTTGTGGGACCTAGAAAACATAATGGCTCCTGCCTTGTGGAACAATACCCTCCCGGAGATTCAGACTGCTCCCATCCTTTCGATTTTCCACAAACTGCTAAAGACCTGGTTGTTCTCCCAGGCCTTGGGTTAGGATGGTGGTTGAGCAACTTTTTTTGGGGGGGAGTTCTTTCCTGTTGGGCTTTTTTGGTTCTGTCTTAGAGTCAGTTGTCTTCTTTTTCTTGAAATATTTTCTTTTCTTTTATTTATTTATTTATTTTTATTTGTAAGCTGCCCAGAGTTGTTGTGGAGTAGAGAGGCCTTGAAATTGAAATAATTAATCAATAAAAATTAATTGAAGAAATTAAATCATCAGGGGGAAGACAGTCAAAGAGCACGTGCACCATGCATGTGTGCCTGGGAAGAGGGGCCAAGGGAAGTGACCTGAGATTGGCAACCACTTTGATAAAGGACAGGCAGAGTAACAGACAAAGGGGAAGTACAGACTAAATCAGAGCTTTCCAAACTTTTCATGTTGGTGACACACTTTTTAGACATGCATCATTTCGCGACACACCCTTACAGCAGGGCATCATTTCGCGACACACTCTTACAGCAGGGCACACGGCAGGCACTAGGACCTGCGTGGAATCACAGCAGGTTTGGAGGCAGCCAGGCAGAAGGCAGGGACTAGGACCTGTGCGGAATCCTGGCAGGGCAGGTTTGGAGGCAGCCAGGCACAAGGCAGGCACTAGGACCTGCGTGGAATCACAGCAGGTTTGGAGGCAGCAAGGCACAAGGCAGGCACTAGGACCTGCGCGGAATCACAGCAGGTTTGGAGGCAGCAAGGCACAAGGCAGGCACTAGGACCTGCTCGGAATCCTGGCAGGGCTCGGAGGCAGCAGCAGCCGCGACACACCCAGACACTGCAGCCGACACACTAATGTGTCCCGACACACAGTTTGGAAAGCTCTGGACTAAATCCTTAGATATCTACAGCCTCCATGTAGTCAATAAGTCATGAAGTTTATTTTATTTGTAAGCCACCCAGTCACTTTTATGGTGAGATGGGTGGCATATAAATTTAATAATAAATAAAATAAATAAAAACGAAGTGCTGAAGACTCAGTGTCAATGGATTCATATTTCCAGTACTCATCTTCGTGTGCAACTGTCATACTCAACCAATGGAATAGTGCATGGCAAACATCACCTATCATCTTCCCTTTTTCTATACTTCCATTTACTACATACATGTGATAAATAATTATCATTATTGGGGCAATGTATATTTAGTGTAATGAAAATGAATAATGGGCCCACTGACCCCAATTTAATCATTTGCCTTCCAAGTATGAATGTAGGGAACAAAAATTCTTTGTTATTATGAGAATTCAAAGACATAACAAATTTATACCTGTAGTAATATGGGGAGCATGCAAGCTTTTTAAACTTTTTAAACCATCTCTTCAATTTCTTTAAATGCAGCTACTGTATCTCTCCAAGCAGGTAAGAAATGTGGGTTTTGTGGCTCATTTTCAAAATGAAAAATGAAATCTCTAAAAAATGTTGCTATGAAATTGTGTAATGTTGCTTCCAGAAATTGTACAGAAAGCTCTTTTCCCCCCATCATCACCTAGCACAATTGAAAGCATATATTAAAATCCATGGTTCCTATATATATGACAAGTACGCATATATGTTCAGAAACAGTTCTGAAGGGAATAGCTTATTTCATGATTTGGACAGATTTTTTTTTAATATATATATATATTTATGAAATTTCTTGAGCAAATAATGTTGGCATTTGCACTTTTGATACACTTGCTTTTCTTTTTTTTTTTACCTTTAGAGATAAAGAAAACCAGAGTAATTAAAACAATCATTGAAGAATTAGATGAATATGGAAGAGTGATATCCTCCAAAGTCCAGTCTGTTGAAGAAACTCAGGGATAAAAAAATACCAACATTTTATTCAGAAGCACTTCTTGGCTTCAGGTGATGCTGCAAGCAGAAGAAGAAACATACATTTATATTAACAGGACAATATCCCAATAGAAATGTTTCCTTTCTTTATTAAGTTATCTATTTATAGCTAGCTTGATCACCATGCATGTTTGACTTCAATTCCTATAATCCCCTAGTCAACATATTGGCTTCAGGGTTATGGGAGAGGCAAAACCAGATTGAGGAAGGTTGTGTTAAATACTCTGACACTTATAGTTGGATCTTTCCCTAACATCTAATGGTTAATGGTGCTGCTTCTGCATGTAAAAGTCACTTGATTATTAATATATAAAGGTATTTCCAACTTGATTTTGCAGTTTGCAACAATTTACTCTGCCCACCCCCACATACATCTCTCTCTTGGGTCACGAAGATACGGTGACCTATCTACAGGGCCGATCTGAAGAATTTGCTGAGCATCTGCAGGACAAAATCGCTCAGATTCATTCCAAATTTAACTCTAAGCGTGAAGCACAAACTGGAGAGATGCCAGAGGTTCGTACTTACCCTGTTATCAGGGAACGGTTTGATCCTGTTGGGCCTGATGAAGTAGACAGGATCCTCCGGATTGTAAACGCCACCACGTGCCATCTTGACCCATGTCCCTCCTGGCTGGTGAAATCAGCTCAGGAGGTTACATGTGGTTGGGTCCAGGGGATGATTAATGCATCCTTAGCGGAGGGGGTGTTTCCAGCAGTCTTTAAGGAGGCGCTGGTGCACCCCCTCCTCAAGAAACCTTCCCTGGACCCCACTGTTTTGAACAATTTTCGTCCTGTCTCCCACCTTCCCTTTTTGGGAAAGGTGGTTGAGAAGGTGGTGGCGCTGCAACTCCAGAGGATTCTGGATGAAACGGATTATCTAGACCCCTTTCAGTCAGGTTTTAGGCCGGGATATGGGACAGAGACTGCATTGGTCGCGCTTATGGATGGTCTCTGGTGGGAGCGGGATGGAGGGCGTGCATCCATTCTCGCTCTCTTGGACCTCTCAGCGGCTTTCGATACCGTCGACCACGGTATCCTTTTGGAGCGACTCAGGGAGTTGGGGGTGGGTGGTGTAGTTTTGCGCTGGTTTAACTCCTTCCTCCAGGGCCGCTCACAATCGGTGGTAATAGGAGAGGAGAGATCCAACCCACAGGCCCTTCTTTGTGGGGTGCCGCAGGGTTCGGTTCTCTCTCCTCTCCTATTTAACATCTACATGAAGCCGCTGGGTGAGATCATCCGTCATCACGGGATGAGGTATCACCAATATGCTGATGATACTCAATTGTATATCTCCATCCCGGGTGAAGTAAGTGTTGCAGTGGACACCCTATCTCAGTGCCTAGGGGCTGTAGGGGCCTGGATGGGGAACAACAGGCTTCAACTGAACCCTGGTAAGACGGAGTGGCTATGGATTGATGGCCCCTCGGCCTCCAGGAAGTTATCATCTTTAATTCTGGATGGGGTGGCACTACCCCGTTCAGACTCAGTCCGGAGCTTGGGGGTCCTCCTGGACTCACGACTCCTGCTCGAAGAGCAGGTGGCAGTCGTGGCCAGGAGGGCCTTTGCACAGCTTCGGCTTGTGCGCCAGTTGCGCCCCTTCCTGGATCGAGAGGCCCTCCGAATAGTCACTCATGCCCTTGTCATCTCTCATATAGATTATTGCAACGCGCTCTACATGGGGCTACCCTTGAAGAGTATCCGGAAGCTTCAGCTGGTCCAAAATGCAGCCGCTCGAGTGGTTATGGGTGCGAGAAGATCAGCACATGTAACACCACTGCTCCACGAGCTGCATTGGGTACCAGTTTGCTTCCGGGTCCAATTCAAGGTGTTGGTTATCACCTTTAAAGCCCTACATGGCATGGGGCCAGGCTATCTGAGGGACCGTCTCATCCCGATTGCATCTACCCGCCCCACCCGGTCATGCAGGGAGGGCATGCTGCGGACCCCGTCAACAAAGGAATTCCATCTAGCGGGGTCCAGGAGGTGTGCCTTCTCTGCGATAGCGCCCGCCCTGTGGAACATCTTGCCCCCAGAGGTGAGGCAGGCGCCCTCCCTCTTGGCCTTTAGGAAGTCCCTAAAAACCTGGTTCTGCCACCTGGCGTGGGACAAACGTAGAGATAGTTCCTCCTGGGGGTGGTTAGTTTAATAATGACCTCCTTTTAAGATCCTACCATCCTCTGGATTTTTATATTCTTATTTATTGTACTGTTTATTGTATTTTAATGATTATTGATTTTTAATCTTAATTTTAACATTTATTGTAAACCGCCCAGAGTCTACCGTGGTAGAGATGGGCGGTGATAAATTTGATTAATAAATAAAAAATAAATACATATTCAAGGATATTTAGGATTTCAGAAGGTTCATATAATTGTCTAATAATCTAGAACAGAGCTTTCCAAACTTTTCATGTTGGTGACACACTTTTTAGACATGCATCATTTCGCAACACACTCTTAAAGCAGGGCACAAGGCAGGCACTAGGACCTGCGTGGAATCACAGCAGGTTTGGAGGCAGCCAGGCCCAAGGCAGGCACTAGGACCTGCGCGGAATCCTGGCAGGGCTCGGAGGTAGCCGCAGCACACCCAGACACTGCATCCGACACACTAATGTGTCGCGACACACAGTTTGGAAAGCTCTGATCTAGACTAATTTCATTCTATTTTTTTATTTTTTTATTTATTTATTTATTTATTTATTTATTTATTTAATTTATTCCCGCCCATCTCCCATACAAGGGACTCTGGGCGGGTTACAATAATTAAAACTAAAAAATTTAAAATATTTAAAACCATACAAAATAGAAGATGTATAAAAATAAATCAAGATATAAAATAAAATAAAATAAAATCCAAGATGGATTGGGGACCGTAGCATAGGTCTTATTGCTACGGGGCCAGCCAACCCCAGGAGGCACTACCACCTCCGTTGTCCCAGGCCAGGCGGCAGAGCCAGGTCTTAAGGGCCTTCCGAAAGGCCAGGAGTGAAGGGGCCAGTCTCACCTCCGGGGGCAAGATGTTCCATAAGGCGGGGGCTGTCGCAGAGAAAGCACGCCTCCTGGACCCCGCTAGATGAAATTCTCTTGTTGAGGGGGTCCGAAGCATGCCCTCTCTGCACGCACGGGTGGGGCGGGCTGACGTTATCGGGACGAGACGGTCCCTCAGGTACCCTGGTCCTATGCCATATAGGGCTTTAAAGGTAATCACCAACACCTTGAATTGGACCCGGAAGCAAACTGGCAACCAATGCAGCTCACGTAGCAGAGGTGTTACATGTGCCGATCTTATGGCACCCGTGACTGCTTGCGCTGCCGCATTCTGTACCAGCTGAAGCTTCCGGATACTCTTCAGGGGTAGCCCCATGTAGAGCGCATTACAGTAGTCTATGCGGGAGATGACAAGGGCATGAGTGACTGTTCGGAGGGCCTCCTGATCCAGGAAAGGGCGTAACTGGCGCACAACTCGCAGTTGTGCAAAGGCCCTCCTGGCCACGACTGCCACCTGCTCTTCGAGCAGGAGTCACGAGTCCAGGAGGACCCCCAGATTCCGCACTGGATCCGAGTGAGGTAGTGCAACCCCACCCAGAACCAAAGATGACAACTTCCCGGATCTAGGGGGCCCATCAATCCACAGCCACTCCGTCTTACCAGGGTTCAGTTGAAGCCTGTTGTTCCCCATCCAGACCCCCACAGCCTCCAGACACTGAGATAGGGCATCGACCGCATCACCTACTTCACCCGGGATGGAGATGTATAACTGGTATCATCAGCATATTGGTGATACCTCATCCCGTGGTGACGGATGATCTTGCCCAGCGGCTTCATGTAGATGTTGAACAGGAGAGGAGAGAGAACCGATCCCTGCGGCACCCCACAAGACAGGGGTCACGGGTCAGCTCTCTCCTCTCCTATCAACATCGACTGGGAACGGCCCTGGAGGAAGGAGGCGAACCAGCGCAAAACCACGCCGCCCGCCCCCAACTCCCTGAGCCGCCCCAAGAGTATACCATGGTCGACGGTATCAAAAGCCGCTGAGAGATCTAAGAGAGCCAGGATGGACGCACTCCCTCCATCCCGCCCTCGCCAGAGATCATCCATAAGCGCGACCAATGCAGTCTCTGTCCCATATCCTGGCCTGAAACCTGACTGAAAAGGGTCCAG
Organism: Charina bottae; assembly: GCA_023362775.1. NCBI lineage: Eukaryota > Metazoa > Chordata > Lepidosauria > Squamata > Charinaidae > Charina > Charina bottae. The sequence goes on from JALMGJ010000024.1 coordinate 3,738,907, forward strand.
ATAATCCGTTTCCTCCAGAATCCTGTGGAGTTGCAATGCCACCACCTTCTCAACCACCTTTCCTAAAAAGGGAAGGTGGGAGACTGGGTGAAAATTGCCCAGAATAGTAGGGTCCAAAGACGGTTTTTTGAGGAGGGGGTGCACCAGCGCCTCCTTAAATGCAGCCGGGAACACCCCCTCACTCAAGGACGAATTTATAATCGCCAGGACCCAGCCACATGTCACCTCTCTAGCTGATTTCACCAGCCAGGAGGGACATGGGTCAAGTTGACATGTGGTGGCATTTACAATCCCAAGGATCCTGTCTACTTCATCAGGCCCAACAGGATCAAACTGCTCCCAGATAACATGGTAAGTACGAGCCTCTGGCATCTCCCCAGATCTTGTCTCACGCTTGGAGTCCAACTTGGAATGAATCTGAGCGATTTTGTCCTGCAGATGCTCAGAAAACTCTTCCGATCGGCCCTGTAGATGGGTCTCCCTTTGCTCCCGACCCAAAAGCGATCTTGTAATCTTAAACAGGGCCGTCGGACGGCATTCTGTGGACGCAATAAGAGCGGAGAAATATTCACGTTTCGCTGCTCTTACCGCCACAAGATAGGCCTTAACAGCGGCTCTAGATTGTGTTCGGTCAGATTCCGTCTTCGTCTTTCTCCAGCGGCGCTCTAGACGTCTCTTAACCCTCTTCAAAGCCCTCAACTCCTCCGTAAACCTCGGAGAGTGACGGGCCGAACAGGGCCGGAGAGGTCGCATAGGCGCGATCTTGTCCAGGGCTCCGGCTGCTGCCTTGTTCCAGGCTGCAGCCAGGACCTCCACTGGACCGTGAAGCAAGTTCTCAGGAATAACCCCCAGCTCTTTCTGAAACCTCACTGGGTCCATCAGTCGCCGGGGGCAGACCAGTCGAATAGGTCCCGCCTCCCTGCGGAGTGGGGTAGCACAAGAGAGTCTCAGGGTCACCAGGGCGTGGTCTGACCATGACAATGGGGAAAGATGTAACTCTCCCCTCAGATCACATTGCCACTGCTCGGACAAGAAAACTAAATCCGGAGTGAGACCACTGTCACGAGTCGGGTCACAAATAATCTGAGACAGGCCCATAGCTGCCATGGTAGCCATGAACTCCCGGGCCGCCTCCGAGGACCGCCCCAGGGACGGCAGATTGAAATCCCCCAGAACCATAAGTCTGGGAAACTCCACTGCCAACCCCGAGACAGCCTCGAGCAGCTCAGGCAGGGAGGTTGCTACGCAGCAGGGAGGCTGGTACAGCAGCAACACTCCCAACTGTTCTCGTGAACCCAACTTGAAAAACGGTCTCACATCCGGTCACTTGTGGAGCAGCGCCCCTGAAGGCCACAAGGGACTCTCTGATGACCACTGCTACCCCTCCTCCCCTGCCCCGGTGTCTCGGCTGATGCCACACCCAAAACGCGGCTGGGCACATTTCCGAGAGGGCTACTCCCCCCTCTGGGCCCAGCCAGGTCTCGGTAATACACACCAGGTCAGCCCCTTCCTCTGTGATTAAATCACTTATAAGGGGGGCCTTGTTATTCACCGACCTGGCGTTCAGCAGCAGCAGTCGGAGACCGGAGCCCACGAGGATCTGCTTACCAGGGCCTGGGTATGAACACGGGGGGGCGGAACGCACCACCGGTAACAAACACCGGGGGCGCCTTCCCCGATAATGGCTTGCCCTCCGGTTTGTTTGTTTATTTATTTATTTATTTATTTATTTATTCAATTTATTCCCCGCCCATCTCCCATACAAGGGACTCTGGGCGGGTTACAATAATCAAGGTTAAAAACGATACAATAAAAAGTCTAAAAAATGCAATATAAATAGATAAAATACAAGATGGGGGATGTAGGGAACGTAGCATAGATAGTGTTGCTACGGGGCTAGCCAACCCCAGGAGGCACTACCGCCTCTGTTGTCCCAGGCCAGGTGGCAGAGCCAGGTCTTGAGGGCCTTCCGAAAGGTCAGGAGGGAGGGGGCCAGTCTCACCTCCGGGGGCAAGATATTCCATAGGGCGGGCGCTATCGCAGAGAAGGCACGCCTCCTGGACCCCGCTAGATGGAATTCTCTTGTTGAGGGGGTCCGAAGCATGCCCTCTCTGCATGCATGGGTGGGGCGGGCCGACGTTATCGGGACGAGACGGTCCCTCAGGTACCCTGGTCCTATGCCATGTAGGGCTTTAAAGGTGATCACCAACACCTTGAATTGGACCCAGAAGCAAACTGGCACCCAATGCAGCTCGCGAAGCAGAGGTGTTACATGGGCCGATCTCCTGGCCCCCATAACTGCTCGCGCCGCCGCATTCTGCACCAGCTGAAGCTTCCGGATACTCTTCAAGGGTAGCCCCATGTAGAGCGCATTACAATAGTCTATATTGTATATTGTCTATATTGTATTGGTTCCCGTCATACCGTCCCCTGCCTGTCACCACCTGAATCACTTGGCCCACCGCACAGCCCCCAGAGATTCCCGACTCTGGCCTAGTAGCCTCCACTCCCAGGCCTCCGGAATTCTTGGGACTAATCAAGGGTCCCTTATCCCATTCATCCATCATCCAATCTCATGCAATGTCGGGTAGCGCGTAAGATCCCCCAGCGCACCAGCTCTCGCTCTCGGCGCTGGTAGGGTTCAGCACCACCCCCACTCACACTCTACACTCACACCCTGCACCTCTCCCTCAACTTCTCTCACTGGTCAGGGAGAGGCACCAACACTCACCAACACTCACTCCTACCCCACCTGACTCTCACCCAGGGGGGTACTCTTACAAAACCATACAATCTTGGCTCCCCCCCACCTCGTCTCTAACCTGGGGGGGGGTCCACATTCATACTAAGGGACCCCTACAAACCCTCTGCCGCCTTAGCCCGAATTGGGATAACATCCAGGTCTTCATGGGGGTTAGTCCGTATTATGATTTTTCTTATGCCCTGATCTCCTGGGCTCCAGCCTCCGCAACATCTGCACTTTCCAGGGCCGCAGGGTTCGCCCCCAACTCCAGCCAGTTCTAACATCAGAGTTTCTGAACCCCCTCTAGAATCGGCCCAGGAAAAAAGTCCAGTTTGTCTGCTTGTCTGTGTGTGTGGGGGGGGGGGGGGGCTCAACCGAGGACTCCGTTGCACCAGCCGGGCTCCTCTCTGTATCACGCCGGCTCCGCTAGGCCCCACCGACACCACCGGCCCAACTCGAGCTCCGACGGTCTCCCGCCTCCAACAAACAAAATCAGAGGCCTCCGGCAGCCTTCCGCAGCCCTCAGTAGACTCCAGCCCCGCAAGCGTCGCCGGCCCAGTTTGCAGACCAATAACTCACAGCATCCAGCTGCCTCCTGCAGCCTCCCACACTCTCCGGTCTTCGGTGGACTCCAGACCCCCACCAGCTCCACCGGCCTCACTCCACCGGCCCAGCTCGAACCTCAGAAGCCTCTGCGGTTTTCAGCTTCCAACAAACTTCGGAAGCCTACGGCGTCTTCGGCAGTTCACTGGGCTTCCTCGCGCAGATTCACGGAGCTCCGACCCGGACACAGGCCTCGCCCCAGCTTTTCCCCCCGGAGAAAGCCACTCACCATCGGCAACACCACCTCTCCAAACCCCCAGGATAAAATTTGGGGATTTTCGGTGGGTTTTCACAGGGTTTGCGGCTTTTCTCCTGGAGCGTTCATCGGTCGCGCTGATTTGCAGCCGCCATAGGCTGAGCTAGAAAGTCAGCAATTGCTGGAGTTTACTTCATCATTGATAGAACATACTCCTCCACCACAGGCTGTTGCAGTTTGCACAGCTGCAGAACAATTAAACAAGGAAGGCCTCTTGGATCCTAAAAGCTTGCCCAAAAAGCAAGCCCAAAACTCATTGGAATTTATATCTAGACACAGTCTTCTGATTCTACCACATTTAGATGCCAATTTCTGGCCTATTAACACTGTGGTGAGGAATGGGAGCTTCTGGTTGATCCGTCTCAACTACAAAGTGACTATTGTCCAACAGCCTACTGGCAATTTCAACAAACTCCTGATAGGACTTCTGGTTTCCAAAGACAAATAATATCTAAGATAGAAGTGGGGATGAACTGCAATTACCAGCAACATAGGCAGCATAGTCAACAGTGTTAGGAGTTGTAATTCAGCAATATTTGAAAGACTGCAGGTTCCCTGTTTGTGGTCTAACAGAGTATCTGAACAGGCAAACTGATTTCTTCTCTAAAATACACCTGTATGATTTTGTCCACACTGAAGCACAGCTGAACCTGTAATGGTGAAGTGTGACAACAAAATGTAATTGCTGCCAAGCAGTGGAAAAGTACTTATAGAGGTATAGTACCCATGTAGTACCCCACAAAAAGCCTTTCTATCATTCCCAGATCAGATCCATGCCTGCATAATCTCACACACTCTCTGTTTTTGCATTTGACATGTATTTCCAGTTCTAACACTCTTTAATAGGGAACACACTGAATCTCCCTGCAGTAACTATGATTTATACTATGATCTTTCTGTGGAGTCCTTGGTGCTCTCTGAGCCTTGTTGTTTTCTTGCAGACGTTTCATTGCCAGACTAGGCAACATCTTCAGTGCGAAAAGGGAGAGGGACTTGCTCTCTGTTTATATACCATGTTTATATACCATATCCTAATCAAGGAACTATTAACTCAGTCAATCAACCAAGCAGCAAACAACAGCCCAATCAAGGAACTACCAAGGAGACTTGGTACAACACCCCCACCAACACAAGCAGGACAAGCCATGGTATATAAACAGAGAGCAAGTCCCTCTCCCTTTTCGCACTGAAGATGTTGCCTAGTCTGGCAGTGAAACGTCTGCAAGAAAACAACAAGGCTCAGAGAGCACCAAGGACTCCACAGTTCAACCCTGAGGTACAAATATTCTCTATGATCTTTCTGCTGTTGTACAAAATTGAGCAGATCATGAAGAGTACCATGGTAGCAATGCTCCATGGTGGTTTTGCAAGCCTCATGTAGAGAGTAAGGAAGATGACGAGAAATATGCAATAACTGTTATGTAGGCAAAAGGGGCTGAACCATTTTTTAGGTGCAGAGAAATGGAATAACATTTGGAAACAGTTCAGGCAGACATTGTCCTGATTCATTGGAATATAAGAATGGGAAAGAGGTACAGCACAATCAGACTTGCAAAATTCTGTTATTATAGCCAAATCTCAATAAAATTAGTTTTAGCCTTCCTGTGGAGTTGATTTCCTGGTCTGGTCTACCTACTGGGGCTGACATGCCAATTGCAAACATTCAGAAGTTTCTTCCTTGATGGTTTATCTGCAGCCAACACCCAGATAAGCAGGAAACAGCAGATAAACAATCAGAGAAGAAAAAATATCCTAATCAAGGAATCATCGTGAAGAAATCACACTGCAACCAAGACTGGCAGGCAAGCTACTATATATAAACAACCAGCAAACTATACTCTTCCATGCACTGATGATGTTATCTAGTTTGATAATGAAACAACTGCAGGAAAACAACTAAGTTCAGAGAACACATGAACTCAATAATTCAACCCTGAGCTATTCATATACTCTACTACTGGAATTTGCAATAGCTTCACTGCTGTCTTCCAACACTCCAATACTTCAAGGAAATATCTATTCTTCCAAATCTTAACCAGCCCACTAGTTTTGCAGATGCCCCTGGGAACTGATTCACATTAACTATACTGCATGCAACCAAATGCCTTCTCATTTAGCAATCTATTCAGATATCAGGGACACATAGCTACAGAAAACAGTTTTCTGAAAATACACAACAGCTTAATAAAATTCAGTGTATCGATTAAACTCTATGGCGCAAATTACATAACCTGACGTAACTTAAGCTTGACATCTCCAAGCCCAAGTGAAGCAAAAAAAACCCTAATTGTAAGTACTAAACATTTGTCATTTTACCAACACACATAGGTAGATTAATTAGTATATAATTCTCAGCAGCCGCATTTTAATACAGAACAATAGATCAGCATAAAACTAGAAGTGTACCTAGAACAAATCTAGGTCAAGTGAAAAAGTAATTACTCAGGCTTACAGGAGTTCCTTTTGGCTCTTGAGAGAAAAGTGGTTTTGGTTTACACTTTAAAGCATTCTTTACGAGCACGGATCACGATGCAACATGCTACAACTCATCTGCACTGGAGGTACAGTTTGCAATGAGAAAAAAGGGTGCCACTTCCCTCTCCTTGCCTGACAGTTCCTTGAAATGCTGCTTTGATCTCACTATGCAGGTGAGGAAAAGCCTTGATAAATGGCCAAGATTGCTTGCAAGAGCAGCAAAGTGGGGCAGCAGTGATAGGTATCCAATTGTCTCACTTTCTGGGAAGTGCTGGACATTTTTTGCAGAATGGACCATTTTTTCCAGAAGTAAAATGAATGGAAAGTGGCAAGGAGTCAATCCACTAAAGAGAGCTTCTATCATATTGCTCAAACCCAATGCTGCTCATTGAATATAAAAGAAGAAAATTATTAGAGAGAAGCCAAATGTGATTTTTGAGGCAGGGAAAGAAACCATAAACCACCAGGGATATTACCCATCTGTTACGCAGGCCTCTAACTTTTTTCTTCCAGAACAGAAGCAAAGGAATCTGCTATGTAGACAAGATGCTTCTGAATGAAGTTTAATGGCACAATTACCCTTTTATTGACCTCCTATGTTTCCCCACAATTCCTCCTTTTTTTGGGGGGGGGGGGAGGTGGTAAAAACCTATCTACAGTATTAAGAAGGAAAATATGAAACAGACTTTTGGTTAATAGTACTTCTGTCCAGATAGATCTTCTATCCCAGATCAGTAATATTCACACTAAAGCAGGCGTGTCTAAAGCAGCGTTGAGTCTATTAATCGCAGTTCCCATCCCATCTCCTAGAACTTGCAAAGACAGGCTGCACATCAAATTATGAATTCCAATATAACATCAAAGATTTTTAATATCAGCTAAGAAGGTTGCAATTAATAAATCAAACAATTTGCAGGTTTGAGCCAAGCTGATGACAAGGTATTTAGGATCTGTATTTCTGTTAGATTAAAAAAGAAGAAGGGAAGAAATCCCTCCCAAATGTAAGGGAATAGTATTAGTGTTGTTCATACACGTTCCTTGAAGCTTTGTTTGGCTTCCTCTTTCAGTTAGAAGGGTTATGCCTGGAGGCTGGAACTGTTGAGCAGAATGCAATCTAAAGTTAAAAGGACGTGTTGCTGAGGAGCAAAAGACAAAAAGGGTAGCTCATCAAATTTTAAGGATAAAAAGAAAAGTAAAACCGATCTGGCTCTTTTCCATCCCACCTGATCCAAAAAAACTGGCACAACAAATAACCCAAGGGAACATATTTCTGCAAAGATGGACTTGATAACATCGCTTTTTAATTAGGGAAAATACTGTAACTATCTGGTCATGAACATTATTTTATTGGCTTGGCAAAGGATCCATTTTGCTGTGATGGGGCGGAAACCATACACCCCGGTAGCTTCGTATATAAACTTCAAAAGCCCACCAACCCAAGGCACTCTTTCTAAATCAGCTTGCTTGCTGGCACAGCACAGGCTGTCCTTCTTGCTCAAACACCATGGCGCTCTCTGTTCTCACATCGGGCTCTTCTCGGAAGATTTCCTCCTATAGCGTTGGAGGTGGTGGTGGAGGATCTGTTAGACTATCAAGTGGTGTAGGAATTAGTGGTGGTTCCAAGTTTGCTGGAGGGTATAGCGGAGGCGGCTATAGCGGAGGAGGCTATAGCGGAGGCGGCTATAGTGGAGGGGGCTATAGCGGAGGGGGCTATAGCGGAGGGGGTTATGGTGGAGGAAGCCTTGCTGGAGGATATGGCAGTGGCATGGGTGGTGGCTTTGGCAGTGGCAGCTTTGCGGGTGGCAGCTTTGGTGGTGGCTTTGGTGGTGGCTTTGGCATGGGGGGAGGAGATGGAGGTCTCCTCACAGGCGATGAGAAACAAACCATGCAGAATCTTAATGACCGCCTTGCTAACTATTTGGGCAAAGTGCATGCTCTTGAAGACGCGAATGCTGGGCTAGAGCTCAAAATCAAGGAGTGGTATGCCAAATTCAGCACCCCTGACACTGATCGAGATTACAGCAAGTATTTTAACATCATTGAAGATCTTCGGAACCAAGTAAGTTGCTCAGATATTTTCACAAAGTATTCTGACTTCAGTTGATACTCTTTCCAGGCTCAATAGGCTGTCAGTAACTTTCTACAGTACCTTTTCACACTTCCTGATTAAGTTATTACAGTAATGGTTCTATTTTGCAGCATGGAATAGCTAGCTAGTGAAGCTTCCCACATCCCTCAAATAGTCATTTTCTTTCAAAGGCAAGAGGAGAACACACCACTGAATGCTTGGAGTATTTCATTCACAGACTGTCCTCCCTTGGGCATTTTAAAATTAAACTTGGTTTATTGATAATTTTGGAGTCAAGTTCCAGAATGGTTAGATTCATATTATCTTATTTATTTTATAGTACTTGTTATATTTTTGTTACTGAAGTTATAAAATGTATTTTTTATTCTTATTGATATTTAATACCTGTAAACTGCCTAGAGCACTGTTTCTCAACCTTGGCTACTTTAAGATGTGTGGACTTCGACTCCCAGAATTCCCCACCTGGCTGGCTGGGGAATTCTGGGAGTCAAAGTCCACACATCTAAAAAGTGGCCAAGGTTGAGAAACACTGGCCTAGAGCCTATGAAGACTGAAGCAGTAGATAAATTGCATGCATCAATTGATCACGCTAAGGGCTAGTTGAAGATGGGATTAGATCGTTTATGATTCAGCCTGTAGTGGGAGCCCAATATTTGGTTTAGCATATTCTATTCAGACTTTTCAATTTAGTGATATGATTAGTGTGGGCATATAATGTTATGTGAACAGAGCAACTGTGCTTTTAAAACTTGGATTTGTGGGAAGAGAAGGTGCAAAGAAAATGACCATCTGTGATCAGTCATAATTTTTGCAGAAAAGTGCCACTTTTTTCCCTAGACATGAAGCTTCCATACAGAGAAACGCTACTGATCCAACACCATTACTTGCTTTGACTGGCAGTGTTTCTTTAACATTGAAGGCAGATCTCTAATCCTAACCCTGAGATTCTTATACTTGATAAAATATCAGGAATGAAAGCTAGAATATTTTATACATACATTTTCTTCCAGGGAAAACTGCAGGGAATTGTCCAGGCAGTCGCCAGGAGTCAAAAATTGACTGAAACCCCCCCCCCCAAAAAAAAATTGGCCTATAGGCTTTATTTCTGAATTTAAGCAACTTAGATAGCAAGTGTAAAGCTGGTTGCTCTGTGTGTGTGTGTGTGTGTGTGTGTGTGTGTGTGTGTGTTTGTGCATCTGTCTGTATGTGTGTCTATATTCTTTCATTAATTCTTTCAATCTTTGGTGCAAAGTGTCCAGAATTTCAGGGAATGAATGTATTTCTTTTAAATGTTTGATTATAGATATATCGACATACAATTGAAAATGCTGGGATTGTTTTACAAATTGATAATGCTCGACTAGCTGCTGATGATTTCAAACTTAAGTAAGTAGCACATTTTCACTCAGGAAAGGAAGAGACACATGTCTCTCTTTCCCCCATCCTGCCACCTCTCCAGCTTTTTAAATTGCCCTTGATTATAAATCCATCTGTATTTTTAAATGATGAATATAACTGTAAATGTCATTGTTCTATTAACTTTAAAGGTATGAAAATGAGTTGTTCTTACACCAAAGTGTGGAGAGTGATATCAATGGCTTACGCAGAGTCTTGGATGACTTAACCATGAATAAGTCTGATCTAGAGTTGCAGATAGAGAGCCTGAATGAGGAACTTCTGTACCTGAAGAAGAACCATGAAGAGGTGGGAGAAAAAATTTTCTAAAGCTTCTGGGAGATATTTTATCAGGGATACATTCCTGACACTGGCAGACTTAGCTGGTGTTAGATTTTACACCCAAAATTTTGACAGGAACGCTTTTCTTTTGATGAAAAGGCACAGTATTCTGTTCATTTCGAAATGTCACTTTCCAGATCCTCCTGCTCATGCAGGTGAATTTCTGTCCCCCAAATCCTATCCTAATGGTAGGGACTGATCCCTGGTGATGTGACCATCTGGGGGGAGCATTCCGGGACTGAGTAGAACATACAATTCCATACAAATAGCTCTCTTTTTATAGCACTATTCCAGAGAATTGAAACAATGGTTAAATCCATATGCCTGAGAATGCTCAAACATTGCTAAAGCACTTTTGCTGCACACTGCTTAAGGGAAACTTTTCAGGTCTTACTCATGAAGAAGCAATGCACGGTGTCCAGGGTCTTCCCAAGCCTGGAGCCAAACCTGCCACTGGCAACACTGTACCTTAGAAGCAAATGGCTTTAGCCTCCTAAATTCTGGGAGAGGGGGGGGAAAAAACCTCACTTTTTCCAGGCAATGTGTAAAGTAGACTAATGACAAACAATAAGCAAATATTATAGTTTTTAAGTGATTGTTTCAGAAGATGGTGTACAACAGACATAAACTATGTCAATTGTCATTGCCTTTGCTCCTAAATACGTTCTCAGGGTATTTCTATACCAAGTATAGATGCTTTGAAAAATCCTAGCTGTTGAAAAACTAGAACTACAGTAGAGTGTGTAGATAATAATGTGTTGCTTGGAAACAGTAAACTTATACACAGTGCTAGCAATGGACTTTCAAAAGGAGTTGTAGGAGATTCTCATTCTAATCTTTTCTCCTCTTTCTAAACTCAGTGGAAATTCCCTACTCCAGCTGTCCCTGCCATCTAGTGGCCAAATGAAAACATTTTGCTATAATAAACATGTATTCTTCTTAAGCATCCCACATTATAACCCAAGGCTCATCTATTTATCCAAGATTGCTTTGGTTTCCTCTACAAATCTGCCCTTTCTTTATTCACAACTTCTATACCCTCTCCCCCATCTTATCACTTAGAACAGTGGTGGGGAACCTATGGCCTTCCAGAGGTTACAGCAGAACTTCAATTACAATGTACCTTAACATTGGCCATGCTAGTTTGATTGCTGAGAATTGTAATACAGCAGCATCTGTTGGGTCACAGAGTCCCCATTCATGAACGTAATCTGTGCTTTCTGTTTTCTATGTATATTCATAATGCCACAAATAAAGCCAATACATCTCTTTAAGAGTGAGTCTTCAAATTCAGAAAAAGTAGAGTTGAATTTTATACCGGGGGTGACAGAGGAAACTATAATTCAGGAACCATGTACATTTCCCAGGTTAAACTATCTCTTTAAAACTCCCTACTGTTTGCTGACAATGTAAAAAAGGATTCAGTGAAACACTGAATTGCAAAGCAAAATATATCCAAATCTCACTTATGTATAGGACCACCTCTCTCCAGTGGTTTCTTCCCATCCTATAAAAACCTATAAGGGTTGGCATGCTCCAGATCCCTTCAACAAAACAGTGCCATCTTGGATGTGTGCCTGAGCCCTTCTGGACAGTATTGCCTCCGAACCCTGGAAGGCCATGGCCCTGCTGTTTTTTAGAAACCTGGTTTTTCCAGTAGGGCCTGGTCTATGGTAATTTGTGAGCCCATATGAACTATGTGATATTTTTATATTCCTTGTTTTTCCCCCCTTTTGGTTTCCTTCCTTTATTTATTTATTTAGGACTGGTTTTTAAACTTTGTACCTTGTCTTGGGTCATTGGTGAGTTGGTAGCTTATTAATTGAATAAATAGTAGGTCATCACAATCATTTAAATGGATTTTGCCAAGCCTAAGGTGGCAACTGCCTCAGGCAGTAGATGCTACGGGGCAGCAGTTGTTATTTCCCTCTGCAGGAGGATATAGCTACATGTACTACACTGCTAGTCCTGTGCCCTCTAAACTGTTGTTCTTCCTTTAGATGCTAGATATCACCCACATTGAAGGAAGATTCATCTGGGGATGTTCTTCTGCACGTAAAATGGGGAAGAGGTTCACCTCAGAATAAAAAATGTCTTAGAGATACCCCCAAAGCCAGAATACAGCATCTCCTCTGTTGTCCATCAATTCTTGTCATATAATGGTCCCAATGTATGTTGCTATTAAAAATTCACTGGGCTTCTCCTACCACAGGAATTGATCAGTTTCCGAGGAGCAAGCACCGGTGATGTCACTGTGGAAATGGATGCTGCTCCTGGAGTTGACTTGACTAAACTCCTGAATGAAATGAGAGCCCAATACGAAGAACTTGCAGACAAAAACCGGAGAGAGGCAGAAGAACAGTTCAACAAACAGGCAAGAGCAATCCACTTGAATGTCAAACCCGGGAAATGTTCTAATTATCTAGCCCACTAAAAACTTGTCCTCTGACTTGTCTAGGTTGGAGCATTGAGGCAAGAGATATCTGCCAATGTGGACCAATTGAGCTCAGGCAAAACTGAAATTACTGAACTGAGGCGCACCATGCAAGGCTTGGAACTGGAGCTTCAGGCTCAGCTTGCTATGGTAAGTGTACTACAATACCAGCTTGGTTTCTTCCACATGGAAACACTAGAGTGGTACAAGTTCAACTTCACAGCCTAACCTCCAGCCTGGTAGTCCATCTCTCCTTAGTTTTCTGGAATTAGCCTAAGTTGGTTAGGTGCTGCCTCCTACCTGTGGGTTGTATCCACTTACCTGGGTTTATCTGGAAGTAAGTCCTATTGAGGTTAATAGGATTTACTTGTAGGGGCGTGGTGGCTCAGCGGGTAAGACACCAGGCTTGTCGATCGCAAGTTCGGAGGTTCAAATCCCTAGCCCTGCGTGCGGAGTGAGCTCCCGCACTAGCCCCAGCTCTTGCCAACCTAGCAATTCGAAAGCATGCAAATGCAAGTAGATTAATAGGTACCACTTTGGTGGGTAGGTAACAGCGTTCCACGCGCGTCATGCGGCCACATGACCATGGAAGCGTCTTTGGACAACGCTGGCTCTTTGGCTAACAAATGGAGATGAGCACCGGCCCCTAGAGTCGGACACGACTGCACAAATGTGCGGGGGGAACCTTTACCTTTACCTTAAACATGAGGTTACAGCTTTGTCCTTGTAAACGTCCTTCTAGATGACAAATTACAGATAAGGACATTTTGTATGCTTCATTTGAAAGGATGTATACCAACCAAATTTTATTATAGCCTGAGGCCAGCACAATTAAAACCAAATAAACAAACAAAATATCAGAGTCTTTCTGGCCTATAGACCTAAAAATTAAGCTATATAATAATTAAATAACCGCCCAGAGTCACTCTTTCAGTGAAATGGGTGGTGACTAAATTTGAAATATAAAACAAATAAGATTGTGTCGCCACACAACCCGGAAGCGCTGATCATCATCAGCGCTTCCGGGTTTTTGTGCGCTGCCGCAAGGACGGCACTTCCGGGTTTTCCCGCGGCGACGCACCAACGCCGGTTGGTGTGTCGCCGCGGGAAAAACTTTGGAAAGCCCTGCCATAGAACTCATTACGGAGACAGAAACAAAACTTTCTCTAAAACATCTGATTGTATTTATTGTTTGGCATATTGATGATTTTTGATATTGGTAATGATTGTCTTGTCTTTGCATGTTGCTGCTTGTGAGCCAGCTAGAGCTGAGTGATCGAAACAACAGAAAGCACAAAGGGAGATGCGGCAAAGTGGGCGGGGCCACATTAATGGCACCACACAGGCCCAAGACTGGGGAGGCTCCAGTGATAGTCTTAAAGTTTATGCTACAGAGGTTATCATCTAGTGTGTTCTAAAAGCTAACAAGCAAAATTTGGAGATATTATATACAGTATGTAATGTAGTAATTCTCATTGGCTAAAAGAAAAGCTATATAAAAATCTTCTGTCCAGTCTAGTGTCACTACTAAAGAAGGAAAAATTAGCTGGATAGTGCAGTAGAACATGAGTGATTCTTTCAACCTCTCCCCTGCCACATAGGATATATACTCATAATACTATTTTAAATATCTATTGACAGTCCAGAAGTTTCTTCCAATCCTTTTTTTTTCCACCCCACTAATTGGTGCTTCATTTTTCTCCTTCCTCCTCTGCCTGTCTCTCAACAGAAACACTCCCTTGAAGGCAGTTTAGCAGAAACAGAACGAAATTACTGTGACCAGCTCGCCCAAATACAGGTTCAGATCAGTAGTTTGGAAGAACAACTTGTGCAGGTCCGGTCAGATATGGAAAACCAAAACGCCGAATATCAGCAACTGTTAGGAATCAAGACACGTCTGGAAAAGGAGATTGAGACCTACCGCCGCCTATTAGATGGAGAAGGGGGGTAAGGAAGTTGCAGCGTATACAGTTGAAGAAAATGCATTCTTACATCAGAATAGAGTAAGACGTTTTGTAGCATCTGAAAGACATGTTTATTATGACATTTGCTTTCACAGTATATAAATATCACCCCACCATCAGATTAGTCTCAGAACAAATTCTGAAGCTCTGAGCCTGTAGCATGTTCCACATGACAATTTACATGATATACATGAATCACTTCCATTAAGTTCTGTAGGAAAACCCCTTCCAAAACAATTGAATCACAATAGGACTGATGATGATGATGATGATGATTTATTAGATTTAATATAGCCATTCACTCCAGTGGACTCTGGATGGCTTACAAAACATAATACTAAATTAAAACAATTAAAACATACACAAAACAAAACAGCCCAGACTAAAAACAACCATTAAGACAAAACACAACAGCCCCCCTCCCAACACATTAACTCCAGGCCAGGGACCAAAGCCAGGTTTTAAGGGCTTTTTGGTACCCCAGAGGAGAGGGCGTTGTCCGTATCTCAGGGGGGATGCTGTTCCAGAGGGTGGGGGCTGTGACAGAGAAGGCACACTTCCTAAGTCCCATAAGATGGCAACATTTAATAGAAGGGACCTGGAGCGCACCTATCTGCTCAAACATACCAAATGTACTGACATTACTTCTAAAATTTGGTCAGCGTGATGTTATTACTATCTTTAGCTATATGCTCAAAATCCAAGCACAACATACACAAGACGTCCTACCTTACAGGTGTTATACTTCACTCATCACCTGGCGCTGACCACAAAACAGCACTTGCACATTTTAAAACACACACAAATCCAGCTCTTCACCACCTTGGAAGATTAGTTGCTTTTCCTGAGCTGTAGATATGGTTGGGACAAATGCTCCAGCATATATCCTTGCCACGGTCCTCTCTACCCAACACATACTTCTCTCCAGAGAGGAGAAACATACCAAGGATCCCCTCCCTTCCTCAGAGGATCCCAAAAGAGTCTCTCTCCCAAAGTTAGCCCCCAGTCCTCCCATGATCAGACAGCTCCAGATAGCCTTTCCCCACTTTCATCTAATCTCAGCACAGATGTGCCCTAACAGCCTAATTTTCCTGCTATGTCCCCATAGCATGTTCCCTTCATCGTGTTCCCAATCCATTAGTGACACAGGCTTAGCTGTACTGTCAACCTTAGCTATACTGATGCTAAAATAGTAGGTTCCCCGTTCCTCCAACACCATCCAAGGCAGCCTCAAAGTGTAGAAAATCTGTTAGGCTTTGTTAGCTTAGACCAGTGTTTCTCAACCTTGGCAACTTGAAGAAGTGTAGACTTTAACTCCCAGAATTCCCCAGCCAGCATGGCTGGCTGGGGAATTCTGAAAGTTGAAGTCCACACATCTTCAAGCTGTGATTACAATTATTTAAAACAGAGGCAATGAAGGCAGGAAAGGGACCAGCAACAGGGACAGCCAGTGTCATGCTGATAGAGTTTTTTGGCAATTCAAAGATGAGTGGAGAAAATATAATCAGTGGGAATGAGCTTTAAGAGATGCCAGCACCGTGACATCCACATTTGGAAGTTGACAACGATGAGGGCAACACAGGGGAAAGACCAGATATTATAAAGCCCAATGCTTTGCAAATCCCATGGATGGTACTGAGGCAGAGCTGTGTATTTACAAAAAACAAATTCTTTCTTTACAGAGGTTATTCAACAACTATCTACAGTTCAGGGTCTTCTGGGAAAGGTAATGCATATATTTCTATAAAGTCTTGCTTCCAGTACTCACTTCCTGTTTCTTTCTTTCACATTAACAGCGCACTGCCTCTCCTGTCCCAATACCTTGCAACATTTTTGCAATTTCCCCTCTCATCTTGATGCTCCCTTTCCTTAATTCCAGGTCTGCTTTGTATGGAGGCTCCTATACAGGTGTCTTCTTTTTCCAAGCCATAGGCCCTGGGTGGGTGATGGAATTGCTGCTGTGTATGTTGGAGAGCATAAGGGGCGTGGTGGGTCAGTTGTCGATTGGAAGGTCGCAAGTTCGGAGGTTCGAATCCCTAGCCCCGCGTGACGGAGTAAGCTCCTGCACTCGCCCCAGCTCTTGCCAACCTAGCAATTCGAAAGCATGCAAATGCAAGTAGATGAATAGGTACCACTTCGGTGGGAAGGTAACAGCGTTCCGTGTGCGTCATGCCGGCCACATGACCGTGGAAGCGTCTTCGGACAACGCTGGCTCTTCGGCTAACAAACGGAGATGAGCACCGGCCCCTAGAGTCGGACACGACTGCACAAATGTGCGGGGGTAAACTTTATGTTGGAGAGCATGACTGCAAGGAAGCTGGGCATACAGGGGTAACCCCTGTGCTGGCATGACCACATCACTCTGCCTCACAACTTTAGAAGACCCTAACTTTCCCTATGGAAAGACAATGATATTAAGCTCTTACATATTGTAGAAATACCTTGTGCTTCCACCCCTCATCATTACCTAATGATAGATGCTTCTCGGCTGAATATTGAAGCTATGTGTAAAGGAATACGGTACAGAGTTGGCCATGAGCATACTAAAGGAATGGACAAGCAATTAAGGGGGTATTTGTAGAAAAAATTACATGAGAAAGAAATTCAAAATAATCCTGCCTTGATTTTGTTTAGTATAAGGTGGGACAGAGAGAACCTTGAACAGGTTTTCAACGTTGTGTTATTCTATCTTATTACAATAAAGAGCATTTAACTTTGCCATGCCTCTTTCCTGACCTGGCCCACCTTGAAGGGCTGACAGTATGATACCTGTTCCATATGCCTGAGACTTATGGGAAGACTGCAGGTTTGCTCATGTTAATGTGTTTTGTTTTCGTATTTTAACTACTCACCCTCATTATTAATGCAATAACCAAAACTTATTTTCTTAGTGTTGAATTAAATATTGGCTGTGTTAACACATGACACTGAGTCATGGTTCTTTTTCACCACGACTTGTGGAACAGAACATATTGACCTGATCCACACATAACACTAAATAAAAAACATAAAAAGTACATATTATATCTTAAAGTAATATATGAACCTAGCCAAAATCAGAAGGATCCAATTCAAACCAGACATGGAATGGATTTTTTTTAAATATAGTGTGACACCTATCCTTACTTGCATTTTTCTATAGCTGTTTTCCTCCCCAGTGGGCTTATTTCCACTTACAGATTCTCGTAGGGAGAAAGACAGTGGTGGTGATGCAATTTTTAATGTTGAGGCACATCTCTGGAGGTAACCTTCATGATGACTAATAGCTACTGATACCTTTCATGACAGCCTTATTCTCCCATTCCTCCACAAAATCAAGAGGAACTGGCAACTCAGGTCTTATTCATAAGTCTGCTCATTATCACATCTTGCTAGGAGAATTAATCTGATGTTTGATAATGGTCTATTTTTATAGAGCGTAAAATAAGCATAATATGCAAAATAATAATGGCATGTCAGAATCTTGAGCACCCATATGATTTGCTGTATATATTTCATTTCAGAGTCAACAAAAACCAGAATGGTTAAGACAATCGTAGAAGAAATGGTGGATGGCAGAATTGTTTCATCTCAAATCAAATCAGTTGAAGAGAAGCCATCTAAATAAATACAAAATTGCAAAAATAACCTTTTCATTTCATAAACATTCTAACACAGAAGCAAGAAAAAGCATCTTCAAGAGCTAGGCTTAGAAATCATTCTTTTTTTTAAGAAGTTTTTTCTTTGAAAATTTCTCATCTCTATCTGCTTTTCTTTATGCACGCCCCTAAAGTGCACCTTAAATTGTGTTTTCTTTTAGCTTGAGTAGTTTAATAAACTTTTTCACTATTTGCAAGTTACAAAAATGTTGTTGTGCTCATTGTCAATATTCTCCTCTTCAGTCTCCAATCATGTTCTATTCACAGCATTTTATCAGAATGGGTTTATTTCAATAAGTATAGATATGCTCTGCATTTTAGGCATTCCTATAAATAGCAGCCTCTACTGCTAATTCTTTACTTTCTATTGCTACATTTAATGTGCAAAAAAGATTTTGGGGGATTCTAATACAAGGAGTGTTGAATAGTAAACACTCTGTTTTTACCTTACAGCAGAGATGCATAAGTTTTTCAGGACAAGAATTTGAGGGGTAGGTTAGGAGCCATATCTCCCCCCCCCAAAAAAAAAAAAAAAAGTGGAACTGGCTGGAGAAAAAGTGGGCAGTGAAACAAGCTGTATTTGACTTAATGTATGTTAACTGAGCATTAAATTGAGTTGACATTATTACTCCCCATGTATTACCTTCTATTATAGAAAAGAAATACAACTTGGTGGCAACTTTTAGATGCACCTCTATCCTATGAAGTGACATGCCCTAACTTTTGCTTGTGCAATCAAGTATCTGTTCAGTAATAGTGCCATCTGATGTGTGATCTCAAGCTCAATTAACCTGTCTCTTTGTAGAAGAGAGAAGCAATTAGAGACTCTGCAACAAGATCAAACAATGCAATTTAAGTCACTGTTGCATATCTTGCCATGCAACTTCTTTCTTAAATGCCATTTAAGTCACCGTTGCACATCTTGCCATGCAACATCTTAATCTGGTGTCCTCCATATGTGGTGAGAATCCTCAGAATTTGTATCTGCAGGGAATCTAGTTCGAAAAGTTGCCATACATTTTTTTCCACATGAAGTTAAGATCCAAGTTATTGCAATTGCTAGCATGAAACATTTATTAGAGTAGGACTTTACCTACTCTATTTGTGTAAATAAGGTGAAAAAGTACAAAGTCTAAAACACTAATACAAATATAACACAAAGGCAGCACCAGAATGAAATAAAACCCTACATTCATTAATCTCCAGATTACAGGAGGGAGTAGCTAATAACATTCCCATCTCCAAGGCCTGTTGAAAAAGCCAGCTTTTGATGGCCTTTCTGAAACCCAGAAGGTCCAGATCTCAGGGGAATACTATTCAAAGAAGGGGGGCAGCAATTGAAAAAAACCTGCCTCTGAAGCTAACAATGTGAGCCTTTGTTGTTTATTCGTTCAGTCGCTTCCGACTCTTCGTGACTTCATGGACCAGCCCACGCCAGAGCTTCCTGTCGGCCGTCACCATCCCCAGCTCCCCATGGTTGAGTCTGTCACCTCCAGAATATCATCCATCCATCTTGCCCTTGGTCGGCCCCTCTTCCTTTTGCCTTCCACTTTCCCTAGCATCAGCTTCTTCTCCAGGGTATCCTGTCTTCTCATTATGTGGCCAAAGTACTTCAGTTTTGCCTTTAATATCATTCCCTCAAGTGAGCAGTCTGGCTTTATTTCCTGGAGTATGGACTGGTTTGATCTTCTTGCAGTCCAAGGCACTCTCAGAATTTTCCTCCAACACCACAGTTCAAAAGCATCTATCTTCCTTCGCTCAGCCTTCCTTATGGTTCAGCTCTCACAGCCATAGGTTACTACAGGGAATACCATTGCTTTAACTATGCAGACCTTTGTTGTCAGTGTGATGTCTCTGCTCTTAACTATTTTATCAAGATTTGCCATTGCTCTCCTCCCAAGAAGTAGACGTCTTCTGATTTCCTGGCTGCAGTCAGCATCTGCAGTAATCTTTGCGCCTAGAAATACAAAGTCTGTCACTGCCTCCACTTTTTCTCCCTCTATTTGCCAGTTATCAATCAAGCTGGTTGCCATAATCTTGGTTTTTTTGAGGTTTAACTGCAACCCAGCTTTTGCACTTTCTTCTTTCACCTTCGTCATAAGGCTCCTCAACTCCTCCTCGCTTTCAGCCATCAAAGTGGTATCATCTGCATATCTAAGATTGTTAATGTTTCTTCCAGCGATTTTAACTCCAGCCTTGGATTCCTCAAGCCCAGCACGTCGCATGATGTGTTCTGCATACAGGTTGAATAGGTAGGGTGAGAGTATACAGCCCTGCCGTACGCCTTTCCCAATCTTAAACCAGTCCGTTGTTCCGTGCTCTGTTCTTACCGTTGCTACTTGCTTGTTATACAGATTCCTCAGGAGGCAGACAAGATTACTTGGTATCCCCATACCACCAAGAACTTGCCACAATTTGTTATGATCCACACAGTCAAAGGCTTTAGAATAGTCAATAAAACAAAAATAGATGTTTTTCTGAAACTCCCTGGCTTTCTCCATTATCCAGCGGATATTGGCAATTTGGTCTCTAGTTCCTCTGCCTTTTCTAAACCCAGCTTGTACATCTGGCAATTCTCGCTCCATGAATTGCTGGAGTCTACCTTGCAAGATCTTGAGCATTACCTTACTGGCATGTGAAATAACTGCCACTGTTCGATAGTTTGAACATTCTTTAGTGCTTCCCTTTTTTGGTATGGGGATATAAGTTGATTTTTTCCAATCTGATGGCCATTCTTGTGTTTTCCAAATTTGCTGGCATATGGCATGCATCACCTTGACAGCATCATCTTGCAAGATTTTAAACAGTTCAGCTGGGATACCGTCGTCTCCTGCTGCCTTGTTATTAGCAATGCTTCTTAAGGCCCATTCAACCTCACTCTTCAGGATGTCTGGCTCTAACTCACTGACCACACCGTCAAAGCTATCTCCAATATTATTATCCTTCCTATACAGATCTTCCGTATATTCTTGCCACCTTTTCTTGATCTCTTCTGCTTCTGTTAGGTCCTTGCCATCTTTGTTTTTGATCATACCCATTTTTGCCTGGAATTTACCTCCGATGTTTCTAATTTTCTGGAAGAGGTCTCTTTTCCTTCCTATTCTATTGTCTTCTTCCACTTCCGCACATTGCTTGTTTAAAAATAATTCCTTATCTCTCCTGGCTAACCTCTGGAATTTTGCATTTAATTGGGCATATCTCCCCCTATCACTGTTGCCTTTTGCTTTCCTTCTTTCTTGGGCTACTTCCAGTGTCTCAGCAGACAGCCATCTTGCCTTCTTGGTTTTCTTTTTCTTTGGGACGTTTTTTGTTGCCGCCTCCTGAACAATGTTGCGAACTTCTGTCCATAGTTCTTCCGGGACCCTATCTACTAAATCTAGCCCCTTAAATCTATTCTTCACCTCCACTGCATATTCCTTAGGAATATTAGTGAGCTCATATCTAACTGATCTGTGGGTCTTCCCTATTCTCTTTAGTCTGATTCTAAATTTTGCAATAAGAAGTTCGTGATCTGAACTACAGTCAGCTACAGGTCTTGTTTTTACCGACTGTATAGATGTCCGCCACCTTTGGCTGCAAAAGATGTAGTCAATCTGATTTCGGTGTCGACCATCTGGTGAAGTCCATGTATAAAGTCGTCTTTTAGGTTGTTGGAAGAGAGTGTTTGTTATGCACAGTGAGCTGTCTTGGCAAAATTCTATCAGCCTATGTCCTGCTTCATTTTGTTCTCCCAGACCATGCTTGCCTGTAATTCCAGGTGTCGTCTGACTACCCACCTTAGCATTCCAGTCTCCTGTAATGAAAATAACATCTCTTTTTGGTGTATTATCCAGTAGGTGCTGCAGATCCTCATAGAACTGATCTACTTCTGCTTCTTCAGCATCTGTGGTTGGGGCGTATATTTGGATCACTGTGATGTTAAATGGCTTACCCTGAATTCGAATTGAGATCATTCTATCGTTTTTTGGATTGTATCCAAGCACTGCTTTAGCCACTTTATTATTAATTATGAAGGCTACTCCATTTCTTCTGTGGTCCTCTTGTCCACAGTAGTAGATCTGGTGGTCATCTGATGTGAAGTGGCCCATTCCAGTCCATTTCAGTTCACTGACACCTAAAATGTCTATATTTAATCTTGACATCTCACCAATAACCACATCCAATTTGCCCTGGCTCATAGATCTTACATTCCAGGTTCCTATGGTGTGTTGATCTTTAGAACATCGGATTCGTCGTTCACCACCAGCACCGTCGGCCGCTAGCCGTCCTTTCGGCTTTGAGCTAGCTGCGTCATCACATCTGGGGCTAGTTGAACTTATCCTCTGTTCCTCCCCAGTAGCATTTTGACCATCTTCCGACCTGGGAGTCCCATCTTCCGATGGTTTACCGACATATCTCTGGTTGTACTGATCCATTTAGTTTTCACGGCAAGAATACTGGGGTGGGTTGCCATTACCTTCCCCAGGGATCGTATTTAGTCTGACCTCTCTGCCACGACCTTCCCATCTTGGGTGTCCCTTCACGGTTTAGCTCATGGTTTCATTGAAGTGCTCAAGCTCCAGCACCACGACAAGGTAACGATCTCCTTTGCTGGAGATTTTACAGGATCTTATTGGAAGGGCAGAACTAATTCCTTCCTATGCAAGGAATGGCTTTAAAAGGGACAACCGGCACCTTGAATTCTAGTCAGTGAAGCTCTCAAAGCAGTGTCACATGGGCATCACTGTATGAGCTGCCACTTTCTGGACCAGCTGTAGCTTCAGGATGGTTTTAAATGGCAGCTCCACATGAAGCATGTTGCAATAATCCAGATGCAAGGTGAATAAGCCACGTGAAAGTAAGAGAAGGCGGTCCCGTTCCAAGAAGGGTTGTAACTAGGCTAACCATATTTCCTTGAGGCAAAAACATTGCCGGACAAAGTGGGCGTGCGGGCGTGCATGGGGTGCGTGCGGGGGCGTGCAGGCATGCGGGGGGGCGGGGCACGAGAGCATTTTGCTGGGAAACTTTCAAAAACGGGACAAAATTGAGATTTTTACTATAATGATGGAATGCTCCAGAAATGGTGAAATAACAGGACAGTCCCATTCAAAATGGGACATATGGTCAGCCTAGTTGTAACTGTTGCACCAGATTGACAGGCATCTCTGGAAACACATGCAAATATGCAACACAGTCACATTAGGGACCTGTAAATGATGGTTCTCACTGCTGTGGTAAATGCCAGTATGCCCATACTAATTGCTACCACCTCATCTACAAATTATCCCTAATGTGAAATATTATGCATATAAGAAGTAACACTTCAGCAAAGCCTTGTAGCTTTTTACAATATATGGCATTAATGTAACCGCTTAGCTCAGCAATAGACATGGAACACAAATATTTCAGCTGCAAAGCTACACATTCTTAACACCGAACACAACAGAATTTAATTTTGAATAGACACAAACGAGATTGCATTGTCAAAGCTTGGTAATCAATAAAAATTCTGGCCTTCCCATAGTAACCTTTACAGCACAAGCCACACAACTACAGCACAGGAAGAAGAAATGATAACTGTTCCAAAGTTACTGTATCTTCACTTCAAAACAGCCCAAGAAAACACTCTTGAGACATGATTTGGTGGCACTGGGAACAACATTCATAGAGCAAGATTATTATATCCTGAAGAAATATCTCATTGTCTGTTCAAGGGGGCAAAGTTACTTAGAAATGATTTGCTCTCCGGGAGAAAGTCTGAAATAAGTATTAATATTTTTGTGTGGGATATGCTGGCTTATGGGGCAAGGCGCAGAGTAAACAAACAGAGTACAGTGTTTAGGGCTAAAAGTGTTTACTTGTAGCATAAGGCAATAAATGCATATAGAGTTACATTATTGCAAAAAGAAAAACAAACCTATAAGCAGAGTTTCGTTCCTTGGTTCCATCAGCAGATGTGAAAAACGCCATGGCCTACAAAGACAGCCAGGCGTGTATAGGCTATACACAGGAACAGATTACATACAGAAACATGGCAACAAGACCAGAAGTCAAGAAGCATAGAACACCATTTTGCATGGTTAGATATTCAGTTCTTCCAGCTTTCTGATTGACTGGAAGTTAGGTGTGACACACACCAGGCCTAAAGCATAGGCCATAGCAGTGCTGCATCTCAGCAGGCATGTGACTCCCCCCTCCCTGCTCCACACAGAGCAAGACTTCCCACAGAGGAAATCAGCAGACATTATTCCCATGAGAATGTGTAGGCACTAGCCATAACATTGCACACGTGATAGTTGTTATCAGGCCACCTGCACTGCACGTCACCACGAGAACAGAGCAGAATAATAGTAAACATAAAAATTACACAGTGAAGAAAGCTATTTGATTTTTTTATACAGAAAACCTCGACATTTTGAGGACCATATTTTAAACATGTGAAGTTGGCAAATTTGAAGTAATGATTAAAAGACCAGTTTATCCTGCAATATGCTTAATTTGCTTTTGCCTGTCTAAACAAAACAAAAATGTTTCTTGGAAACATAATTCAGCTTAAAAATCAGAAGACTGCAAAAAAAATTAATACGAGTACCTTACTTGCTTCCTTGCTTCATCTATTTGTGCTTGTCTATATTTAAGCTCCTCTCAAATTCTATTGCAGCTAGCAGTTGTCAGAACACTCACAGAGCAAGAAAAGTAGATTTATGTAATTAATTAATTATGAACATGCTGCCTACTCAACAGACTCTAGATATTTCTCAATGTTCCTAAAATGTGCGTGAACGGTACAAAAATGAGTTTCACATCCATATATTAATCTGCTTAACAATTACTATGTAAAACACAGAATTCCTGGCAATACTAGATCCTGAGGCATCAAGTGATGAGAAGCTAAGATTATGAGACGTGGAAATGTATCTGGTCATGCTACTGGAGTGGATGAAGACTAGAACTCAGTACTGTACCAGGAGGAACAGAGTCTCCACCCATGGTATAGGGCCGTGCTTCTCAATCTCAACAACGTTAAGATGTGTGGACTGGCTGGGGGATTCTGGGAGTTGAAGTCCGCACATCTTAAACTTGCTGAGATTGAGAAACATTGGTATAGGGTGACCGCTTTCTAGTTTTGTATAGACTGGAGGCTAGCTTGTGTAAGAGCATGCTTTATTTTCTGTACTATTAATTCTGCTCAATCACAGTGCCCCCCAAATTTATCACTGAATTTACACAGCACTATAAGCGTCTTCGGACAGCGCTGGCTCTTCAGCTAACAAACGGAGATGAGCACCGGCCCCTAGAGTTGGACACGACTGCACAACTGTGCGGGGGGAACCTTTACCTTTATTGCATTTCTGCAGCACTTATTAGTTAGCCATCAGATTTTTGTGGCAGCCACATTGCCTTCTACAGAGTAAAGTAGGTGCATGGGGATAGGGAATTGAATCTTCTCTTCCCAACAGTATCTTCCCATTTCTGTTGTTAGAATCCTAGTGGAAGTGACATTGTGAGACAGAGGGGGGGATATTTTACACACATACCACACTCCTAAAAATGCCCCCCTTCATATACTGTGAAACAGAGGCAGTTTTAAATAAACAGATCTCTTATTGCCATCACATGGGATTTAAACTCCTGAACCCATGCCATGCATGGAAACAAGAAAGATCTGCAAAACTTCATATAAAAGGACTCTCAGATGCAAAAATAAAGACAAATTCTGGAAAAACTCACATCTGACTTCAAATGAAATCCAGGAAACTTGGGTTTGGGTTATATGCAAGGAACAATGAAATGCTAGAGAGCAGTAGTAAGATTTTAGAATCTATAGCTTGAATCATGTCAACTGGATTTCTATTTTCTCAGTGGAAACGTTTCGCTCCTTATCCGTTTCCACTGAGAAAATAGAAATCCAGTTGACATGATTCAAGCTACAGACTGTTCCACCTGGATGACTGAGAGCATTCATCAAGATAAGATTTTAGAAGACAGAGCTGTGGGTAACCCTGCATTCATTAACTTAATTTGTTGCTTTCAAATTTATTTATTTATTTATTTATTAATCATATTTATACCCCGCCTATCCCCTCCCTATCAGAGGACTCTAGGCAGCTTACAACATTACAATTTCATATATTATACATTTCATATATATTATAATCGTGCGCTAAGGGAGAGGGGTAAGGGAACCGACTCTTCTTCTGAAGGTATTGGACTACATGTCCCAGAATACCTCGCTTCCGAGTCGGCTGCTGACGTCCTGGATGTTGCTGATCGGGTTCCGTCGTCTTCTGCCGCCATTCACAGGATTCCCGGGATCTTCTTCGTTCCGAGGGCGACCCTCGACAGGACGCCGGCAAATTTTCCCACTTTAAGGTGGTACCCATTTATCTACTTGCATTTAGCTTTCGAACTGCTGGGTTGACAGGAGCTGGGGCAAGTGACGAGAGCTCACTTCGCCACGCGGGGATTTGAACTGCCAACCATCAGACCAGCAGTCTTACAGCTCAGCGGTTTAACCCGCTGAGCTACCACGCCCACAAATGTCCTAGAAGACCCTGTCCCACAATGAAACTTGAAAAGACTTAATGGCCCAGCCAGCCAGCATCTATTTGGGATGGAGCTGGGAGCAACTAGTAACTTAAATTTTGTTTGAAGCAACAAAACTTGGGACAAACCATGAGCAACTGAACACGTTTCTGGAGAAACAAGCAAATGTTGGCTTTGTATAAATTATTTGCTCACCTAATTAAAAATACTTTGGTGCCAAATTGTTCAGTTAAGTTTGTCAAATTACATGTTCTAAGGAAAGGTTTGCAATTTCAGTAGCATGTATGTTTTAATGTGCCAATACCGCTCCCTAGTGAATTTACAGAAATGCAATAGCTAAAATTCTCTTCCCTCCCTTGCTCTAGGCTTTTTCTCACAGTACAGCCATCCACTTTAAAGAATTATGCTCTGGCTAGATGCCAAGCATTCAGCTTAATCTATAGTGATTAAGGTATTATACTATCAACACTTGAGTCAGAACATGGCTTAGCTGCTCTTATCAAAGAAAGTTACTAGGTATATTTGATTACTGTTAATTTCTCTCGGTGAGTACACACACACACACACAAACATATGTAAACCCTGAATTCAGCAAAAGGAAAACAATCTTTAAAAGAGATGGGATCCAACTACTGTATAGATCAATTCAACATATATTTAATAATGTGAGCTTACAACTGTCCAGTCTGGGTTTTTTGTTCTGCCCCAAAAGCAACCCCATCACTATGGACCCAGCTGATTCAAGATGTGATCCAGATTTTCTCTCCAAAAATCATCCTTGCCCCAAATAAAACAACTGTGGACAGAGGTGGCTATATTCTGTGCTATAGTGATAGCACTCAGAAACTGTTGAGTTTGAACATAATACAGGCATGCTTAATTTCTGCTGTGAATAAGCTTGTGTCCTGGATATTTTACGCTCTAACACTGTCCTCCTCCACCTCCTCTTCTTCTTCTGTCTATGACAATAAATTCTTTAATTAAAAAAAGTTATGAACAGATATACTTGTATTCTATACAGGATAGTTTAATCATACTTCTCATTTGAAGAATTTTCTCTTCACAGCTGTGGCTGAGTACATAGAAAAGGGTGCGGATTGACATACTTAAAATTAAGAGATCCTTGCTGGAAATGGGTGCAACAAACAGGAAAAAGACGATTTCTATTACAGTATTCATTTTAAAGCTAGAAATAATTTTTGGATTCAGTTACCTGGAAAAGTAAAGCCAGGCAATTCCAAAGTCACACTTTAATATACTACATATACATTAAGGAAACTTATTAAGAAAATATGTCACCCTAATTAAAGTTTCTAGATGTGCTATGTTTTAACCAATATTCCTTACTTCACAGAATACTCCCAAATGAAATGTGACACCCCATATGAAATAAAGACAAAGCAGATTTAACTCAAAGGTGCTATATGAAAATCTGTAAAGAAAATGGGGAATGTATCATTTCATTGCACAGAAACATACTGATTTTGGAAGGAAGGTTCTGTCTACAGAATTCCTCCAAATGACATAAGATAATGACATTTTGGGACTCCCAACTGTGGTTCCTCTCAGTTTCTGGAATTCTGAACTGGCACTTCTGAACTCAAGATACTAATTTGTGAGCTACTCAGATTTCCACACCTGTTTATGGCACCACAGTGAACACATATGACTTCAGCAGCTTGAGACACAAGATAAGAAAAATATATAGCCTATATTGTTTCCACAGATCCCAGTCAGCTATGTAGGTTGGGTGGGGAAACTACCACAGGCGTCATGCTACCTCAGAGGAAGATCTAGAGTTGCTTGAGGTAGAAGACTGTGAGCAGCCAGCTACTGAAGCAGAAAACAGGATTTCTATTCTCTTGAGGAAAGTCCTTTCAGACTGATTTCATCAGGCTGTAAAGACTTTTCTTCTGATTCAGTTGATCCACCGCCCAGCCTTAAGGAACAATTGGTTAACAGAAAGTGCAAACTCAGGTGACAGTCAAGTAAAGGACAGACTATCAGAGAAACAGAACTTCATGTTCATGAGTAAGTCATTTAAATGAGCAGAAAAACTTGGCTACCTGATAATTGAGCCTTGAATGGGGCTCCAGGAATTCAAGCCTTAAACAGCCTTCAATTACTGTCTCCTGGAGCAACATCTGTGTACTAGGTCTATCTGTTGCTCATACTTCACTCTCCACCTGTTATTCTGATGAATTTGCTGTTTCAATTGGAGTCTCTTCTAACTGCTTGTTACCCTAATTCAGCATGACTGCTATTTTAGGCTCGGTTTCTGCTAAACCAGTCAACCTTCATCCTAAACAGGACGTGGCATATTCTGGATATTTGAAGTGCAATCTTCAACTTCAACTTTCTATCCTACTTAACAAGCATTCTCAGGGAAAATTTAGCGCAGTGTTTCTCAACCTTGGCAACTTTAAAATGTGTGGACTTCAACTCCCAGAATCCCCCAGCCAGCAAGCTTTCCAATCCCCCCTCCCCCCATATGGAAACAGAAACCTTCATTTGTAAAGGTTTATGCTTCCTGTTTAAAATTCCAAGATAGTGGACCGTATTACCCCAAGGAGAACAAGATAATGAAAATGCTGTAACATTTCATGTCTTTCCAAAATATTCTTCCAGCAGCAGGGAGATAGAGTAAATGGCCAATTGTTGCAATGTCTTGAGCAAAAGAGAATACAATCCTCTCCTGTGGTCCCATGAGGGCATGACTTTGGGGAAGTTCCCCAAACCCCACGCAACAGAATGAGTGGGAGGAAACGTGCCAACCCAGGCAAGTTGATTGCCAACCCAGGCAAGTTGATTGCCAACCCAGGCAAGTTGATTGCTACATTTTAAAGTGAAGCAGCACCTATTACTGTTTACACTACCTGTCAGGCCTTTACTCCACAGACCGCAGAAGAACAAATTCTCAAATGAGAAAATGTGACTGCAAGGCAAACACTGAGGTCCTCCACTCTTTACTCTGTGAATGAGCAAAGGAGGTTCAGAAGGTAATATAACAAATTAATGTCACCTGAAGATTTGCTCTGGGAATAGGAAGAGTTGTGCCTAGGACAAGGGAAAGAATTACTCACCTACAACTGCAATATCATAATTAATTTCTGACTTTGTTCCTCCCTACTCCACCCTGAGCATAACAAACACCCTTGGGGCACCAAACTGCAAATGGACACAGGTTGAATTAAATGCTAATGGGGGGGGGAGGAGGAGGAGAAAACCAGTCGTAGCTTACATGTGCTGAGAAGACAAAAAAATATATATTTCGCCAGAGGTAGGAGGAATTACGGAAGCAACACCCTAATGATCCTATACGGTATAAAAGACAGAGGAAACTGCCCCGTTAGCATACTCTCTGCCTGCCCTTTGACTCTGCCTGTTATATTTCAGCAATTTCAGATCACTGAGCTGCAATGTCTCTTCGAATTTCTACTGCGTCTAGGAAGATTTCTTCCTATGAAGGAGGTGCTAAGATGTCAGGCATTGGTGGAGGCAGTCTGTATGGCTATGGTGGGGGTTCTATGATAGGGCTGGGCAGTAGCTATGGAGGGGGTCTATGCAGTGGTTTTGGTGGATCTGGATTTGGGGGGGGTGGCACCAGCTATAGTGCTGGTGCTGGCTTTGGCAGTGCCTCTGCGGCAGGTGGTGGTTACGGAGCAAGCTATCGCTCCGGCTCATCTGTTATCGCGGGTGGGGGCTATGGAGTTAGTGATAGTGTCTTCTTGGCTGGTGCGGAAAAGGAAACCATGCAGAATTTAAATAGCCGCCTGGCAAACTACCTGGAAAAGGTGCGCTCCCTGGAGGAGGCCAACACTGAGCTTGAGCGTAAAATTCGCCACTGGTATGAGAAAAATGGGCCTGGGGCACCTGGAGTGACCCGTGATTACAGCAAGTATCATCATATAATTGAAGATCTCCGCAACCAGGTAAGAAAACCAACATTCTCTAAGATGCTGTCTATTCCTTGAATAGAAACATCTCTTGGAAAACCTCACTGAAACTATTGGAACCTACACAAAATATGAGTTCCTGTGTGTAGCCTCTTGTGCAGCCAACATTGTCCCTGATTTCTACAAGAATACAAAATAAATTAAGGATTCTATCTTTGCCTATACTGCAATGGGTGTCTCAGATGACAGCTTATATCTCTTATCAAGTGCTTAACGTGTCTACTAAAGATATCCCAAAATATCTAACATGAATGGGAGTGGGGGGAGAATTCCAGTTCAACAGAAAAAAAAATCTTATCTCAATGGAACCATTTAATTAGTTGAATTAAACTGTCTTAGGTTCAAAGCACTCTAGATTGGGTTGTCCAATTGGTTAGAACTCCAAATGAATCCCATGTAAAATTGTTGATGCTTATACACAATAATTTAAGGGAAGCACTTGAATTTAAACAGAATTGATCATGTTTTCATAAATGTATAGATCATGTGACAAAAATAAAAGTGCAATTATTTATTAATTAAAAACAAACTTTGTTGCCTACCTTTATACTTCATATTTGACGTAGGAAAAGATTTTAAGCAATATATTAATACAGTAGTTTGGAAAAAATAAGGTACAATTCTATACACACTTAGCTGTGGGTTAGGGCTGTTGAATGGATTGTTTCTATTCAGAGCAAATAAATAAAATTGCACTTCAAGATATTATTTTTCTCTAGCACATTCTCTAGTAGCAATCCCTCATTATATAAAATATATTAGTAAAAAATAACTAAACAGTACTGCACTCGCCCCAGCTGTTGCCAACCTAGCAATTCGAAAGCATGCAAATGCAAGTAGATGAATAGGTACCACTTTGGTGGGTAGGTAACAGCGTTCCACGTGCGTCATGCAGCCACATGACCGTGGAAGCATCTTCGGACAACGCTGGCTCTTCGGCTAACAAACAGAGATGAGCACTGGCCGCTAGAGTTGGACACGACTGCACAAATGTGCAGGGGGAACCTTTACCTTTTTTATTTTCTACTAGTACATGCACTTACTATTGGTTTGTAAAATAAATGTTGTTCTTTTCAGATTGTGAATGTGACCATTGAGAATGCCAATGTAGTCTTACAGATTGACAATGCCAGGCTTGCTGCTGATGATTTCCGAATGAAGTAAGTTGAATACATTTTTCAGTTTTGAAACTCCTGAAGAATGTAGTTATTTGCACCTTTTCCCATCTTCTAGAAATACTGGGCCATTAAGAGCATACAGGCCAGTGTAAAATTTAAAATCCCCTTCCCCACTTTAATGTTCTCCACACTATGAGTTAGATCTATTTTAAGTCATAATTAGAAAAGATCCACTGAAATTAATTAGACTTGATTTAGTAGAACTTTTTTTCCAAGTCAGTTGAAGTATGGTGCCATCTTTGTATGTCTTCAATTGGTAACCATTAAGTTCTGCGAAACTGGGAATCCTCAGCTATGTACAGAGAGAAATATAACCTTATATGATATCAAAGAGGGAAATATAAGGCTATAGTATCATATCTAGTATTCAGCTCTATCACCATTATATTAACTGTATTAACACAACTGTTCTTTTAAAAAAAAATCAGTGCGAAGATTCATGATTGCATATACACTACAGATGATATGGTTTACAAGTCTTACTTCTCAGGGGTCCATATCAACACCTTTACTGACTCTTACTATGTATCTGCTATAATAACTTGAACAACAACAAATCCCAGCAAGTCATACAATCCAATCTCTTGAAAAGCATGCTGTCCTTTCCTGTTGATCATTCAACCTTTGTTTGGAAAGGACTTTTTTCCAAGATTGTAAGCAGCTTGTTCTGTTTCTAAACCACTAAGTATTGGGACAGAATTAGTGGAACCAATATGTTGCGATGTAGTGTCTCTATTCAGTCAGACATAACCTCTTGAATATATTGCATTCTATTCTCCATCTTTTTTTTTTCATTTCACCTCCACATATCAGCAATACATTCTCATGCACTTTCCATATTGGGTTGTTTGTAGGGGAATATCCTAAAAATTTAAATTATTTTATACTTCTGCAAATAGTTCTGTTCTTAGGAGCCTGGTGATACTTTTTGTGTGTGCATGTGTATAAAATTATATTTTGCCCAAAGAACAGTACTATTAGGATATATAATATTTCCTGTTTAAAGCATTTTACTACTTCTAAAACTGGGGATCTCCTGAACTTTGTGAGATGGGAAGCAGGGAGATATTACTCAACACTGAGCTTGGGTTCTAAAATAAACTAATTTATAGACATTCATAAAGAAAAAGTTTCCCTTCCCTTCATCCTTTTCCTTTCAGCAGCTTCCAATTAACAAGAGTGACTTTTCAGGGGCACCAGAAGCTGTACTAGGAAGAAGCAAGAAGGAAATTTTCCTTCTGTGAACTTCCTTAAATTAGCTTACATTAAGTTCCAAGTCAATATTTTTAATTTGCAAAGTGCTTTCCAGTTCTGATTGACTTTTCATTGCTAAATGGAGCTGTTTGCTTACATTTTTTAATACCTTCACGTATTTCCCCCAGATTTGAAAATGAGCTCTTCCTTCGCCAGAGTGTTGAAGGAGACATCAATGGTCTTCGCAGAGTACTTGATGATCTTACCATGAATCGCTCTGACCTAGAAGCACAGCTTGAAAGTCTCACAGAGGAACTGGCATATCTTAAGAAGAATCATGAGGAGGTAAAGGACTTCTTTGGTTTCCATCCTAATCCATAGAACTGACTGCATGGATATCAAATGCAACAAAAAGGGAACCTGAATGTTGTTGAGTCTCTTTATCAACATACTAAACCAACCTTTTCCAACTTAGAGTTGTAACCTTCCAAATATGAGATTACAATCCTCAAACTCTTTGCCAGTGCTGGTTGGGAATTCTAGGAGTACCAATCGAAGAGAACATTTGTAGCTCAGGGTTGAACTGTGGAGTCCTTGGTGCTCTCTGAGCCTTGTTTTCTTGCAGATGTTTCATTGCCAGGCTAGGCAACATCTTCAGTGCGAAAAGGGAGTCCCACTCCCTTTTCACACTGAAGATATTGCTTAGTCTGGCAATGAAATGTCTGCAAGAAAACAACAAGGCTCAGAGAGCACCAAGGACTCCACAATTCTAGGGAGTTGTAGTCTAAGACACCTGGAGAATCCCAAACTGGAGACAATGCAGATAACTTACAATTTAGCATAATATCTGAATTAGGACACTGGGAGCCTGCAGAATGCAGGATAGGTATCTAGTGCTGTCCATAGAATGTTCAGTTGGGACATGGGAAGACTCCAATTTGAATTCTCACCCATGACACTTACTTGGTAACCATAGTAAGTAGTTTTCAGTCCATCATCCCCAAACGTATCTCTGACTATTCAGCTTGAATGGTTCACCTAAACCCTCAACAAAGTAAGTGTATTTAAATAGAATACTAGTGCTAACATAACTTTTGATCATCATTCATCGATTAGACTGGTTTATTTTAACAGAGATTGTACCATTGCATGTAATAGCATCAATGAAAAGAGAGCAGTTCTGTCATTTTCCTTCAGTCTTTAATCACATTTGTTATAACATTATGAAAAAGACCACCTGAGCAGGAAAAAAAATCTATATTAAAGAATCCAGCTGAACTGTCAGCAGATAATACTCTATCAAAATTAAGGAGTTTAGTTGTGTCATAATTTAATTAGTAGTGTACTATCATCTGCTGCCAGTGTGATACAAAATTATTTCCCAAGACAGATTGGGGCTGGGCTTTGTAGCTTGGACTGTAAATTCCTCCAAGTATCAATTAGCAGATCGTTATCTTATACTTTCAAATAAAGCTGGAATATTTAGGCCATTCCCAGAGGACAAGCACAGCCATCATCAAAATCTGGCAAACACTGGGTTAAAAGCACTCCGATGAGTCTCCATATGTCTAACTTCAACGTTTCATAGCAATTTTTAATTGGAGGGATAAGGCTGGGGTGTGTTGCTAAACAAACTATTGACTTAACACCTTTACTCAATCTGCCTGGTCAAAGACAATTCTTTCTACCTTTTCATTGGTTTTTCTTCCCAGCACATTTGAGTATACATGGATCCTGAATTAATAGGAATCGTTTCACATGCACCCCACCCAGAAAGCAAATCTAAAAACGTCCATGCAGTCCTCTCACTGTCCCTGATCCAGCTATTTGTTACTACGGATAAAATAATACCCTTTTCAACCTAGGCAGCCAGTTGTTTGAAAGGTAAAGTAGGTGGTTTACTTCATACAAAGCAGGTTTTGCATGCAGAAACCCAAAGGGGCAGAAATTGTTATGAATTCCCTTAACAAGCATAGCATGGGAATGTCCCAAGGCTGAAATGGTTATGAGCTGAGGCAAGTTACTAGGGAAAAACCAGATTGTCTGCAGTTCAAAAAAAAGCCACATTGGTACTGAAAAATATTAGAATGATTCTCTTCTCATTACACTGAAGTATGATTGCGGATGGATCATCATGCTAGTACTAGAACGAAATAACAGGGAAAATTCCTAGTCTAGAACAAATATAAGTCACATACAGTAGGTACACAGTCCATTATTTGGAACATCCTACATTAACTTAATACCCCAATGCCTGATAGATGCTCCAAAGCCAGACAGGAAGAATGGATCCATTCCAAAGCCCCAAGGCAAGCCTCAATTAATGAGATACACATCATTTTCCATGTTCTTGTCCTGGGCATCCTTCCAACAAATATAATATTAAGAATAATTTATCAACATCTAGAAATGCCAATCCTTCACTTAGAGAGACAGGAAAATATTCACCATAAAATTATCTACATAATTGCAAAATCCAGTTGAGCTGATTTATTCTGGTAGTGCTTACACAGAAAGAGCTACATTTGTCTGCATTTGCTCTCCACCTAATAAGAAACGTGTGGATTTCACCTACAGTAGATACAAATCAACAGAGGGATCTGTGGCTCTTACTATTCTTCATCTCTCAGCAAAAGGCACTGCTTTACAATGGCTTCATTCTTATCTCTCAGGTAGATTTCAGGAAGCACCACAACTACATTTCACTTGTTCTAAAGGGTACAAGTAACGTGCTTCCAATTTTCATATTCAGGAAATTACTTTGCTGAGGAGCAGTTCTACAGGGGATGTCACAGTGGAAATGAATGCTGCTCCGGGAATAGACCTGACTAAGCTTCTGAATGACATGAGAGCACAATATGAAGACCTCGCAGAACAAAACCGTAGAGAAGCGGAAGAACAGTTCGTCAAAATGGTAAGACGTCCTGCACCCCAACTGTTTTTTTCAACCTCAAGTCTCTTCCAACTGCACCAAAAATGTCAGTTTGGTAGCTCACAGAAACTATTATATATGTTGAAACAGTTTCTAACACAGCTCTTTTAAAAAAAGAGCCCTATTCCCAAGAAAGTCCCCCTAAACCCCAGAAAATTCTGATCCCACTCATGTGTGTTATAGTCCACCTATATTACATTACTGCTGCAGGCACTATGGCTGTTGTGCACCCAAATTAAATGCAGCCTCTTCCCGCTGCCCCCAATATTGCCCACTCTTGCTCTATATGCTGCTGCCAAGTTATATTTTATTGATCTTTCCCTCCTTTCAGAGCCAACCGCTGCAGCAACAGATCTACGATGATGCCGGCGCTGCAAACACAGCCAGGAACGAATTAATAGAACTGAAACGAAGTTTTCAGTCCCTGGAAATTGAATTACAGTCCCTTTTGGCAAAGGTGTGTGTTTTCCTCCTTTCCCTCAAAACAGCAGGAAATCAAAAGAAACTTCTTCTTCTCTGGTCTGAAACAGACTTACCTTTTGTTTTCAGAAAACTCTGTTTACAAATTCCTAAGTGAAGGAGGACTTACAGGCCTCTTGCTGAAAGTACAGTCCCCGGGCTACACTGATCCGAATTCAGAATTCAGACCTCGGATCACAATTTAGGATGCCCATAAATTATAGCAGCCTTCATTTCCTTGCTGGCTTAGAGAGGGATGACTTTCATTGACCTGAGACTAGCATGGAAATAATGACGATTAGCTTCTAGCCAGGATACTACAATTTTTTTACTGGCTAGTAACTTCTGTGGGCTTGTTTATGAGGCTGTATTATAGGCACGATATGGGTGGCATTTATATTTGTTGTGCCAAATTGAAAAAAACAAAAATCTGTACATGGTTAGCAATCCCAGAGTCATACAACAGACACACAGATTTGGGGCAGAGGGTGGAGAGATAATGCTGAGAGAATCATAACAAACATTTCACCTCCATATGTGTATTTCTCCAATCAACAGAAAGCCTCTCTGGAAGGAACCTTGGCAGAAACTGAAGTGAATTACAGCACTCAGCTTTCCCAGTTACAGCTTCAAGTCAGCAGCCTAGAGGAACAGCTACAGCAGATCAGGTCTGAAACAGAGTGCCAAAATTCAGAGTATCAGCAATTGCTGGGCATCAAGACCCGACTGGAAATGGAAATCGAAACATACAGACGTCTGCTAGATGGGGAAAGGTGAGGAAATATCCTTTTAAAACTGGATGAGGCAATGATTACACAGTGAAGCTGAATGGTGGTAGATTCAGGTTGAAGGTATTGTACATAAATATCTGCTACTGCATTCACCTTCTGCTTGTGGATTTTTCAAAATCTGTTCTTTGTCACTGTAAGAAAGAAAACACTGAGCTAGATAGGTACCATACTGGATCAGACAAGAAGCCAATGTTTTTAGAAAGCAAGCTAGAAGTTGGAGCTATATATCCTCCTGGATCCATCAGAGGAAAGGAATCTGTGTGTTCAACCACAATGCCTCTTGCTACACATTTGGGGGTTTTTTATAGTAATTTTATTGAACATTACAATTAAAAAGGTAAGAACTAATACAAACTAAAAAAAATAAAAGAATTAAAAGAAAAAATAGAAAGTGTAGAAAAGAAAGAAGAAATAAGAATATAGGAAAGAAAGAAAAGAAAAGAAAAAAAGAAATATATAAAGAAATGACTTCCCCCTTCATAACAACAAGTATAAACAATTTTAGTAACTTATCACCTTCTCTTAAAATACAACAAATGATCTCTTCTTCCCATATCCCATCTCTTATCTATAAACAAATCTTTAAAGCCTCGTTGTTCAGTCCTGGTCAGCAAAAGTCCATTAAAGGTTACCAGAGATAACAACATATCTATTTTAACCTCAATCAAATAAACCAACTTTATATTCCTTCCTTTTACTGTTAACAATCATGATCTTTTTATATACCTTTCCTTTACTATTTTACAATCTTCATCCTTAATCCCCTCAAATCCCCTAGAACTTGATTTCTTCTCATTTTTTCTTCTTCAAAAATTTAACAAGTCTCTTTTGTAAAACCAATGTAAGAAAGTTATCCAGGTCACTCTTTTGGTTTGTTAAGACATCAGCCAGTTTCATTTGTATATCCAGTGTAACATCTCCTTCCACATCATTGCCATAGCCCGTCATTTTTAAATCCATTTTCAAATCAATTTCAGTCCTATCTGAGCTTGCTCCTCTTCCATATCATCTTCCAAACACAGCCTATCTATAATGGCAGACACTCTTAAAATTAACTTCTGGATCCCTTCAATATCCTTCAATACATCCAATGTTAAAGTATTTTGCTCCATTCTGTATTAGTAAGTCAAATTTAAGTGTTCTTCTCCTTTAATTGTAATCTTTAGTTCCTTCTGATTCCCTGTAGTGTCCAACCTTCAAAATCCCATCTTATCGTATTTTTTAAGTATTCAAAACAATAGCATTTTCCCATGGGAAGGATTCTTATAATTAGTTTCAAAATCTTCTTTCAAATCCATTTGGATCCTTAGTCCATTTGGAACTTTCCAAAATCAATGTTCTAATCACCCTTTTGCTGTTTATTCCAAAAAAAATTTTTTTTTTTAATCCTTAAACTTGTATAAAACTTCTTTCACTAAGGATTGAAGGAAACTCCCCTGGTGTAGTAAAACTTGCCATTCTGAAGATTCCTAATATCTGAAAAGCAGTTAACAAGCAATTTCCAAAAGTGATTAAGAAAGGAAGTATGTGAACCCTGTGTCCATAAAGGCACCGACAGCGGTTTGGGCAAAGACGGCAATGCATAGTCTCCCAGAGCTCTAAACTCGCCAGAGACCACTGTCATATGGTCTCCTCATGAGGAGCAACTGTCTGGAGTACTTGTGGGCAATCCCAAGTCCTCTCCTTGTCCAGAGAAGAATCCTGAAGAGCCGGTCCATTCGCCGGCTCTTCATTCTGCTGCGGTCATCAGCACCACTGTCAGCAGAGTTGTCTTCAGTTTGCCATTTCTTCCCCAGAAGTCCCCTTTTACTACACATTTGTTGATGGATTGATAAGAAATGCAGGACAGAAGTTTGGTCTACCTGATACGCAGATCTATCCTAGTGTGTAAGAAAGAGCTTTATTTTAAAGACTGAATGAAGGTATTTTCACACACCTACACTGACAGTGAATATGCAGATAGATAGTATACTGAAGGTTGCAAACCTGAAGGCACATTCTAGGAACTTGCCCTCACTGGAATTTACTTCTAAATAAATAAGCAGTGGATTATGTTTTAAACTATTTTCTACTCTTTTTTTCTAATTGAATTTGATTATGCTTGCAAACCATTCCAATTTCATTTTCTCTTAAGTTTTTTTTAAAGATTCAGATAAGCATTGCAATATTATTAATACTGTGTTCCTTGTTAACAGTATCCGCACTGCATATGAGACAAAAGTTCATATCAGAGGTAATTATAATCCTGTTCTTTCAGAAATAATATATTGCTCTGTATTTGTATTTACTTGGTATATTTAAAAATGTATCACACACAATTGAAAATAATTCCTCATGAACAATTTCAATTCATAGAATGAAATACATGGGTTTAATTATCTTTAACTCCTCCAGTGACCTAAATTCCACCTGATAGCTCAGATGCAGACCTGATGTCCTCCAAATGTACTGGATTACGTTTCTCAGAATATCCAGCCAGGACAATCAAAAGCTAGACTAGCCAGGAATTCTGGAAGTTGAATGTTAACATTTCTGAAGGACAGTAGACTAAGAAAAGCTATTTTAAGTCCTTGGCTCTTCCATTCATATCCAAATTGTATGTTTTAC
Organism: Charina bottae; assembly: GCA_023362775.1. Taxonomy (NCBI): domain Eukaryota; kingdom Metazoa; phylum Chordata; class Lepidosauria; order Squamata; family Charinaidae; genus Charina; species Charina bottae. Next base: position 3,778,489 of record JALMGJ010000024.1, read on the forward strand.
TGCTACTTTTAATATCTGCTGGACCAGTATCACAGGCTAAGCTGCCATCAGGGCTTTTTGCTATGAAGCATCAACCAGAAGTAGCAGGTGCATAAGGCGGAGATTGATACCAATTTGAGGGGTGATATGGCCTATTTCACAGCTGACTTGAGTAATGTTGGTTTAGTCTCCAAATGTATTGGACTAAAACTCCCACCATTCCCAGCCAGCATGAGTAATATCCATGCTGAATGGAAAGTATGAGTTGCAATGCAAGGTTGGGGAAAGGCCCTTGAAGAACTATTTTATGAGGTTAAAGCTATGCTGACACAATCTGTTTTTGCTTCAGCTTGAGAATCATTGCAAAAATTAGAATATTACAAGAGGAAAAGGATTCCATGAACTGAGTAACTACTCTAGCATAAAACTAATAGTCATCCATACATATCTTTATCACAACAATAGTTACAATTCCAGTGACTAATATTTTATTAACTTTACATTGTTATAGCTTAAGGTTGTAAGTTAAAAAGCCCCACAAGTTGGACATTCTGTAGGGGAAAGGTTTATTAGGCTTTATTTTTTTGGGGGGGGGGGGGTTGCATCCATTCATGCAGTTCTGCTGAAGTTATAGAAAATGTTAATAGGCAGGAGAAAAAAAACAAAATATGCAAAATAAATTGGGACATTACAAGGAAAGTATAATGGAAATTTGTTTTAATGATTTCCAATTATCAGCAGTTAGAAAGCTTGCCACCATAAGTCCAAAAAAAGAATATTAACCTGATCCATCTGATATGTTGTATCTTGGAGCCACTATGGCTGTAAATATATTGCCAGTTCTATAAGGTGCATTGACTTACATAATACTGTAACCGGAAAGCTATAGCATATATGTGTGTTTTATCCCTAGAAGCTGTCTTTTGCCACCTCATATTGGCTTACATTTAAGATCTAGGTGGCTGGTGGAATGAGACTTAAAATCTTTGCTCATGTAACTAAAAACAGAGTTTGGCAACATATAGCTGTTCAAATTTTCCAGATTTGTGTTAATGTGTATTCCCTATGCATATATGGCTCTTATTCAACTCATTTCAAGCAATTTTCCTCATATAATTATCAACTTATGGTGAGGGGTTTTACTGATTAAGATGCTGCTTTTAAAACTGACATTATAATCAATAACACAATCATAATTTTCCTTTGTCAGAACCCACCAAAACCAGGGTGGTTAAAACCATTGTTGAAGAATTGGTGGATGGCAAAGTCATCTCTTCCCAAGTGAAATCTGTTGAAGAAAAGTCAACTAAATAAACTCCAAGGAGGAAATCCTTCAAAGCTTGCTTTAAAGGGAAAGTACAGGTAGAAGAAAGCCATCGGAATTCGTTGTCAATTTGCAGCTTAGCAGCTTCTTGCTAATAAGGGACTGGGATTCAAATTTAGTCATACTTATTTAGAGAAGAGTCGCTGAAATCAAAGAATGATTAAGTATGGAACCAACTCAAGGAATCTAGAAAAATAAATCCTACACAATATGCTTTCTTCTAACTTTAAAATACTGTAGTGAAAACTACATTCTGTTTTCTGCTGCAATGCAATAAATCTGTTTGCAAGTTATACCTGCCTTAGATTCTTATGTTTTACATTCTGGTTTTCATATTTAATGGCTGATTTAAAACATACTGGTGTTGTATAGTTCTGTAATTACATCAGCATCCCTATGGCTAATGGATATAAATCACAAGTTTGATTGGGTTCACATTAACAACTTAGCTATCTGCCTGGAGATTTAGCTCAGCTTATCCCTGAAAAAATAAGTAAAGGTTGTGAATGTTATGGAAGAAAGCACTGTGAATATCAATCCAGATTACACATGCAAGAAGAATTGAATACAGTTATCACTAGGAGATTTACTGGCAGAGATAACATGGAACAAAACAGTATTTGAAAATATAGGTTAATATCTTTAACAATCAGGAGCAAATCAGGGCACAGAAACAACAAAAAAAGAGATGCAGGCAGTGGAGAATTCTGAAGAATGCACACTGGGAATGATGCATTTAAAATTTCTATAGGCTAAATCCCTTACCTATTATTTCCTTACATATTAATAACTTTAAGAAATGACAACCATTATGACTGCTTCATTGTGGGGAACACAGATGTCTTTTTTCTAAACCCTACCTTGATCTGTTGGAACTTGGTAGTCTATAGACTTTGATGTTCTAACTATAGACTATAGTTCTTTGATGTTCCACTGAATGTGCTTTCCTCTTTCAACTAGCTGTCTCATTCAATTATCAAAAGTACCAATTGCCTAATGCCTGGGACATAAGGAGCACATTTCTACAGTATCACCATATCAGCATAATTAATTTTTAAAAGGTTTTTTTTAAAAAAAAGCAACTCCATACAAATCATATTGCCCAAAAGGTAAATATGAAAAAGATTATTGTATTTCAACTCCTATGTTTTCATCTGTACAGTTCTTCCACTTGACCACCTTGAATATTGTACCTGAGCTAATTTTCTCTATGTGAGATTCAGTACCTGCTATGTGCATATCACACATCTGTTTTTAGGTTCATGAGAACATATGTACATATGTGAATATATGTATGAAGGAGTTACAGTGTAAATATCCTATTCCTGATATTGAAGATGAAAATTTTTACACATCGGAGCATTTATTCATTAGTTACCAAAAACTTCTGTTTGTTGGTATATGTCCAATTCAGACTTAAAGACTTTGGCTTTAAAATGGAGGAATGTGGTTATGCCCATTGACATACTTCTCTTATGCACCTCAATATAATGGTGTGTGTGTGTGTGTGTGTTCTTTTTCAGTTTATTGCCTACTAATTTGGGAGCTAAGGATAGGGAAATGATTGTCATGATTCACAGATATTATTCATACTTAAAAAAAACACAGAATACTTAGATGGGTTTTAAAGACAAGCACACCCCAACACCAAAAAGAAAAAAAGAAAGAAAATGGATGTCTTTGAATTATGGATTTGATCATTAAGAATACCAAAGGCTTCAAGGAGAACTAACAGTTTACTCCTTGGCAAAATAAGACTGACTATTCCCTTATGTCTCTGATCAGCAAGAAAAACTCAGTTGTGTTAGATATGTGATATAAGCAAACTAGAAAATGATTATGTTCATGGATCAACAAATTATTATGCTATAATCCTGGTGGATGGGATTAAATGATTACTGGAATTTCCTTGAACAAGATCCAAGTTATTACTAAAGACAGGTCAAGATGGAGAGCATTTCTCCATACAATTACATTGAGTCAGTGGTACCTAATTAGCTAGTTATTAAATATGCATAGTTGTAAACCAGAAATAATCATGTTATAAATACAGTTGCCTGCACATCAATAGCTTCTGAGCTCACATCCAAAAGGCTATGGTATCTAAATTTTATTTGATAACTTCTAGTTTGAACAAGCAGTTCAATACCAAATACCATTTCTAGCAACATTTACTCAACAGAAGCTCTGATGAATCTGCATAGACTACGTCATTTTCCAACTTTATAACTCTGAAGTGTCAAATGGACTGATATTATCTGGGACACTGGAGTTCACATAATAGTAGTAGTAAAGTTTATTGTTGTAACCACAGGTCATAACGTAAGAATGCAATAAAATACAATAAAATATAATAACAATAAAACAATAAAATGAAATTATAAAATAAAATAATAAAAGAAGCATTAAATATAAAGAAAAAGGTTACAGCAAAACAGAGCCAGAGCTACAACTAAGAACTTAAATATTTCTTCCTAAGTTTAAGTGAGAGCAGAGCAAAAGTAGCAACTTGGTTGCTAACAGTTGGAAACATGTCTGCAAGAAGATAAATCAGTTTTTCAACATCAGAGCTCTTGAGTTTGTCTGTCATTAATAATTTGGCCCTGATCTCGTTATAAATGGGGCAGTGGAGAACATAATAGATAACATCTTCCACTTGACCAACACCACAAGGACAGAGGCATTGTTCGACAGGGAGCTTACAAAACCTTCCTTTGAGATATGCGGAGGGCATTGTCTGCAGGCGAAGGGATGTTAAAGCCCTTCTCAGTCCCTTCTCAGTGACGCACTGGTTATGTTAACCAGGTACTGGGAGAGGCTTCTATGTTTTTTATAATGATAGTACCAGGATGAAAATTTGGATGATTGTACTGTAATTGCATCTTTATTAGCGTCCCTTTCAAAAAGCCAATCTCTAATATTTTCTCTATTCCAAGTTCTGAGTTCTCCCAAAGATGGTAGGGAATACATTTGTAAAATGGGTGACAAAAGTTTAGTCCACTGATTTCCAGCTGTGTAATGGAGAAAACAGAGTTTGGCGAGATGGGATTCTTGAAGGCTTTCTAATTTCTTATAGTGGCCCAACAATGCAAGGTGTATTCTAACAGCGATGGAAGGTAGTCCTACCTCCATCCTTAAATAGGCAGCAGGGGTGCCCTGGGGGAGGCCTAAGATCTTCCTTATAAAGTTGTTTTGGACTACTTCCAATTGGGCAATGTCCTTCTCATCCCACCCCCAAATCTCAGCCCCATACAGCATCTGGGCTATCACCTTGCCTTGGAATATTTTAAGTACAAGGGCTACCAATTGCCCTCCTTTAGAATAGAAAAATGTCAGAATGGCACCTACTGTTCGCTGAGCAGTTGCCAAAACATTAGATAAATGTACTTTCCACAAAAGGGACCTATGAAAGGTGATGCCCAGGTATTTAAAAGAGGGACATTGCTCTATTACCTGGGCATTAATTGTCCATCTATGTTTAATATTACTTTTGCCAAAAACTACTACTTTAGTTTTATTGTAATTTATCTTCAATTTTTCCATTTCACAATAAGCAGCTAGTCTCGCCAATAATCTTCTGAGGCCAATCTCAGTACAGGAAATAAAAGCCATATCATCAGCATACATCAATATTGAGATTGTCTGTCCATTGAGCGAAGGGGAGAAAAAACCCTGTGACTTCATGACCTCTACAATATCATTAATGTAGAAATTAAATAAAAAGGGAGCAAGTAGGCAGCCCTGTTTAATTCCTCTCTCCAATAAAACGGGGTCTGACAGGGACCCTTGTGGGCCCATTCTTACCCTAGCTGTAATGTTGGTATATAGTTCTATAATTAGTTTAAGAAGGCACTTATCAATATCTGTCCTAACTAATAGTCGAGACCTGTCAATGGAATCAAAGGAAGAGGTATAAAAGCTATGTAGAGATGTTTTGTATGCCCATTGGTATATTTCTGAATAAGGGCCTTCAGAGTAGCACAGTAATCTACTGTGCTATATCCTTTTCGGAACCCTGCCTGTTCTGGATAAAAGAGTTTTGTTTCTTCCTCCCAATCTTCTAGTTTATTCAAGAGATGTCTGGCATAGAGCTTGGAAGAAATGTCTAGCAGACTAATTGGGCGATAATTGGCAGGTTCTTGCCGATTACCCTTTTTGAAGATTGGGTATATTATACTTTGTTTCCAGTCGGGAGGTACAACGGCATGTTTTATCTATTTCTGAGAAGAGTCTAGTCAGGATGGGGACCCACCAAGAATAATTCATCTTATATACCTCTGGAGGAATCATGTCATCTCCAAGAGCTTTTCCAAGGGCCAAGGCTGAAATCAGCTGCTTACACTCAGATTTTGTGACAGCTGGCCACTCTGGTAATGTGTTTAATTTTGTAGAGACTGTTATTGGCTCAGTATGTGAGCAGCTATAAATGGAGGAAAAATATTGGGTTTGTGCTGAAATACATGCATGGGGCGTGGTGCTGTGTGGAAATACCATTAGCCACCAATTCCCAAAAAACGGTAGTGCATGTTCTTATGTCCTTTTAAGTATAAAAAAGTTAATATTAGTAGGACAAAAGGCATCCATTTGCCATTGATTATACAGCTGTCTGAGGAACCAAGTTCTCTTTCCATATTTGAACAAGCATTCTATCACTTGGAGGTACAATCAAATTTGTCTATGTACACTATTCCATTTTTAATCTTCAGTATGCTTTGTTTCCTCCTTTTTTCCTGTTATCTAACTTTAAACTTTAACAGACTTAAATGTAAGCAAACTAAATGCACAGTATGAGATAAGCATATATGTAAGACTAACTGAATAGCCTATGAGTTATGAATATTAATGTAATTTCTCCCTTTGTCTTCTTTTATGTGTGTGTGTGTGTGTGTGTGTGTGTGTGTGTGTGTATGTATGTAAAGCAAATCTGGCTTACTTACTATTGTACTATTTCAACTGAATGTTAAAAAAAATCAAACAGATTAAAAAACAAAGTACCAAAATGCAAACCCAGAAGTACCATCTCACAATTTATTTAAAAACTCCTTATTAGCAAATTATTTTATGTCTTACACTTAAATAAAGTTTTTCTAGAAATGAACCAGAAAGTTAGGGAGGGGAGACTATTAGAATAATTTTGTTAGTTTTTAAGATTGTCAGAATAACTTTATTAGTTTTTAAAGTCTCGTAAGACTGTCGTTTTTGCTGCAACAGACTAATGCAACTACTCTTACAGAAACTGGAGAGCTATAATATTACATTTGGATGTTGCAAGTTTGTAGAATGTCTAAGCTTGTATACATTATTCTTTAGTACCTTTTAAATCAAAGAAATGTTAACCATGTCATTTAGCTGTAGGAAAGCCCAGATGATTATGCAATAATTCACAAAATTGTAATCCTGTATAAACAAATATTATAATTTATATGATTCATATGACTTGCTTATAATTTCTTTTTACCTTGCACTTAAGCCAAAAGGTAGCTTAAAGATTAATTTTCAAAAAGAAAAATGAAAGACAGTCCCTGCCCTCAGGCTTAAATTCTAAAATAATGGCACAAAAGAAATATGGAGGCACCATATTTAATGTTACTCAGTTCTTAGTAGGTTCTAGTCAGTGTATTCGTAATGTATGGTACAAAATAATAAATAATAAAACAGCTGATAAAGGTTCTTACTTTTCTTTCTCCCTCTTTGAAACTATGTTTTAATATTCAAACAAAAGAAAACTTCCTTTTGAGCGTAATGTTTACTTTAAAATGCACTTAAAAGAGCATAAGTGTTCATATCTTATCAAGCTTTCAATGATGACTTGCCCCTTGCATGAACAGCCATTCTTTTGACTGACCAGCATGCTGCTTGACTCACATAGTTTGCTTTTTGATCTTTCCTTTGAACCTAAAAAATATTTCTAGGCTCCTCCTATTTTTTTCTGGATGTGCTTAGAAAGACTCTCTGCTAGACAGTTATTGCCTTTTTTGCTTTTCTTGAGGGAAGAACCAATACTATGAGCCAATTTCCCACTATTATGCAAAGAGCCAATAGCTGGATTTATTTTCCATTTGAATTACCTTATCGTTCTGGGGAGTGGATTAGATCATTTGCAACACAGACTGACTGAATAACAGGTGAAAAAGTTAAGAAGTACATCACAGAATATTTACCCTCATGTTAGAAAAAAGCTTGCAGAGGGGGGCTATGTATATGCCAGCAATAAGCAACTCATTGGTATTCCCCCAATCCTTTGAAAATGGTACTTGGGACTGAAATCTATGGTGCCCATCTCTGATATACACAGCAAGATATAATAGCAAATATCTATTCTTTGCCAAAAGAAACATATGAGCATCCCACAGCGCATGGTTTCAATGCAACAATCAAGTCCCACACTGAAAAAAAATCACACTGAAATGTCTCTCACTTAATGTTCTTTTTTTTAAAAAAAGTAGGCATTTGTTCCAGTCCTTGGCTTGTATACAAATTGACTGCTTTAGCCAGCTTTAGGGTCAAGTTCGAAAAGAGGATAAATAATGCTGCTCAAAGAATGGGACGCTGCTGCTTTAAAAAATCCAAGTTTCCCTTTCTGCTCGCCCTCCTCCGTCTCTCTCCCTCTCATTCCTATTGCAGGCTGGGAAGGTTCTGCAGCAGTCTTCTCGCCCTATCAATAAGGTTCAGATAGCCAAGGTGGAGGATGGGAGCAGCATGGAACTGTCCCAGCTCCTCAATGAGATCAGGGCAAACTATGAAACGCTCCTCAGCCGAAGTCAGATAGAGACCGTCCTCTCGGCAGGGACCCAGGTAATGACCATATGCAGACAGGCACCTACTCGAATAAGGAGACTGTCCAGTGTGCACTCAGTTCCTCTCTCAGCCTCTGTGAGGTACAGTATTTACGTTTTCAATGCAGCATTTTCATGGGGAACGCAATCAGATCTCTCTCTCTCTCTCTCTCTCTCATACTACAGCATGTCTAGACTGAGAGACTAGGGGGAAATATGTTGAGGTTTATAAAGAGAATGGCAAAGTAGAGTTGTGTCACCTTGCATGGAGATATTTGTCGAAATAGAATAACAAGAGTTGTGCAGCTCCCCCACTCCATTAATCATTTAGATGTAATTTTCTCTAGGAAGAAAACCATTTAAGATTGGTGAAGAAATTATTTTAAAGATAGGTTAAGAGGCGCCTGTGTTTTATAGCATCCCCAAAAGACAAAAGTGAGGATCACAGTTCTGCAATGCTTTGCTTGCCTGCTTTAAGTCTCATGTTTCTTAAAGGTTATCCAATCACAAGGACAGCATTAAAAATTCACCCAGAAAAAAAAATGCCTCTGAATCACAGCCATAAAATGCACCAGACTGGTTGGGCTGAATATCAGGAATAACGTTAAACAAGATGCAGACTGAGCATCCTACTGTGCTTTTGAGTTTGCTGTTTCTGAATGAATAATGCTTTTGTATCTTTTAATGGCTGGCTTGCTCTATAGTTTGCCTAGATATCTGGCAAATCCAATCCCAAAAGCTTCAGAAAAGGTGCAACTCATCTTAATCTCATGTCACAGATAGCTTGGGCTACAGTAATTTGCCACTTAGTAAGATTCTCAGCAGATTAGCAATTTGGATGCGGGTCTTCCATATAGCTCAGAAAATAAACAGTATCGGGCCTGGTTAATATTTGGATGGAAAATCTCCAGGGAATACTAGAAGAAGGCAGTGGCAAACTCTTTCCAAACTGTTGCAAAGAAAATTCCATGGTTGTGTCCATGGAGTTGCCAAGAATCAAGTTTGATTTAACATCATCTTTATATTTCATTCTTATGCCTCAAGCCAGCATTATTAGGTTCGTAGTAGGACTGTTCAGCACTTTGTATTCAAATTCCAAAAAATGCTTTAGAGGACATGGCAGCACAAACATAGCACTTGTCTGGAATATCTCAAAGCAGCTGCATTTTTCCTTGGGAATGTGGCCTGGAAAATTTTCCAGGATCAAACTTCTCCACTTCAGGCAAGTCCAGCATTTTTAAAGTTGTGTTATGTTTACTTTTCAGGAGATTGTTCTAAACCAGCCTTTCTCAACTTTTTGACCCTGGAGGAACCCTTGAAATATGTTTCAGGCCTTGGGGAACCCCTGCCCGTTCAGGCTCAAATATAGGCCAGAAGTTACAAAATTATTATATTCGTTTCCTGTGTAGGCACTGCATTAACAGTGTTCTTAAACTGAGAAGAAGGAATGAAACTTACCTCTTTAATGTGAAGTTGCCCGAATTTGAAATAATTTTTTAAATAAATCGTGATCTCCCAGGGAACCCCCAGTGACCTCTTGAGGAACCCGAGGGTGCCACGGAACCCTGGTTGAGAAACCCTGTTCTAAACAATTGAAAAGCAGAGTTTCATGGGTCTCACTCCCTCATATTTGTTAATGTAACCCTAATACTTGTACAGGCCATATGGCTATTAAAATGAAGATGCTACCTGGTATTACATTCGTTTCATCTTTTTTCTGGAAAACCTACATCTCTGTGGCACAGCTGCTTTATGCTGTTGCAGACAGGATGTACGTACATAATCCATAGCACCTTTTAGAGATCAAATCCAAAGTGCCCACTGGCTTCTTCAGGCAGCCTGTATGCAATCACTGAAAACATGCTTTAATATTTTAAAACTAATTTACATATTCTTGTGACCAAAGAAATACAAATGCACAAAGATGCCAATGGCATCTTGTTCAATAAAGACGCTGGGGATAGGGGACATGGAAGTTGCCTATGTTGTTTTGTCAGATTTTTCCACAAGTATTTTCAGTCTTCCACCATTATTTGTCAAGAGATATTCAACAAATTATGATGCAACAGAACTAACCCCTGGTTCACTTTCAAATCGAGATAGTAGTTTTAACCTTTAAAGTCTTTAGCAGCTTGGGACTAACATATCTAACCTTTCTCCATTAGGACCATATTCAATGCTCTTGTATTATAATGTGTATGGCAAGGTTTACAATGGTAGTCCCAAAGTCATGAAACAATCCTATGGAAGACTTTTGCTTGTCTATATCCCTCAAAGCTTTTACAAACAGAAATGTAAAACCTCTATTTTATTTTGATTGGAGAGACTGATTGCTCTATGACTTTTGTTTTGGCTTTCTTTTATAAAGTTGCTGAGTTTGATGGTGGCTGTCTTATGCTATGACTTTGCTGCTCCTTATTCCATATTTGTATACCATTAATACTTCGAAAGGTTATTGTTAGTGCAACAGTTTCATTATGGTTAGTGAAACTGGTCCTTAATCCAGGGGGAGCACATTTTTTTTAACAATAATTTACTCAATAGTTCCTGAATAATTTTTTCATTCAGCTCCCTGTGCACATGCCATCCCTTTCTTGAACACTTTGTTTCAGAGGACCTGATAAGTGTCTGAAACTACTGGAAATGCATGTTTGGCCTTGTGGTAACTAATTCAGTAATTGAAATTCTCTATCATCCATCCATCCATCCATCCATCCATCCATCCATCCATCTATCTATCTTCTATCTATCTATCATTTTGTGGGTCTTCTTATTTACTGGGTTCTCAGAACGTGTTCCATTTAGATCAGTGTACCAAGAGATACAACCCCTTCCACACTTATGGAAATCTGGAACTGGTAGCTTTGTTAGGTAGTCACTACTCAGAGGAGAGGAGTAAACCTGCACACTCCCTAAGCTTCCGTGCTGCCCTTAGATGCACCAAAGGGCACTGTTCTGCCACTGGTGCTAAACAAAGATTTAATAATTGGTCTGGTTAGCTTCTGTATAAAAATATGGAGAAACTCAATCTTAATGGCACCACAGACAGAAAATATAATGGGATGGCTCTGAAATGCATGAGCCTGATCTGCAGCTGCCAGTTTCCCTGTCTGGTCGACCTTGAAGTGATATCTGTAGTCCAGCCTCCACTAACCTTATGCATGCTAGGCACGTTTCTAGTTGAGCTCAGTTCCTGGTGACTTTATGAACACCCCCATGCAGTTTCCTTGACAAAAGGACAAAAGGGAATTGCCATTGCTTTCTTCTGGAATGTTTTTTTGAATTCTCAGTCTAGCCCTCAGCTCTTGAATTCACTGAAAGTCTCCCCCATCCGATCACTAAGTAGGCCTGACTCTGCTTAGCTTCCTAGTCTACAACTTCTGCCGAATCATGCTGGGGTTATATTATGGCATTATTATGACTTTTTTTCTTTTCTTCATCCTCTCTGTTTTGGTTTGAAGGGTTTTCTGGTCATGTATCCCTCCACTTTACTGTGTAAGATGCACACTGATTCTGGCCAGGAAAAGAAAAAGGGAAATATGATTGCCCTCCCTCCCCAAGAGAAAATTTATCTAGTTCCTTCTATTTGCCACTTTTAGAATTAGCATACCACCTTACAGTGTGCCTGGGCCTCCTTCTTAACAACTGATTCACTTCTTTGAGAAAACAGAAGGATCACCCATCCCCAGAAGGGATCTGTCAGTCACCAGAGCCCCTATAGCTTTTGTGGATTATTTGGTATGAGTTGCTTTCCAAAACCTATTATTTGTTGCGTTTATAGCTCACTACTACCACACCCTTCACAATTTTTCCTCATAATAATCCTGTATAATATATCAAGCTAAGAAGTAGTGAGTGGTCCAACTTACCCACTGAACTTTATGATTGATTTTAATCTCTCTATTTATTGTAGCCCAAGTAGAAATGTGACAGAACAAATACAACCTTATTATAGAGAGATATTAAATATTTCAGCACTAGCACTTTCCCCATGAGTCTCAAATCCACCTTATAATAATTTAACTTTAAAAGTTTATTAATTAGTACAGATAGTCCTCGATTTACGACCACAATAGGGACCAGAAAATTCGCATTAAGCAGTGCAGTCGTTAAGTGAGGCATCACATGACCGCACCCAATTTTACGACATTTTTGCAGTTGTTAAGCGAATCGTACGGTTGTTCAGTGAATCATATGGTTCCCCATTGATTTTGCTTGTCAGAAGCCAGCTGGGAAGGTCACAAATGGCGATCACATGACCCCAGGATGCTGCAACCATTGTAAATACATGCCGGTTGCCAAGCACTTGAATTTTGATCACGTGACCATGGGGATGCTGTGACGGTCATAAGTGCGAGGACAAGTCGGAAGTCACTTTTTTCAGTGCCATCGTAACTTTGAACAATCGCTAAATGAATGGTCATAAGTTGAAGACTACCTTAATTAAGGTTGATTTAAAATGCACAATGAAGTTTTAGAATTTTCCAAACTAGAACTATTTTCCAAACATCAAAACCCTCAAAATTTAGCTGCTAATAATTATGTTCTTTCATGCCTTAGGCACGAAGTCAGCTGGGTGACTTTGGACCAGGCATTCTCTCTCTCATCCCTAGGAAGAAGGCAATGATCAGAGTCACTGGTTTGGGATGGGCGGCTATATAAATTGAATAAATAAATAAATAAATGGCAAACCACTGCCAAAAATGTTACCAAGAAAATACAGGAACTTGTCCAGGCAATCACCAGGAATCAAGACTGACTTGAAGGCACCAAAAAAAAAGTTCTTATTTTGATTGCAAGAGAAAGAGATTTGGCTTTTGCTCAGTATTTTTTTTGTTTGATCCTGAGAGCATTGCAAAACAGAATTGTGTAGTCATTCCTATAAGTGGAGTAAGAAAGGAGGCCAAAAAAAATTCTGATATCTCTATAATAATCACATTCAACTATGATGTGCTCTACTCTTTCAATCTATCCTGATTCACAAGGGCATACAGTAATCTCAATTCCAGTGGTGTTTTTTCTATATCAGCCTTCAAGGACCATTGAAAGAATGCAGTTAAAGAGGGCTGTTGTGAAAGCTTTTCTTTACCTGGCTATTGTGAGAATCTCAAAATATAGAGTTGCTCTAAAATCACCTCTTAAGTCTCTTTAACAGTGAACAAGATGTAATTGCTTCAGATAATACTTCCTGTATATCAATAACCATCTTTAACTTGCCATTTTACCTCTGTATAATCATGCCTCTTCAATTGTTTTAAGGATAGTCCTATGGTGTTAACTTTGTGCTTCAACTTTTTAAGACAAACATCTGGATAAGTATTTCCTAAAGTCAACATCAGATAACTTGTAGGTGAAGGGTGCAAATGTCAATGCATAAGTCTAAGCTAAAGAAGCTATGGAGGGGCTACCAACTTCCAATCTTATTTCAACACCCTTAAAGTAGCAAAGTAGCCTTAGTACTTAGTAGCAAAGTACTTAGTAGCAAAGGCAAAGTAGCCTTAGTACATCCCTTAAAAATTTAGTCTGGACTCATTCCATCTCATGATTCATTCCCATAAAATAAAATTGAATACAATATAATAATCCTGTTATTACCTTGACTTTATAAACCATAAATACTGAAGGAACATAACTTGCCCCTCTGTTATAAAAGAATCAAGTGACAGTAGAAGATATAATCTCCACACCTTGTATAGCAAGAGTTCTCTGTACAACCTAATTAAGAGATGTTTGGAAAGTAATACCAATGTAATTAAATCTACTGACTTGTTCAATGCAGTATCCATCAATAAACCAACTCTATTTCTTATGTCCTTTAGAGCACATGAGAACCTTTGTTTTATTATAATTTATCACTACTGTAAACTCTCTTGAACAGAATAGATGGAAACCTGCTTCATCATTTTGGCAAAACATTTTTAGTTTGTGACAGCAGCACAGCATCATCTGTATATATAATATGGGAATTTCCTTCCCTGCCAGTTTCAGTGGTGATGTTCCAGGGAGAATAAATTAGAGGCTATATCATTTACATATAGGTTGAATTGGGTGCCAGCACACATCAGTGATATAGTATACCTCTGATCACTGGGACTGTTTTACATAAATCCCCTTTTTGGGCTACAATGCACCTTAAGGGATGTATTTTTATAAAGGTGCTGTATCAAGAAAAGCAATCTTCTATCCATGGATGTTGTAAGTTTGTCCCAGAAATACTGTTTTAGGACGGAACTGAAAGCAGATTTAAGTCTACAAATATGGCATATAGCTTCCCTTGCAAATATTTGAAATAGTTCTCTGTCAGAGGGCACAAAACTATTCCCTGCTTGAAAATTGAGCAACCTCCTTTATAGCCCACTTGCTCTGCCACTATAAAAATATTCTCTTCCTCTATCCAATCCATCAGTTTGGTTTGATTTGAATCTGGATTACCCAAATCTTAGTTTCATACTTTAAATCTAATGATGTGCTTGCCAGGATAATTGTGCCCACAGATAATTCCATCAAGGCCCACCAGAAGTTAGGAATTGGTTCCCAGATTAATAAAGATTCAAGCAACTATTATATCAAGAACTAGCTTCAAATTTTCCCATTTTAAGTGAAGAGACCCACCTCATAACCAGTTTATAGGAAGTTTAGGAGAAACAGAATAAAAAAGTCTTTGCCATAATGCAAGAAGAGACACATTGGTTTTAAACTGAAAGTAGTTCACTTGCTGAAATTCTTGCAGCCTTACCCATTTCAGCTTAATAAATCTTGCTAAAGAGAACTCTGTGAATATCGTGCTTGGGAAAGAATCACTTTCAGTTCAGACAGCTACCAAAGAGGTTGAAACCAGGCCATATTACCCATTTACCAGGCTGCATTACCCACTTTAGGGGCGTGGTGGCTCAGCGGGTAAGACGCCAGGCTTGAAGGATGAGCACCGGCCCCTAGAGTCGGACACGACTGCATAAATGTGCGGGGGGAACCTTTACCTTTACTATTACCCACTTTATTTTAAAAAGGTTTTTTATTTATTTAAAAAAAGAAAGAAAGTGGGAGGACTATGCTGTAAAACAAATATCAGCCTCAAGAATAATCTTAATTGTCAAAAATAATCCCAGAGGCTTTCTTAGAAAATAAAAGTGATAAGGAGCTGTAGCCCAGCACTCTGTATTGAATCATACACATCTGGCCAGAAGAAAAGACAAAGGTCATTTGAGATAATCGAGAGCATCCAAAAGATTAGAGGGGATTATAGGGAACAATCCTATCCATTTACTTTCTGGTAAATGGATGTTTTATACCTGGCCATGCCCACTATGGCAGCCATTTTGAGAGCATCCATAATGTTCTTGAAATTCCAAATGTATCCACTGGCCCTGAACATTTGGGGACCCCTGCCATAACACTACACCACACTGGTTCTGTAAAGTATCTATTTTTATATATCATAACATGTTCTGCAGCAATCTTCCCTAATGTGGTACCCTCCAGATGTTTTGAATTAAAAGTGCTTACATATGATGGGAGCTTTAGACTGAAATGCTGCATATGCTAGGTCCTTCCTAGCCAATACTAACTTATTGACATCCACTAATATTTTCTAAATGCTACAGTGGAACTCTTCCAAACAACTAAGCATTTAATTTCTTGCTTTGCCTCATTTTCCAGTCATCAATAATCCACTCTTTGACAAGAATACTGTCTCATCACCCAATGTGGCTGCATTTTAGAATTAAATTACTTTTATCTGTTTTCCTGCTTTTCTCACCAATCTTACTCAAAACCTGAATTTCAGAATCTATATGCCTTCATTCAGCATTTTAAAAAATCTCTTAATCATTCTCCCCACCCTCATTCTATAGCATGAAAGTAGTAAGAAAAAGCCCACTGGCACAGGTTCATGGTCCTGCACACTTCCACATGTTAGAAGCCTACATTTCTTATGTAGATTCCTCAGAAAAGCAAGAACCTTAATCTTTCAAAGTTTTAAATCATAATACACAACTAGCACAGCCTTGTCCTTGTGGGCACAAAAGACCCATCTCCATTCTAATCCTTGGGGTAGGGAATGATTCATCAGGGGTCATGTTTTGTATGGACTCAGGTTTCATATGGATTTTTCTCTCCCCCCCCCCCCCCCAACTTAATTTCTAGAAATCTCCAGATGTGTCCCTGGACCAGGGCATTCACAACCTTTTAAGGCAGAGCTTTCCAAACTTTCCATGTTGGTGACACACTTTTTAGACATGCATCATTTCGTGACACACTCTTACAGCAGGGCACAAGGCAGGCACTAGGACCTGCATGGAATCACAGGAGGTTTGGAGGCAGCCAGGCACAAGGCAGGTACTAAGACCTACGTAGAATCCTGGCAGGGCAGGTTTGGAGGCAGCAAGGCACAAGGCAAGAACTAGGAGCTGCGTGGAATCCTGGCAGGGCTAGGAAGCAGCAGCAGCAGCCGCAACACACCCAGACACTGCAGCCGACACACTAACGTGTCCCGACACACAGTTTGGAAAGCTATGTTTTAAGGTTATGGATGCTGTCAATCTACTATAATGGCACATTTTTAAAAATCACCTTAAAACACAAATCTCTCAAGATTTCAATGATCTCAACTAGTATGACTTTACAATATCTCTGAAAAGTGCTACCAAACTTCTTGGGCTATGACAAACTACACACCTCTCTCCCTGTCCAGATTTGGGAGACCCTCCGTATGAGGTTACTGAAATCTCAGATTTAGCAAGCTGGCAATACTTCTGCCATTTTGTATTTTTAAAAATGATTGTAACTTTTGGATTTTGAGTGACATTTGGGAAGGGGCTAATATTTTAGTACCCGTGACACTAGATTTTAAACCTCCAGTCAACAATCAGGCTGCTAGTATCAGAATAAGCTACAGTTTGGGGATACGTTTTAAGGCAGGCACAAGGGAACCACAAGTAGTCCTACTATGTCACTAGGACACCATGCCCAGTACCATATCCCGCAGACGTCTTCCCCAACCACATGTTGCCATCCACATGTGTTGGACTACAACTCTTAGAATACTCAGCCATGTTTTAGAAATTATTATACTGGAATCATTATTAGAAATAGTTTACATTACTGTATTGTTTTCATAGCCACTGTATTGGGATTGAAATTCAAGATTTGCTTTGCTTCAGTTGCAAGGCCAGGCAACATTACAAAGGGAAGAACTGAATGATGTTTTGTTTCAGAAACTTGGGGCTTCACTCACGCAAGTAAAATTCAAAATTTCACTGTTCCTGGCAGTGGTGACCTGACATTGTGAATGTTCCCTGCAGCTAGAAAAAGTCACAGGTGAAAGAATGAACAAAGATGAAGAAATCTTAAAAGCAGCCAGGGCAGAGCTAAATGAAGCTAGACGTCAGTGGCATCATATGCAGACTGAAATAGACTCTCTTCATGCCATGGTAAGTGTGAGCAAGCAGCTACTCTAAAACTGTTTTCAAAAAGAAAACATTTCTTTTTCTGTTAACTCACAGGTCTGAACCATCTTTATTATCACTTCTAACACAACAAGAACAATGCACTGGATATACAGTAGCTGCTTTGGGGCTTTAATAAGAGAGACAAAAATGTCCTTCCATATTAAAGTTGTTCTCGGAGAGTTTAAATTAATTCATGAATAGGTTTCATGAGGGAAGGGATTATTAAAAATGTAGCTATTTCAGGTTAAGGGTTCCTATATACTTTCTTGTTCTTGAGAAAACACATAGTAGCCTAACTGATATCGAAACATATATCTATGCTAAGGCTATTACTTTATATTGCAGGTGAGAGTTCACAAAATATAATACTTCTCCATAAAATATTTCTTCATTAAAAAAAAATCTTTTAATAGAAAAATAAACATGGCAGAAAACAAGGCTAAAAAAGTATCCCTTTATGCTGTTTTATAATGTAGAAAATTTATCTGAAGAGCTGATTATGTTTAGTTCTGTGGTTTATAATGGGGGGCAACCTGAAGTAATATACCCACTCTGCAAGAACTAGGCCATTTTTTTAATGAAGTTAAGGAATTAATTAATGGTATATCTGAGAAGCTCTTCCTTACCATGAACAGCTGCTTTGGAAGGGGAATTTCAACACCTCTGCTACCCCTAAACTAAATCCAAAGGCTCCAGACCAGCACACCAATACAGCCTAACACTGAATAGACCAGATTTATGTTGGGGGTCCCCTACTGCACCCTCAGCCTGAGACAACTGACCCCTCTATTGCCCCTTTCCAAATTGTCCCACCGATTTCACAGTGACTAAAGGCACAGAAATGAGACCCCACAGCACACATCCATCTTGTTCATCCAGCCCATATTTTCCAGGCACGTCATCCTTTGTCCGCTTACTATTACTATTACTATTAATTACATATTTCCATATAGTCCTCCCTTATTCTGTGTGATACCCAACTGCATTAAACCCCAGAATTGTTAATAGCGATACTATTGTTTTCTTGCTAAAGAAATGCATGCTCATCTCTCATGTTTATTTATGAACATTCATAGTTGTGGGATACTCTCTCTCAAGTGTTCTGATTTATTGCACCTGTTGACTTGTTGGGCTTTTTTGTAAAAGCATTTTTAACAATTTTA
Source organism: Charina bottae (assembly GCA_023362775.1). NCBI lineage: Eukaryota > Metazoa > Chordata > Lepidosauria > Squamata > Charinaidae > Charina > Charina bottae. Next base: position 3,797,177 of record JALMGJ010000024.1, read on the forward strand.
ATAATCTAAATTTGCTCCCATTTTTAACCTTTTTTAGGGACTTTATGCAAATGAAAACCACTCTGGGAACACTTGAGATCAAATACGTACGATAAAAATAATTTCAATAAATACAATACATACATCTATATCCTTTGTTAACCAGCATTTTATAGGACTATCACAATCTAAAAAAAAAAACAATAATTGATTGACGTTTCTTTTGAAGATTGAACTTTTCAGAGAACTACACTGTTCAAGAATGTAGTCAGGAAGTTGGAGAAAATAAATTTTAAAATATTAAAATTAAAATAAATTTAAAAATTATACAAGTGACCCTTAGGTCACTTGTATAAGTCCCCTGGCTTCCTTCTGCCTATCTGATCTCATGGGGGTCACATCCAGGAATTAAATGGTTAACTCTGATATAAGCATATTCATAAACCCTGATCAATTGTAATTATGTTTTATATTGTTTACAAGATAAGAGACTGATTAAAAACAGATTTTATTATACTTAATAGAAACTTTATTTTTTAAATCAATTTAAGATCTGGATTTTTCTGAAAATAAGCTGTTGCTAATTGTTTCAAAATGGTCTTGGTTTGTTGGAAGTACACCTTGGCATTTTAATCAGGAACTTAATGTAACAGGAGAGGGGACTGGAGATTTCCCTGCGGGCCACAGAACTGCGGTACGAAACGCAGCTCAAGCACTTGGAAACCGAGATTGAAGGCCTGGAGAAGGAACTCCAAGAAGTGCGGCAGGACATCGAAAAACAGCTCCAACAACATGAATTATTATTGAATTCCAAGATGAAACTTGAGCAGGAAATAGCTACATACCGCAGTCTGCTGGAGAAGGAAGAGAAAAGGTACCTCTATGTAACTCAAAGTTCTCAAATTGATTAGGATTTTTAAGCATGTGCCATTAGTTGCACCATGACTGCAAGGATGTGTACTACACCAGCATTCTTTTGATGGGTGGTGTGTAGAACAGATAACTGTGGTTTGGGTTCATACATAAGATTAAGCCAGAATGAGGGAGTTCACCTATCACCCCAAGCCAAAACCAAGCCAACCACATTATGCCTCTCTGGTATATGTGAATCACTTCAGTGAAACAATTCATGGCCTGATAGTGAATTGAGGAAAGTCTGGACTGGAGCAGGATAATTTCTGGGAGCAGTGAATCCTAAAATGGAAGAGATGACTTGAAATGTTTATTTATTAATCAAATTTATATAGCCACCCAGAGTCAGGTACTGAGATGGGCAGCTATATAAATTTGATTAATAAATAAAGAAATAAAATGCTGGGCATCACCATCTGGTATAAGCTGTGATGACATCAGATGTGTCACAGCATCATCATGCATATTGTGTGAATTGTTAATTTGCATAATGGTATCATGACATGCCATCAGTTGCCCCCCAACGATACCCATGGTTGGGGAGAAAGAGAACAGTTAGACAATTAGAAGACGGTTGGTTGGGGACTAGGGAGGCTTGTGTTTAGATTTAGATTATATGCTATAATCAGTATATAAGCATGTTTTTGAGGTAAAAAACAAAAGCAAATGGTTGTTTTCCCTCTACCTGATTCCTTTCACCCTGATAACAGTTGTTGTTTATTCGTTCAGTCGCTTCCGACTCTTCGTGACTTCATGGACCAGCCCACGCCAGAGCTTCCTGTTGGCCGTCACCATCCCCAGCTCCCCCATGGTTGAGTCCGTCACCTCCAGAATATCATCCATCCATCTTGCCCTTGGTCGGCCCCTCTTCCTTTTGCCTTCCACTTTCCCTAGCATCAGCTTCTTCTCCAGGGTATCCTGTCTTCTCATTATGTGGCCAAAGTACTTCAGTTTTGCCTTTAATATCATTCCCTCAAGTGAGCAGTCTGGCTTTACTCAATGTAATACATGTGAATAACCCTAACCCTAACCAACTGTAGGCTGTTGAGAGTGTCCCAGTAGCATCCCAAACCCTACAGCAAACCTAGAAAACAAACTAATAAAACCCTGCATTGATGATGCTTGAATGCAGTCTACACAGGACAATAAAGGGCAAAAAGTCATTGAACCGTACAGCAAACATGCTCAACAAGAACATCACTGAGCATTAATAGGCACTCTAGCACAACTAACAGAGTTCATCAAGATTGTACTCAGAAAATATAACGCCCCTGTTTTACTTTGTCACTTTTTCTTTCATTCTAGGCTTCTTTGTTCAAAACACCAAGAAAGAAAAGATGTCAGAAAACCTACCACCAGCCGAATAGCATATATTTTACCTTCCTGTGAGTTTACTTAATACTAGAAAATAAAAGAATCCACTATTTTATCAAAAGTTGACTTAAAATGGGGCTCTCACACATTTAAAATATTCATTGTCTTTTTAAAAAATCAGGAAACCACCACCCACGTTTTAAGTTTTTGCAAAAAAAAAATGTTTCAGACAATGATGTTCAGACTTTCATATCCAAATTGAACTAATAATTTCCCATAGACCCATAGCTGGGGGAAAGGGCATTGCCCCTCCTTAAATTCCTCTCTAACACACCTCTATATTTTTACAGACAAATATTTGTTATATAACTGCACTGGCAAAGTGAAGTATTTCTACTTTCTGGAACTCTGAAAGCAACCTAAGAATGAATACAGATAATGGTGAATACATTCTCTGTAAATGAATTTAAATCCAAAGGCCACACTCTCTTTCCCAAAAGCCACTACAAGTCCTAGTTATCAGCTCTTTCACATAATGATGTGGTTGATGGGTTGACTGCTTGCCTAGTGGTGCCAGATTTAGGTGCTAGATTTAGGCACACTGCAGTAAGCCACTCATGCAAAACCTATATACAGCTCAGGAAGCCACAAGACAACAGAGCATGGTGAGTAATATTTTCTTGAGTAATTAAATGCAACCAGAAATATTACCTCTATTAGGATTTCTACACACAAAGGACACTCTATATCAGTGCTTTCCAAACTGCCGCCATTGTCGACACACCAACGGTGGCAGCGTCATCGTCGCGGGGGCAGCCTCGCTAAACGCGGAAGCGCTGATGGCGTGCCGCCACAGCGCGCACTGCCACTTCGTAACACGCTAAACTGTGTCACAGCACACTAAAGTGTCGCGATACACAGTTTGGAAAGCTATGCTCTATATCATAGCTTTCCAAACTGTGTGTCGCGACACAGTGTGTTGCAACACACAGTTTAGTGTGTCGCAACACAACCTGGAAGCGGTGGCGGGGGCGTGCACAGCGGTGGCATGGGGGCTCGCAGCGGCGGTGTGCATGGCGGCAGCGATGACGACAGCGGCGCGCCATCAGCACTTCCACATTTTAGCGGAAAACACGAGGCTGCCACCGTACAAGCCGCTGCCGCGCGCCACTGCCACTGCTACCGTTGGTGTGTCGCCAACGGCGGCAGTTTGGAAAGCACTGCTCTATATTGTCAGAGTGGGCTGAGCCACTTCAAGTTACAAGATATTCTGATTTTTTAAATATTCCCTAATGTTAGAAAAATCTTCCTGCCAGTAGAGAGATGAAACTAGAAAGAGAGCTAGACTAGATTCTTTCATATATATAATCATAGATTCCTCTCAAAACCTTTCTTGTACAGTATTTAATAAATATGTATGCATATAGTGCCATACATGGGATTATCATATTAAGTCACTGTGCTATATCTCATATATATACATAATATATATACACACACATATATATTATATTGTATTGTATTGTATTGTATTGTATTGTATTGTATTGTATTGTATTGTATTGTATTGTATTGTATTGTATTATATTATTATATTATATTTAGGGGTGTGGTGGCTCAGCGGGTAAGACGCCAGGCTTGTTGATCGGAGGTTCGAATCCCTAGTCCTGCGTGACGGAGTGAGCTCCCGCACTCGCCCCAGCTCTTGCCAACCTAGCAATTCGAAAGCATGCAAATTCAAGTAGATTAATAGGTACCACTTCGGTGGGAAGGGAACAGCGTTCCGTGTGCGTCATGCCGGCCACATGACCACGGAAGCGTCTTTGGACAACGCTGGCTCTTCGGCTAAGAAACGGAGATGAGCACCGGCCCCTGGAGTCGGACACGACTGCACAAATGTGCGGGGGGAACCTTTACCTTTTTATATTATATAAAAAAATAGAAGAAGTTGTGGGCCAAGAATTGGAGCAGAGAAATGTACCACTAGAAATGGAGGTGGGAAGAGGAAGAGCGAGGTAGAGCATAACCCAACATTGACTATGCTTGTAAAACACTACAGTTGCACAATTCCAGTCAGATCAGACAAGTCATATTAACATATTGGCTAAGTAACTGAATGGCATACATGGTGTTTGTGGGACAGATACAGCCTTTATGTTCAAAAGTGTGGTTTCCTGGCACAAATGATTTAAAAGGCACCAAAAATAAACATGATGCACATTTTGGAGTACAGAATATTGCTGCTGCATCTTACAATACTGAATATTTTAATATGTTTTGAATTTTTTTCATCCACATAGCAAGCAAGCTAAAAAAACATGAAATTGAAAAAGTGGAAATACTGACAAAGCAAGCAGCCTTAAATGGAGGTGTTGCAAAGGATAGCACAGAAGCTCATGGTACAATACAGTAAGTTAAATATGTGTATGTATGTGTGTATAATAAATAATTCACATAAAGATGACCAAAATTAGGTACAGCCTAGAATATTTTAATTCCCAATAACATTATTGTGTATTGCTAATCAACATAAAACAGAATCCATTTAATGCAATGAACAGAAAATGCACTAGAGCAGTGCTTTCCAAACTGCTGCCGTTGGCGACACACCAACGGCGGCAGCGGGGGCGTGCACGTGCACGGCGGCGGTGGTGTGCACAGCGGCAGCAGCGGCCTCGCTAAAATGCGGAAGCGCTGATGGCACCACCGTGCACAGCGCCGCCACGCACACACCCGCACCGCCGCTTCGCAACACACTAAACTGTATGTTGCGACACACTAAAGTGTCGCGACACACAGTTTGGAAAGCTATGCACTAGAGTTATCCTTAATGATGTCCCCAAGTAAGGCCACACCCCCTTGTGTCATATTTAAAGTCAGTCTGTTCTCTAACCATATACATATATTTCACCAAATAAAAAAATATACAAAACAAATAACTATACAGTAAGAAGTATCCTGCTGTTGTGTCTTAAAGCTTTATTGAGGTATGTAATTACAACCAACTAACTTCTGCAATTTAGTTGCTGTTTGGGATGACTGCATATTAGAACTGTCACTCAAAGAAGTAGAACATAGAGTACCTCCTTACACTTTACATTCCAGAGGGATTTGGGAGGTATTGTAGAAGGGCAGATCTGAGAGAATCATGAAGTCCCAGCACAAGAAAATCCTCCAACTGTCAGAGTGACAGAGCTTGGAATATATATTTATTGCCAGGAAAAGCAAAGATGCTTTATATAACAATCATCTTGCTTTGAGAGCTAAGAGAATAATTATAAAGAAGTTAGCCTAAATGGTAATCTCAATGGAACCTACTTATAACCTTTTAAAGTTATATAATAAAAGGTAATTTGATTCTTTGTTCAAATGTTAAAAAGAGAAGTGACTGTGTTTTTCTATACCTTCCCCATGTGCTTAATAACCTCAAAGAAAGAAGAGGAAGAACAGAAGAAACAAAAGAATTTCCAAATCTGGAAAAGGTTTAGAGTTGGTAACAAATCCAGTGGTTCCCTTAAAGATTTCCTAGATTACTGTAATTATGCTTTCATTCCAAATAAAAAGAACACCCACAACTATGTCAAATTACTTGTCTCCTTAAGAAACATTTGATGAAAGTGTCTGTTTACTGGGGGGAAAAACTCTCACAGTGTATAGGCTATATATCTTACTAAGGAGAGATTAGTAAGGAATTACTAATTACCTTAGTAATTACTAAGGAAAGATTCTATTTTGCTAGCCTATTGGCTAGGAATACATGTTTTACTATAGGAAAAAAAAGCGGAAAGCTTTCAAACATATTCGCTAGAAATACAGATAGATGGATGGGTGGACAGACAAGTACAGAACAGATGTTCATACACCCTCTTTGTTTCACCAAAATAAACATCTCTCTGGGTATAAACATGTCTTTTATAATTTAATAAAATCCTAGCCTGAAGACATGTTTTGCATGAATACCTACACATAATAATCTATTTATTGTTTCAGGACAGAAAAAGTAGATGAAGTGATTAAAGAATGGGAAGGCTCTTTCTTCAAGGATAACCCTCACTTACGAAAAAAATCTGTTTCTCTGCGCTTTGATCTTCACCTGGCAGCCACAGATGAAGATTGTTTACATATTAAACAGGAAAGTCTGCCTGATATTGAAGTGAGATTGATTATGAGACGGTCTTGCAGCATCCCATCGATCAAAACTTAAATCAGCATCAATTTACTCAAAGATTATTCATGGAATGGGTTTTAAAAATAAATATTAGTATGAATCTAGAAAAAGTACATGACCACTTTTTAACTAGAAGTACATTGTTTCAACTAATATAGCTTTCCCCAACTGACACCCTCTACCTGTGTTGAACAACTTCCATGAATCAAAGGTCATTGGAGGATGACGTGAATTCTGATACTATGGGAAAAGTTGAACGGGTACATATTTCTATAACTCAGTGGTTCTTCTAAAGATAACTAGAGAAGGTTAAGGGCTTTGTATTGGAAACTCATACTAGGTTACTGATATATATCTGAGGAAGTGGTTAGTGTTTTTGTTTTCCTCCAAATACTATTTCTTTGCTTTTAGAACTTTTAACAAATATTTGTTTTTGTAGAACTAACAAATGTAAGATCTGCATTTGAAAGGACCTATCCCATGGAGGGTTAAGAATAATTTTACTGTATTTGGCCATTGATATAATTATCATAATTAAATCATCACATGGCTATATTTCTCTCTCACCAAATGATAAATCCATACAAAATCAAGGGATCAAGAAGGTCACTATTCATCTAATCCTACATTAATCCAGTGAAATCTGTGTGCTACTTTATCCAAGGTGATTTATTAACATTGTTCTTATAATGCAAATATTAATTAAGAATTTAGGATTGACTAATAATTGGTACTTAATTCAAAAATCCATGTACCAAAATAATTGGACTTTTAATAAACAATGTAAAACAACATTTTGAACACCACTTTTAAGGATCATATGAAAACATATCATTTGTTGATACAGGTACTTCTATGAAATTGTGCTATGGTCCAGTTGAAGCTACAACCATAGTAATAAATGTAATATTTTTCTTTCAAATCTGTAGTAACATTACCCTCTAGAATAATGAGTTATTCACCCGATTCTATTTTTATATATTTTTTCTGTTTTCTTTTTTTTCTTCTTTTTTAAATATTCAATTAAAAATGAAATTTGGCATCTAAAATAATGAGTTGTGTACCTCCTCCCCAGCCTTGAATAAAAATGTATTATTTCATTAGGATTAGAGCTGGCCAATAAATAAATACATCAAATAATTACATTTTGGGTGTCCAAGTCTGGCTTACACATGGACCAATAGCAGACTGTGTTCCCACTCTGCCTGGATATTTGGCTTGTCCAAGAAGAACAGTCAGTCCAGCTGGTGGTTTGTTCAGGCAGCTTCAGTAGAAGTTCTAACAGCAATCATGCTTTGTGAAGTCCTCACATTTGCTCATGACCCATAGTTTCAGAACCTTTTATTTAACCAATCTAAAGAGACTCAAATTACTCATTGCTGCTGCTGATTTATCTTCCTCTATTTAGCTGCTGTGTGGTAGGAATGTAAATTTAAGATGGAATAAAAAGTGTCTCAAATATCCATAATGTGAATCATATAAAATAGTTTACTGCATTTCCTGACACTCAACTGTCTTGAAAGCAAATTGTTGAAATACTTTTTAATTCCTAGAATTAAAATAGCTTTTAAATGTCATTTATTTTGTACTTTTCACCTTTTCCAAAGGACATACAGTAGATAGGAGTAGGCAAACAGATGCCTTCCAAATATTATAGACAACAGTTCCTACAATCTCATGTCATTGACCAGGTTGACAGAAGCTGATATCCAGAAAAATGAGAACACTGGGTTGCTCACCCTTGGAACAGAACACAGATTTTGCAGACGCTTGGTAACTCTTGCTTCTGAATGTTATGTACTGTATTTCTCACAGCTTCAGTAAGTTGATAAGTTTCAGTAAGTTTTCTTGAAGCTACTGGCAAAACCCCTGATTTCAGTACATTCAAGTATTCAGTTGATTCTTTATAGCAATGGTTGTTTGGTATTTTAAATCTGACCAATCACTCTATCAAAAAATAAACAACGCTTGAGTCTATCACAATAGAAGCAAAAAAAGCCACTTTTCCCAAGAAAAAAATGTATATGTGTACAGGCAATATGTTACCATATTTACCATTTACAGTACTGTACTGTAAGTTATAAAGACCTATGTAAAGTATCAGTGACTACCCTATGTTCCACCCATACTACTATTAGGTCCCACTGTGTTACATATACGACTGCTTTAAAGGGCATGTTGACATTTCCAGAACTGGCAATGCTTACATGTTTCCAGAGCTGTCAAGCAACAATTATGCCATGTTGGCATTCAGTTTAAGTTTTTTGTCCCTCATCCAACAACCATAGCGCTCATGCTTGCAGACATATTTGATTAGATTGATGTCAAGCCCAACCCAAGAACGACAAGGAATCAACGGATTCAAAGGAATCCAGCCAAACTTCAGTTCTTTATTTGCTCACACAGTACAGACAGAATCTTGCCAGACTAAGGCTACTCTATCTAACCTAACGGAAAATAACCTGGGAGGCTCTACGGCGGGGCTACTCTGAAACTCTTTGTCTTCCCGCGGTCCAGCTCCAGACTGTTTTCTCTTATCTCGCTCCCCTCCTTGGAATGTGCTCCCTCCTTCCTGAGAACCAGCTGCATTACTGTAGACCAGGGGTCCCCAACCCCCGAGCCGTAGACTGGTACCGGTCCATGGCTTGTTAGGAACCAGGCCGCCATTCCGGTCTCCGAAGCCCACCCCCCAGCCCGTGCGATTGGCTCCTGCCTGCAAACCCCGCCCCTGGCCCCCGTGATTGTCTCCCGCCTGCAAACCCCGCCCCTTGGTCCGTGCAATTGGCTCCCACCTGCAAACCCGGCCCCGGTCCGCACAATTGGCTCCTGCCTGCAAACCCCGCCCCCGGTCTGCGCAATTGGCTCCCGCCTGCAAACCCACCCACCCCGTTCCGTGGAAAAATGGTCTTCCACGAAACCGGTCCCTGGTGCCAAAAAGGTTGGGTACCCCTGCTAGGCCATCACATCAGGCTAAAAACCGGGAGACCATGAGCTCTAGTCCCGCCTTAGGCACAAAGCCAGCTGGGTCACCTTGGGCCAGTCACTCTCTCAGCCCTGGGAAGGAGGAAATGGCAAACCACTTTCTGAAAAACTTTGCCAAGAAAACTGCAGAGACTTGTCCAGGCAGTTGCCAGGAATCAAAAACTGACTCAAAGGCACACACACACTCCCAGGGAAAAGTCACATTTTAACTGTACTGTACCTGAGTCTATCCACCTTGCTGCTGGTCATCCACTTCTCTTTCCTTCCACCTTCCCAGCATTAGAGGCCTTTTCGGAGAGCTAGGTTTATGCCAAATAAGCCTTGCATCAGGATTTATTAAAGATGATTGTAGGTTCTGGAGTTGGTTAGAATCCCAGATAATATTTTAAAATCTACAGGTATTAAAGAGATTGCTATAATTAGTATCGCATGTATGATTTTTATCAAGTTTGGAATTAGAGTAATATACTCTAGAACAGGGCTTTCCAAAGTTTTCCCGCGGCGACACACCAACCGCCGTTGTGTCGCCGCGGGAAAACGCGGAAGTGCTGCCGTTGCGGCAGCGCGCAAAAACCCGGAAGCGCTGCTGCCGCTTTTGGGTTTTTGCGCACCGCCATTGGTGTGTCACCGCGGGAAGACCCGGAAGTGCTGATGATCAGCGCTTCCGGGTTGTGTGGCGACACACCAGACTGTGTGTGGCGACACACTTTTGTGTCGCGACACACAGTTTGGAAAGCTCTGCTCTAGAACAATAAAGTAAAAAACCTTCATTTTATATAGATTAGCAATATTAAAGAGCTATATATAATACAGAATACTGAAGAAACTGTCAAGGAAAATAGCCTCACTGACATCTACTTTTCTGTGCACTAATTTATTTACTTGTATGAAGAATCAATCATATAAATCATAACTACAGTAAAATGAATTTTAATGGGGATACCCCCCCACTTACAGTTGCACATAAGCATGCACATACCTGTACTTTTTAAACTAGGTGGTATGGCTTAGCATTTCACATGAGCTGAGCCAGTTATGGTTTTTTCTACAAACCATTGCCTAATAGGATAAATGAATCCATAGCATAGCACTAAGCCCAATTTTAACCATGATTCACTGAATATATCACACTTGGCTAAAATTGCATAACACAGTAAACAATAGTTTACAAAAATTCATCCACAACATGCTAAACTAAAATCAAGCAAGCCACATTTGGCAAAACATGTGAGTGCAGCCTGTGCACCTTAATAAAGACAACCTCATCTTACACTTAAACATGTTGTTAATGTGTCCTGAAATTAGGACTTAATTATCTTCTCTAACTATATTTTAGGGCAGGGGTCCCCAACCTGTGGGCTGCGGGGCTCCCGCCTACAAACCCCGCCCCCTGGTGCGCACGATTACCCCGCCCCCGGTGCGCGCGATTGGCTCCCACCTGCAAACCCCATCCCCCATGCACGCGATTGGCTCCCACCTGCAAACCCCATCCCCCATGCATGCGATTGGCTCCCACCTGCAAACCCCGCCCCACTGGTGCGCATGATTGGTTCCCACCTGCAAACTCCGCCCCCCCGGTCCGTGGAAAAATTTTCTTCCACAACCGGTCCCTGGTGCCGAAAAGGTTGGGGACCGCTGTTTTAGGGTACATTTATCTTCATTCCCTGCACTCCCTCCCGCCAACATTTGACTTCTGTTGGCTTTATAAAAAATGTTGCATGTTGTTTTGTACTCTTAAATTGGCCTAAGAAGCATAGTATAGACCAGCCTTTCTCAACTTTTGACCCTGGAGGAACCCTTGAAATATTTTTCAGGCCTTGGGGAACCCCTGCCCATTCAGGCTCAAATGTAGGCCAGAAGTTACAAAATTATTATATTTGTTTCATGTATAGGCCTGTATATATACACCAAGTGTTCTTAAACTAAAAAGAAAGAATGAAACTTACCTCGTTAATGTGAAGTTGCCTGAATTTGAAATATTTTTTTAAATAAATCATGATCTCCCAGGTGACCTCTCACAGAACCCTGGTTGAGAAACTTTGGTATAGACCTAACGTGAAGTATGGACTCTTTCTAAATGGCTTATACTATTTTGCTTCTTCTGTTAAAAAAGTTTTCAGTGGTCAACTGCCTGCATTTAGGCAAAAATAACAAAATCACGTAGGAAACATTATTTTTGTGTATAATTTTTTTACAATAAATCTCATGCAACAATGTTTGCTGAATTGGCCTTTGTAGAAAGAAAAGTTTTAGCAAATAAACAGCTGAGTCATTTATACGCGAAAGCTTATTTGAGCCAGGATTCTTATCCCTAGAACAGTGTTTCTCAACCTTGGCAACTTTAAGATAGGTGGACTTCAACTCCCAACATTCCCCAGCTGGGAGTTGAAGTCCACCTATCTTAAAGCTGCCAAGGTTGAGAAACGCTGCCCTAAAAGATTTAATGCCAAGATCTTAGCTTTAAATGTTTAAACCAGGGGTCCCCAACCTGTGGGCCGCAGCCCACTAGTGGGCCGCAGCCTGTTAGGAACTGGGCCGCAGAGCTCCCGCCAGCAAACCCCACCCCTTCTGCGTAATTGGTTCCTGCCCACAAATCCCGCCCCCCAGTGCATGCAATTGGCTCCTGATTGCAAACCCCGTCCCCGGTCCGCAGAAATCCCAGAAACTCCGCCCCCCCAGTCCACGGAAAAATCGTCTTTTGAAACCAGTCCCTGGCACCAAAAAGGTTGGGGACCCCTGCTTTAAACAACAGTGAACTACAGAGTCTTTAGAACACATGCCTTTCCCCTTACTGCCTTGGCACATTGCAATGACTACAAAAATCAGAAAAGTTAAAGCAATGGTATTTCCAGGGATAACATATAGCTATGAAAGAGCAAGAGAAAGAAGACCGATACCTTCAAATTTTGAATTTGGATACAGTTATTAAGAATAGCCGATTGCAAAAACCTTCAATCGGTCATGCAATAAAGGCTGACTGCTCCTCTGAGGAGATGATCAGCAAGTAGAAACTTGCATACTTCAGGTATGTGATATGAGCAGATGATGGACTAGAAGACAATTATACTTGGCAAGACTGAGGGAAGTAGAAGAAAGGGAAGGCAACCAATAAGGTAGAAGGACAAGATCAAAAATATTATTGGAATGTCCTTGGAAGAACTAGAAGCTTTCACAGCAGACAAATCAAGATGGTAAGCAATTACCAGGAGTCAAACCCAACTTGACAGAATTTAACTCTAATTGCAAATCTGTGAAGATAGCTTAAAACAGAGCTTTCCAAACTTTTCATGTTGGTGACACACTTTTTAGACATGCATCATTTCACGACACAGTAATTCAGTTTTACTAGCAAACCACAGGTTAAACTAACCAACTTATAAGAGATATGGACACATACATAAATTGTAATAGCGAAATGTATGGGGACACAACATATCTCATGAAAACAGAGTTCCCCTTTACAGCAGGGCAAGGCTTGGACAGAGCTCCCCTCTTACAGCAGGGCACAAGGCAGGCACTAGGACCTGCGCGGAATCCTGGCAGGGCTCGGAGGCAGCAGCAGCGAGGCATTTGAGGCTCTGAGCATCCGACTCAGAGGTTTCTCGTTACGTTTGTGTGACATACCTACACACTGCAGCCAACACACTAACATGTCACAACACAGTTTGGAAAGCTCTGGCTTAAAACAAATTAATGGATACATAAATAGAGGGAGGCATTACTTCATAGCCACTGCAATGAAAACCAAATATGGAACACTTGTACTCAACTGTGACCCATTCTGTCCCCATTTGATAAAATTAATGTACATCTTATATTTTATATGCCAAAAGTAGTAATACAAAATTGAAAAGAGACATTCCAATTCACACTGGAAACCATGATGTGATATCTTCTGCGTAGGAAATGGAAACTGCCCATAGGTATCAGTATAAAAACCCTTATGCAGCACAGACATAGGGTAGTAACATATTCAGGTACACAGAACAGGTTTATCTAACTCAGGCCTTATTTGAGAAGAGATAATTCATTTGTAGACTTTTCAACACTAGCCTCTCCAATATGTATATAATTTATGATCCCTGTATTTCTGAATCAGGGGTGGTGAACAGAGAATGTTGTCAATATTGCAGATGAGAAAAGGAACTAGGACTAGTTTGAGTTAGCAGCCAAAGCCTTCCATATGCTTCTGTTAAGGTCAGTGTATTCATATTGGACAAACCCAGTGCTCAGTTGCTTTTTGTAGTCCAGTGGTGCGTGCAGAGAAGCTACTTCTGCTTCCATTCTTTTGCAGGGTGTGGGGTGGGAGTGTTTTACAGGTGCTACTTTTCAGTGGATGCACCTACACTAGGAAACAACCCCGACTGCCCTCCACATGATTGACCTTTTGTAACTTCTATACCAGAGCTTTCCAAACTGTGTGCCGCGACACGTTAGTGTGTCTGCTGCAGTGTCTGGGTGTGTCACGGCTGCTGCTGCCTCCAAGCCCTGCCAGGATTCCGTGCAGGTCCTAGTGCCTGCCTTGAGCCTTGCTGCCTCCAAACCTGCTGTGATTCTGCGCAGGTCCCAGTGCCTGCCTTGTGCCCTGCTGCCTCCAAACCTGTGATTCCACGCAGGTCCTAGTGCCTGCCTTGTGCCCTGCTGTAAGAGTGTGTCGCGAAACGATGCCCTGCTGTAAGAGTGTGTCACGAAACAATGCCCTGCTGTAAGAGTGTGTCGTGAAATGATGCATGTCTAAAAAGTGTGTCACCAACATGAAAAGTTTGGAAAGCTCTGTTCTATACTGTAAATTGAATGGTTTTGGAGAGCCAAGGGAGGATAAAATTTCAGCATGTTTATTGTTGCTTGACTTCATTTTATTTTACATTTTTTAAATGTGTTTTATTGTACCTTTGTTGTAATTTAGAGTTTTGGTGATTGCTCTATGGCTGTTGTTAACCACGGAGAATCTGGGTAGCAATAGGTACATATCAAATAAAGAGAACTGTGGAGGTTTAAAGTTTTTATAAACGTTTTAAAACAATTACATATAAAATAAGATCTAAGCCTACTTAATAAACAGTGAAAACAGCGGAACTTCCTTCCCAGTAAATATGCACAGGGAGAAGGTGTAAGATTCATCTTCGATATATTATCTTATTTCTAGGGACTGTGGCTAATCACAGCAACTTTAAAAGCCTGAATTTTAAAAGCCTTAATGTATGTTTCTCACATTCCGACAGAGAGAACGAAAGGAAGGCGAAAACAGCCAGCCCTTTAATCAATGAATTTACGCTCACAGCGTCCCGCTCTTTAGGTTACGTCACCTCGCCTCCACGTGACCTAACGTGCAAACGCGTCCTCCGTTCCCCCTTTCTCCTGCAAAGATGTGCCTGCATGTAAATGTATATTTCATATGAATTCGCAGTTTCGCAACAATGCGAACCCAGCCTCTATAAGGAAAAAGGAGAGAAAATTACACGTTTCCAAAATCCAAGTTTTTTTTTACTGGAACGGAAAGATAATAGATTTTTAAATTTTTGTTTGGAGGTTTGTTGCAACTTGCAAATACGAAGAAGAGTTCTGTGGAAAATGCTGAAGCGGAAATGGAAGCTGTGATCGGTCTCCGCATCGTTCCTTTCGGGTCGGAGACAAAGAAGCGAGGCCTGAGGTCCGATGTGAAGCCGGTGAGTCTGCGGAGTCCAGCTTTGACCTCGCTTAAAGAAATCTTCCCCCCACGCCCCACTTACGACGTGCTTCCCACTGCAGTAATCGTTTGAAGACGTTTCTTCTTACTCCTTTCTTCTATGAGCCGAAATGAAGAGTGAATGCAAGGCCGGGGTGGCGGGTCGGGTTTTTTTGTTATTTTCTGTAAAAACGACGGGTAGCCCTTTTAACTTCAGACCACTTGGTTCTAGAGATGGAGATATTTGCTTAATACTTTTTGCCGTGTATTATATTTTTGCTTCTTAAAGAAAATCCCAGTATTGGTTCAGGTCAGATGTCGTAAGCTGGGTAGTGGACTGTAGACGATTATTCCCTTTCTCTCCCGTTCCTTTTAGTTACAGGTATTACTAGTATTACTAGTAAAATATTACTAGTAAAATTATAAGAAGCGTATTTTGAGTACTCTTAAGTCCTTTTGAAAATCTGAGAGTTACATGTTTTTCCTAGCCCAGCAAGCCAAAGGGGACACATGGAGGTTTAAACCGGTAGCATCTGTGAAGAATAAAAATATTGAAAATGTAAACCAGTATTGAAGTCCATCAAACCTTATTTCTGCTACATACTTTATACTGCTTATGGTATTTTAAATTATAACGTTTATAAAGTTATATGATTTAGATACAGTTCACACGTCACCTAAGCCAAAATGTGATCGGTTTGGTTGTGACTTAATGTATTCCGTGGACCTAGATATTGCAATTTGTAAACCTTAACAGTGTTTTGTGAACCAAGCTAAGTATGGTTTATTCAGTAACACATGGTCAAAAAATCTAGGTTTGGTGTATCAAATTAATGAAGTTTAGTGTCATCTAAATGCATGATGAATTGTAAAACCTAAAAGGCCAGATCCTTGCCATGAGTGGCATGGAAATGCCAAAAAAGGAGAGAGGAAAGTAAAAAAGGGGGATGAATAAGCAATTATTTTATTCTTATTCTTATTCTCTTATTTATTTATTTATATTTCAACTTCTATCACCGCACCATCTCCCCCAAAGGGGACTCTGGGTGGTTTACAAACATAACAATTAAAATATTACTATAAATAAATATAAAATAATACAATATGTAATCATTATTATTAATAAGTTAAACATAAAATCTAATAGGCGATACAATGATCTTTTAAAAGGGCTCTATGGCACCAGCCATCCCCATGAGGAACTCTTCCTGTTCCCATCCCAAGCGAGGCGGCAAAACCAGGTCTTTAAGTTCTTCCGGAAGGACAGGAGCGACGGGGCCTGCCTCACCTCCGGGGGCAGAATGTTCCAAAGGGCAGGCGCCACTGCCGAGAAGGCCCGCCTTCTGGACCCCGTCAAGCGAAACTCCCTTAACGACGGGATCCGAAGCATGCCCTCTCTGCATAATCGAGTGGGACGGTTTGAAGTTATGGGGATGAGACGGTCCCTCAGATATCCTGGTCCCATGCCATGTAGGGCTTTAAAGGTCATAACCAACACCTTGAATTGCACCCGGAAGCACACTGGCACCCAGTGCAGCTGGCGCAGCAGAGGTGTCACATGAGCCGATCTAGGGGCACCAATAACTGTGCGCGGAGCCGCATTTTGGACCAGTTGAAGCTTCCGGATACTCTTCAAGGGTAGCCCCATGTAAAGCGCATTGCAGTAGTCTATATGGGAGATGACCAGGGCATGAGTGACTGTACGGAGGGACTCCCGATCCAGGAAAGGGCATAACTGGTGCACAACACGAAGTTTGCGCAAAGCCCCTTCTGGCCACGACTGCCACCTGCTCTTCGAGCAGGAGTCGTGAGTCCAGAAGGACCCCCAGGTTCCGCACTGATTCCGAATGGGGAAGTACAACCCCATTCAGAACCAAAGATGATAATTTCCTGGATCCGGAAGAACCATCAATCCACAGTCACTCCGTCTTACCAGGGTTCAGCTGAAGCCTGTTGTTCCCCATCCAGACCCCCACTTATGCATGGAATTAGGGGAAAACACTATACACACACATCACACTGTTTTTTTAGACTAAACAGCATTTTGCACAGAGCAGAAAAAGTGTAAAAAATAGTAACCTGAAAAAGAAACATTGCTAAAACTAGTTTATGCCAACCATTTCCCATACCTCTACTATCTTTGCTTCTGCCATGTCAGTAGTTAACTTCATACATGGCCTCTTGTTCTTTAAGCTTTTCCTTCTCTTTGAAAATCTTATAAACTCCAATCACAACTTTCCTGATCTTCCCCTTCCTCATAACTCATTCACTCTTTTTTAAAGATTTTTTTATCCCGCTTTTATTATTTTATTATTTTTATAAATAACTCAAGGCAGCAAACATACCTAATACTCCTTCCTCCTCCTATTTTCCCCACAACAACAACCCTGTGAGGTGAGTTGTTGGGCTGAGAGAGAGTGACTGCCCCAAGGTCACCCAGCCGGCTTTCATGCCTAAGGCGGGACTAGAACTCCCAGTCTCCTGGTTTCTAGCCTGGAACCTTAACTACTAGACCAAACTGGCTTCTTCCATATGTTTGTGTTGTATGTGTTATTCATTTTTTCCTAGATGACAAAACCACTTCAACATACTCTTTTGTACCTGTCACTCACAGTCCTCCTTCATTCAGCACTCATGCATTCTTGACACTATGTCCCCTTACTCTGTCACAGTGAATTCTTAAGAACCCCACATTCCCATTGTACTCAATTTCTCCTTATATATCCAACTCTCACTTCTATATAACAAAGTGGGTAAAAGCACAGTCTTATACACAGCCAGAACACATATTATCTACTATGTTTCTATCAGTATTTTGCACATCTTAAAATTTCTCCATGCATTTTCCCATCTTTAGAAAACATTCTGTCAAGGTACACAAATGCATCTAGTTTTTTGTTTATTTATGTATAACTTGCAGGTTTTCACTCCATTTTCCTGGTCAAACATAACATTGTTTTGCCTTTGATAGATTATTTTTCAGGTCCATGTTCCTTATAGATCATGCTTTTGCTGCAGTTTTCTCAACAAATAATGTAGCATCATCTGCATAGAAAAGTATATATACATTTGTGCTTCCATTCAGTAGAGTTGGTTGGAGTCGGGTGCCATCCCAATTAAATAAATAATAAAACTCTTAACATCATCACAAGCATTTCTTGTATCCATAAATATGTTAAACAACCAAGAGGACATCCTTGCTTTACTCCCTGCTTAGTGTTGAACAATTTGCAATTCCTATTGCATTCAGCAACCAACCTTCAACTCTATTCATGGAAAAGTTTCCATAACTCAAATGTATTTCTTTTATCATACACTTCCTTTAAGTTTGCAAGCATATACTACTCTCTTTCTGACATTGATACTTGCTGAAGAGCAAAAAAATGGTTTGTGCATTCCTGCCCATCATAAAGCTGCACTGAACTTCACTCGTTGTCACCTCTTCTACTCTTTCAATTGGAATCGTGACAACGGACACGTTCAACAAAGTAATACCCTTAGATTTTGCATTCATTCTTGCTGTCTTTCCACTCTTCCACTAATCAGGTATTGATGCAATCTCCAGACAGTTACTAAATAAATTGCACAGCTGCTCTATAAACAAATGACATCTGTATTTTCATAATATCCATATTTCTACACCTGCAACATTACCATTTTCTATCATTCTAACAGCATTTATAGCTTACTTTTAGGGGATTTTTTTTCTTGGATACTAATATTTATAGCATTGTTTCTTTTCCACTCTTCGGCATATCACTGTCATTCCGATGATGATGATGATGATGATGATGATGATGATGATGAAGAAGAAGGAGAAGAAGAAGAAGAAGAAGAAGAAGAAGAAGAAGAAGAAGAAGAAGAAGAAGAAGAAGAAGAATCAAGTCAATGTCAACTCTTGTCAACCATATAGATTTTTTTTTCCAGGATGATCTGTTCCTAACCCTGAGCTGCTGTAATTGATTCCATCCATCTTGCTGCTTATTGTCCTCTTTTTCTCTTTCCTTCTACCTTTCCTAGTATTATAAACTTATCAAAAGAGCTAGGTATAATGTGTCTAAAATATGATAATATGAGCCTGGTAATTGGTGCCTCTGGATTGATTTGTTCTATGATCTATTTGTTTGTTTTCTTGGCTATCCATGGTATTCTCAGGAGTCTTCCCCAACACCAAAGTTCAAAAGTGTCAATACTCTTTCTATCCTGCTTCTTGAAGTGTAATTTTTGATTCCATAGAATATCACAGGGAAAACTATTTCCTTCATGATTCTAATTGTTGGAAGTATCTTTTTCAAGCCTGTCATTGTTACTATACCAAGTGCTAATCTATGGTGTATTTTTGGATTTCTGGTTCCTTTTCTACTAATAGTTGATCCTAAAAGACAGAAGCTACCCACCACTTCAGTATCTTCATTGTCACTTTTAAGTGACTGAACGAATAAACAACAAAACTGTACCTATTATTAGTTTGGTCTTCTTTGTATCTTAGTCCCATATTTTCACTCTGTGACTTTCATTATTAGAGTTGCAGTTCATTTCCATTTCCAGCTATCACAGTAGTATTATCAGCATAGCACAGGATATTGATGTTTGTTCCTCCAGTTTTAAAACCACACTCATCTTCTTCCAGATTTCCTCAATAATTCTGCATATTAGTTAAATAAATAAGGGGAGATAACCTGGAGCCTGTCTGTTTCACCATGTTCCATTTGGACTGTGGCTTCCTGACTAGCATATAGGTTTTGCATGAGGATAATGAGATGTTCTGGTATTCCCATTTACTTAAGGACATGCCACACCATGACATGGTCAACACAATCAAAAGCTGCTCTGTAATCAGTGAAGCACATATTTTCTTTTTGGTATTGTTTGGCTTTCTCAGTTATTCAGCATGCATCAGCATAATGTCTCTTGTTCCTCAACCTTTTCTAAAGTCATCTTAGCATCTCCCTTTCCATGAAGGTTTCTAATCTCCATTGGATTATCCTAAGCATTATTTTTCTAGGTTGTGAAACTAAGAATGCTATGTGATAGTTTGCACAATCTGTTAAGACTTCTTTCTCTGGTAATGGTATGTAGACTAACCCCTTCCAATTGATTGGCAATCGTGTCATTCTCCAGATTTACTGGCATTGTTTGGTTAGAACCTTTGCATATTATTCTGTTACTTGCAATATTTCAGTAGATATTCCTTCAATACCTATAGCTTTCTGATTAGGTAATGACCAGAGTACTGATCTGACTTCATCTTCTTGTACTAGAGGTTTTGTAAGTAGAGAATATCTTTTAAGATATCTTGGTTGCTGACATCTCTATAACATTTCAGTATACTCCTTCCATCTTTCTTTTGTCTTCAGTGAATCAGTTACTATCTGTCCATTGGCATCCTGAGCATTCTAGTTCAAGGCTGGTTCTTCCTGAATTTGAAAAGCTTTTGGAAAATTGTTTGTCCGTGTCCATTTCTATCTTCAATGTCTTTACAGATGTCATTATAATACTGCATCATGTCTTTTCTAACAGCTCTCTGAAATTATTTGTTAAGTTCCTTCCTGTGATCATTATATTTCTTGGCTTTGGCTTCATGGAAATTTCACCATTTGCTCTGACATCCAGTTTGCTTTCTTTGGTTTCCTGGTCTTTAGCAGGCTCTTTTCACATTCACCCTTAACAACTTATTTGATTTCATCCCACAGTTCCTCTGGTTCCCTATCAGTAAGGTTCAGGACTTAGAAGCTCCTGATGTTCTGGTTGAAAATGATGTGTGCTCAAGATCATATCATGGCGACTGATTGGCTTTCTTTCACTTTCAACAGAAGAGAATATATGTAGCTCAGGGTTGAACTGTGGAGTCCTTGGTGTTCTCTGAGCTTGGTTATTTGCTTGCAGATGTTTCATTCCCAGGCCATACAGTCCAACTGTACTTTCCTCCTTACTATTTCCAATCTTAGCATTCCATTCTCCAGCGACAAGCAGCACATATACTGTATTTTGCATGTTCTGTCAATTTTTTTATCCTAAAACTTTACCCTAAAACTCATCAACTTCCTCTTCTTTTGCATGAGTGATTATAGCATAATCTTGGATGATCATCATATTAAAGGGTTGGCTGTGAAGTGTAATAGTATTTAGTTATTGATTCCATTGTACTCAAGTACTGTCCTTGCTATATCTTTCCTGATTATGAAAGTAATGCTATATCTTCTTTGTTTTTCATGTCCTGATTAGTAAACAGTATGATCTCTTTCCAGCATCCCCTCTTCAGTTTCAGCCCAAATAATTTCATCATTTTTATTTTAAATTTCTCTGTGCTGAAGTTCCTGGTTTAGCCTTTTTCACTCACTTCCAAATGATTATTTGTTTCCATTACAATCACTGTACATTTTCTCTTTCTCTTTTAATTGTGCTCTATACATTATATGTCTTTTTTTCCTTATCAGAAGTTATTCTCCTAAATGCATACACCAAGCATACTTTCTCATGCTTCCTATTAGCATAAATCCATGTTTTTACATATAAGCAAGATTTAATTTGTAGTTTAAAAATTAAGCTGCTTTTATCTATCGGTTATTTTATTTTTTTGTTTATTGTTTTGTTCTTGTTTAGAATTCATTCCCTTTTCATCATTTTTCATCATCCTAGGAAGAGAGCATATTGTGGTACATGAACTTTGTACCACTTCAGAATGTTTTCAAGGGACTGAATTTGTAATGTTCCATAGGCCAAGAGTTTCTTCTTCCATATTTGTAAATGGAAGAAAAAAAGTATATGATTGTAATAAGCTGTAAAACATCCTTTCTGAAATTTTGACCTTTTTTTTTTTGCTTGTTTCAAAAGTATTACAACTAGTTAGTGTTTATATCAGGTATGACTTATGGATAATGATAGGTGTAAAATACATCAATTGACTTTGCCCCTAGTTGTGCTATTTGTATGTTTCCATATCTGCTGTCTCTTCATATACACAAAATGGCTGAAAAATACCTAATAGAACACTTTTGTTATCCAAATTGATTATATGACACTAGTAATGAAAAATTTTGAATTGTAGACTACAAGCACGACCTGAACATCAGTGATATTGTGTCACTGGATGTATTAATTTTTATCAAGTAAAAAGCTACTAATTTTTCTAAGAAATAAGATTTTTGGTATATTTCCTTACTACTTATAACTTATAACTTATACGTATCTTGGCTGTAAATTATTCATAAATAAGTTTGCCATTGTTTAAAATGATAACTTAGTAAAGGAGTGAAGTGTTTGTATGTTTATGTATACTCTTCAATTTATGTGTTTTAACTGTAGGAGTTATTAATGAACTGCACTGGGCCAACCAGCATAATGTATCAAAATAGACTTTGTTTTACAGCATTTTATTATTGCTGTTTTTCAGATCTAATGTCCACTGGTTGAAACTTTTATCTACCAAAATGTCAAGTAAGTTAAGTTGTATTTTTTTTGTTTAATCTACAGTATTCACATATAAAATGACATAGATGTTATTATTCTATAGCTCAGCACAGATTATGCCTGTGGACAAAGCTCCGTTTAACACCCTGGCTAGATTCACATATCACAATACACCATAATGTGGCTTCTTTGGTTTTGTATTAGCATATTGTGTGACTTCAGGTATTACATTTTGTGATTAGTATGTGAAATTAGCTTTTATGGGCTGTTCAACAAACCAAGTTTCAATAAGCCATAGTTTAATGCCATTTTTGAACCTACCCAATTATTTCTAAATAAGATGAATGTATGTAGTTTAATATGTCAGATATATTTATTTATTTATTTATCATATTTATACCCCGCCTATCCCCTCCCTAGACGGAGGATACAGTAGCTATCTCTGTGATTCTCCACATCCTCCGTAGGGATCATCTTAATGCAATGGTGGCAAGCTTAGTAGCTTTAAGTAGCAAAAAATGACCTGATATATTATAATAATATATAATAAATTAAATAATTAAATAATTAAATAAATTAAATATATATATATATATATATATATATATATATATATTAACTAAGTAACCAATGTAACTAAGTTCTAAAGTCAAATTTAAAGTCATTATTTCAGTCATTAATTTTCTTTTGATCTATAGTATGCATATTTAATTCTAGATCCAACCCAGTGTAATCGAGAATAGATCTCAAACTCAGTCATCTCTAAACACTGTTCCATCCATGCCATCCTTTCTCTGCAATCCCTGTATTGTGTAAGGATCTCTTTATGTCAGAAGCTTGATTTTGCCCACCATTGAATTAATCCTAAATTTAGCTACCCCATTTTCTTTGCAGTCTTCCTTGAGGTTGAGTCTAACATTTGGTTTTGAAGCTACTACGGTTGCTTTTGTATAAGTGTGTTGCACACAATAAAAGTTTGTACATTAACTTTGTTGCCGGGGGCAGGTTCTTGTGCAAAAACGTTTGCACATTAAAATTTTGCTGCCTGTTAAATGAAGCATAAGGAGAAGAGTTTAGCATTATTCTGACTCATGTGCACAGAACGTCCCTCACAGGGCAAAGGCAAATAAATCATACCCTGTGTAGAGACTAAACACATTCAGTTACATGAGAAAATTGTATCACTTTAGCAAGTGGATCAGTCTTCATCTAGCTAGGAGGACAAAAGGACATAGAATAAGTGTCTTGTGTTGTTGAATGTTCTTGGGCTTGTTTGTTTCAGTCACTTCTGTGAATTGTCAAGAGCTGCATATAAACTTGAAAGCCACAGCTTGGGCATTCCTATAATAACGTTTGAACTATTTTCTTGAGTTGCATAGGTTTTTTTCATTCATTCATATTTTTATTTGCTATTCAAAACTTAATTTGAAGTCCCTGTGTTCCAACTCCTCTACATAGTCATTTTCCCCCTCTTCTTTTTAAAACAGAAAGGCCATCTTATGCCCCACCACCCACCCCAGCCCCCACAACCGTAAGTATGGAAGTATTTTTCTTATTTTACAAACTCTGATCCCTGATTTCATTTTAGCCCCACAGAGACAATGCAAGGGACTCATAAAGCACGTTTTATGAATCCTTTCACCAAGTAAGATTAAACTTTGCCTGAAATCAATACCAAGATGTCCATGTCAAGTATACTTCTGGAATCCTGTCAACTGGTCTTTTTTAAGGATAAAGATTTGAGGCCTCCATCTGTATAGAATGCATATTCAGTCTCCAAATTATAACAACATAAATTTATTTGATGTGACATTTAATGTTTAATTTTAGAAATATTTTTATTTACTGTTTACTGAGGTTACATCTTTAATTAAAATTAATTCACTGTTGATATATCTCCAAAAGATCTTAAAGCTAAATATATTGTAAAAGCTATGGCTACACATTGTTGGAAGCCAGAAGGAAAGCAAATACTGTACTTTAAAATGTGCTAAGATAAAAGCATGTGTATTGCTGATAAGGGAATATTTTTCTCTAATATGTTACTTTCATCTTGTATTTATTTCTAAAGGCTGAGAAGTAGAGGCCTTGCGAGGAATAATTTGTTGTTATAACCATTAGAAAACAGCAAAAACACTGTACAAAATGGTATATAAGGTTTTCAATTCCAAGCTAAAACATGATGGTACTGTTCTAAACAAATAATGTAAGAAAAAATCCTTAAGTAAAAATGTTGAGATCTGTGATGTGCACACTGAAGAAAAGATGCTAAAACAAAATACCCTGAAAAATAAAAGGTTACAATTAAATCCAGGCTTAAGAAATCCATTGTTTGTGGTTGTCTTTTCGGGGTGAGA
The DNA here is from genome assembly GCA_023362775.1 of Charina bottae. Lineage (NCBI taxonomy): Eukaryota > Metazoa > Chordata > Lepidosauria > Squamata > Charinaidae > Charina > Charina bottae. The sequence continues at coordinate 3,821,964 of JALMGJ010000024.1, forward strand.
TATACTCTATGTAAATGCTGTTTGCAGATTTGAGTTTCACCAGTATTTCTAAAGCAGTTTTCTTGAGTAATGATTTATGCATTTGTCACATGATTTTCTTTTTCTGCATCAGTATAGAATGGTTAAAAAACCTCACTAGAACAGAAGTATATATTTGATACCAGATATTAAAACAAGTATCTTAAAATTGCCCATTTAAAAATCTTTCACTTTGTCTCTAGCCAAGAAACTCAACACAGAAACTTACTTGCTTTTGACATTAATGAAATTCAGAATAAATTGGTTCTACCAGTACCCCATACTACAGATTATTTTTAATTTATCAGTGGTAACAGTGTCTTATGCAATGTATTATACCTGCTGCTGTGTTAAAACTATAGCTCACCTAAGTTTATCATTTTACTAGTGCTGCAGCCACAGAAAATTTAGCACTTTGCTAATGGTTCATTATTGAAAATTTTCTATAGCTTGCATGATTTCCATTATTTGGATCAAGATTAGAGCCTCAGTTTTCAATGTATTATTGAGCTTTCCAAGTATTCTAATGCCCAGGATTCTAGTCCTGTAACATTTACAGACCTTAGGAGACATCTCAGAAGGAGGTCTCTGTGATTTTCCTCATCTTCTTCAATCGCTCTCTGCTTGTTTTCTTGGGAAGCACCCAGACTGATCTTTGTGATGGACTTGAATTGTACAGGCAGGTTCATATGAAAGGGGGTGATTTTGATTTTGGTTTTATTTATTTTTAATGAGTTAATCAGCAGGTCCCAGACAATCTGTCTATAGTTTTAAGATGATTAAAAAAACTCACTAAAAATGCCAGATAATACATTTTATAAATAGAATAATCATCCTAGGTGTGTTACAGACAACAGAATAGTTATCTATGAACTATTAAACTGAATATTTTCAACTGAAATATTTTCTCTCTTTGTTAAGGAATTTTAATTTGTTACAATTTTTAAAAATGTGTACTTTATATGTGCTCTATTTTGTGTTTTGAAAAATATAGTAGTTATACTGTATGTCCTGAGAAGTTTGTTTAAAAGCATAATATAGATATCTTAAACATGAAAAGTTGAAGAAATAAACTGAATTCTATTAACGTGAAGAGCATGAGAAAAGCTTTCTGCTTAACCATTTTATTTCCTATGACATGTCACATTTTCTAAATTTGAGAACACCCTGTGAGCATTCCATCCCTTTGGGTATGGGGTTGTGGCTGTGTGCTGCCGGGACACTTGTACAGGAGTTCCCAGATGCTACATTTCAGATTTGAAATGTATGGATCAAAGATCAAGTGTAATGATCTTCAAATGTATTGAAAGCATTTTCATTTGGCTTAGCTGAAGATCTCCTAGGAGGTTAATAAATATGGTTCTAAGATTATACTAATATTTTTAATGTGTTGTATACTAAATGTACAATTTTCCACTCAGGGAGAAGAGCAGCTACCAGAGCAGCTGTTGATGAAACTTTATGTGACTTGCCATGTTGTTTGACATACAAACAAAGTCTTGTATGTTTGCTCCTCCTCTCTCTTGATGTTTGTTCCCTCCTATTCAATTGGGAGGCAAAATATTTTGTCCAAACCTGTTCGCTGCAAATAGGGCTGGTAGAAGGAAATTATGGGCACAAGAGAAAGCATGTGATCCCAAGATTTTCATTCATATACCACAAAAACAAAAACTGTTGCTTGGCGTCATTACCAAACCACCACTGTAGCTAACCATGCATTCATCTTCCCTGTAGTGCTGTGCTATGTGTAGCTTGTAGAGAAAACACAGTATAATGTTTTCTGAGCTGTACTTGCAGACTCTCTCTGCCTACTATTCTTTAACTGCTTAAAAGCAGAATATAAAACATTAATATGATATATAAATGGCAACAAATGCAATGTTTACAGCATTGTATGTTTAGTATCTAGAAATTATTTTCAATTTGTAACAAACATGTATGATACAGCAATTTATATTTTAATTATAGGCATATTGTATAGAGGGATTTCTTTTTAATATAGATATGCTTGAGTTCTGTTGAATTTTCTGAATAAGGTAGTATGTTACCCAGAGATCTGATCTGAACATAATACTGAATTATACCTCAGGCCTGTGTACTTCTCCCCATCCCCCAGCCTGATCATTGGAGAAAATGAGAAGGTTTTCCTTTGACATTAACTAAATGCAGTTTATTGTTAGGTCTGAAACCAGACAAACATTGGTTAGTCCTAACTGTGCTCATAGAAACAAATTAGCTTTAAGTTGTCTTCTTTTTTTAAGCAAACACTTTATTTAGGTTCAAATACAGTAATAAACCACAATTAGTAAAAGCAGAAGTGAAGGAAGTTGAGAGGGGAGAGAGTGCTCTTTGCAAGGCTCATTTACATAATCCCAAAATATAGATTTCTTGCCAACCTAGCAATTCAAAAGCATACAAATGCATGTAGATAAATAGGTACCACTTCGGTGGGTAGGTAACAGCGTTCCGTGCGCGTCATGCCGGCCACATGACCACGGAAGCGTCTTTGGACAACGCTGGCTCTTCGGCTAACAAACGGAGATGAGCACCGGCCCCGAGAGTTGGACACGACTGCACAAATGTGCGGGGGGAACCTTTACCTTTACTTAAAATATAGATTAGTATTATATTGGAACTAAACCAGAATCTCCTCCTTGGTCTTGTTGTCTAGTTTCTCTGACTCAGTTCTATTTTCTATAATTCCTGTTGCCCGTGCTTCTTTTTTTCCAATGGATGTTAAGAAGTAATGTTGCTTCAAATAACTTTCAGCTCATTAATGTGTTAAACAACAAATTAGCTGGCCTTGAGAAAAAGCCCAGTGTCGACTATTCTTTTTACAAATATATTCCTCCTCGATCCAGTGAATTTCATTTTTCCCTCTCTCTTTCTTTGCTCACCCATCAGCACTGTATTTGTATCAACTGACTACTGTATTATTAACAATGTGTCATTCACACAGCATGTTGGGCAATTTACCCTTATTTGCAAATGCATAGCTTATTTCAAAGTTTTTACATATCTGGATTACAAATCTAGGGCAAGCCAGGGTGGCATATATGAGGATAAAAAGCTGCAACAGGAAAGAAACAGAGATAATAAGGGATGAAACTAGACATTTAGGTGTGGAAACGAGCCTTAACTATGGCTGCAGACTCTGGGAAATTATATTCAGCATTATGCTGACCACTGCAAATGTAAAAGGAACAGATAAAATACTCATGCCATACTTGCAGTAATTGCTTGTACTTTTTGGTAAATTTTAAAAAGTCCAATTTGCAATAGTCAACACAGGTGATGGCTCAGCACCCCCATCTGTAAGCCTAACGTAAAGATTTGTGGAGCAGAAGAAACTGTTTAGTTATATGTATAGCTTATGTCCCTTTTATTTGGTCAAATATAAATTGGGAAGAGTTTTTCATTAAATATGCCAGTTCCTTACTGAAAGTAATTATATCCTTGGTACGACAGAAAGAGAGCCAGTATGGTGTAGTAGTTAAGGTGTTGGACTGGTACTGGGGAGACCTGGGTTCAAGTCTGCTTTCTAGCTCACTCGGTGACTTTGGGCCAGTCACTCTCCCTCAGCCCACAGGATTGTTGTGGGGGGGGAAAATGGGAGGAGGAGAATGGAATGGAATGTAATAAATGAAGCATAATTCCTGTTATGTATATGGGCTGTTGAAAAGAGCCAGTGCATGCTTTGTCAAGAGGCATCTTTGAGAAGGGGGGCTCAACAGCGTCAAAATGGGGTGTATGACTGGGCAATCAAGGCCCCATTTTAACATGGGTCACACATATGTAAATAAGAGTAGGGCTCTGCTCATGCCAACCTTTTTGACACTGTTGACCCCTTTGCGGATGCCTCTGATTTTGTCTATCTTCTATTCTTTTTTGCTGTCCATTAAAAGAAATGGTTCTGTATTTTTTCTTGCCTTTCCAAAATGTGACAAGTGCACTGGTATTAAGTTGTCTGTTTGTATATAATATACTAATAACTTTTAACCCGTATCTGCAACAGCCAGTTTTTATGAAGTTTTTTTTCTCTTAGGAATGTACATAGAAAATTATACAAATAAGAAAAATCCATGTGTGAGCAGAACTGTTAGGAATCTAACATACACTCCCAAAGGTCTAACCAAAGTACAGCACCCTATGTTCTGGAATTATTCTCTTAACTCAGCTTGGGTAATAACCATCTTTTATGCAGTTTAAAAGATCATAGGCATTAAATTTTATAATGCTTAGCGTCCTGTAAAAATTAGTTTTTACACATCCATCACTCTTTACAAGTCCAGGATTCCTTACTTTAAAATATATATACCTGGTATTCATCTACGTATTCATTGCTTATTTAATTTATCCATTTTAAGGCTATAGGTCAACCTACAAATTCTGCCAACAATCATAAAGAAAATCGTAATAAAAAAAGTTACAACTGAAGTTTACTCTCCAGAGATGTCTTACAGAACAGATGGGTACAATGGTCCTGTGGGGTGGGAACGGTACAGTAAGGCTTCTGAGTCATCTTTGCCTCCCTCCCTCTCCAGTAATGGCAAAAAGGAATGCCATTTGAGCATCTTTCATTTTGTTTTCCAAAATAAATGTTCTTCCTTTTATAGTTCAAGTTCTCTGTAGTGGCGCCCGCCCTCTGGAATATCTTACCCCCAGAGTTGAGACAGGTTTCCTCCCTCCCGACCTTTAGGAAAGATCTGAAAACCTGGTTCTGCTGCCTAGCATGGGAGGGGAAAAGTAATAGCTCCTCCTGGGGGTGGTTAATACCATAATGTCCTTCCTAGTATTTATGATCAACTCACCAGATTGGATTTTACATTTATTTATATTACATTTACATTTATTTATATTATGTTAAAAATTTGTAATTTTATATTTATATTTTAACCTTGGTTTTATTGTAAACCGCCCAGAGTCCCCCGTTGGGGGAGTCGGGCGGTCATATAAATTTAATAAATAAATAAATAAGTTCAATTTATTACGGTCACTGACCAGTACAATCTTCCTTTTATATATACAGATAGAAAGGAAGAGATGGGGATGTTGTTATTACAGTAAGTGATAGAGAGGAAGTTTTTCTCATCAAGTCCTGAGATTTCATGAATGCAAGGCAGTCATGAATTTTCAAAACAGCAGAAACTACGTATATACGTATACGTATAACTACTGTATATTTTAGTTGTTAGTAGGATTGGAACAATCCCTATTCTCTTGAGCCTGATACACATACAAATACCAGCTTGGGCACAGATTCTCTGTGAGTGACCCACAGGACAGAAAACTTCAAATTGACATTGATTTCCCATTGACAAAACCAGTTAATTGAAACACTGGTTAATTGAATATTTTCTGGTATAATTATGACTTACAGGAAAGGGTTTCCTGCCCAAGCAAAAGGTTAGAGGGGGTCAGGAAGGGACGCTATTTAATGATCAATATGTTTTTTCTGAACGTAGTCTGAAAATTCCTCACTGGACAGTCTTCTAACCCTGAGGCCAGTATCAAACATTGTTCTACATTGGCTCTCCGATGCAAGGGAAACTGAAATGTTTCCCAGTCTATTGACTGTGTGACAGTGTCACATTTCTTGTGGCACAGTACACTGCCTTAGAGATTGCATATACAAATTAGTGTGTCTGTTGAAGTCATTGTCTAATTGATCATTCTGTGTCAGATCTCTCCTTTTTTGAGGCTGTTTAAGATAAGAGCTGCTTCGATCAGACCCTTGCTCTTAAAGGTAGCAAAATATATTCACGGACAGAATTATGTCTAACTACTGTGGAGCAGGACCTCCCCTGCTTCCTCCCTGCATAGTAGATGTTAGATCATATTATTTGTAGTTATCTGTACATGTGCTTAACAAACTAGGTTCCTCTAAAATGGGTTATACATTGTTTAACTTTTGATTGCCAGAGATAAAACAGCATGTTCATGTTGGAAGCTTTGAAGTTATGACTCTGTAGAATCTGCAGTGACAAGATTTTAAAGAGAAAAATTCCTATTTTCTTGGCAGGTTTCATGAAAGCTTACTGTCTCTGAAGAGGGATCTAGCTGCTGCAACACCTCATTTTGCTTGTTTAAATTTCTGGTTGCTTTTGCATGCTGTACTGCAAACCATTTTCATTTCTCTGTGTTCTCCTCGTTGGGACTCATTTCTCATTCGTGTTTTTGTCTCATTTGTTTCCATCAGCAAATGCCCAGCACACCGGGGTTTGTGGGATACAATCCATACAGCCATCTGGCCTACAACAACTACAGGCTGGGAGGGAACCCGGGCACCAACAGCCGGGCCACGGTAGGAGAATCAACTATTACGTCATCCGGCAAACAACAGGAAGTGACCAGAAATGGCTTTAGAGTTAGGTTCTTCTAAATCTTAGCTGCTAACCCTTTTTATTTTAAAAAATATAAACTTGAAAAATTAACTTGTGACTTCTTTCCCTTTCTCCCCAATCTTTCTCTCTTCACTAACTTTTTAATAATAGCCTTTTTTATTAGTCAATTGGAATGGGGTTTCGGGTGAGTTCACTTGCCGACGGGAACAGAAAGTATTTTTGAAACTGTTTTCACTGGCCAGGCATCACTGACAGAATTTTTCCCTCTGCTCATCCATGACAGTGGTTTTCTATTAAAACAGCTTATGCACCAACTGGCAAGTAATGAAATGAAATATATATATATGTAACATGAGGCACAGACCTGTGTGGATCTTTAGTTTCACCCCCCAAAAAAAAAATTGGGCGGTATTGGCCCTTTGAGACATGAACTTTCTGAGGTAATAACCTATTCCATCAGATGGATGAAGTAGAGTGAGAAGGAGGTGGATATATAAATATATGAGGAAAGCCACACACAAAGATTAACTAAAGAAACAAATTTAGAACTAAAGAGAAGAGTTTTCCCCCAATATTTAGAGGAAAGATTTTTTGAAACTAGAAAATTGGAAAATCTTGTCCAAGATTAATGTTTGCTGAAGTTGGTGTCTTCCCTTCCCAAATAGTGTGAAAGTTGACAGTGTTCTAGAACGGGTAGGGGGAGACTTTCCTCTCTCAGCACAGAAAATGAGTTGGATTTTCCTATTATTAGCTTAGTCCAGAGCTTTCCAAACTTTTCATGTTGGTGACACACTTTTTAGACATGCATCATTTCGCGACACACTCTTACAGCAGGGCACAAGGCTGGCACTAGGACCTGTGCGGAATCACAGCAGGTTTGGAGGCAGCAAGGCACAAGGCAGGCACTAGGACCTGCACGGAATCACAGCAGGTTTCGAGGCACAAGGCAGGCACTAGGACCTGCACGGAATCCTGGCAGGGCTCGAAGGCAGCAGCAGCCGGGACACACCCAGACACTGCAGCCGACACACTAAAGTGTCGCGACACACAGTTTGGAAAGCTCTGGCTTAGTCAAATGCTGATATATTACACTGCAATATGTCTTACTGAAAGGTGGTTCTCATTTGAAAGTTTTATCATAAGAAACCCCCTTCAGAAGACCACCTCAGAGCGCTCCATTCTGCCTGTTATTCTGAGCTGCCGTAGTGTTCAAACATTGCTCAAAGCACACTACTGCTTGCCCTTGGTTATTACTTCCGCTTCAGAGATAGTTTCTGAGGTTTTGTCTATGATGTTATAGTAAAGTTCAACTTAACAATTACAGTGGCTGGGTTAATTACACAGTGCTTCCTCCTGTAATTAGTTTTCAGAAGGGTAGTTGGGTTAGTGTTTTGCAGAAAGAACAAGAGTCTTGTAGCACTTCAGCAACTGACAAATTTATTATTGCATAAACCCTGTTTTCTTTTTCCCCACTTTATTGTGTTTATAGCAAGATTATAAAAATAAACAGTACAAAAAAAATACATAAGAAAAACAATTAAAGAAACAATAAAATACTAAAGAAATGAATAAATAAATGAAAAAAAACCCAGAACCAAGAAATAGAAGAGAGGAAAAGAAAGAAACAAAATTAAATAGCATAAACCTCTATGGATCAAAGTCCATTGCCAGATGCATACAGACAGCTAATAAAATGGACTGATTTATGGAAATGCATGCAATAACAAATATGCTAATCTTTAAGATGCTTCAGAGCTCTTTATTGTACAGCCCATAGGCAGCCAATACAGAGGATAGAATCCTGCTAACCGCTGCATTCATACAGTTCCTACATATTTCCTCATAAGACCTGTATAACTCTGCATTTGGAATTAACTAAAAACTGGTAACTATATTACATATGTCACTATGTTGGGCAGTTAGAGAAGAAAGTACATAGCTCTTGCATTGGCCTGTGCCAAGCTCCCTTACAATTTCAGGGCACTTGCTTGATCACCTGATGATTGTAGGCAGTCCCCAGTTAGCCTAATAATCTGTGGGAAAGAACAATATGTAATAAATTGTAAGGTTACCATTCCCCTGCCACTATAGAACTTTATTCTCACTATCCATGGTATAGTAGATTATAAAGAGGTTGTCACTTTTCCCACTCCATTCATTAGTTGTTACCAAGAGGGAAAAGCTATGTCTAAGGTTTTGGGGGTTTATCACTTCAGATTACTGGTTTGTGTTCATAAAATAGAATATTCTTCTGTTTAATATAATTCTTAGCACATAAAACAAAAGCCTGCCAAAGGGAAGCATTCTAATTCAGTCTTCTCTACAAAAAGCTTCTTTTTCTACAAGGAGAATTATTTTTCCTTAAGAGAACAGCACAAAAGTTTTTGCTACCATCTGCAGTGGTGCAGCTTAGACATAATTTTGCTGTGTCTGTAGGAAATAGTCTACAAGTAAGTATAGGATCGGTATTGATGCCATTATATATATTATATTCATTATTTGAATGGGCAACTTCATCTCTGATTCATATTTTTTTCACCTGTAAAGGATAATATTTTCAGACTATTCCTGTCCAAAAATAATGAATTGTGGTAGCCAGTTAACCATTTTTTTCAAAGTGAAAAGTTCAAGCTCCAATCCTAATATTTCACTTTTAACAAATGAATGACAAGAATGATTATTTGATCCAGTACAAGCCTATGAATCATAGCTTCTCTGGGAGTTATCTTTAGGTTCCCTTAAACACACTAATTTGCTAATATGGAGGAAACTTCTTTGTATGTTCATGGCCAGCAAAAAGAAGACATTTATATTGCAAAGAAATAACAAAGAATTTCAGAAGTTGCACATAATGATAATCATGAGTAATCACCCTTCGTGTGTTAACTTTAGCCCCATACATTCTTACCTGGTACACTACTTTAAATATGACTGAATCTGGATTTGAAAGAAACAATCTGATCCCAAATTATTTTTATATCAGATTCATACTGAAATAAGTTTTGGTTTGTTTCACAGATTTTCATTGTATATATGTAGTGAACATTCATAGGTTTCTCTACGATGTATATTTCAATTTGGGTTTATGCTTTAAAAATTCTTATTGGTGTTTAAGCATTAAGTTGATTCACTTGAATGTTTTCAGTACCATCTTTATATATGTGTGTGTAACAGTGTAATGCATAAATCCCATAAACATTTTTTTATATTTCATTAGATGTGATGTATGCACCACTGCTTAGTTCATAGCATTTCATAAATATGGCATGGAGGAAAGCTTATCCTTTTATTTAAAAATGTACATCTAAAATGTTGTAGGCCTGTTCATGCAAAACATTTTTATATATGCATTATCTCAGTGGAGCCATAAAATGACTAGGTTATTCAGAATCTGAGATCCATGCGGTGGTGTGACTGCGTGTTTAAACCTTGATCTTAACCACTATGGTCTCATCCCTAAATAGTTGTATGTGCTTTGAAGTGCAGGTAGAATTTTGTTCATGCAGGCTGCCTCATTTATTTCTAGGTGGAAGGTCACATTGAGTCTAAAAATGCAGGCATGTATCTGTTTCCTTTGGTAAAATGAATAAGAATCCCCTGACTGATTTCACTGCTACTGATAAAGACCTCATTCTATAGTGGTTACATTCTGAGCGGAGGTGTTCCACTATTACCAAAGAATTTGGAAAAGTGAACCATTGTGCCCTGAGAAATCCATTTACCATTCCCATGAATACACAAACAATTGTATCACAGCTAATGCCTGGAAAATGCACTAATTTGAGTATTAGGTATCTTGTGATTGTTAATAAGTTCCATGAAAATTGAAAGTTGTTGGTTTTTTCTCACAGTAAAGAGTTGGTTCAAATGAAGGGTGAGCACATCTTTGAAAAAGACAAATTATATATGTATGAAAGTGTATTTTGAATCAAGAACATTTCTGTAGAAAGAAAGGGACTTCACCTGCTACCCCAGGGGTCCCCAACCTGTGGGCCATGGCCCACTAGTGGTCCGTGGCCTGTTAGGAATTGGGCCGCGGGGCTCCCGCCTGCAAGCCCCACCCCCTTCTGTGTGATTGGCTCCTGCCCGCAAACCCCGCCCCCGGTGCTTGTGATTGGCTCCTGCATGCAAACCCCGCCCCCGGTGCATGCGATTGGCTCTCGCCTGCAAACCCCATGGCCCCGGTCCGCGGAAACCCCACCACCCTGGTCCGCGGAAACCCCGCCCCTCAGTCCGCAGAAACCCCGGTCCACGGAGAAATTGTCGTTTGAAACCAGTTCCTGGTACCAAAAGGGTTGGGGACCCCTGTGCTACCCAATAAGACATTTCTTTTAGTGTAATTTTTTTCCTTATTAAGTGCAGGGAACATGCTTGGTGTTTCTACAAACCTTTAAGGAAAACTAAGGTTGCTCCAGGAACTCACTATGTAATTTGCACTTGGGTACTACAATTTGGACTGATAAGATGTTCAAGTTGAGAGAGCAAGCCTTGCGAAATATCTTGTTCTGATAAATAATTTGAGGTCCAGTCTGTCATATTGGAACAAGGATAATTTGAGATGGCCTTGGGTATCCAGATATATCAAGAACCATTAGGCAAAGAGGGCTGAAACATCATTTTAAGTCATGGGAAGCAAGATAATATTCAGAAAAGGCTCAGGCAAACACCTCCCAGATCCACTGGGTTATAAAAGGAGCGGAAGTAAAACACAATCAGACTTGCAAGATTCTGTTGTTATAGCCTATCTCAATAAAGTATAGTTCTAATCTTCCTGTGGAGTTGATCTTCTGATATGGTCTACCTAATAGAGCTGACATCAGTCTTGCAAATCTGATTGCACCTTATTTCCTCTCCCCCCCCCCATTCTTATGCCCCAGTAAATCAGAGAGGCATTTGCTTGAGCCACTTCTGAATATTATCTTGCTTCCCATGACAAAGAATGCTTCAGCCCTCTTTGCCTAGGTAACAGTTCTTGCATATTTTTGTCAAGGTCATTCCCCTTACTCTTTACACTTCCACTTCAGTCCTTTTTTCCATCCCTAATCTATGTCTTCTCTTTATTTATTTACTTATTTTCTATCCCGCCTTTATTTTTTTATAAATAACTCAAGGCAGCGAAGATACCTAATACTCCTTCCTCCTCCTATTTCCCCCACAACAACAACCCTGTGAGGTGAGTTGGGCTGAGAGAGAGTGACTGGCCCAAGGTCACCCAGCTGGCTGAGGTTGCATTCACCCTTGACCTTTTACTATTACTGGGCTACCTTACCTATTAGAAAAAGTACTTTTAATGTTCTAAAGAAAGAATGGGCAACTAGTGGCCTCTAGATATTGCTGGGCCACAATAATATTGCCCATATTGAAAGTTGCTGGGAGTTGTAGTTTAGCAACATGTGGAGGGCCATAGATTTCCCACCTGTACTCAGAGGTTTGTTCTTTTCCAGTATTTGCTGGAAAATCCATACCATATTATCCAGCAGCAATTCCAGGTATTTTGAGAAGTCAGAATAGAAGGGGCAAAATTGGGCAAGTCAGAAATTCAAATCACTTGCAGCCATTCCTCTGAGACAATGATAATTATCTGGAAAGCTCCTGTCAGACATCACATCCTTACATTTTCCAGAGGGTTGTGGGATAACCATATACTTCATATCAGGAGACAAGGCCACAAAAATTGAGCTTGGGATGTATTGGACATTAGAACTGGTTAAATCACATATTGCTGGGCATGTGGTCACAGAGAAACACGGAAATGATACAGGCTCAAGTTGCTTTGGAGTTTCAACCTGGAGTTAAAAATGCAGGTGTGAATGTAGCCTCAGGTAGTTAGTGCAGGTAGAGTAACAGCTGCTCTCATTAGAACAAGAGATTGGACATTCTGAGTTGTTCAAGGTGTTGCTTGTGCTGTTGAAAATTGCCATTTTGTACAAAATCTCTGTTGATCCATAGATTTATTGAAAGTACAAATCGGAGGAGTATTATGTCACTTTTGACTCTGGATGCATGAGAATATACTTGTTCTCATGAGAGCTCGTAAGTGTTACCTGGACCTGTGTCTCACCTATATGTGTGTGTTAGCAAATGTCTCTCTTGCAATTCTTAAATGTTTGAGATAATATAACCAGTGCATTTTATTTGGTTGTTCTTTAGGCATCATCGGGTATTACAATCCCCAAACCCCCAAAGCCTCCAGATAAGCCACTCATGCCCTACATGAGGTACAGCAGGAAGGTGGGTACAAAGCGCTTGGTCCTGGTTAAACGTCTGCCTCGTCTTAACCTTTTTCATGGTTGTTCTAAAGCGTGTTTGAATTCGAAAAGCAAACCTGAGTGCTTGCTTTTTTTTTTTCCTTAAGGGAAAACTTAAGAAGGCAGTGGTCTCCTCCTTTCACAGTGAAGGCAATAGTGAACTACCCAAAATGGAGGGGGAAAAAATAAGTTTCACCACAGAATGAAACATGGCCACGATACTGTCGGGGAGAAATGAAGACCCTTTTTTATTGACTATTTAGAAAATGCGTAAAATGTACTACCGCTTCCTCTGCTAACAAGGATGCATCGGGTGCCTTATTGACAGAATGTTCTGTATTAAAAGTATCCGCTTTCTGTGGCAAAGCAGGATTGGTGCAACTCCATAACTGGACTTTGCAATAGTGACAGTAGGATCTACTTTGCTCTTTAAAAGATGTTTTTGTTTTGAAGTTCTCTTCTCCTTTTACTTTAGGGAGAGGGAATAAGGGTGTAGTGTCACGCCCCTTCTTTTTCTTGTTTTTAATTCAGTGACTTTTTTTCTGATAAAATGAGAGCCTAGGTCTTATGGACAGCGCCTGTTCCAGTCCAGTGTCAAGGAGTGACTAAGTCAGAAGGAGGACTGTTGTGTTACCTGCTTTTCTATCTCTGGTTCTTTTAAAAAAAAAAGTTCCATCCATCGGTCTCTCTTAAGACAAAAGAGAAGAATCCTGTGCATGATTTAAGGGAGAGGATGCTGTGAAAAGGATGCTGTGAAAAGGATGCTGTGCAACTGACAATAAAACCAGGCAGTGGATAAACGTACCTCTGTCTTCCCACCCCAGAGAAATAATCAAACAGTGGATATAGCACAGCCCAAAATAGCTGTCTTAGTGTAACCTTGCTTTGTGGTGATAGTTCTCTGAAAGGACCATAGTCGTGGTGGTGATATTAACAAAAGATGTGTTTATTTTGTAAGTATTTAGTTAGCTGGAGCTTTACTACAGATGTTTTTATTAAGGTCTGGGACCAAGTGAAGGCGTCCAACCCTGACTTGAAGTTATGGGAAATTGGGAAGATCATTGGAGGGATGTGGCGTGACCTCACTGATGAAGAGAAGCAAGAATACTTAAATGAATATGAAGCAGAAAAGGTACACGGAAGAAATCTCCCTCTCACTCCCAAATGACGCTGGAAGTCTGTCTTTCTCTTACATACACATAAAGCTAAAGTAAAATAAAATAAAATAAAAAAAGACTGGTTCTGGAGGAGGTCACTTACGGGCTCATATACAGGAGCATTATTGAGGAAAGAAAACCTGAATCAACTTTTGCTGTGCAAGGCCAGATCCGCTAAGGAATTGTAAGGAGAGTGTGATAGAATCACGATATCTTGGATGGCTTGAAAAGAGCCCAGCTTGAGTCAAGGTTGCCTACCCTCCCTTTCTGGCCCCAACTAAACATCTAAGCATAAAGGCACCTGGAAATAAAGCACAGTTAATGAGACTCCCCTCTTCCAGTTCCTCCCAGCATCATACTCCCCTGTACTTCCCTTTGTTGTTCGTTATATAGGGACACGTTCTGAAATGTTTAAGTGCAACCCTACCCTGCTTCTGGCCGTGAGACCCTTGCAGAAGAGAGCAATTGAATCTCAGTAATCGGCCCTGAGGTGTCTGTTCCGTGCTTCATGTGAAATCGTACTGAGAGGATTCTTTTAACTGGATGAAATTCCCAAGGGTACGGGAGATGGGATTTGTTGTAATTTTTTGTTTTAAAAATTGTATCTATCAACCTGTAGATAGAGTACAACGAATCAATGAAGGCCTATCATAATTCACCCGCTTACCTTGCCTACATCAATGCCAAAAGCCGTGCCGAAGCTGCACTGGAGGAGGAAAGCAGGCAAAGGCAATCCCGAATGGAGAAGGGTGAACCTTATATGAGCATCCAGCCTGCTGAGGATCCAGATGGTAAGCAAGAGCAGGAGAAATAGTGTTGCCTGCCAATAAAAAATGGCAAAATGCTTGAGCTGTAGCTGTTTACTTGGCAGTGGAATTTTTCAGAATTCAGAAATCAATCTCTTATTCCCCACTTAAAACAACTTGCTGGGAAACTGTCCACAAAACACCATTTGCTGTTTGGGAACATTTCTGTTAATGTTACAACTCTTAGTTTGGCATCTGCACACAAATAGGATGAAGCTGCATAAAACAAAAGCAACAGTATTAAACATCCTTCCGGTATTGTTTAGCAATCTATATTTTTCAACTAATTTGTGCATGGGAGAAAACAAACAGTTCTCACACCAACTAGCACAGTTCTGTCATCAAAGAGAGAAAAATTCAAGATGTCCTGTTGTACAAGTATTTGCACGCAGCTGGATTTGATTAATATAGTGCTTTGAAAAATATGTATTCTAGCATCTTGGCTTTTGCAGACCTCGGGGCTTAGCTGTTCAATTGACAGTTTTGAAAAATAAGCCTGTTTTTTCACTGTGACAGTTACTTGGATTGATACAAAGGGAGTTGCCTGTTGGCCAGAGACCTGTAAAGTTGTCCCAAGGGGTTGAGTACGAGAGAATCAACTATGCTCTTCACTTGTTTAAAGGCCTTGAGTCTTTTTCATAGGTACTTGAGAACAGAATTGAAATGTACCACAGAAATTGCAAGATCAGATCAGGAAGTCAGTCTGTTGAAAGAAGCAGGCAGAAAAGAATTGAAAAGCCAGGTATTTTTTTTACTAAATATTCCAGTCTTCTAGATTCCTTGCCCAAGCCAAGTAAAGTCAGATGAATTGTTAGAGAAACTGCAACTTCTCTCATATACATAACTTTAGTTTGTGTCTTTTGAGTGGCTCACAAAATGGGATGTTCATTTGCTGAACCATTTTGAATCCATCAGTATTAATTAACTATATGTTCACCTTTGAAATTCTGATCAGTATATTTCTTTATCATTATGTTTCACTTCCTCTCAGACAATCTAGGGTCTCTGTTTTATCTTGACCTTGAACATCCTCAACAGGGAACTTTAAAAGTAGTTGCACATAGAGACACATCTCCCATGTGATCACTGTGGGGAGACATTCCATGTCAGCAATGAAAGACAGTTTTTGCCTCTCCTTGCAACAACACCTGTAAGCCCAGCAGTCATTCCCTTATGTAGACTAAGATAAAGCAGTGCTCTTGGGAACCTTGTTGTGATGTCTGCCATTGAGGACCCAATTGCCTTAATCCAGAGCTTTCCAAACTTTTCATGTTGGTGACACACTTTTTAGACATGCATCATTTCGCGACACTCTTACAGCAGGGCATCATTTCGCGACACACTCTTACAGCAAGGCACAAGGCAGGCAATAGGAGCTGCGCGGAATCCTGGCAGGGCAGGTTTGGAGGTAGCAAGGCACAAGGCAGGCACTAGGACCTGCGTGGAATCCTGGCAGGGCTCGGAGGCAGCAGCAGCCACAACACACCCAGACACTGCAGCCGACACACTAATGTGTCGCGACACAGTTTGGAAAGCTCTGCCTTAATCACTCAAAGCCAGCTCTCATTTTATCTGTACCACTGTATCTGGTTTTGCATTATACTTGCTTATTGTAGAACAAGAATGGGCAACCTGAGGGCCTGGAGCTGCATGTGACCTTCAAGCCCTTTTTTGTGGGCTCCAGGGCATCTCTGAATATTTTTTGTTGTTTATTCGTTCAGTCGCTTCCGACTCTTCTTGACTTCATGGACCAGCCCACGCCAGAGCTTCCTGTCGGCCGTCGCCACCCCCAGCTCCCCCACGGTCTAGTCCGTCACCTCCAGAATATCATCCATCCATCTTGCCCTTGGTCAGCCCCTCTTCCTTTTGCCTTCCACTTTCCCTAGCATCAGCATCTTCTCCAGGGATCTCTGAACATAGTTGTGGAAAATTGGTGGCATAATATCCTGCCATTTGGAGATGGTTCATACCAAAGTCTGTAGGGTAAACCCTAAAATCAGTTTAACATGATTTAAAAACAGGGAAGAACCCAAAACTTCCTCCCCAAAGCACAAAGGCAAATGTTATGAGCTGCGTTTAGGTGGTTATGTTTTCATTGAGAAAGGCTTGCATAAAAGCTTGTGGCACTTCCCTTTTACCAAGCAGTCCTCACAGCAATATTTTACAATACAATACTTTATTTTTTTGTACAATACTTTATTTTTTATCTCCCTGTTCAGATTGGGGTGAAGGTTGAAGCTGACGCAGTATAGCTTGTCTAAACCACCCACTGAGTTCTCACAGTTGACCGGCAGGCCTTCCAAATCACAGCTCTTACCCTAAATATTATGCTGTGATAGTTCTTCACTTATGTTTTAAAACATGTTTGAAATAAGGCACCCAGCTTGATCCTGGATCAATCATCCATGAATATCTGAATAGAATTGCTTTTTAAAATTCACCTTGAATAGATCCAGCAGCTTCTGCTTACAGCTGTCATTTGTTGTAGTTTTTCTCTCATCTTGATGCCTCACAAAAGGAGGTTGAATTATTTCTCCCTGCTTTCTTTGCTTTAGAAAAACCAACACCTGGTTGAAAGGGGAACTGTTCAACTGAAAGGACATGAATCTCTTTCACCCCACCTTTCCTGTTCTGTTAGTCAGACAATGATAGGATCATTTTCTTCTTTCTTCCTTTTTTTTCCCTTCAGTGCAATCTCATTTTGTAATGGGTTCAAACCTGAGGGTAAAAATCAGGGAGACAGATGTGCCTTTCTGCTCTGCCATGTAGCCAAGTTATATTCCTTTCTAGAGCAGCTGTTTTCATTGTGGGAGGTTTGGTAAAACAAACAATCATACATTGCTTATGAGAGGTATTATAAGCAGTCATTGAGTAGTACGATGATCATATATTGTCTTTCCTTGACTCCATCTTATGCAGTAGACATAAAGGTGCACTACCTGAGGTTCAAAGGCTGCACATCTCTGCCCCTCGTATTTTTTGTGTGCCTCCCAGAAGCTGCTGGTTTTCAATAAATTAAAATTCCAATTAATAACTTTTAGACCAATGAGAGAGAGGATCGATGAGGAGAGAGAGAAACAATGTATGGACAGAAACAAAAACCAATCTCAACTATGTTTTTATTATTATTATTATTATTATTATTATTATTATTATTAAAATCAGGCATTTAGTTGCATGGTTCTGTTCAGGTTACTGCGTAGAATCCAGGTATCTTGTCTTAGAAATAAATTCTTTAGAAAAGAGGGCTTTTTTCCCCCCTTGATTTGTGTGTAATATGCTTCGTGGGTATCTTAACTCTAAAACCTGTGAACCTTGCTGCCAGGATTCTGCACTCAAGTACCTGGGAGAGAGAATCCTGAATTGTATGCTCACTTGGAATTATTAGGATGGGCTGTCAGGGCATATAATATGATTTACATTCCCAACTATCATTTTTAAAAATTAAACTCAAGGGAAATATAATAGGATGAACAGACCTGTTGTCCCAATCTAAATGCTACTTCTAGCATAGTTAGCTTTTCAACACTTTTTTAAAACACAGGATTCATTGGCTGGAGGGGATGGGCTAGAAATTCAAGGTTGCTGTTCTGTGACGCTTTTCCAAAAATAGCTTTATTGAGATATGAGACCAAGCCCTTATCTGTTATTCATCATCCTCTCTTTTGAAAAGCACTTTGGAGAGATTCTTTTGACCCTTGAGTCTTTGATGTTGCTTCATGAGTTTGTAGGTGGTTCTGACAGGAGGAAAATGGGTGGCCATGAACTCACAATCAAGTTCATTAAGTAGCTATTTTCATAGGGAATGATGACAGAGAAAAGGGTGAGAGCTTGCTATGCAGGATTCCTTTAACATGCTACATTTATCTGTAAAATGGCGGCTGACCTTTTTTCTGTATAATATATCAAATCAAAATCTTAATTATATAAAGAGTTTGTGTATAAAGTAAAATATTTTACAAAATACATTTTATTTTATATAAATTAAAGATGGTTCACCCCCATATTAGTAGTTCGCAAAAATGACCATTGGCAGAAATGAACTACATTTTATTTTACATAAAATGTAGTTCATTTCTGCCAATGGTCATTTTTGCGAATTACTAATATGGGGGTGAACCATCTTTAATTTAAAATTAAGCTTGTAGCTGAAAACAGCAAGTTGTTGTAAGTAAGCAAGTGGGTTGATGAAGAGAAAGAAAAAATTGTTGGGCTTCACACAGAAGTGACTTTTCCTTGTCAGGCTTCTCTGAGTGTATATATTTGCTGGATAGTATATTTTCTAAACTTATATACAAGGCCAAACTGCCTGCTAGCGTAGGAGTAGACATCAGTGAGCACAGAACAATCTGCTTCCAAGTTAAACATATATGGGACACAATTGATTTCATCTAATTAAAAATCATTTACAGTTCCTGTATGAAAAATACACTTGTGTGTAGCAATACTTAGAAAAAGAAACATTGGGTTTGAAACTTAATATAACATAGTTGGGATTGTCTGTCCGTTTCTGATGGAAAATAATATTTTGGACTACCATTTTCACAGTTCTTCACTATGGTTCATGCTGGTTAAGGCTAATGGGAATACAAATTCAAAACCTCTATGGGAACCAATTCGCCTATCCTTGGCACCTGGGAGAGAAGTTGGATTGTCTGCCTCCTTGTCCCAACTAAGATATCCCTGTTTGTATGAATTTGCTGGAGAGACTAAAGCTGACTTGCAGGCTGCAAAGTCCCTGAAGCCCTTTTTTGCAGCTCTGTTTCCCCCATCATGCCAAGCATGTGTTTGAAAGTTGTTGATTATTTCCTGACAGTTTTTCATTGGAAATAAGATTATTCCCTTTCAGAGTAAGGAGTCACATGATCGAAATGCAGGTGTTTTGCAACCAGCAGGCATTTACAACTGTTGCAGAGTCCCATGGTCACGTGATCGCCATTTGCGCACTTCACAGTTGGCTTCCGACAAGCAGAGTCAGTGGAGAAGCTGGCAATAAAATCACAAGTTGTGGTCACGTGATGTCTTGCTTAATAACCTGCGGTGACTCGCTTAACAACCAAATGAGAAGTGATGTCATAAGTCATTCGCAGTCATGTGATTTTTCACTTGGTGACCATGTCACTTAGCGACAGAGTTGCTGGTCCCAATTGTGGTCACTAAGCGAGGACTACCTGTAATTAAATTTACACTTTCACTTCTCTGCATGTGTTCATCAATCCCACTGGATCAAATTATCTTCATTCCGATCTATTACTGTATATATTTTCTCTTTCTTTTAGTTGCACAGACAGCTAACATACTTTTCATTCATTTGTTCGTTTCATTTGTTAATCCATGTTCTTTACCATTTACTTCTTTTACATACCAAGTTGCAATTTTCCATATCTTAAGGTCATCACCAAATGGACCCAGATATTGACCTCCACAACTCACCATGGCTTTGGTCAATCAAGGCTTTCATATTGCTCTTTTTATTAAGATGGAGAAGGTCTAGACCAGGTTATCAGCCTTGGTCATTTCTATGCTATTTAAAGCATTCCTTGATAACAGTATGGACTATACCAGTCAGTTTTGGCACATTTTAGTTAGTATGCCACAAGTGCAACCAAACCCTAGTTTTACTACAAGTGTACTCACTTGTTATTCTATACATGCAACAATCTGTAATTAGAGATTACTTTGCAAGCCAACATAATGTTGCCTGCAAGCCATCAATATACTGTATGCAATGTATTAATACACATTCAGGATGTATCCTTGGCCTAGGGGAGTTATTATTCACTTAGCCTCCCTGTTACATGGAAACCAACTATTTTACCTTTGCAGGACTGAATTATATTCTCTGCTAAGGAAACTCAAATTTTACAATCACAATTTAGTAGTTTATGTGCAGGTGTATATTTACATGTATTTTTATTTTGCATATGTCAGCTTTTGAGCTATCAGGCGTTCAGGAAAAAAAGGAAGCTGAAATGTTTTTATCAAGGAGATTGAATTGGTAGAAAGGAATAGAGGAACAGAATAGAGTATAACCCAGGATTATATGGTCCTCACTGTGTATGATTTTGTTTCAGATTACGATGATGGATTTTCTATGAAACATACTGCTACTGCCCGTTTCCAGAGAAACCATCGCTTAATTAGTGAGATCCTGAGTGAAAGCGTAGTCCCTGATGTTAGATCTGTGGTTACTACAGCAAGAATGCAAGTCCTCAAACGCCAAGTCCAGTCATTAATGGTTCATCAGGTAAAGTATGAACACCAAATGGGTGGGGTGGGGTGGGGTTTGGGGAGAGAGTTTATTTAAGGCAGTGGTGAACCACAGAAAGATCCTTATGGAGAGGTAACTCAAGCCAGTATGAATTCAACAGAAGTAACTTTCCAAATGAAATTGATTATTTTCTCTGAGCAAGCAAGGCTCAAGCATATACATTTTCTGGAAGTAAAGAAAAATGTTTTTATTCCAACAGCTTTTAGTGGCCGGATATCTGTAGGCAGCAAGATACTGGAGTACTAGGTTCTGCATATGTTCTCATGGAATAGGCTAATTAGAACACAACTGGGCTGTAAATCAAATAAAATACCATGCTCACCTATCTACAGAACAAATCCAGAAGCCATAAAAATGGCAGAAATTTTGAAACAGTATATCTTGCTATATGTGATATATTAGGATATACATACATACACGTTACAGCATAATATCTCAGTTAGAGCTAAGCAAATTATTATAAAATTGTGAGCAAGCTTTCTTTTTCCTCCAGATTGAATATTAAGGAAAAGTAGAGGATTATGAAGAGTAATAGTGAAGACACGATGAGAGAGACTAACATTTAGAGATGGCAGACAATTTGAGTGAAAGGCAAGAAACCGTCTATGCAAAATGCTGAATTCAAAGGCTCTTTAAACAAAACAGCAATACTCTGCCTCCCATAGTTTATAAACGTTAAATCTGTCAGTTTGTTGGTACAGGCTCTATCAGTGGTCAGGATATGCAAGGTGGAGAAGCAGCAGACCTTTTTCCTTTCTTAGAAAAAAAGTGGGGAGTTCATGGGGGCTTTTTTCATGAATGGCTTGTTTCGAATTTTCTTTCTACTCACCGTGAAGGATTGTAACTCTTGCCCAATATTAAAACTTTCATATTGTTCCATTCTTTCAAATAGGCAAGAACATTTTCCAACGAGCATGAGTGTGGTTTCAATGAAGCAGATTTGAGTTATTCCCCAACTTTCTTCTGATATCTGAAAACACATGCTAAAATCATGAATATTTCTGCTCATAGAGCTCACCTCTCTCTGACTTGCCTTTAGGAGGGATAAGGGGTGAGGTCTAACCTAAGTACTTCAGATGATATCTTTTGGGAGATCAGGTATAAGAAAAAGGTGTGGACTGTTTCTGTACATGCTGTGCTCTGTCACAAAAATGCATCTGTTCAATCAAATGAAACTAGAAGCTACTGCTTCTGAAGATGTTGCCACACTTTGTCATTAGCATGGAAATAGCAGAACCTAGTTTTCTGCATATGTGTTAAATTCCTGATATTGGTAGATTTGTGGTTTTAATGATCTTGCTATTAATATTAGAACAGAAATTAAGTGGCTTATTCTGAATTATCTGGTCTTGAACTTCTTGTTCCACAATGTTGAAACCCACATCAGAAAGATCCTGATATACACTTGCATAGTTCTTATAAAACCCATAAAGAAATCTTGAGCACTTTTCTATAGACCTCAAGTAGCCATACAACTACTGATCCATGTGAGCAGGGTTTCTAAATGCAGGACAGGTTTTGGCATAAGATAGATAGGTCATTTGCCATACATTTTAGAAAGATCCGAAAGGGATGATTGAGTGTTCAGATAATCAGGCATGAATATTTGTCTTATTTTGAAGCACAAATAACATTTTTACAGTGTATGCAAAGCCTTAAAGGTACATACAGCCTTTGAGTAAAGTTTCTGCTTTCCAGTTTGCAAAGCATTCAAGATCTACTGTTGTGTTGCAAAAAATAAACTCTATTTTTTATTTTCTATCCTGCCTTTATTATTTTTATAAATAACTCAAGGTGGCCTTGTTCATGGCAGCAGTCAAATATACAGTATATTTCAACTAACATATGTCTTTTATTTGTTTACTGTATATTTTCATTTTCTCCACCACACAGCGTAAACTAGAAGCCGAACTCCTTCAGATAGAAGAACGTCATCAAGACAAGAAGAGGAAGTTTTTGGAAAGCACAGAATCCTTTAACAATGAGCTTAAAAGGGTAGGGTTCTCTAGAGCATCTCTGCTTACACTGAACATCTGTAGAAGTGCCTGGTCTTTTTTCAGTTCAGTTGGAAAGAAGATGTGTATGTTGGATCTAATATTGTGGTGCCCCAGTCCTGCAAGTAGCTGGGGGTGAAATCATAGTTTGCAATTTTTTGTGCTTGGATCCTTGTGTCTAATAAAATATTTTATTGGACATTAGTACAAATGGAGCCTGAATTCAAAAAATCTATACATGATGACCTGGATCAACCTGAATCTAGGATTAGTTTTATTTGAAGGAGGATTCCTGACACCTTTTGTAAACATTTTTCCTATGTCCTACTGAATAATTTGGAAAGGGATAATGGAGAAATACCATTCTTCTCCAGCAATGCCAATTCCAAAATAAAAGAAACGAAAGCCGAAAAGTTCACAGCTTTTCGAACCAAAGCATTAAGTTGGGGGTAGAAAATTTGGCGGCTTTCCAGATTTTGGAACTAGAATTCCTTGCCTAGGGAGGAAGTCTAAAACATCTGAGAGATATTCATACACTACATTTTCCCTACATTGGTATACCTGGGTATAACTATATCACCTGCAGGCTGAGGAGCAAATTCAAATGATTGGCTATACCATCAAATAGAAAATTATCAGGAAAACAGTTTCAGATTAGCTTTCTAGTCTCATTTGCTAGTTTACTATGGATAGGAATATTTTCCTTCTCTTTACCTCTTCCCTTCAGTAGGGAAATATTGCACTCTGTGCAATCCTCCTTCAAATAAAACTAATCCTAGATTCAAGTTGATCCAGGTCATCATGTATAGAGTCCCCTTCGGGGGAGATGGGGCAATAATAGAAATTGAAAAATAAATAAATAAAAAATAAATTCACATCTTTCATTTAAGACCTGGACACAGGTTTATGTGTTAAGTGCTACATGACCAACGATAGCTCATTTATTATACTTGTGAACTTCCCTATGGATATATTATTGCCTTAGAAACTTATTACTTGCTTTAAATCTGTATTTTTAGCCTCCACATAACATCTGAGAACTGTCTTGCCAAATTTGGTGCCTTCCAAAAGGATTAGATCACAATTCCTAATCACTCTAGACATTAGTAGGAATTTTAGTTCAGCATAAATGGAGGACTTCCATTTATCTAACTTCCATGTTGTTAGCTAAACTCCTTGCACTAGTGAAATACTTGCTCAAGTAAGTTGGGGGATGAATAAGGGGCAGTGCTTAGCCTCTAAAAGAAAAGTGGAGTTTTCAGCATTGTTAAGAGTATTTCCATCTGTCCTGGGAAACATCCTATGAAATATTGAAGAGTAGGAAGAGATTCAGAATGGTTCAAATGTTGTCAAAGATGATATTCTCATAAAAATATCATTTGTATGTATGACATTTTTATAAAGTTTTAAGTGTAATACCTAAGGAAAAAATCTTACGTGTGTGTAAAATCTATTTAGGAGCATTTATGGTGAATAAAACTTGACATTTTTATAATAAACCATTTAATAATCTGTACAAGACTAAGACTTCAGCAAGGAGATTGTTACCTTGTCGTGGTGCTGGAGCTTGAGCACCTCAATGATGCCATGAGCTAAACCGCGAAGGGACACCCAAGACGGGAAGGTCATGGCAGAGAGGTCAGACTAAATACGACCCTGGGGAAGGTAATGGCAACCCACCCCAGTATTCTTGCTGTGAAAACTAAATGGATCAGTACAACCAGATATATGTCTTTATACCATCAGAAGATGGGACTCCCAGGTCGGAAGATGGTCAAAATGCTACTGGGGAGGAACAGAGGATAAGTTCAAGTAGCCCCAGATGTGATGACGCAGCTAGCTCAAAGCCGAAAGGACAGCTAGCGGCCGACGGTGCTGGTGGTGAACGACGAATCCGATGTTCTAAAGATCAACACACCATAGGAACCTGGAATGTAAGATCTATGAGCCAGGGCAAATTGGATGTGGTTATTGGTGAGATGTCAAGATTAAATATAGACATTTTAGTTGTCAGTGAACTGAAATGGACTGGGATGGGCCACTTCACATCAGATGACCACCAGATCTACTACTGTGGACAAGAGGACCACAGAAGAAATGGAGTAGCCTTCATAATTAATAATAAAGTGGCTAAAGCAGTGCTTGGATACAATCCAAAAAACAATAGAATGATCTCAATTCGAATTCAGGGTAAGCCATTTAACATCACAGTGATCCAAATATACGCCCCAACCACAGATGCTGAAGAAGCAGAAGTATATCAGTTCTATGAGGATCTGCAGCACCTACTGGATAATATGCCAAAAAGAGATGTTATTTTCATTACAGGAGACTGGAATGCTAAGGTGGGTAGTCAAATGACACCTGGAATTACAGATAAGCATGATCTGGGAGAACAAAATGAAGCGGGACATAAGCTGATAGAATTTTGCCAAGACAACTCACTGTGCATAACAAAACACTCTCTTCCAACAACCTAAAAGACGACTTTATACATGGACTTCACCAGATGGTCGACACCGAAATCAGATTAACTGATTGATTTATTTTGTGTCCAGATCAAACTTTACTCTGCCAAAATGTAGCCACCGCCACAGCTTTGTCATTAGCTTGCTGTAGGTCATTGACAGTACAAGGCTCCAACAGTAATCGACACACCATCAGATGCTCCGGGTCTTGGATTTCTCCGCATTCACATAATGTATTGTCGTCAGCCAACAACCCCCACTTAAATAAATATCGGGGATAGCTTTGGTGGTGTGGTTAGTGAGTTAGAGCCAGACATCCTGAAGAGTGAGGTTGAATGGGCCTTAAGAAGCATTGCTAATAACAAGGCAGCAGGAGATGACAGTATCCCAGCTGAACTGTTTAAAATCTTGCAAGATGATGCTGTCAAGGTGATGCATGCCATATGCCAGCAAATTTGGAAAACACAAGAATGGCCATCAGATTGGAAAAAATCAACTTACTGTATATCCCCATACCAAAAAAGGGAAACACTAAAGAATGTTCAAACTATCGAACAGTGGCACTTATTTCACATGCCAGTAACGTAATGCTCAAGATCCTGCAAGGTAGACTCCAGCAATTCATGGAGCAAGAATTGCCAGATGTACAAGCTGGGTTTAGAAAAGGCAGAGGAACTAGAGACCAAATTGCCAATATCCGCTGGATAATGGAGAAAGCCAGGGAGTTTCAGAAAAACATCTATTTCTGTTTTATTGACTATTCTAAAGCCTTTGACTGTGTGGATCATAACAAATTGTTGCAAATTCTTGGTGGTATATGGATACCAAGTCATCTTGTCTGCCTCCTGAGGAATCTGTATAACGACCAAGTAGCGACGGTAAGAACAGACCATGGACCTATTCAACCTGTACGCAGAACACATCATGCGATGTGCTGGGCTTGATGAATCCAAGGCTGGAGTTAAAATCGCTGGAAGAAACATTAACAATCTCAGATATGCAGGTGATACCACTTTGATGGCTGAAAGCGAGGAGGAGCCTTATGATGAAGGTGAAAGAAGAAAGTGCAAAAGCTGGGTTGCAGTTAAACCTCAAAAAAACCAAGATTATGGCAACCAGCTTGATTGATAACTGGCAAATAGAGGGAGAAAACGTGGAGGCAGTGACAGACTTTGTATTTCTAGGCGCAGATTACTGCAGTCGCTGACTGCAAGCAGGAAATCAGAAGACGTTTACTTCTTGGGAGGAGAGCAATGACAAATCTCGATAAAATAATTAAGAGCAGAGGCGTCACACTGACAACAAAGGTCCACATAGTCAAAGCAATGGTATTCCCCGTAGTAACCTATGGCTGTGAGAGCTGGACCATAAGGAAGGCTGAGCGAAGGAAGATAGATGCTTTTGAACTGTGGTGTTGGAGGAAAATTCTGAGAGTGCCTTGGACTGCAAGAAGATCAAACCAGTCCATACTCCAGGAAATAAAGCCAGACTGCTCACTTGAGGGAATGATATTAAAGGCAAAACTGAAGTACTTTGGCCATATAATGAGAAGACAGGATACCCTGGAGAAGATGCTGATGCTAGGGAAAGTGGAAGGCAAAAAGGAAGAGGGGCCAACCAAGGGCAAGATGGATGGATGATATTCTGGAGGTGACGGACTCGACCTTGGGGGAGCTGGCAGTGGTGACAGCTGACAGGAAGCTCTGGCGTAGGCTGGTCCATGAAGTCACGAAGAGTCGGAAGCGACTGAATGAATAAACAACAACAAACAAGACTAAGATGGGTTCAGTGGACAAGGTGGGGTAATGTAAATCTTTATGGCATTGTTTTCACTATATACCACAACAATATAGATAATAGCGAACATAACAAAGAAACAGTGCAGCAATCCTATTTAAGTTATAAAATCAGAGTAGCCAGCTGGATGGTAGGCAGCCTGGAAAACTTGGATATGTCTTGTTTCTTGGGAGAAAGATAGGGTGTAAATGTAATACATCAATAAAATATTATCAATTAAGAAGCTTAATTCCCTGATAACCATGAAAACAAATTATCTCTAAGCTTATCAGAAATAGAGTTGTAGCACTTAGATGAAAATAAGCTCTACTGAATTGGTGATACTTCCGATTAGACATGTCTGAGATTACATTTTAAGCACATTGTTGAATTCTCCTTAGTTTTCCTATTTCTAAGGTGTCTGTCTGTCTCTCTCTCTCTCTTTTCCTTCACAGAAAGATCTTACAAAAGCAATGATAAATAGCTAACCTGTGGATAGTGCCATATTACATAAACTGTCGAAGCCAGGTCCGAATTGTCAATGAATTGCATACGTCAATTTATTGTACTCGGTAAAGCCATATAAATGCAATACTTAAAAGTATTGTAAAATGAATAGAGATGACTAAGAATTACAACAGAAATGATTATTTGCTTTCAGATTTATAATTGGTTCACTGAAGAATACTTCTGCAGGTTTAGACATGTCTGGTTAGAGATTTCACTATTGGCAAACAGGTTTCTTTGTTGTCTGGCATGTGGATTAGCCTCCTTTGCTCCTTCTAGTTTTGTGTTCTTTTGGTACTTTGGTTTTCCATTTTGTCATGATATATTTGGCATGTTTGTATTGATTATAATAAAAATGATGCATTTGTTGACTGGAGCCACAGTATATGGGACAGTAAGTGATGTATAGTTGTGTTTTCATGTTGTACCGGGAGTAGGTATTCTTTGAATTTAGAAAAAAATATATTGAGTATGATTGTATATACTAATTTTATTTTTCTTGATATTGTCCAGACCAATTCCTTGGAATATTTCTAGGGAAACAGCGTATTAAGTGCACCTTTTGAAGAACACATCACCTTTTGAAGAATTTACAAAATAATAATAATAATAATAATAATAATAATAATTGATTAAACTTATATGCTGCCTAACTCTCAGTGACTCTGGGAGACTTCTCAGTTATGTTTGTGAGATGATCTGGTGTTGGCTAGACACAGGAGAACTAGAGCCTGCAATTGCAAAAAGCAACATTTTAGTGTATGCCATAGTGCACTTTCAGAATTCTACAGCTAATAACGTTGATCATGTGACTTTGGTATCCCTGTTCCAATTAGTCTTTATGCATTATTTTGATGTAATAAATAATATATATCAGCAAGCCAAAAAGAAGCAGAAAATTGCTACACAATCCCCAATAGAAAGTGGGCTGCCCAGAGTACAGATTAGCTTCCCTGCATTCACCAGCTAGAATAAAAAAATCCAAATGGTCAGTTTGTGGGGACCCTCTTAACATCTCTGGGATTTTAGTGTAGAATACTATATTATCGCTTTCTAGTTAACTTGTTTTGCTCAGGTTATTTTTAAAAAGCTGAAATTAATAGGAGTTGAAATCCAGCATATCCAGGGAGCATTAAATTGGCAAAGTTGCCATACTGCGTATGGAGAGGATGGGTTGAAAAACAGGTGGTTACGAAGCCGCTTTGCGAGTTTGTGGTAAAATAAGACTTGAATTGTAGTAGTAAGGTAGGAAAATATTCCGATAGGAGCCCTGGATTCAAAAGTGACTTGTTTCTTCCGCTTCTCTTGCCAGCTGTGCAGCCTGAAGGTAGAAGTGGACATGGAGAAAATTGCAGCAGAGATTGCTCAGGCCGAGGAGCAAGCCCGCAAGCGGCAGGAGGAAAGGGAGAAAGAGGCGGCAGAGCAAGCCGAGCGCAGTCAGACCAGCACGGGCCCGGAGGAGGAGCCGGCGGCCGGCAAGGCGGAGGAGAAAAAGGAAGAGGGAACTGCCCCCATGGAAACAGGTGATGGGGCGGGGCGGCCGTCAGCCACATACCAGAAAACGGAGATGAGGAGAAAATGTTTTCCTTTCTAAATGGTGCCTTTTAAAAGGATCTTTGGGGAAAATAAATTTAATAGAGGACAAGTTTACAAAGTAGAGTTTACTGTTTTTCTCAGCCATCTGTACCACGTGGGCAAATTTCATTTTTCAGAAATTGTTCTCATTCTTCCTTTCATCTGTCTTTGTCCATGTATACATGCATGGTAGACAGACAGACAGACAGACAGACAGACACATCCGTATCAAATAATCATGCTTACCTCTTTCAGAGACAATAATTTTTAAAACCTTTCTACCTTTCTTGGAAATGTATTTACTATAAATTAATTTGTGAACTTCTTGGGAGGAGAGCAATGGCAAATCTTGATAAAATAGTTAAGAGCAGAGACATCACACTGACAACAAAGGTCCGCATAGTTAAAGCAATGGTATTCCCTGTAGTAACCTATGGCTGCGAGAGCTGGACCATAAGGAAGGCTGAGCAAAGGAAGATGGATGCTTTTGAACTGTGGTGTTGGAGGAAAATTCTGAGAGTGCCTTGGACTGCAAGAAGATCAAACCAGTCCATACTCCAGGAAATCAAGCCAGACTGCTCACTTGAGGGAATGATATTAAAGGCAAAACTGAAGTACTTTGGCCACATAATGAGAAGACAGGATACCCTGGAGAAGCAGCTGATGCTAGGGAAAGTGGAAGGCAAAAGGAAGAGGGGCCGACCAAGGGCAAGATGGATGGATGGTATTCTGGAGGTGACGGACTCAACCATTGGGGAGCTGGTTATGGTGACGGCCAACAGAGGGCTCTGGCGTGGACTGGTCCATGAAGTCACGAAGAGTCGGAAACGACTGAACGAATAAACAACAACAACAATTTGTGAAGAGTTCCATGGCCTCATAGCAGTCCCCCAATGCCTAAGAAGTCAGAAGTTCATTTCAGAAAAGTGAAGTCAGAGGTCATGCATTTGGGAGAGGGGGCTTGTATTTATTTCAAGTATTGCAGGTGGAATTTGCCTCAACTCAGGTGGGGAATTTGGGGCAAGGGAGAGAACCACTCTTAGTGAATGGGTGTGTCTTAAATCTGACTTTAGCATCTCATTTGTATCTCTGATCTCTCCAGTAAGCACTCTTTCGAGTTTACCAAATTATTGAATTTGACTGTATTTTAGGATATACATTGCTAAAGAGTAGCACTTAAGGAACAGAACGGTTTGTGCAAAGCATATCTGATCATTGGGCTAACCAACATGTTGACTAAGATGTAAACAGTATGCCTGATAGTTTTTAAGACTCCCTTTTTTCTTCTCTGCAGACTATTCATTTTTTACTCTTGTTTGTTCTCTTGTACTTGAAACACTTTCTAGTAATTAAGAGTTTCACTGACAGCATTTTTTCTTCTGTGACAGAAGAACCTCCTGCAGAAGAAGCCATTGAGAGCCAGCAGAATGGCGAAGGGACGTCCACTCCCGAAGACAAGGAGAGTGGGCAAGAAGGTGTCGAAAGCATGGCGGAGGAAGGAACAAGTGATAGCAATACTGGTTCAGAAAGCAATAGCGCCCTGGCTGAAGAACCCCCAGCTGACCCAGTAGTTCCAGAAGATGGTGAAAAGAAAGAGTAAAAACAAAGCCACTTCTTTCTATATAGGTCTTCATTTTTTAAAAGAATTCATGAGTTGTGGAAGAGTGATATGTAAAGTGCCCTTGGTATTGTTGTTTGTGTGTTGTTTGTTGCAAAATAAATACCAGGCATTTAATTTTTTTTAATGTATATGATGCCATGACAAGAACACAACAGTTACACCACAATTTGATTTACAAGAACAGCATCACACCTCTTAAGGAAACAATTTAGCTTTATGGTTGATTTTCAGTTATTTTCCTATGTCTAAGCCTTTGAAAATTTATCTTGTTCTTGGTTAGAAGCTGACAGCTTAGTGCCTGATCCTTGTGCAAGCTTTAGGTATTCCAAATTTCAGCTTCTTTCAGTCCTGATCAATATTATTATCTGTGAAAACCATAGAGTTTAAATAACTCTTCATTTTTTCAAAAAAAAAAAGTGTCCCATTTCTACTAGATCCAAAACTAGTGGTGTATGGAGCCACGCAGTTTATTCAAAAACATTTTTTCCTGCCTCTCCAGAATATTTTTCTTAAATACTAACTTTAAATCTGTAATTAAAAAAAAGGTTTGTGTAACTTTACCAAAAAAAAGGCATTAAAAATACATAAAATCATAGGATGCCTTCTTATTCTCCAGATAGTTCCCTGTTTTGGGATCTGTAAAAGAAGAACAGCTGCACTGTTGCATATGCTAAAGACCTTCAACACTAAAGGCCAACATTGATAATATGACATTCCTGATCCTTATACTTTTGAACCCCAAAGGCTTTCAGCTGTCTTTCACTGCATAGCTTGCTTTCTTTATTATCTTTTCTCCCTTGCAGCAATTCAGTTTCTTGTGCAAGCATAGGAAATAGAACACAGATTCTCCCAAGGCACATGACTCTTCAGGCCATTCCTGTCAAAAATGTGATTGCGTTGTTCACTTCCATTATCTTCAGAGCAATGTGGGATTCTTCTTGGAGGGCTCTCTCCTGCTCCCCCAACAATACTCTTTGATCCCTTTGTTGACGATGATTTGACGCAAGGGTGTGGTAGAACACAGTCTCTGGCAGTTGCTTAAAGCTTATCAAGCCTTTCTCCTCCCACATCTGTACAATGCAGCGAAAGCATAATGTGGTTTGCATCAAAGAGTTCTCTGACGGTCCAAGTCCTGCATATTTCTTGCACCTTGTAGATTTCTTTTTAATCATAAGCCATCAATGTTTTGCTTTAGGGTTGTGTTCCACAAACATCTCAGAGGATTTTAAAAAGTAAAAAATGGTAACTTTAACTGAAGAAAGGCACAGGGTTTTGTAAATATTTCCTAATCCGTTGTTGGTTTATAGATTTGTGGTGGCTTTTGTTTTTGTTTGTTTTTTACTCTGTTTATTCAAAATGTTTTTTGATATAATAAACCAGGACATGTTTTAAGACAGTGAAACAACTGCAGTAGTCTGTACTTGTCTTGGTACATTCATTGGTGCCCGTCCAGTCCTGGGAGATGATGGCAGGGGAGAATATATTTAAAACACATCCACTCAGCTCAAGTGAGAAACTATTGAGCCTCATAGTTATGGCTGAGCCGGAACTGTTCACAATATTTGTGAAACATTTTTGACAATTTCAAACAAGTGCCTGCTCTTCTCTCTTTCTCTCTCTCTCTCTCTCTCTCTCTCTCCATTTTGCACTTTTTAAAATTTGTACCTGTAGAAAAAATCTTGTATACATTTCCATAATTCTCTCTCTCTACTGTTCCCAACTGGCTATGTTTGCTCTTGATGATACTATCAGCCAAACTTGCTTGTCTCTGCAAAAAAACTTTTTTTATCCCAGTTGCTGAGTGGTCTTGACTTGTCTAGTAAATAGTTTTCCTGTATCCAATATACAGTGCATCCGGAAAGTATTCAGACCCCCTTCACTTTGTTCAATTTTGTTACGTTGCAGCCTGATACTACAATTGTTCAAATTCATGTTTTGTCACATTATTCTACACTCAGTACCCCATAATGACAAAGTGAAAACAGAATTTCAGAAATGTCTGTAAATTTATCAAAAAGGAGAAACTGAAATACCACATATACGTAAGTATTCAGACCCTTTGCAACAACACTCAAAAGTTAGCTCAGGTGCCTCCCATTTCTCTTGATCGTTGCTGAGCTGTTCCTACACCTTGACTGGAGTCCACCTGTGGTAAATTAAATTGATTGGACATGATTTGGAAAGGCACACACCTCTCTATAGAAGGCCTCACAGCGGACAATGCATACTGTATCAGAGCAAAAGCCATGAGGTCAGAGGAACTGCCTGCAGAGCTCAGAGACAGGATTATTGCAAGGCACAGATCTGGGGACGGCTACAAAAAAATTTCTGTTGCACTGAGGGTTCCCAAGAGCACAGTAGCCTCCATAATTCTCAAATGGAAGGAGTTTGGCACAACCAGGACCCTTCCAAGAGCTGGTTGCCCAGCCAAACTGAGCAATCGGGGGAGAAGAGCCTTAGTAAGAGAGGTGACCAAGAACCCAATGGTCAGTCTGACTGAGCTCCAGAGAGCCTGCATGGAGATGGGACAAAGTTCCAGAAGGACAGCCATCACTGCAGCCCTCCACCGATCTGGGCTTTATGACAAAGTGGCTAGACTGAAGCTTCTCCTCAGTGCAAAACACATGAAAGCCTGCTTGGAGTTTGCAAAAAAGCACCTGAAGGTCTCTCAGACTGTGAGGAACAAGATTCTCCGGTCTGATGAAACCAAGATTGAACTGTTTGGCCTCAAACGTTATGTCTGGAGGAAACCAGGCACCGCTCATCACCTGCCCAATACCATCCCAACAGTGGAGCGTGGTGGTGGCAGCATCATGCTCTGGGGGTGTTTTTCAGCAGCAGGGACTGGGAGACTGGTCAGGGTTGAGGGAAAGCTGAATGGAGCAAAGTACAGAGATATGCTCAATGAAAACCTGTCCCACAGCGCTCAGGACCTCAGACTGGGCTGAACGTTCACCTTCCAACATGACAACGATCCTAAGCACACAGCCAAGGCAACACAGGAATGGCTTAGGGACAACTCTCTGAATGTCCTAGAGTGGCCCAGCCAGAGCCCTGACTTGAACCCTATTGAACATCTCTGGAGAGACCTGAAAATGGCTGTCCACCGACGGTCCCCATCCAACCTGATTGAGCTTGAGAGGATTTGCAAAGAAGAATGGCAGAAAATCCCCCAATCCAGGTGTTCGAAGCTTGTCACGTCATACCGAAAAAGACTTGAGGCTGTAATTGCTGCCAAAGGTGCTTCAACAAAGTACTGAGTAAAGGGTCTGAATACTTACGTACATGTGGTATTTCAGTTTCTCCTTTTTGATAAATTTACGGACATTTCTGAAATTCTGTTTTCACTTTGTCATTATGGGGTACTGAGTGTAGATTAATGTGACAAAACATGAATTTGAACGATTGTAGGATCAGGCTGCAACATAACAAAATTGAACAAAGTGAAGGGGGTCTGAATACTTTACGGATGCACTGTATATTATATATATAAAAGCAAAACCCTAAATATTCTCACAAAGGAATATTGGGGACATATGTATGCCTCTATTATACTCCCCAAGTCAAACCTATATATTTTTGACAGCTGTGTCAAGGCAGTAATCTAGATCTGCAAAACCCTGCATCAGTGTGCAGGTCTAATTTGTTGGATTGAGGTAATAAAATAAGCATCTTGGTTACAAACACTTCCTAACTTTGGCACAATGTCTTGGCAATGAGATAAATGCGTTGGAAGGAATATGGGCTGTATTTACGTAACACACTTCAAATGATTATTAATATACCCATTTTCTTGGTTTGCACAACATATTGAATCATAAATTATCCAAACAGACCAAGTTTGCATAAGATGCCAAGCCACAAAAGAACCTGACCACAATAAAGACTAAGAAAGCTTATCATGTTGCTTGAATGTATTCACTAAAACTAAATGATCTGGTTAAGCTATGTGAAACCACCAATGGAATGTGCCCCATAGGGAAGTAGTTACTCTAAACTTGCAAATTCATGATGAGGTCTCTGATCTTATAGTTGAATTCTGTTTCATGCAGGCAGGATTAATCCAGGATTAAAGACCTTGTGTTTCTTTCCTCTTAAATTCTTCAAGGGGTGGGCAAGCACTTTCAGCGCTCTTTAAGTGAAGTAACCCTGAAAAGTTTGAGACTACAAGATACATTTTTTAATGTTGACCTCAATTTGTTTAGTAAAAAAGTATGTTGTGATGCCCAACCCAGATTACATTCCTTTTTGACTTCTCAAAACCAAGTACCAGTGTAATTTGTGTCCATCCACCAACACTAGCTTTCTTTGCCTGTTTCTTACCTCACTTCTCTTCCAAGAACCTCAAGGCAATTTACATAGTTTCTCCACTCTCCATTTCTAAACAATTGTGTAAAGTAGGTTACACTGTAAGAAAGAATGAATAACTGGCCCAAGATCACTCAGTAACTTTCATGGTGGATCAAGGATCTAAAATTTTATCACTTGCAGTCTTAGCTTGTCACAGTAACTCAGTCTTCCCTAAAATTCCTCTAAATGTTTTGGTCTGTAGCTTCTATCATTGGTCATTTCTCCTGAGAAAAAATAGAGGATTGGGCAATTGAGAAAAATATATTAGTGGAAGTTGGGGCATGGTGGCTCAGCGGGTAAGACGCCAGGCTTGTTGATCGGAAGATCACAAGTTCGGAGGTTCGAATCCCTAGCCCTGCGTGCGGAGTGAGCTCCCGCACTCGCCCCAGCTCTTGCCAACCTAGCAATTCGAAAGCATGAAAATGCAAGTAGATGAATAGGGACCACTTCGGTGGGTAGGTAACAGCGTTCTGCGTGTGTCGTGCCGGCCACATGACCACGGAAGCGTCTTCGGACAACGCTGGCTCTTCGGCTAACAAACGGAGATGAGCACCGGCCCCTAGAGTCGGACACGACTGCACAAATGTGCGGGGGGAACCTTTACCTTTTTTTTATATTAGTGGAAGAACAGGCCAGGTTCAGACACGAGCATTCCATGATAGATAACTGCTTTGTTTTACACCATCTTATCACCAAATATACCACTGATGGTAAACATTTGTTTACATCTTTTATAGATCTTAGTGCGGCATTTGACTCCATAAACAGAGATAGCCTATGGAAGAAGCTGGCCAAGTTAAACATGGAACCTAGAGTTTTATACCTGATAAAGGCTCTCTATACAAATACATGCCTGAAAGTCCCTACCGGAGTCAATGGTTCTCTTACACAGGTCGGCAGTTCGAGACCCGAGCACCACGTGACAGTGAGCTCCCGCACTCGCCCCAGCTCTTGCCAACCTAGCAATTCGAAAGCATGCAAATGCAAGTAGATGAACAGGTACTACTTCGGTGGGTAGGTAACAGCGTTCTGCGTGCGTCATGCCGGCCACATGACCGTGGAAGCGTCTTCGGACAGCGCTGGCTCTTCGGCTAACAAACGGAGATGAGCACCGCCCCCTAGAGTCAGACACGACTGTGCAGGGGAAAACCTTTACCTTTATTGTATTTTACCTGTCTTATTTTACTGTATTTTATTGTGGCTGATGCCCATTTTTTATATGGTCAATTGACTAATCAATAAAGTTATACTGATACTGGTCATCATGGCTGGTGATGATGGAAACTTTAGCCTAAAGTAACTGGAGGGATGCAGATCAGTGAAGGATGCTCTAATCATTGTACCATGTGTTCTACTGATGATTTGTTTTTGGAGATACTTCCATTGTTTATAATAGCAACCTCTTTCTGTAAGAATCTGTGAACCAGTTGTACCATTTTGCACAATTGCTCCTTGAAAGTTGGGTGTGGAGTAAATGATTTTTTGTAAGCACCCGAGGCAACTTTCAGTGTGTGTGTGTTCTTACGTAAAACCCCAGGAGGACTTGGCTCCTGGAGACAGTTTAGATCCATGCTATCAAAATTTCATTAACATTCTCTCCACCCAAAGCACTGGTAGTCTTGTTCCAGCATGTTCCTGTTTTATCTTGACTTCACCAACCCCAAGTACACTAAACATAGGTTTCTGTTCTGTTCTCTCCCCCCACTCTCATATAGGAGCCAGATGAAGTAATCTGGAGTATCAAATTGGATAGAAGGGAATTAAGAACAAATGATAAAATTAACAGTAATTTAGGACATTTGTGGTTTTGCCGTAAGGGCTGAAACTGGTTATGTTAAATTGTCGAAGATCAAAGCGAAGAATTACGTGGGAAACTATAGAGGCTTATACATGTAAATGTAAATTTGAAGCAGAAAATGACAACATGAAATAGTTACATTGTCCACTGATTTTCTTCCTATGTTTAATGTCCAGAATTAGATATGTTTACCAAATCATTGACTTTATGATGATCTAGAGTTCCCTTGGCATTACTCAGATTTAGTTGGTAAAAGAACAAGGTCAGGTTGAATGGATAACTGGTGAGTATAAAGATTTGGAGAGTTTCAAAATAGGGGGCTAATTTTTTAAAGTCTCCTTTACATGTATCAACATCCTCCACTGCATAGAAGTAGGCAGCCATGATTCTTGTATGGTTTTCTGCTTCCTCTGTGTGTCCCCAAATAATCCTGGTCTTCCCTTATTGCAAGAACAAATCTTGCTTATTTAGAGCTGACTTTTTTCCCCCTTCATCCCAAAATAATCTGGCTGTTTTGGGGGTATGATGCAATTTTTCATGCCTAGGTTGACTTAGCCGCTTGGCTCCCTAATTTATGTCTTGGGCCAGCTTTATATTATAGAACCATTTGCCACCATCTACTGCACCCAATAATTTTTGAGATTCCCCTCAAAAGCTGATTATGATTCTCAATATTTAAGTTAAAATTTAAGTATTTTTTCACTTTCTTCTGAGATTGGTTAAGTTGAAAGAAAGAGAGAAAAATCAACATATGAGGCTTAAGGAAAGAATCACTTGATTAACCTTCTTTGTTGCTTTGACTTTCTTTCTCACTGGCTGTGTTATGACAAGATCTGCATGGAACCCTCAACCAAAAGTCAAATTGTTATTAGGCATCCATGAGCTACCTAGAAAACACCATTAATACTTTT
Source organism: Charina bottae (assembly GCA_023362775.1). Taxonomy (NCBI): domain Eukaryota; kingdom Metazoa; phylum Chordata; class Lepidosauria; order Squamata; family Charinaidae; genus Charina; species Charina bottae. The sequence continues at coordinate 3,859,808 of JALMGJ010000024.1, forward strand.
GGACAAGGGCAGGAACTAGAAACAGTTGAAATATATCAGAGTTACCCCACTCACCCGAGCATCCCTCCACCACCAGCAACAGCTTGAGTGCAAAAGAAAAGAAAGCAGGTGGGTGGTCTAAGAGGTCACAACTCCTTGAATTTTCTCTGTTTTCAAGTTTAGAAAATTCTGTTTATAAGGAAATAAATGTTGAAGGTATGCAAATTTCCAAACTTAAGTGCAAAAACTGCTAAATCGTAAGAATATAGTTGGTTGTTACAAAAGAGCCCCATACTTAATAAATCATTTAAGATCATATTTATGAGTACTTGATTTATATACAAGCACTCAATGGATATTTAGCATATGCATTCTAAATGAAACCAACATTTACTGTCAGCTAATGGCTTGATTATAAAAGTTTAGCAAACACTTGGGAAATAATGAATTTTGCCCACAGGGTGTTGTCTGATAGCAGCAAAAAACAGAATACTGATGTCATTTCCAATTCAGTCATTCATTCTTAGGGATGACAGTTTAATGATTTTTAAGATGAGAAATGCTGGCTCCTAAGCCAGCCTAAAAGATATATCATCCCACTTGAAAGATGTAGCCTTAGCTCTAAGCATGTATAATACAGGCTGTAGTGAGTGTTTAGTAGCAAGGACAAGTATCTTGTAAAAAAATATTTACTTTAAATATTCAACAGCTAAGCCCATTAACAGCGTTCTGTGCACGTCATGCCGGCCACATGACCGTGGAAGCGTCTTCGGACAACGTTGGCTCTTCGGCTAACAAACGGCGATGAGCACCGGCCCCTAGAGTTGGACACGACTGCACAACTGTGCGGGGGGAACCTTTACCTTTAAGCCCACGGTTTCGAAACCAAGCTCTCCAGCTAAGCTCAAGTCTACTTACATGTAACTTTTTAGAAACAAGCAAGAGGACTATCACATTCTTCTTATGTCTGATTCTAGAAGGAAAGGAATGGAAATGTTGAGGCCTGCATTTCTTACACTGGAAATTAGATGAGTAAGTCTGTAGTGACAAAACAGCAAAACTTTTGAGATGCTTCTTTGAGGTATTCTTCCATATATTGCAATCATCATCATCATCATCATCATCATCATCATCATCATCTGTGGCCCAAACCTGGGGGAGGGGGGAAATCTAGGGTTGAAACCCAGAGAAATTCCATTTGAAACAGGGAGATTTTCTTCTGTAAAGACAAGACCAGGCAAACTTGTATATTCTTCTTCAACTTTTTACAGAATTGTTGGACAGGAGCTACTCCTGCTGTCAAGGATACCACATGACTAACAGCAGCTCCCACCTACATGCAGCACATTCATCCTTGAAATTGTTGTGCTGCATAATTTAAATTCTTTTTTTCCCCCTCCTTAATTTCCTCATATTTATCAGAACACCTTGGCCTCCTGTCACACAAAAACAGCCTTGAGCAGCCTTATAGTTCTAAGGGTCTCATTTCACAAGCAACAGCATTACTGAGGAATTATACTTCCCTGTCGTCTTAATTTATTATAGTACATAAGCTTAAAGAATGCAAAAGAGTGAAGAATAAAGATACAAAAAGCAGAATGAAAAATAGAACATAAGTAAAACATTGTGAAGGTGAATTTGAGGACACATTCTCCTCATTCCATTCTTTTTCCTCAGCCTCTAACCACTACTTAGAAGAGCCAGTTTGGTCTAGTGGTTAAGGCACCGGGCTAGAAACTGGGAGGCTGTGAGTTCTAGTCCCGCCTTAGGCACAAAGCCAGCTGGGTGACCTTGGGCCAGTCATTCTCTCTCAGCCCTAGGACAGAGGCAATGGCAAACCACTTCCAAAAAACCTGCAAAAAGAAAAAAGAAAACTGCAAGGACTTGGTGAAGGAACTTTTTGTCATCTTTGGTAGACTTGTGAAAAGGCTAAAAAAAATGGGATCAAATATGTGTTAATATTCAAAAGATTCTTAAAGTGGATTTACAAAAAAACAACAACTGTTTCTCTTAGGTTTGATGGAGAAGCAACTCGAGAAACAACATGGGACTTTGCTTTTATCTATGATTATAGTAGCAAGACTTTTATACACACAGATATGAAAATATTCACAAATACCTACAGTGGAGGACTGGATTATTAAATTGATAGAGCTGGCCCAAATGGCCAAGTTAACAGCGTTGATAAGAGAAAATAGTGTTTTTGGATTTCTGTCCACTTGGCAACCACTATTAGATTTATTTATTTATTTTTTATTTATTTATCTTATTTATTCCCCGCCTATCCCCTCCCTAATGGAGGGCTCTAGGCGGCTTACATTCATGTAAATTCATATATTATGAGCTGCGAGCTGCATTGGTTGCCAGTTTGCTTCCGGGTCCAATTCAAGGTGTTGGTGATTACCTTTAAAGCCCTATATGGCATAGGACCAGGGTACCTGAGGGACCGTCTCGTCCCGATAACGTCAGCCCACCCCACCTGTGCGTGCAGAGAAGGCATGCTTCGGACCCCCTCAACAAGAGAATTCCATCTAGCGGGGTCCAGGAGGCGTGCTTTCTCTGCGACAGCCCCCGCCTTATGGAACATCTTGCCCCCGGAGGTGAGACTGGCCCCTTCACTCCTGGCCTTTCGGAAGGCCCTTAAGGCCTGGCTCTGCCGCCTGGCCTGGGACAACGGAGGTGGTAGTGCCTCCTGGGGTTGGCTGGCCCCGTAGCAATAAGACCTATGCTACGGTCTCCAATCCATCTGGGATCCTATTTTATTTTATTTTATATTTGATTTATTTTTATACATTTTCTACTTTGTATGGTTTTAAATATTTTAAATTTTTAAGTCTTAATTATTGTAACCCGCCCAGAGTCCCTTGTATGGGAGATGGGCGGGGAATAAATTAAATAAATAATAAATAAATAATAATAATATTATACAATCATATATATACTACACAATGTTACCGCGCGATAGGGAGGAGGTGAAGGAACTGGCTCTTCAGCTGCAGGCATCGGACTACATGCCCCAGAATGCCTCGCTCCGCGCCGGCTGCTGACGTCCAGGAAGTTGTTGTTCCGGATCCGTCGTCCTCCGCCGCCATTGTCGGGATTCCCCAGGTCTTCTTGGTTCAAGGACGACCCTCCGATGGACGCCAGCAAATTGACCCACGTGAGTGGTACCCAATTTATCTACTCGCATTCTGCTTTCGAACTGTTGGGTGGACAGAAGCCGGGGCTAGTGACAAGAGCTCACCTCGCCATGCGGTTTCGAACTGCCAACCTTGTGGTCGGCAGTCTAACGGCTCGGCGGTTTAACCCGCTGAGCCACCGCGCCCCATATTACTTGCTTGTGTCAGAAAAAAATGAAGTTTTGATTTTGGGTTTTAATGATTAAATGGTTTGATCTGATAGAAATAATGTTATTAAGGTTTAAATAATTGTAAGAGATTATATTTGTAAATGTATTCATATCTGTACTGGAGAAAGTCAGAAGTCACTTTCTGTTTCTACTCTCTCTCTGTTTCACACTTCTATTGTTTTTCTTTTTTCTTTAGCTCTATACTCTAGCTTTTCTATATTCTATTTTGTATTTTAACTATACTCTGAAAAATAATAAAGTTCTTTGAAAAAGAAAAAAAAACTGCAAGGACTTGTCCAGGCAGTCTCTGAGAATCGGACACGGTTGAATGGATATAAAAAACCACTACTTAAATATTTATGCTATGCTTTTAATATTTAATATTAAACAATGGAAGTTTTTGCTTATATCTGTTTACATCATTTCATCTGTTGTTTTTAATTCATCTCTTGATTCTTTTCCTAGAAGCCATATCCCAAATGCCTGAATCTGCCTTGCAGCGTAATGTGTATATCATAGCTTTCCAAACTGTGTGTCGTGACAAAACCTGGAAGTGCTGATGGTGCGTCGCCGCCGCCCCTGCAGCAGCGGCACACCATCAGCGCTTCTGGGTTTTAGCGCAACACACGAGGCCACCGCCGCTGCCACCACACGCGCTGCCCCGCCGCCGCCACTGTTGGTGTGTCGCCAACAGCGGGACTTTGGAAAGCACTGGTATATATATATATAGAGAGAGAGAGGGGAACCATTCCTGCTTAAATTTGGTTCAACGTCTGTTACAGAAGTTTATACAGTAGTTTAATCCCATAGAATATCAGGTTAATCACATTGTAGCAAGGTGGGAGACACCCTGCAACAAACCCAGACATTCACTTTGCCCCCACACTTACACTAAGTGTACCATCACGGGCCCCAACAAGTACACACACAAGACATCTTCACCTGCTGGTTCTTCAATGTGATACATGCCATCATCTGCCAGCAGTGACCCTCTGGATTCTACATAGGACAAATGGAACAAACTCTGCAAAAAAATTAATGGACACAAGTTTGACATTAGGACTCAAAACAAGGACAATATCAGAGCATTTCAACATCCCAGGGCACTCCATAGCAGATCTCAAAGTGGTTTTTTTTTGGAAAAGTGGGATGTTAAAGCACCATCAAGAAAGAAATTGTTAAACTCACAGGTATTAAAAGGTTTCAGGCAATTTCAGAAGGTCTCAACAAACAATAGTTTTTTAACACAATTGTTCATTGATAAGGTACTTGTAATCTATCTCACATGTAACCTACATCTGCATAGCCAAACTGTCTTCCCCTCCCTTCCCCGCCACCTCCCACCAATTTCAAACCTACGTCAGTCTAGGTACAGTACTCCATACATCTGATGAAGGGAGCTGCAGCTCATGAAAGTTGATGCCTTTTAATAAAATCTGTTATTCAGAAAAGTGCTACCAGATTCCTGAGTTTTTGCCATCATAGACTAACATGGCTCTCCTCTTACAAGATCCCATAGAGGCCTTTCTCTTGCATTTGAAACTGTAAGGCTTCTGAGATGGCAAAGCTGGCCTGCTTGGTCAGAGAAAAAAACAACACAAACTTTTTTGAAAGACTAGAAGCCTTATATAGACTTTTTGCTGAGGGAAGAAAAAAAATGATATTTTATTTTTAATTTTATTTTATTGTGCTATTTATACCCCGCCTATCCCCTCCCTAACGGAGGACTCTAGGTGGCTTACATACATATACATATACATTTTTACCATTATACAATGTCACCAACTATAGAGTGTAATTAACCCGCGCACCAGGAGAGGGGGTAAGGGAACCGGCTCTTTTAAGGCTCTGGACTACAATTCCCAGGATGCCTTGAGCCGGCTGCTGGCGTCCTGTTGATGTCACTTCCGGGTCTGTCCTCACCTCGCCATTCAATCTTTCCTCTGATCTTTCCTCCGGTGGAACCGGCTCCCGACAGGACGCCAGCAAATTCTCCCACTTAAGGTGGTACCCATTTATCTACTTGCTAAGCTTTCGAACTGTTGGGTTGACAGGAGCTGGGACAAGCAATGAGAGCTCACCTCGAAGCACGGGGTTCGAACTGCTGACCTTCTGATTGGCAGTGTACAGCTCAGCAGTTTAACCTGCTGCGCCACCGATGATTTATGGGTTTGACGATTTTAAAAAAATGTGCATTAGGGGCTGCTGAAAGGATTTTTATAATATCCAAGAGGGAGGAAGGATTATAAGATTGTAATTATCTGTTGAAGGGAAGGTCAGAAGTCATTACATTTCATAACTTTAGTTTCTTTCTTTTTCTTTTTTAGATTTGTCTTTTACTTTTTGTAAAGTTCCCAATAAATAAAAGTAAAAAAAAAAAAGAAACTGTGAGGCTTGGCTCAGTCTTCAGTAAAAACATATCTTGCAGCCATTTCCTCCTTTTTTCCTTCATCAGATGGTAGTTCTGGGTTGTTGTTTTTTCCCCTAACTTGCTAGTGAAATGCTTCATGGAAGGCCTAGTACCTCTCCCTACAAGCATCCATGCTACCAGATGGAACCTTTCTCTTATTCTCTCTTTTGTTCTTGTCAAAACGTTTTGAGCCCTGGTTCATCTTATCTCAGGGAAGGTGGCTTTTCTGGTGGCCATGACATTAATTTGCTGAGGTGGAGAAGGATGTGCTTTGCAAGGAGAGTCTCCTTTATTTTTTCATAGAGACAAAATAGTTATTTGCTCAGATATTTCCTTCCTTCCAAAGTCAACCTTGGCATCCCACTTGAATCAAGACTTCATATTGCCTACCTTTTTTCCCACCCCCTCAATGCCTTTGGAAACATTACTTCATTCTTTAGATGGTTATCAAGTTCTTGCTTTTTATCTGGACCATATGGCACTATTTCACCTAGACCAACATTTATTTCTGGCCTTTCAAATTCCTTCTAAAGGGTGTGGCCTTCCCCTTTCCCCAGTGTTACTCCAAATGGATACTGTCAACCTTTAAGCTTTGCTTCCAGATGGCAAAACTTACCCCTTCCAATGCAGGCTAACTCCACAAAAGTGATAGCAACATCAGCAGCCTATCTCCTGGATATTCCACTACTGGAGTTGGGCCCATCAGCGACATTGCATCAGCCTTCCATCTTCATCAAGCATTATAAATTGGACCTCTGCTCCCAGAGAGACCCAACTTCAGAAGAGCCATCCTCTCTTTAGTCACCTTGTAACAATCAGGCCCTCCTTCATATAAGAAGCTTGCTGCTCACCATGTGTGTGAATCACATAGACCACAATGAAGACTTGTTACTTGTAACTGCAATTCTCCAAGTCTATGAATTCACACAATCTGTCTCCCCTACCCTGCTTGATTTCAAGTATCTTAATTGTTCATTCAAATCTATTGTGTCAGAAACTGAAGGGAGTCAGCAGCAGGTGCACTTGTTTTATGATATACATGCGGGATGGAATTTCCACAAACAATTCTCTAAGCTGTAGAAGATTCTGAATGAGGCTCTGTGCATCTAACCCAACCATGTAAATTCACAGATGACCACTCAAAGAACTGGAATTATAGATAAATGGTTAGTATTACCTATAAATTCTCTGGTTTGGCCTTTTTTACTTATCCTGCAATATGCTAGAAGCTTTCCTCAAAACTAGGCTGACCATACGTCCTGTTTTGAACGGGACAGTCCCGTTTTTTCCCCTTTTCTCAACCGTCCCGCGTTTTAACATAAATGCTGGTTTTGTCCCGTTTTTCAGGAACAGGTGGAGGCGGAGCAGCCGACCGGAGGGAACCCGGAGGAGGAATCGCCCCCGCCCACCAGTGTGCAACAAAGGAGTTGGGAGAGGCGGGCCCAGCACTGCGACAGGTGGAGACGATTCCCCTTCCGGGTTCCCTCCAATCAGCTGCTCCGCCCCCGCCCACTGCGCCGCCTGGCTCGCCCTCCCCACGTGCTGACAGGCGGAGGTACCCCCCATCCCCCCCAACCAGCCTCTCCCCCCCCCCGCCCGTTCCTCTTGTCCTGTTTTTGTCTCAAGGAAATATGGTCAGTCTACTCAAAACCTACTGATGTTCTCCATGAAACCCAAGGTTTTGTGAATATCTGTAGCCCAGTTTTATTGATTGTGAACTGCTGTCTTTCATTCAAAGCCAATTTGCATTTTCAACCAATACCTTTCTTTACAACAAATGTTAATTAACTGCGATTAGTCGCAGAGATGAAATGTTTCACTGAAAAGGGTGTGTAGGCAAAGGAGAGAAAATAACACATTTGTTCATTTTCCCACAATAGAAGTGATGAAACAAAGTGTCCCAAACCTCCTAAAATCTGCTTGAATGAAATTATCAAGTGAGTGGTTAAGCCATTAGTCGCCAAACTTCAGTAACACAAGATCAACCTGTCAAATGAGTCATAACAGTGTTCATGTTGATAATGGGCTGATGTTATCATAGCTATGGTTAAGATTATCAGAGACACAAACTCTGTAAGCCTGGCATGCAAGCTTGGTGCCTGTCCCACATAAATAGTCTGGTATTTTGTAGGGCACACCTACAACCAGGTAGGCTTAAAGGCATGAAGGTGATACAGCTCCAAACTCTGGTGCCCAAACAAGGAAATATAAGGATTAAAACTTCAGGCTGGTTTAATTTAGTCACACACCCTGCTTCCCCCAGTAGCCAGCAAGACCCTCTGGGAAATTAAAAAGCAGGACATGAAAATAATAGCCATGTTCTGGTCTTCCGATAACTGGCATTGAGAAGAAAATGGCCTCTCAATATCTACCCCAAAGGTTAATTTAGTCCTCATGATTTATCCTTTACACATTTGTCAAATGGTCTTTTAAAGGCACCTAACTTAGTGGCCAACAGCACCTCCGTTTGGTGGCCAAGAAACAGAACCAGTGAGGTCCAGAGAGCCTTGTTTTCGATTGGAACGGGTTGGCAATGGTTCAAACCAGGTGTAGCTCAATGGCTGACTTTGGGTTGATGAAGCTCCCCAGCCTAACCTACTTCACAGTGTTTTGGTGAGGATAAAAGAGGGAGGGAAAGAACGACATACACTACAGTGAGCTTCTGAAGGATATAAATACAACAAATAAACTATAATAAATGATTTTTTACTAATTAAGGAGGCATTGTATAATCACTGTCCTGCTGTGTCTGTCCTGAATATACTGGCTATCAGTTTCACCAGTGTCCCCACCACCACCTCCTCCACCAGTCAACCTTTTCCAATGAAGTGCCCTTCCAGGCATGGGACTACAACTCCCATAAATCTCATCCAACTGTTGGTTAGGGTATATGGGCATATAGGCTGCCACATTTGGAAAGCAGTAGCTGAGGGAAGACAATTCCACAATCATGAATATTATGGGAGAAAGAGAAAAAAACCTACATTCACACCCCCATTTTATAATCAGATTTTTCTAAATTTTGAAACATTTAGAACAGTGTTTCTCAACCTTGGCAACTTGAAGATGTGTGGACTTCAACTCCCAGAATTCCCCAGCCAGCAATTCCCCTTGCTGGCTGGGGAATTCTGGGAGTTGAAGTCCACACATCTTCAAGTTGCCAAGGTTGAGAAACACTGATTTAGATGGCAGTTTTTTTGTGGCAAAGAATGTGCTCCAACCTGCATACACTCTCACTTTAGATGCTCTTTTCTGCATCTTGTGCAGCTCTACAGCATTCACAATACTTCAAATGCAGGCTCCATATAAATTCCAGTAAAAGCCAATTTTCTTATTTTTAATCCTCTTCTTAGCCAGCATTGATTGATTTTATTTGTTAGACATCCTACAAACATGGTGGCTGGGCCAGGACAATCTGTCTTTCTCTTGGTAGCCTTCTAGGCAGGATCGCAGTGAGAGCAAGGGGGTAGGTCCAGCCTCTTTGGCCATACTGACTGCTCTGGTGTGTGTTATCAACTAGTTTTCATGGCCAAAATTGTCCTGTTTCTGCATTTCTGATGATAGGTCTGAGGAAGTGGAGCTAGCAACATTGTGAGTAAACTTACAACACTCTGATCTGATAGCAGTCGTTTTAAGTAGGGGCAACCCAAAAAATGCTACCTCCAGAAGCAGGAGGAGAATCCATGGCATCCCTCCCCATTCCTCGTCTGGTGGTGGCAGCAGCAGCATTACTACCCACCTTCAGACAACCAGATTCCCTACCTGTATCATTAAGGGATCCATAATGAGTTGACCTCAGGGGCTGCCTGTATAAGCAGATGATGGGGCCCCTCACAAAGCACCACCCTGAGGACCTCTTCAGAGCAACCCATATAGGCAACAGGCTAGATTATTGTGCACTTCAATCCAATGAAACAGCTGCTGTGAGTGCAGCGTCAGAAGGATATCAGGTGGTGTTCTGGCCCCAGTCTACTGTCCATCTCAATCCACCGCCTGAAGTAGGCAGTTAGCCAGCTGGGCCAGTCTATTTTTAAGCATCATCACGAAAAGCAGCTGCAAAGCTCTACCTTTCCCCAGGAAGCCTGCTAGATGGCACTAGCACAACACTCTGGAGGATGCTTCATCTCGTAAGAACAGCTTCATCCCCATCTAGCGGCATAATGCTGAGAATTTATTGCTGGGACGTTTATTTTTGCAGACAAAGGATCGTCAATAAAAATGCAGTACCGAGAACTTTGTTCTTTTCGTTTTCTAAAATACCCCCCTCCTCACAATCCGTATGTTTAGAAATGTTTCCAGCACACTCACTTCTGCCATAGAGCTAATCTAGGAGAGCCAGTGAGGTCCAGGGGTTAAGGTATTGGATTGAGAGAGGGAGATCCAGGTTCTAGTCCAACCTACACCCCAGGATTTTTGTCCTGAGAAAATGGGAAGAGGGAGTGCTGAGTATCCCACTTTGAGCTCCTACAGGAAAGGCAGGATAAGAAACAAACAAACAAACAAACAAACAAATCTCTTGACTGGTTTGTATGTAGGAACGAGTCATTAAAGTGCCCTGGGAGATGCAGAAGGCTTAACAGGCGAATGGCTTAGTGCCTTTAGTCCTAAGCAGCACAATATCTTGGGCCAGAACTCAAATGCAGCTATGAGCTGAAATCACATATTCTGCTAAGCCATTGCCTCAAAAGGTTTTTTTTTTAAATAAATTTTATTGAATTTTAAAATACATATTAAAAGTTGAAACAGAAAAAAGAAACAGAAATACAAAGTAAGAAAAAAGTAAAGAAAAAGTGAAGTCAAAAAATAATAAACAAAGGAAACATAGAAAATAGATGTCCTCCAATCTATCCTTGAACTTTAAATACAATATTTAACTTTAAATGTTAGTCCTTCATACAATACACAGGAACATTTCTTTATCATATACTCTTTAATTTCTATAATCCAATCTTCTGATCTTCATATAAGTTTCACCTTTCTTGTTATCTTCCAATAGTCCATCTTTAGCTTCCACTCCTTGAAGTAACAGTTAAATTTTCATTGTTGCATCAGTTTAATATTTTTTATTCGCTCCTTCCATTTTTATATCTATATTTGTATCTTCAATAAAATACAATTAGTATAACAAATAAAAGCCTTATTTACTTCTAATTCTAATAAAATACATTTTCTTCATATTATGACTATATATTCCACTAATACATAACCTAAAATATTACATAACATAATACATAATATACCAATTCTTTAATTCCACCTCATCATCCCATTATCTTCATATCTATCTATCTATCTATCTATCATCTATCTATCTATCTATCTATCTATCTATCTATCTATCTATCTATCTATCTCCATAAAGGAAAAATCTATAATTTCCACTCCTTGGGATAATGTCCATTTAAACTGGAAAACTGGATACATAACCTAACATAACACATAACCTAACACATAATAGGCCAATTCTTATAATATTCATACATACATATTCATACATACAATTATAGAAAAATGTCATCTTATAAAAAAGTTGGTATTACATTTTTATGTGTTTATACAATTTCTCATATCAGCTTTATTCCATATCAAATCCAAATCTATTTTCATTAACCTTGTGTCCCACATATCATTTTCCTGTTTAAGTTATGCCAAAGTCACAGTATTCAACTTGTTTTGTACTATAGCTCATACAGGATGACAAAATATTTTTCTTAGCCTTTCCCAGTATTTCACAATGGTTATCAATTTGCACATTGAAATCTTCCTGTCTCAACTGCAACAATGTGTTTAGACCCAAATTGTAATATATAACTTGTTTAAACAACTCCCTCTTATATTGTGTCAAAATCATCTTCTGTACCAAGGTATTTGAAATCCTTTCTTCCTGTTTCTCTGCTGCCTCGAAGATTTTTTTTTCCATATCTAAATCTTTCTTTTGTGTCTTTTGAATCTGAACCTGAGGCCCCAAATCTATTAACATAGATTCTATTGATTTTTTAATTTCTGAAAGAGTTTCATTAAATTCTTTTTTTAAATCTCGAAGTACTGTTAGAAAAGCCATTTCTCATCCACCACCCCCTCCTTCAGGCTGCGTAGCCAGTCGTTCTAGACAAAACAATGTGCTTTTCCCAGAGAAGGAGTGGTGAGATGATCTGTTTTATCTATTCAGTAAAAAATAAAAAGATGAAAAATTCCAATAATCCCAAAATTAAAAGAAGAAATAATATTCCAAACAGTTTATAAGAAAAAGAAAGGATAAATGTCAATCAGTATAAAAAAATGAAACAAATTCATCAGTATTTAGTCCAATAAAATATATTTAAGAGATATAAAAAAGGAGTTTCTTGTACTTCCAGGTAGAGCAAAATCCACACTAAAAAGTTAGAGAGGTAAAAAGAAAAAATGCAAATGTTTCATTATACTTCCATTATAACATCCATCATGTTTCCACCATGATTATTATTATAGCAAAGAAAACACAAAATTTGCCAACATTTATATACAAAGTCCAAGGACAGATCTTAGATGATAAACAATTAATTTTAAAAAACTAAAAAGTTAATGTGATAATCTAAAAGTCGTCTTTAGCTCTAACTTACTTCCCCTTATGAGAGCAATGCTGTAATTCAGTCGTCTCACCATTCCAGCCTCTCACTTTCTCCGCGGTGGAAAACAACAGAAAAAGTGGAGGGAAACAATTCCAACGACCTTGTGATTAATCTTCCGATTCTCCCCTCTCCGGGGAAACATTCCAGTGATCTTATCTTATCAATAGATCACTGCAAATAGGGGGAAGCAGGCCAGGCATTCAGGAGTCTGAAATACTTTGACCTACCGAGCTGCCAGTCCGACTTGGAGTCTCCCCATTGCCTCAAAAGGTTTGATCAAGGAAGCAAGAATCACACAGACTTCAGTACAGAATCTTGGAAACTGGACCAGAACCTTCAGCCCTCTTCTTATTACTGATTTTCTTAAGACAGTGTCTCTTTGCATGTTTTGTATTTCTTCTTCCTGAACTGCCATTTATAAGCTAATAGCAAACTCATCTCCCCATCTATTTGTGACCTCTATCTAGAGTTCCTCCCGTTTTTTTCCCAACCTCCTCAGTTTCTCACATGGTTTCCATAGCCGTAATTTAATAAATAAGTCCAAATGGCTGGATTCGCATTATGTCAAGTTGAAACCAGACCACCCTGTTCTGGCTCACACCAACATAGTGAGTAGATTCTCACATCTCAGTAAGCCATGGTTTGTTTTAAAAATAGTTTGTTGAATAAGCCACAGGAGCCTGTTCATAATATTGATATGCCATAAACCAGTATGCCTGGATTCACACATAATGGCTGAAGTAAAAGCAATTACATTAAGCTTTAGCACATTGACATCTGCAGGGGGGCAAGTAAGGGAGATCATTCCAAACTTTGCAATATGTGTTTGATGATGTCATAATGACTTGGTTATGATTCAGCAGTGATTCAGACCATACAGCTGCTGACCAAGCCTTGTGCAAATTTTGCAAATCTACATATCTAACAGATGGTAGGTTTGGTCCACACAAGAGAAGGAACAGAAAAAGAAACTCTCTGAGGAGCTTCAGCTCATCACACTTGACTGAATGATTTGTACATATCACACCGTAACAGAAGACACCTTGTACTACTCAATAACCACAAACCCTACCACAAATCCTACATAAAATTGTTTCTGTTGACAGTGGTGATATAAGAATCTTCCCTTTGGGGGAAATAAGAGATTTAAAGCAGGGACAGACACCATGAATTTTTTTTTAAGTTCAATTGGCCTAATAAAGGGATTCCTTTTCTGGATTTTTCCTCATGGCCTCAGAACAACTATTGCTTTACACATAGTATAAGGTACAGATATATCTGTGAGAGGCAAGGGAGGAAGTAAAAATGGTGCATTATAATGTTATGATACAAAAACCATGACTTAGTTTTGTCAGACACCAGGATGTGAGTCCTTCAGGGTGGGATATGCATCATGATGTCACCACACCCATGTAATCAATTTGATGTGATCTCAATTTGCTGCAGACAGTGTATTCCCCAAAAGCACAGAGTTAATTTTTAAAATATCATCTCCTAGTCCAGCTTTCTCCAACCTGCTCCTCCAGATAGAAGGAGATGGCAACTGCAATTCCCAGCCAAGGTGGCCAATGGAGTTGCAGTCCCAAGAAACCAAGGCAGTCCTAAGTTAGAGAAGAGGTAAAGCTGTGAAGAAAAACTCTAACTGCTGCTATGACAGAAACCAGAGTCAAGAGGAAGTCAAGCAAGGAGGAAGGCTTTATTGTTTTGCCACTCCTTACACCTGGCAAAAATAAAGAAAATAGGGCAAGCAGTCATCTATATACATATTTTCTCTCTCCTCCCCCCTTCCCCTCTGCTTTCATTCTGACAGCAGCTTCTCTCACCTCTTCCCAGCACTTTTGAAATGTTTACAAACATTCCAAGGGGTCTTCTGTTCATGACTGAGAAAAAGCTGTGTAAACTACAGGCTCTCCACCATCATCTGAATGAGATATTGGGTTCTTCCTCATATCCAAGCTAAAGTACTATCCAGCAGTCCTTAAAATGGCAGAAAACTATACCAACATAAAATGTCCTGGTTCCCCCTCCAACCTGGTGAACTCTACTCTACCATAAGCACAGCACAAGCAAATTGTGCTGTCCTTCTTTACAATGTAGAGGGCACATGAAGGTCAAGGATTAATGGATTCCCTCAGCTTCGTTTCCCTAGCCCCCTCACCAGCCAGAAAATACCTACCAATCAATCTCCTTAACATGGGGGTGGGGAGGAGGTGAGTTTTGACTGATAGCTAGACTGGTGGGTTTAGCCATCAGTCAAAGCTCTCTTTGGCTTGGTGCAAATATTTTGCATGGGTGAGTTCAAAGGCAATTTATCGGCTGATGCCAACTGATAGTTGAGCTCTTTTTGGATAGGGGTTTAGCATTAAGCCCATGTTCAAACAATAGCTGGTAGGCATGGGGAGAATTGTACTATGAAGCAGTGGGGAGAGAAATCTGGCTCTTTCTTTCCCATTTCACTACACAGCACCTCATCCACCACTGTTATTCAGTGCCTTTTAAGCCAATCCAGGTCTTCAAACTGTCAATCATCTTGGAGACCTGGTGGACATGGGGGAAAGCTAGATTGAAAGGAGCTGGACTCTCCTCCTGTCTAAAAGACAATGGCGGTGGAAGATAGTGCTCAGAGGGGAGGGGCCATGCCTGCCCCAGACTAGAGTGATCAATAGGGGCTAAGCTGATCCCACCCCCTGGGATAATCTGACTACATCAGAGCTTTCCAAACTTTTCATGTTGGTGACACACTTTTTAGACATGCATCATTTCACGACACACTCTTACAGCAGGGCACAAGGCAGGCACTAGGACCTGCGTGGAATCATAGCAGGTTTGGAGAAAGCAAGACACAAGGCAGGCACTAGGACCTGCGCGGAATCATAGCAGGTTTGGAGGCAGCAAGGCACAAGGCAGGCACTAGGACCTGCACAGAATCCTGGCAGGGCAGGTTTGGAGGCAGCAAGGCACAAGGCAGGCACTAGGACCTGCGCGGAATCCTGGCAGGGCAGGTTTGGAGGCAGCAAGGCACAAGGCAGGCACTAGGACCTGCGCGGAATCCTGGCAGGGCAGGTTTGGAGGCAGCAAGGCACAAGGCAGGCACTAGGACCTGCGCGGAATCCTGGTAGGGCAGGTTTGGAGGCAGCAAGGCACAAGGCAGGCACTAGGACCTGCCCGGAATCCTGGCAGGGCAGGTTTGGAGGCAGCAAGGCACAAGGCAGGTACTAGGACCTACGTGGAATCCTGGCAGGGCAGGTTTGGAGGCAGCAAGGCACAAGGCAGGCACTAGGACCTGCGTGGAATCCTGGCAGGGCAGGTTTGGAGGCAGCCAGGCACAAGGCAGGTACTTAGACCTGCGTGGAATCCTGGCAGGGCAGGTTTGGAGGCAGCAAGGCACAAAGCAGGCACTAGGACCTGCGCAGAATCCTGGCAGGGCTCCGAAGCAGCAGCAGCCACCGTGATACACCCAGACACTGCAGCTGACACACTAACGTTTCCCGACACACAGTTTGCAAAGCTCTGGACTACACCATGGACAGAACAGTCAGTAAAGCACATCAGATTTTAACCAGATTGTAAAACTTGGGTGGAGATAAGGGGAAAACACTTCATCATTCATTGGCGATCACTCGTAGCCGAGTAAGATTGTCTTCCAAGGGTAAAATTTTAACAGTGGATCCGTAAGTGGCTGTAAAGGCCAATTCTGGATCTGCACAGCCTCCCACAATGAGGGCATAGGTTTCTGGGTGGGAGACGGTTATGATGAGGGTTTGCTTGACGTGCCTTCCTTTTAGCTCTTTTTTCCCTTTCGCCCTGTACTCGTGCTTCTTCAAAGTCCATAGCGCCTTTAATAAAGGCTGACCTCCAATTGAAACGCTCATGAGTTAGGGCTTCCCAGTTCTCAATGCTGATATTACATTTTTTAAAATTAGCTTTGAGTGTGTCTTTGAATCTCTTTTGCTGTCCACCAATATTCCGTTTTCCATTCTTAAGTTGGGAGTAAAGTAGCTGCTTTGGAAGACGATGGTCAGGCATTCGAACAACATGGCCGGTCCAGTGAAGTTGATGTTGGATGATCATTGTTTCAATGCTGGTGGTTTTCGCTTCTTCTAATACACTAACATTAGTCTGCCTTTCTTCCCAAGTAATTTGCAGAATTTTTCGGAGGCAGCGTTGCATTGAAAACAGCAATGGATGACTTAAAGTTGTTTGAGATAAGGGCTGAAGATCAGATGAAGGCAACATATTATCAGATATATCTAACCGCCTAGGGTCCCTCCTTGTGGGGGAGATGGGCGGGATATAAATGTAATAAATAAATAAATAATAAATATCTGAAAAAATATGTTGCTGGAGAATATGCTGGAGTTAGATGGAAGTGAGGAAAGGCTCATGGAGGACCTTGGTTTGGGTTTTGGAATTCTCACACAGCACTAACACTGCCTAAATACCCCAAAGTGTATGTTATTACTCAGTGAAGTGCTGAACTTTAAGTGTCATGCAAAAGGTAATGTATCATTTGATTTCTATTGGGGCATTGTGCTGGCCCTGATCCTGCAGTGATTAACAATATCATTCATAAAAACAATAGTATTTTGTGTTGGCCACAAGATAAAAAAAAAGCCTAAACCAAAAGACTAAAGTTTTTAGTCCAAGTGAGAGTTTACACCAAGAAGGTGCAACTTCCCTGTTTAAAGGGCTAGACAGCTTTGTGCAGTGCTTCAAGAGCCAGACTGCAAAGTGAGTGGGGCCAGGATCTACTGGAGGTGTTCCAGGGCTTTTAAGCCACTGTCAGGCTCAAGGCACCCATTTCACCCCTGAATTGGGTGTGCTTTGGAAGGTGGAAAATGAATGCTGATGAGCTGAATGTGGCTTTTATGATACGGTTTTTGCATCCCAGGATAACTAATTGGTGCAAGTTTTTTGTGTCCAAGAACTTTTCATTGGGTAAGAAGTTTAGAAGTGAAACCAAAAAGCATGGAAACTAAAAAACATGGTTCGTATTTGAGTCGTATCTCTCTAGCAAGTCACATTCTCAGGTGGAGTCAGAGAGAGTCTCCAGACATGCAAATTTCATTTTTATCAGTTATGGAGGTGGTGTTGAGTTGCAGCAGGGACTCCCCCAAAGCTAGATGGAAAGAAGAAACAGAAGTATGGGTTGTGTATGGTGATGGTGCAACGTGTAGCCTGCTAGCTCCCAGGCACAATGAGGGGCTGAAACTTTTCTGGAGGAAAGCTGAATGGACTTCATTACAGCTGGTGCCTGGCAACATTAAACGCAGGTAGTACTAACATATAACTATATCAGAATCACATGTAACCAGATTCACTGATTTTATAAGAATATTACCAAATGTTCACTGCCATCTCATGTACAATAAGAAGTTTACCCCTGTTCCCATGCAGTAATCTGTCTTGGTCACACACTTATTCACTAAGTTATATTTTTCTTAGGTATACCTTAGGACATAGCTTTCCAAAGTGTGTGTCGCGACACACTACTGTGTCGCTTGCGGTGTCCTGGTGTGTCGCGCACAAACCCGGAAGCGCTGATGGGGGGAACCGGAAGGAGCGGCACCCCCGCCAATCAGTGCCGCTGCCGCCGCCACCACCATAGCACTAATTGGCGGGGGTGCCGCTCCTTCCGGTTCCCCCCATCAGCGCTTCCGGGTTTGCGCGCGACACACCAGGACACCGCAGGCTGCGCCGCCGTTGGTGTGTGTCACCAACATGAAAAGTTTTGAAAGCTCTGCCTTAGGAAATAAACTCTATAACATGTAGTTACCATAACATGTTATGATAGCATGTTAAAATCCACTGGCTGGGTTCCACAGCATATTAAGCGAAATGCAAACAACTGATATGTATGATGTTTCACCATCTCCCTGATAATATCAGCATTCAGCCTCCTATAGGAATAGTTCTCTGGATTGGAATGATTGGTCCACTGTAGAGGTGGGGTTTGTACACAGCTGTCTTACCTACAAACCCAGCATTTTAGCCACTAAATCAGCCTTTCCCCCAATCTGTGAGCTTTACAACCCCAAGCCAACATGTCCTATGCCTGTACTAGCTGAGAATGGAGCTGCTTCCCCCTGACCTGGAAGATAAGCCAACCTGAACCATATTGAAACCCACTTTATAGTTATTGAGCTTGGATTAAGACTAAGTTAATTCATCAAGTTAATTGATTAAATTCTCACTGAAATCCATGGGGCTTACAGACAACTAACTTGAACCATTGATTTCCATCATACAAGTATTTAAATTCAATTAACTTAATGTAGATCTGACCTATTGGGTGGATTATAAAGTTAACTGAACTTTCAGAAATGGCAAAGCTAACCAGTTTGGACAGAGAAAAAAGCAACAAAGATTTTTTTTTGAAAGACTGGAAACCTTATATGGACTTGTTGCTGAAAGAAGAAAAGATTGAATTGATGATTTCAGGATTCAGGGATTAAAGGGGGATGAAGAGAATGGGAGAAATATTAAGATGATAAATGCTCGATAGAAAGAAGGGCAGAAGGCATAATTGTATGTTTTCTTTTTTCTTTTTCTTTTTCTTTCCTTCCTTTTCTCTTTATCTTACTTTCTATCTCTTTTTTTGTTTCTTTGGTATACTTTTACTATATTGAAAAATTCTAATAAAAATATATATTTAAAAAATAGATCTGACCTATTGGGTATATAGAGAGAGGGTTACTTATTTATTGTGCCTTCGAATCAATCTTAACTCCTGGAGATTGCCTGAATAAGTCCCTGCAGTTTTCTTGGCAATGTTTTCGGATGGGGTTTGCCCTTGTCTCTTCCTAAGGCTGAGAAAGAGTGGCTGGCCTAAAGTCACTCCGTTGAACTCACAGTCTCCTAGTTTCTAGTCTGGTGCCTTTTAACCACTATACCAAATTGGTTAGGCTGTCATAGATTAAGAATCATAAAACCTGGAGAGAAAAGTATGCTTGTAGATTAGATATTTTTTATAGCTTCCTGATAAAACTTTTGGTGCGTGCTGATAGATCCACTTCCTGCAAGTGGTTTTCTTTTCTTTCTTTTCTTCAGAAAAAAATCTAGAAGATAATATAGAAAGGCATATTTTGCAAAAGCAGGTGTACTGTGGTTAAAGGGAAATGCAAATAGCAGTAAACTGCTAAAAGCTCTGGATGATTTTTTTAAACTCTGACAGATAAAGAAAAGGGCAAACAAAGCCACAGTGGTGCAAAGAGATTGCAGAATGGAATATAAATCTTTCTGTGTCATTCCCTGGTGAGATGATAAAATCACATATGCACATCTACACCATTACAGTTGTGCTTTTTATAGGCGCAGAGACAAGGTGCAAAAATATTGCCTCATACCTCGTGCAGCATTTTCCCCTAGTAATATCATAGTTTCTGTGCACGGAATTCCTCAAAACAAATTCCTGCTTGTATTTGGGTACATTATCAAAAGTTTCATTGTTTTAGTGGAAGTTGTCACACAACTTATGCAAAAAATATTGTTTATTAAATTACATACATACATACATACATACATACATACATACATAGCCAGGAGAAAATTGTACAAAGAACATTGCCCATTTCTATTCACTTTGTAGCACCTTTAGGGTCTGTTTTTTAAAAGATCAGTTCAGTGATGAGCAGGAACCACAGACCGATGTGCTTTTGGAGCATCTACTGCTAGAGGCATAAGTTTGAACATAGGACAGCAGGAAGGTCTCTTGGCAGATGAGAAGGGTTTCATTGTGTTTTGAAGGTGTTGTTTTTGTTCAGTCGTTAAGTCGTGTCCGACTCTTCGTGACCTCATGGACCATAGCACGCCAGGCCTTTCTGTCCTCCACTGTCTCCCGGAGTTTACTCAAATTCATGTTCATTACATCGGTGATGCTATCTAACCGTCTCATCCTCTGCCGTCCCCTTCTCCTTTTGCCTTCAGTCCTTCCCAGCATCAGGGTCTTTTCCAGTGAGTCCTCTCTTCCCATTAGGTGGCCAAAGTATTTGAGCTTCAGGTTCAGTATCTGTGTGTTTTGAGGTATAATCTCCCAAAGTAATAATATGCATCCATGCCCAAATGCCTAACTCCACTGATTCAAAACTCAGCATGAATCCTTTGTGCAGCTATTCTGTCTTTCTCATCCTAATAAATTCCACCACTATCCTTTCAAAAGAGAGGGAGGGAGGGAGGGTGTACCAAGTAGCTCTTTTCTCACTTGCAGTTTACACTGGCACCAGAATGCCCTGGCAAACCCCGTATTCCCTTTTAATCACATGATACTGGACTTATCTGATCTCCCAACCTATATCTTAAATAGTCTTATGGCTTCAAATTCTGGAAAACAGCAAGTTTATTCTACTTAATCCATCACAGAGTCTGTGTGTATAAACTCTATATACTGATCTCCCCCAACTTTGGGGGAATTGTATGTTCCTGTGACCACCTCCACTTTTGTCAGTCATGCCTGTATTTTTGGAGGGGGCATCTAGCTATTTCCTCTTCTCACAATCAGCTTTATTCCATTTTCTTTACTTATTTCATTTTACTCCATCCCTTTTTCTTAGAATTAGTTTTTAGAAGCTTGCTCCTAGGAAACTAATCTCTAAACAACCTTGGTGGAGAAAAAGAAGAAAGAGCTTGGACAAACATGGCCACCCAAGCCCTAGGAAAGCCTCAGAACAACTGAAGATTGACAAGTTAATATTAACTGTGGACCAAATCTCAGTAAACAGGGATGATGTATTCACTTTAAGTAACTGAAGTGACCCCTAAATTTAATAGGAAATGAACTTGAAGATTTACAGAGCAGTAATAAAATGAATCCTCCCCTTTCTTGAAAATGGACTCACTGTCAGATAGCCTATTAAGCTGCTCAGGCACGAAATATCTGCACAAGAATTTAACAGCCACTCTCTCAGCCTGAACTGCTGGCAAAACAGTAATTTTTTTTCCAAAGAGCTGACACTGTGTCTTTGATCTATCTGAATCTTACAGCCATTAAAAAAAAGTTGATGCTCTGTACAACCTTGTAAATCCTCTGATTGCAGGAGAGTTGAAAGCCTATGCTCTGTAGATAGGAGAGGGCCAATTTATTGCCCCAGATAGCAACCTGAACCCCCCATGACCCCTCAAGTCTTTGATGCTGCATCTAATTATGTTCTACAACCAACTCAAATAATGCTCATTATTAGAAACAATATTACTGATCAAGACAAATGGACCTCTTGCAATTCAGTCATTCATCCATTTGTGCCAGTTGCTCCAACATGGATCCAGAAGACTGGCTCCCTAACTACATGAGCTGCCGAATCTTAATTAAATTCAAAACTCCAACTATCCCACTCCTGCTACTCCAAATGAGAAATATTTGGAATCCTTTCAGATCTATTCAAACTGGGTTTTTTGTCACAGTACTTGAACATTAAGCCTTTGCCCCCTTGTACAGGTAGTCCTTGTTTAACTACCACAATTGGGACCGGCAACTCGGCCATTAAGCGATGTGGTTGCTAAGTGAAACCACTACTGTGCTTATGATCTTACTTCAGCTTTCCTTTGCTTTACAGACCTGCAAAGGTTGTAAATGCGAGGATTGGTCACAAGGTTGCTTTTTCATCACTGTTGTAACTGCGAACGGTCACTGTACAAGGCAGCCACTAAACAAGGACTACCTGTATAAAACATAGGTGCTCTGCCAAGTTACTTCATCCCCCAAAATTAAACTACTTCCAGCTTCAACTCAAAAGATAAACTAAGCTTAAGCTCAGATGATGAAGACTTGCCCAAGGACCATTTAACTTTCTCAAACCAGAAATCATCCCTAAAGAACGTTGGTAAAGAACTCCTTTATGCAGCTACCAAAGATGGAACGAACAATTATCCTTTACAGGTTAGAGGACCTAAAACAAGATCTATTAAAGCTGCAATCTGATACTGCATTGCTTAAACAACCCTATTTGTCAACACCACTGCTTGTGCCTGTTAGGAAGAGACTAGGGCTGGCTCCTTCCTGACTCAGTTGGGTATAAGAAGGAGGGATGGTAAAACACAAGCAGACTTGCAAGTTTCTGTTACTATAGCCTATTTCAATAAAGTATAGTTCTAGTCTTTCTGTGGAGTCAGTTTCCTGATCTGGCCTACCTCGTAGGGCTGACATAGCCTCTATGAAACAGGTTTCTACAACCCTTTGTCAAGTAATGAAACCAACTTCATTGCATTCTTCTCCAACTTTGCTTCATCCTACATCCTGCCTCTCTCACTACACTGAACTACAGAAACCATCATCCCATAAACAGCTGCTAATTTCCACTGAAGTGTCATTGCTTAAACAGTCCATTGTGCTATCGAAGGATGCCCATGAAGCCCTATAAACTTGCTGTCAATGACAAGACCAACTGAAATATAGCTCTATTCCTATAGGAAGAAATTTCACAAATACCCTTCAAAATCCTAGTTAAAAAAAGAACGTGTCCTAGCCAAGACCAACTTAGTGGCTGTCTTTAGCACCACTGAACCACAAAATCACAACTGCTGTTAGTGCCCTAACCCTAACCCTCTTTTAATTTTTTTGGACCCCTTCCAAATGTGAATTTTATCTCCCGCTCCCCCCTTCCAAATCAGAGACTAATTTCCATACTCCTCTGTGCTGATGACACAGCTCTTCTCTCTCTCACCCAAACTGAACTCCTCCATAGCCTTTGGGCTTCATCTCAACACTACCAAGCTGAGGGACTGGAAACAAATGATCCAGAGATGAAGGTATTGCTTTTGATCAAGGGACAGTATCAGCATACTGTATCAGTAGCCATCCCATCGAGCAAGTAAAGATGTTTAAATATCTAGGCATCTATTTCTAGCCACCCACTTCCTGGATACAGCCACCCAAGAGCTCACAACTCAAGCTCAGAAAACCACCAGTGCAATCATTAAATTTGTAGTGGGAACATGTCATTCCATGCACCATTAATTTTTTTATTACTTAGGTGCTGAGCCGACTGTTGTTCAGTGCCCTGTTTTGTGCCTACTCTGATGATTCACATTTTGAAACCATCCAATTTAAATTCATTAGAACTTTATTAAGGGTCTCCCACTCCAAATGTCCCTCTTCAGGCAGAACTTGGATACCCCTCTAGAGCAGCTCAAGTGAGGATCTCTTGCCTGAAATACTGGCTAAGACAGACCTTTTTGGGTGCATCACTATCCCAGCTTGCCTTGGCAGGAAGCTTTACGTCCACATGGAACAAGACCACTGCCAATGATTTGTCCCCCTGTGCCTTTTCCCTCTTTTCTGTCCCATTCCCAATATAATTCAGAAGAAAGTCATGCAAGGAGTTAAACAGAGAATCCTTGACTTGGATAAAACAGAATGAGAGGTCTGAGATTTCATCCTGCATTCTCAAGGACCTCTTCCATAAGTCTCTCACATTCCTCAATTATCTCTATAGAATTACTGCTGCTAAACCTAGACAAGCATTCATATTTGTAAGGTTCAATGCTTCACCCTCAATGCTGACAGAAGGGAGATGTAATCTCATCCTTTATGCAGAATGTTTCTGTAGCTGTTCCAACTCCACCATTTAATCAATAGGCTATCATGTTCTTTATTGCCCTGTCTACTGTGCTTGGCATGCAGAACTCATAATCTCACTCCTTACCCACTGTGCAGGCTGGTCTGAAATTAAAGTTCTACTTTTTTGCTGGCTTCTCCACTGACATTTCTAGGAATGTAGTGAATTTTTGGTCAATTGCTATTAGAAGACTCTGGTTTTGACTATTGTGCTGGTTAAGGGTGTAGATAGAGAGATAGAGAGATAGAGAGATAGAGAGATAGATGATATTGCATTGCATTGCATTGCATTGCATTGCATTGCATTGCATTGCATTGCATTGCATTGCATTGCATTGCATTGCATTGCATGCTGTGCTGTGCTGTGCTGTGCTATTATTTTGAGAGCTGTTAGAGTATTATCTAATAGAGCTAATCTTCTGTGATCTCCTTTTTGTCTATGTGAGTACAGGTAGCCCTCAATTAATGATTGCCCTGTTTAGCGACCATTTGAAGTTACGATGGCACTGAACAAGTAACTTTACAATCAGTCCTCAAACTTACGCCCGTTGCAATGTTCTGCAGTCATGTGATTGTCATTTGCAAGCTCCACAGCCAGCTTCCGACAAGCAAAGTCAATGGAGAAGCCAGCACAACGATGGAAAGATCCACAAATACCTACGGTTGAAGATTGGATTGTTAAATTAATGGATTTGGCTCAAATGGCTAAACTAACTGCACTAATAAGAGAACACTCTGTTTCTGGATTTATATCTATTTGGCAACCACTTTTAGAGTACTTGCTTGTGGTATAAAAAATGAAATTTTAGTGATTAAATGGTTTGTTTTAATAGAAATAATGTTACTATGGTTTAACTAATGGTAAGAGACTATATTTGTAAATTTATCTATATCTGTATTGGAGAAAGTCAGAAGTCACTTTCCGTTTCTGTTTTCTTTCTATCAACACTTTTATAGTTTTTTCTTTTTTCTTTAGTTCTATTCTCTATCTTTTCTATACTTTCTATGTTGTATTTTAATTATACTTTGAAAAACAATAAAGTTCTTCATAAGAGGCAAAAAAAAACCTTACGCCCGTTGCAATGTCCTGCAGTCACGTGATTGTCATTTGCCAGCTCCACAGCCAGCTTCCGACAAGCAAAGTCAATGGAGAAGCCAGCAGTAAAATTGCAAGTCGCAGTCACATGATGTCTCGCTTAACGATCCATGGTGATTTGCTTAACGACTGCAGGGGAACTTACATCGTAAGTCCACTGCTGTCACATGATGTTTCACTTAACAGCTGCGTCACTTAGCGATGGAATTGCCAGTCCCAATTGTGGTTGTTAAGTGAGGACTAACTTTACTGTATTTTTGGCTTCTGGCTATAAATGAATAAGCTAAGCAAGTTATTCATCAACTCCTCAAATCCTCCCCCCACCTTTCTGTAAGCAAGCCACAACAGCAACCAGATTCAGGATCATAGCCCTTAGTATAAAACTTTCTGCCTTTGTCTCATTACCTAAAAACCTCAAATGCTTTCTTCTTCCACCCCCTCTTCTCCCACACTGTGATTTTCAGCCTCACTTGGGGACATGCAGCTCAGTTTCTTCTTTTTGACAAAGGGTCTTTCCCAGCTGCTGAGTTAAAGCACCGTCCCCACATCCTTGTCTCAGCACAAAGCTACATCAGCCTGAATGCTGACCCATCGTTAATCTCTATTCCACCTCTATTTGCCTCCATTCTGACTCATGACTGAATAGTGTTGTTCTGATTTAGGGTGTTCAGAGCAAGTGAGAGGCAAAAGAATGGATTGATGCCTCTGGCTTTGCTGTCCTCCATTTCTTGCAAAGCTAGTGGGAAAATCTTTTGCCCATCATTGGCACTGCAGGAGGAGTGGGGCAGGTCTAGCTGCAGGACCCTATATCCTGTTTGGTCATAATCCAAAATGAATAAAGTTAAAAACAAGAACAGATCAGCATCCCAAAGGCAGTTGAGTCCTGAGCACCATTTCTCCATAGGCATTTTTTCCCCTTTCCACTCTAATGTTATTTCAGGATTGTACTGGAATGGTAAGGGCCAACAAGTTAAAGTCCTCTGAACAGCCTAATAAGGTAAAGGTTCCCCCCCCACACACACACACACACATTTGTGCAGTCGTGTCCGACTCTAGGGGGCGGTGCTCATCTCCGTTTGTTAGCCGAAGAGCCAGCGTTGCCCAAAGACGCTTCTGCGGTCATGTGGCTGGCATGACGCACGCGGAACGCTGTTACCTACCCACCGAAGTGGTACCTATTCATCTACTTGCATTTGCATGCTTTCGAATTGCTAGGTTGGCAAGAGCTGGGGCTAGTGCGGGAGCTCACTTCGTCACAAGGGGCTAGGGATTCGAACCTCCGAACTTGCAATCTTCCGATCGACAAGCCTGGCGTCTTACCCGCTGAGCCACCACACCCCTATGAACAGCCTAATGCTGCTGTGCAAGTCTGATAGACCACAGTTTAAATGTTTTGGCTGCTGGTTGCTCCCACCAATTTGTGGAAAATGGCAACATCCCAGTATCATATTTTGCTATACACCCACTCCTCATTTAGTAGTAGTAGTATAGCTTTATTGATTAGTCAAATGACCATATCAAAAAATGGGCATCAGCCACAATAAAATACAGTAAAATAAAACAGGTAAAATACAATATGATATGGTAAAATAGACTAGAGTGAGATGAAATGAGATAAAATACAGTGAGGTAAGATAAAAATAATTTATCCTCATTTAGTGACTGAGTTCTGTTACAACAACCAGGTTGTTAAGTGTCACTGGTTGCTGCCATCTGATTCAGATAAAGTTCTCATACAGCTACGCCAGCATTACTCTCACTTCAGTGTGCATTGCTGTCAGGTGTACAAAATTAGGTCATAAATGCATACATTGGTCAGAAAATGAATTTTTTATTACCAATGTATTTGTGAATGGTCGCTAACTGAGGTAGTTGCTAAACTAGGAGTCGGGGTACAAGCCAGCATGAGCTTGTGTCAGGGAACCATTTGTGTACAGTTTCCAAAGCACGGCACTCCTGTGTGAAAAGATACTGCTCTATTGCTCTTGCACAAATCTGAAGGACCACCGGCCAGGAATGCTCTGTCTGACTCTTTTGGGAGACAATGGGAGAATGGTGGAGAAGAGACCAACCAGGGAGTGAATGGGAGGGGGGTGTCCACATTAGCCTGAATTGACCAATAAATGGTTCCCTGATCCCTGAATTGACCAATAAATGCTTCCCTACTGGTCACCTGACTCCGCCTCCAGCATAATTGCAAACAGATGGCATAACATAATGACACAACAGATTTTACACACCTTGTTGGATATTGTCGTGGGGTTCAAGTCCATCTCCAGGCACAGAAGCTTGTGAGGTGACGTTAATCCAGTCACTTCCTCTCAAAGCAATCTACCTCACAGGGTTGTTGTTGTGGGGAAAAATGGGTGGGATACAAATCTAACAACTAAATAAATATCTGTTGGAGCTTCTCTGGAGAAGTGCTGCCTGCCAAAGTATCCTTTCTTCTAATATTTATAACATATAAATTAATCAGGGAGGCTGGGAAGGCACCACATACCCACACCCAAGATTAAGTCATCCAACCTTACCCACAGGGTAACTGCAGCTGCCCGGTCCAGCAATCCAGCCCACCTTGAAGATGCCGTGCTGAGACCCACATTCCAGCAGGCCCATCAGTTGGGACTGGCTATCGTTTAGGGTCTTCAGAGATGTTGATTTTCAGATCTTCCTTGTTTTGAAGTGCATCATTTAGGGAGAGGAGGCTATGTCTTCTAAGAAATATTTCTGTCATTCTGCTTGAAATCACTTTGTGGCAAGAGCCTCCACAAGAAAGAAAAAAACGTAGGGGGAGTGGGGGACTCAGAAGGGACAAAGTACATTCCAGGGTGGATTAGTTTGTCCTGTGTGTTTTATTAGGAAAAAAAATGGTCTTATGGGGGGCACGATCTACTTACCCCTCTTGGTCCCCTTCCTTTCCATATATTTTCAGGTTTTTTCTGAATTTAAAAAAGCTCCCAAAGCAGAAGGTGTACACGAATTTAAAAGTAGATACTGTACATCCCGTTGCCATATATCATGGAGGCTATTTCTCTAGTAAATAGCCTTCTCATACCACAAGAACGTAATTTGCAAGAATCTGTTCAGCGTTCAAGGGTATAAACTCTTCTTATCAGTTGCACCACAGGACTTTCTCTAGTACAGCAGGAAACACCTGAGGGTATTCAACCCCCTCTCCCAAGTTCTGCTTCAATATTTACTTTACAGGTGGAGAAACCATGGTTAAATCTTTGGCACTGAGGGCAATACATCGTACTTGCTTTACACACTTGCACGTTGTCAGCTGAGAATAAAAAGGCGGCCCTTATATACGGCTGTTCACCTACGCTCATTCAGAGCTTCTCTTCCCTGACGATCGACCACTCACGCTTCCTCTCTGCGATCTGCCTGCGAAAGAACATGGACAGGGGTGAGTAGGAAAGTTACTTTTTCTGAAAGTTCAGCTCCTGAATAAGTTATTAATGTCAAAGGAATAATTGCCACAAGGGTCTCTGGTCATGTGCAGAGTGAAATCCTCTCACCACGGAATAACTGCTTAATTCTGCTCAAATAAATCAGAAAGACAGACAAGGTTCCATACCGCAGCTTTTCTCAGCTTCCTTACGGCTGTGAGGAGAACTGAAGATTTCAAATGAATAGAATAGAATAAAATAGAATAGAATAACTTTATTACGGTCTTTGACCCGCCGTTACAGAAAAGAAAATAGTTTAATTCAACAATCCATTGTCAGGAAAAAGGAAAACAATAAAATAATAAAACAATATATCTAATTAAAATTTTTGCGTCATTGTATAGCTTGATAAAAATATTTGGCCACCCGGTTTGTGAGTGATGCCCTTCCTTCAGCACTTGCCCTTCACTTCAGCACATCTTGTTCTCTTTTAACGAGTAGCTCTATTCTACATAAAGAGGAAGACATGCTTAATTTTTTTAAAATAAGACATTCCTGTTCTGTATCAGGATGACTTGGTTGTTCACTAATAAATGAGAGATCCTCATTTATATACACACAACACATTTCACAGTCTTAGGATTTCATTATCAATCAGAAACAAAACATTGCAAATTGCAAAGTAATTTTTTAAAAACCTACCAATCTACATTATGACTGCACTGCTGTCTGTACATTAAGATATTTAGTAGTTTAACTTTTATTGTTCTATTTTGCTCTGTTTTCAGATTGCTTCATATATTACCTTGTTACATTGTAATCTTCTATATACTACTAAAACTCTTGTGTCTGTTTGATACTTTATAACCTTTAACTGGGCGAAACGGTGCATCTTAGGCCAACACTTTTTGAATGCATCCAAAATCCCAGACCCATGACTCCTGGGGAATAGAAATTTGGCAAATTTTATAAAACATTTTATGAGATAAAAATTATCTTAAAACATTTTATGACATAATACAAAATGTCATAGAACATTTCCTGTGGTCAACTCCTGATGTTTGACTGTGCTATATACTAGTTCAGCATGGGTTACTTTCAAGGCAGATACATCTGTGAATGTCTCCCTGAATTTTTAAAAACTTTTCCAGTACATTAGAAGCTCTGCCATTGTTGAAGGCATTGAGGAATCTGGTAGAGAAATATCTGTGAAACGATGACCCAGCAGGTCACAGGTTGTCTAGTACACCTTATATTTTACTACTTTTATTATCTATATTATATGGTTGAGAGATGTTTAATTCTAATTAAATTTTAAATTTGATTATAATTAATGCTATATCTATTTGAAAAATTAGTTTATAGTTATCTTATAATTCCCATGTTATTCATTTCTAATTTTATAATTCATTTGTATAGCCTTTGGGCATAGCTTGCTCCTTATGTTATATTGTTAATTTTACTGTTTCTCTATATATATTTATTTAAAAGATGTATATGGCTACCCATCTTATACAGCATAACTCTGGGCAGCTCACAAAAATAACAAAACAGAGAAAAAAAATAAAATCATTTCATATAACCAAGGTTCCATAACATTCCTATCCAATATATAAATGCACTGGGATCAGTTCCCATACTAGCCCAATGCTTGGGGGAAGCATCAAGTCTTAACCTGGATCCTTTCTTAACCTTATGCTAGCTAAAGATCAAAATAAAGATATTAAATTGAAAAATAAGGAATTCAGACAAGACGTTTTAAGAAAACAGCTCCAGAGCTGAAATATGCCTGAAAAGCAAATTCAAATTCAAATTCAAATTCAAATTCAAATTCAAATTCAAATTCAAATTCAAATTCAAATTCAAATTCAAATTCAAATTCAAATTCAGAAATTCAACTTACTTTCTTTTGGTTTTTGAGCCCTCTTCAGTTGGACTGCTGTGGACAGACAAAGCTACTTTTGTGAACCTAAGATAATAGCCAGGTCCAGCCCCTGAACCAATTTTGGCTTTTCAGAAGCAAATCCGGAGGCAGGGAGTCATGTGGAGGGAGGGGGACAACTGTTCTTACGGGGTCTGCAAGCCAGCAGTACCCCCCCCCTTGACCCCACCCTATCCACCACTTTTCAACCCCTTGTCAAAAGGACAGTAAGGTGAATCAGCTTGCTGGCCAATGCCTTAGAATCAATGATCTAACAAAGTAGAAATCTCCAACCACACCAAAATGATTGCTATTACTTTGCACATGAACCATCATGGACTTCCCAACCCCATTAAGAAAAGGCAATACAAATTAACCTAGGTCACCCTCCCCGCCCCCTTCCAGTGCCCTCCAGCTGGGTTGGCCCAGATTTCTGGGATTTGTAGCCCAGCCCATCTAGAAGGCACCAGGCTGTGGAAATCTTGGTCATCCATTTTGCATTTGATTTGGGCCTAGATTGTCCAGCAAGTAATGTGATATTGGTTCTCTTTCTTTTGAACAAGAGGGCTTGTAATGCATCTGTTGTGTTTCTCTCCTCTTCTAGATCAACAGCTGAAAGCTGCCTTGTTTTGGAAGCTCCCTCTCCTTTTCCAGGTACAAAGCCGATGAAAATACCGTGCATCTTCTGACTCCAGTCCTTCAGTTGCGCATTGCTGTTGCTGTTGGGAGGGAAGAGGTCTTAAAAGCCCCCTTCAACTCTTTACGTTCCTTGCCCATCCTTTTTCTTGTGTGCCACATATTATAAATCTGACAATGGGGAATAGATTGGGGGGTGGGGGTGAGGGGTATCCATAGTACTAACTCATCATGGCTCAGTATGTCATATGAATGCAGCCACTTCAATCTGTAAACCACAGCTTATGGCTTAACAAGGAAGTTGAGCCCAGCCACTGAGGTTTATTCTCTGAACCATGGACAAACCAGGTTATGGCCAAGTTGTTTGGAAGCCTTTTTGACTTGTTTA
This sequence comes from Charina bottae, assembly GCA_023362775.1. Lineage (NCBI taxonomy): Eukaryota > Metazoa > Chordata > Lepidosauria > Squamata > Charinaidae > Charina > Charina bottae. Next base: position 3,891,135 of record JALMGJ010000024.1, read on the forward strand.
TGCTTTTTGTACGTCAGTTAATAAAAAGGGGACTTTGCACAGCTAACCCCTGTCATAGGGGATGGCTCCTCTTCTCTCAAGTCTGGCTTCTGCATCTTTTTTCACCATGTGGAAAACTAAAGGTGAGATTAAGTAGGCTTTTGGCCAAACAAGCATGGAACTTCTTATTTTGAAACCAGCCAACTCTAACCTGTTACTCCTCAAATGTGTAAGACCACAACCCCACCCTTGACCCCACCCTGTACGCATAGACTAGGGATGGTGGGGTTTGCAGTTAAATTCATGGGGTGAAGATTGCTAAATACAACTGTAGTTGCTAAACAACAAACCACATCTCCTGACCTCGTGGGCTAGTCTTCATGAAAGTGATGTGGTTAGGTTGGTGGGAAGGTTTCACTTGAATGCTGTGGATTAACTCTCCTGCCTTCGTTTGGCTCACTCACTTTCACATAGGTAGAGACAGCCCATTGTCCTCTTTCCTTTTTAAGCAAGGCTGCTTCAAGTAAACCCACAGGATGTGGCTCTTTCACTGAACCCAGAACAGAGCAGGGTTCAGTAACTGCAAACCCAACATTTGATTTCCATCCAAAGCTAAAACCGAGACCAACACTTTGGACGTTTTTCCCCCTATTAACTGTGGATTTTGTACCCCCATCGTTAAGGGAGTACAAACATTTCAGTCTGGGGTTCAAGAGGAAATGCCTAAAAAGATGTTGCTGTGAGCACTGAAAACCTGTGCCAAAGTTTTGTACCAGTTTTGTGCCATTTTATTTTACCAAGCCTGAGATTTATGCTTCCTCTACAAAATGGATAACTCACATGCCTCCTGTAAGGAGGTAAGTATCCCAAAATCAGCATTGACCCCAACCAGCCCCAAAGGTTTGCACCAATGTCATTCTGTTTTGTTCCACTAATTTGTGTCTTGTACCCACCACATGATTTCAGCACAAAACCTAGATGATGATGATGATGATGATGATGATGATGATGATTCAAAACCATAAGGCAGGTGCCTCCCAATGCATGGTTATTTTTTCACTTTCCTCCACCTGCCCCTGTGATGTCATCCTTCTCCTTATTTCCCTTTGCCCTTCCTGAGCCACTCCTCTTTTTTTCATCTGCCTCTCCCCAGTTTTTGCTAACAACGTTTTAGCCACTGCTTTTGCATCCCTCCTATTTCCAATTTTCAGATACTTTCTCCTGTTCTGCTCCCATTGTTTCTTCCCTTCACTGCTCCGCCCTTGTTCCATCTTTAATCAAAAGTTGGGTCAATAGATTTCTCATTTTCCTCACCGTTTGATTAGGAATTGTCCATCATTCTGCTAACTCTTTCGCAGAGCCAACCCTTCTGCCTGTCTTAAACTCCCAGTGAAACTGAATCTTCGATGACTTTCTGGAGTTTTCCAGAATAAATGTCACACAAACTTCAGTCTTCCTTGCTTTGACCAACACAAATCCAATTGATTTTAATGCTTCTACCCCAAGCATAACTCAGGGTCTCAAACTCATGTTCCTCTAACCACAGCTCAAAGATGTTCTGGAACATTTTTTTAAATGTTATGCCCTCATCATATTGCCTTAGTCTTATCTTCAGCTTACTTTAATGGCTGTTTAAAGTCATCTGTAGGTGTTCTAATTCCCAAACCTCCTTTGTCTTCTTTCCCTGACACATGTTTCTTCATGGATAGCATGTAATACACTGTATCAATGATGTGGCTGATGATGCAGTCAAGTATGGGATCTTCCCAGTTCCTATTGGCCACTTTAGGCTGCTGTGAGAATGCTCCCTTCCCTTCAGGTTACCGAGAACAGCTTTCCATGGTCATTTTGGTTAGGCTGCAGGCTAAATCAGATACCTGGTTCTCATAGTGATATCTAGCTCCTGTATAACAGCCAACTGCACTTCACAAAACATCTGTCAGGTCCTATATGTATTCTTTACAAACGCTTTACAAACACTTAAGTCAGGAAAGAAAGTTTCTCAGTGGAAACGTTTCGCTCCTTATCCAACGTTTCCACTGAGAAAATAGAAATCCAGTTGACATGATTCAAGCTACAGACAATTCCACCTGGATGACTGAGAACCTTCATAGACGTATGAGCAGGGAAAGTTCCATCAACTACAATCCTGTGCCTATTTACCTTGGAGTAATAATACCATTTGAATTCAGTGGGACTTTACTTCTGAATAAACATACTTCACATGGATACCTTCCTCCCACCTTTTCTTTTTTTCTTTTTTGTTAATAAATTTTATTAAGTTTCAAGAGAAGAATAAAAACTACAAAAAACCCCACAAAAAACTACAAAGAAAGAAAAAAGAACTCAGAAAGTGCGAAAACACAAGAGAAAAAAATTTCAGATTTACAAAAAGATGTGGCTTCTGGTGGGGACATGGTGGACTGAACAGCTGTGCCCGCAGGCTCAGTGGGCAGAACTGACAATGTGGCAGTTTTTTCGGGCTCAGGCAGGTTTTCCTGAAGCCCAGGAGTATTTTCCAGAAAAAGGAAAACACCAGGAATCACCCCATCTGCCCTCCAGACAGCTGCTTGTAGCCAGAAGATCGCAAACAGCATTTCGCATTTGACTGGTAAGAGCTTAGCTGGGAGGCGGGGACATCACCATTTTCCAAGCCGCGCTGTAGCCTTAAAGGGACACTAATACCGGCCACCCCATTTCTAAATCACCTAATTTATATTTCTTTTAAGTACGCGTACTCTAAGAGAAGCTTTCCACAGCAAGGAGAAGCAGGTTCTCTTGGTGCTTATCGTTATTTTTGGGATTACTTTTTAAAAATTCTTTCTAAGTTTTGGACTTCGTTTTCCCTCTAAATATTAAGGAGGATTGAGAGTAAGTAATTTTCTCCCTGTTATTATTTTTGTACTAAATTTGAAGATATTGGTATTTCCCTACACCATAGCTTTCCAAAGTGTGTGTCGCGACACACTACTGTGTCGCCTGCGGTGTCCTGGTGTGTCGCACACAAACCCGGAAGCGCTGATGGGGGGAACTGTAAGGAGCAGCACCCCCGCCAATCAGCGCCGCTGTCGTGGCAGCAGCAGTGGCAGTGCTGATTGGCAGGGGTACCGCTCCATACGGTTCCCCCCATCAGCGCTTCCTGGTTTGCGTGCGACACACGAGGACACCGCAGGCTGCGCCGCTGTTGGTGTGTGTCGCCAACATGAAAAGTTTGGAAAGCTCTGCCCTACATGTTGAATCGGCTGATTTGAACCTTCAGCTTTCTGCTTCTACTTTCCCTTGAGAACTGTCTGCATATCTCAATTTGCTTGTGTAAACACATTCCGGAACTGTTTCATATCTTCGACTTTCACTGGTTAAGCTCCTAGGGGGTGCTATAATCTACTGCATGAGACATGTAGGATTTTAAACAGATTTTCTCTGACTTCCATCAAGATTTTAAACAAATTCTTTCTGACTCCTATCAAGTTTTTATGCAAGACATTCAGGACATTGTGGAAAATATGAGGTCTAAAATGTGTTATCTGGTTGGGGATGACACGGGTGGAACTGAGGAATTTAAAGCAATAGAAATGTTTTTTCTAAGTGAGATCGGGATTTCTGTTGAAATGCTGGATGAAGATTGGATAGTGGAGTTGGAGAAATTTAAGGGAGAGAGTGAGTTGCAAGTCACAAGTGAAATTGATCTTCTGGTGGAGTGCCATGGAAAAGAAGGGGTTATTATGTATGGGAGGTTTCCTGAAGAGAAGTCAGAGTTTTTGAGGGGAGCAGTTGGGCTGTTCAATTTTTTTAACAAAAAAGTTCTGTGCGCATTGTGGGGATATGTAAATGCTCTGGTTTATTTTGAAGTGGGATAAGTGTTGAAGAATATTTATCTGGATTGCTTTTAGGGTTTGGCTGATTTCATTTATCTTTAACGATTTGGATTAAGATTATTAAGGTATAATAAAAAAATAAATGTCTATTTGGATGGTTTTAGGTTTAATATGATTGTTAAAATTGTTGTATTATCAAGTACAGAGCTTTCCAAACTTTTCATGTTGGTGACACACTTTTTAGACATGCATCATTTCGCGACACAGTAATTCAGTTTTACTAGCAAACCAGAGGTTAAACTAACCCCTTATAAGAGATACGGAAACATACATAAATTGTAATAGCTAAATGTATGGGGACACAACATATCTCATGAAAACCTTTCATTTATAGAATCTATATGAAAATCAGTTGGTCTCTAATATACTATAATCTCTCTCCTAATTGGAATTTCCTAATTGGACCTGAGGCTGCTTGAATTACTTTTAGGCAGGGGTGTACAACACACTCTCTCAACCTGGCACCCTCTGGAAGGGCTGGATGGGGTCGGGACTACAACTCTCATTGTCTTAAGATAATTTGGCTATCTTGGCTGGAGTGATGGGAGTTGTGATCCATCACATTTGAAGATACCAGGTTGAGGAAGGCTGATCATTATTAAAGATCTTGTGGAGTAGAGGTGGCCTTCCTTGTATGCCATGAGTTCATGGTCTGTTACTTGTCCTGCTGCTCAGTCATTGTCACTCAGCTTGGTTCACTTAATGCTGTTGCAGAGTGGACATGTGTTGAATCTTCAGGCAACGTGTGAGCTGTGCTCAGGCTCTGAAACAGTAAGTACAAGTGTAGGGACAGTAACAGTCCAGGAGTAGGTAAGAGGCCTTGTGGAATGATTTGGTGGGTCTGGTACAGTGCACAAGCTGCCTTCTATGGGGTGGACATGCTGTGGTTCAAACCAGGGAGTACAATATAAAGAGCTTTCATAAAGCCTATATTGAGCATCATCTCACTCCATTAGCCTACCTTAAAAGAGCATGACTGCAGCCTGGCTCCAGGAGTTCACTGCCCCAGTGCTGTAGTCCATTGGGATAAGAAGGGAATTTAGCAGCACAAAAGCATAAATAATATGGGCCACAGGGACATTTTTATGTACCCTTAGGAACTCCTGCTGCAACTTTGGACAACCTCCACTCTTGTTTCTGTTTTCTTTCTCTTTTAAAGTATCATGCTGTTACAGATGGAGAAATATTGTGTGTGTGTGGGGTAAATAAAAATAGAAACCACACCCACCTGTCTATTGGACTCTGCCGTATTCCCACCCAAGATATGCACACCCTAGTTGAAATAGAGCCTGTGAACAGAATGAAATAATCTTGCCATTATTTGAAAAAAATGTATTTGAAGGAAATAATTTCTCTTACAGCATTTTAAAATTAATTTCTGCTTTATTGCCCCCTTTTCCATTTACTTGCATCCTGATTGTAGCAGTTCCCTTAGCATGATCCTGGGCTCCTAGTGATCATTAAAAATGAAGGAACATTGGCCAGTTGCCTGGGATCCTGCTATTCCATACCTGCCTGATTAGAATGGAAGAGCCCTGGAACTACAGAATTCCAGGTGTAGGAGTAACCTGTGCTGCATGGAATCACAGTGAGAATTTTGACACTTATAAGGCCACAGAGGTATGTGAAGAACTGGCTAGCCCGTGGTCAGTCCTGCTCCAAACCTAGCTGGCACACAGGTTGTCAGGAGGCTCTGATTAATATGTTATTACAACTCGTAACATCCGTCATTGGGTTTGTAGCAGGGATCTCTGTGGTCACCTCCAGATGTTGGCCAAGATGTACAGTAAGTTGTTGCCTAAAAATAATTCCCTTCAAGTAAGCAAAGAATTTTTGAGATTGGGGGCAGGGTAAGGGGGGATCCTGGCATGTTACTCTTCTAGCTCAGAGAAGACTGCCATGTTAGCCATGCAGGCTGATCTACATATTCTGGAGCAATGATCCTCATTTTATTTCAGCTTATTTTCTGATTGTACCAAGGAAGCGAATTCTGGACTCATAACCATATTTATAAGAAACTGCATGGGTTATGGCTTTTCTAACATCTACCCTTTCAGCCTGACAATTGACCAGTGGTCACATGTCTGTTGCTGAACCCTTTAACAAAATTCTGTGCTTGTAACAAAGGCAGAAAACTGGGAAACTATACTATAGCCATCTATACTACTACTGTACTCCTGTTTTATGTGCAAAAAGCTGCTTCTATGAGAGGAAGAAGTATTATCATAATGATCTTCCATAAGTAGTACATTCCCAGAACATGATTCTTAACATGTGAATCTGTCTCTGGTGATTAAACATCAGCATTTAGATAAGATTCATGAGGAAGCTTCATTATACAGCAATTTTCACAAATGGCAGTGCCTGGGCTGAAAAGACTCATATCAAGGATCTTGTGTCAGTCCCATCAAATCATGGGTGGGTTTGTTTGTTTTAAATACTTCCCCCCGCATCTCCAGCAAATTGCATACAGCTTTCAAAATGTTTTTGTTGTCTACTCCTGGCAAAGCCAGGTAGCAAAGCTATTTTTATTATATTTTTAAAAATATATGATTTGTAAGATAATAACATACATTTCCAAGATTGTTGTCATTTATGAGTAACAATATGTAAATATGTGCAAGAATTAACAATAAGGTAAGGTAAAACTTGGTAACAAGACACCTGGCAGTGGCACTATGGAACACCAGAGTTCCCTCTTGACATCAGGGCAAGGCTTGACTTAGTACCCCTTTGTAGCAGAGCAAGGCTTGGTCAGAGTTCCCCTTTTTCAGCAGGGTAAGGCTTGGACAGAGCTCCCCTCTTACAGCAGGGCACAAGGCAGGCACTAGGACCTGCACGGAATCCTGGCAGGGCTCGGAGGAGCAGCAGCCGCGGTTCCAGCTTGAGGCTCTGAGTCCCTTCGTCCTCCTCCTCCGACTCAACCTGCACCCTAACAATTTCACATAGACTCAGAGGTTTCTCGTTATGTTCGTGTGACACACCTACACACTGCAGCCGACACACTAACGTGTCGTGACACACAGTTTGGAAAGCTGTGATCAAGTATAATGGCAGACAATTTATATGTTTTTAGTTTGATTTTTATTATAGTAGACAGAAATGTATAGAATAGTAGTAGGAAGAAAATAATTAAATAAATGTTATCTTTGGGGGGGAAGTTGTTTAGGAGGTTTATATATATTTTTCTTTTAATATAAGGGGAGGGAGTAACTGTATTTAGTGATTTTTACAATGTGCCAATAGAATGATTTATAGAAATAATGTGATTTTGGTTTAATATAGTTTTGATTATGGGAATTTTTGTATATCCTTGCTGTTAAAAGTTGGAAGTCGCCTCTTTTTGTAACTTTGAAAAAATTTCTCTTGTGTTTTCACACTTTTTAAGGTTTTTTTTATTTGTAGTTTTTTGTTTTTCTGTAGCTTTTATCTTTGCTTGAAACTTAATAAAATTCTTATTTAAAAAAAAGATTTACAAAAAGATGTGGCTTCCGATTTCAAACAGCCCAACTGCCCCCCTCAAAGATTCCAGGTTCTTTTCATGGTATTCCACCAGAAAGTCAATTTCACTTGTGGCTTGCAGATCTCTCTCTCCCTAAAATTTCTCCAACACCACCATCCAATCTTCATCCACCATCTCAATAAAAATCCCAATGTCACTCTTAAAAGAAACATTTCTATCACTGTTAAATTCCTCAATTTCATCCACCACATCTCCAATCTGATGACACATTTTAGATCTCCTATTTTCTACAATGTCCTGAATATCTTGCATAAAAGCTTGATAGAAGTCAGAAGAAATCTGTTTAAAATCTTGGTGGATGTCAGAAAGAATCTGTTTGAAATCCTCCATGTCTCATGCAGTAGATTATGGTGCCCCCTAGGAGCTTAACCAGCGAAAGTCGAAGCTATGGAAAAGTTCCGGAGTGTATTTACACAAAGTGAAAGAGATAGGCAGACATTTCCCAAGGGAAAGTGAAAACAGAAAGCTGAAGGTTCAAATCAGCTGATTCAACGTGTAGGAAAATGCTAATATATTCAAATTTAATACAAAAATAATAACAGGAAGACAATTGTTTACTCTCAATCCTCCTTTATATTTGGAAGGAAAATGGAATCCAAAACTTTAAAAAAAAATTAAAAAAGTAATCCCAAAAATAACGATAAGCACCAAGAGAACCAGCTTCTCCTCGCTGTAGAAAGCCTCTCTTGGGGTACATATACTTACAATATATATATATACAAATTGGTGATTTAGAAATCTGGTGGCTGGTCTTAGTGTCCCTTTAAGGCTACAGCACGGCTTGGAAAGTGATGATGTCCCCGCCTCCCAGCTAGCTCTTACCAGTCGAACGCGAACACTGTTTGCAATTTTATGGCTGCAAGCAGCCATCCAGAGGACAGATGGGATGATTCCAGGTGTTCTCCTTTATCTGGAGAACATTTTTGGGCTTCAGGAGAACCTGCCTGAGCCCGAAAAAAATTGCCGCGTTGTCAGCTCCACCTGCTGAACTTGCGGGCATAGCCATTCAGTCCGCCATTCCCCATCGGAAGCCCAATACCTTCCTCCCACCTTGAATAAATCTTGTTCTATGACATTCTTTCCCATCCTGAAGTGCTCTATATTTATTGGAACAGCAACTCCAACAATTTCCAGCCAGAAGATTCTAAATTCTGGGAGTTGCAATCTCAACACAGCAAATTTGCAAGAATTTGAGAAAGCTGTTTTATAAAAGCTTTCACTGAGAATGAAATCTAAGAGCTCAGATAGACAACTTGTTATTTGCACATATTTTTTTCCCTTTGCACATCTTTTTTTTCCCCTTTGCACAACTTATTTTTAAAATAACCAGTGTTCATGTAGAGGATAAGTCAGGAGTCTGAGGGGAAATGTCTACTCAGCACCTCTCTTGCCCCCCCCCCCCAAATATAATACTTGCATTAGAGTGAAAGCTTCCAAGTTCTATTCTGATAGGAATTTTGCATGTTTGACCCTTAGTAAGATTTGGGTTGAGCCAGGCTATAATTAACATCCCTCTATCACTTACCAATACAAAATAGCACACCCTTATTTACTTTTTAAAAAGTATTTTTAAAGCCATTTCTACACTTGTGCATTCAGGGCTAATCCTCATCATTACCCTAAACAGAACAGATCATGTCTTGGTAACCATTTTTAAATTATATATCCTCAAAGTATTGTCTTTGGTTTACCCTCAGCCCAGATCTGAGGCAGCTCAATTCAACATCTTTAGCTGTTCCAGTTTTAAAGCCATGTTTTCTCTCTTCTCCTGACACAGTTTTTGCCAGTGATACAATCCAGTACACTTCATCAATGATATGGTTGTTGACATGATCAGGAGTGGGATCTGCCCAGCTCCAATTGGTCACTCTAGGCTGCTGCAACCATGCCCCTCTCCTCTGGTGATAATCAATGGTGATAACAAAAGAAGCAGGTTGGAATTTGTGGGAAAAAATTGTTGAGCATTCTGAGTGAATGTGATCTGGGGGAAATGACACGAATGAGAACAAGACAGGAAGGTATGGGAAAAGTTATTGGGCCATTTAGAAACTCAACGATGAGTATGTCTATGAGGGTTCTCAGTCATCCAGGTGGAATTGTCTGTAGCTTGAATCATGTCAACTGGACTTCTATTTTCTCAGTGGAAACGTTTCGCTCCTTATCCAAGGACTGAAGAAGCTCCTTGGATAAGAAGCGAAACGTTTCCACTGAGAAAATAGAAATCCAGTTGACATGATTCAAGCTACAGTCAACGATGAGTAAGTAAGTATCTGCTCAGAAGAAAGTCTGTTTTCTTCAAGTATTTGTTTTAAGCATAAACCAATTCATGCATTCCCATGGAAAAGGAGTTAATATAAAATTAAGGCATTATTAATTTGATTGTTTCTGATGAAAGAATTATTATTGAAGGACACAGGGCTACTCAGAGGTTCTGAATATGGGATAGCCCATTTTTTGGTAATGTCAAAAGTAAATCTTGAGAATAAATGGACATGGAAGAAAAGGAAAACAGTGAATGAAAGAAGGGTTAATGAAGGAAGAAGTATGAGTTTTATGTGAAAAAGTTATTAGAAGATAGATTAATCTTCCAACCGAATGAATGGAAATAAGTGAACTAACTTCCTCAGAGTGAAAAACATGAATTGGAAAGATTGAAAAGACGCTCAAAAAAGGTTTCATTTTAAAGAGCATGCTGGGTACCACAGACTGTCCGAATGTCAATAAGACTCGACTGTAACTGCCTCTGGGTGGGAGCCATTCTGCCTTTTGCAAGTCCATGAATTGTCTCTCACAGTGTAATAGCTGGCTTAAGGACTGAGTAATGGCTTTTTTAGATCCCCATCTCCCTCTGTTTATTCTGTTATTAAAGATTTGCAAAGTTTTCTTATTAGTTTGTAGAAGGCATTTGCCTATTAGAAGCTTTTCATCCCTCACTCCTTTCTCTGTAGAACTGCTTGTCTTTTTCTTTTCTCCTCTGACGCTTCCTGTAAAAGGTTTAAGTTTAGAAGTGAGATCTTCCTTTCCTCTGCCGGCTGTTTGTAAGGCACAATTTAGGTACAACTCATTTAATTTGGCAGGATGAGCAATATGATTTGGCTGGCTCTCGATAAATTTTATAAAAGATTCTTTTAGAGAGTCAACTTTGTTTTTAATCGCAGTCAGCAGGTCAAAAATTGAAAAGACGGTCTGTGCAGTCAATAGGCTATGCCTAGTTATAAAATCTAGTACATTTTGTTCTTTCAGGGATTTGAAATTAGAGTCCACGTCTCCCTCCTGTATAAGTTGTTCAGCGGCTGAGCTGGCCGCAACTGCCTGTGGGGAGGGGACATTCTCTATCAGAGATGAGGAAAGCGCTAAAAGTTGCTGGCTTCCAATCTCAGCCTATAGAGATTCTAGAGTCTATCCAATAGATGAAGCGGGGAAGCATTACTTACAGGGGAGACCTGCTTGCTTGTAACCAATTTGTCAACCTTCTCAGTGGCTTGGATGATGGTTGTGTTGCAGAAGATCCTCCGTCGCTTCTTTCTTTTCCCTGTGTCGGCAGTGTTAACAGTTGTAGTTTTTTTAAATAAAGAATAAGATAGCGGAGGATGCTCACTAAGAAAAATAGAACTATCTTTTAGAGGAGCTCATTGTAAGAGCTGCAGCTTCATCACCATCTTGGAGCCTCCCACATCATTTTCAAGTAAAGAGTTATTTTATTTATTTATTTGTTTGTTTATTTTGTATCCCGCCTTTATCATTTTTATAAATAACTCAAGGCAGCGAACATACCTAATACTCCTTCCTCCTCCTATTTTCCCCACAACAACCACCCTGTGAGGTGAGTTGGGCTGAGAGAGAGTGACCGGCCCAAGGTCACCCAGCCGGCTTTCATGCCTAAGGCGGGACTAAAACTCTCAGTCTCCTGGTTTGCCATTGGCTCCTTCCTAGGGCTGAGAGACAGGGATTGGCCCAAGGTCACCCAGCCGGCTTTCATGACTGAGGCGGGACTAGAACTCTCAGTCTCCTGGTTTCTAGTCCGCTGCCTTAACCACTAGACCAAACTGGCTCTTCCTAGTCCAAACTGGCTCTTATATTATACAGTGCCACTGTGCAAAATGATGCTTGGAGGAAGGAATAATGAAAGAGGCTGCTTAATGAGGAAAAAATGCATATAAGAGACTGAGAATAAGGGAAAGACACTATATAATGCAAATAATGCATATAGTGAAAAAGAATTGCAAAAGAATACAGTCAAAGAGCAAAGAATTTTATTTAAGAATAAAAGAGGCAAAGAAAATACCAATAAATTTTGATAGAAATTTTTTTTTTTTAAGTTTTGGAAGTAGGTGAGAAAAGCTGAAAAAAGGAGTCTCCAGCAGAGTAAATGGGATTAAGAATAACAGTGATAAAATAATTTGGAATGAAACTGAACTGCAACAAAGCAGGAAGGAGTATTTTAGAAATGTCTGTGGGGATGGTAATGATATGACAAAGAGTGGAATTGAAATAAAAGTTATAAGTGTTAATGTAGGCTGACCATACGTCCCGTTTTGAAAGAGACAGTCCCGTTTTTTAAGTATTTTTCAACCATCCCGTCGTTTTCATAAAAATCTAAATTTTGTCCCATTTTTCAAACCCGGCGGGAATGGCGCGGAAGGAGGATCCAAGCCGGAGTGCGAACCGGGGGCGGGGTTTGCAGGTGGGAGCCAATCGCATGGACCGGGGGGGCGGGGTTTGCAAGTGGGAGCCAATCGTGCAGACTGGTGGGCGGGGTTTGCAGGCAGGAGGCAATCACACAGACTGGGGGCGGGGTTTGCAGGCGGGAGCCAATCATGCGGACCGGGGGTGGGGTTTGCAGGTGGGAGCCAATTGCGCTGACCGGGGGGGGGACCACTGTCTTTTTCATGAATACGGAATATTACAGAAGACCCCGTCCCGTTTTGCCATCCTGAAATATGGTCAGCCTATGTTAATGTCCAGGAAAAAATAATGAAAAAATAATGAAAAAGAAGTGAAAAGTGCTATGACAACATTTAAAACATCCCCGACTGGGGGAGATGGGGGGTCATATAAATTGAAATTATATATATATAAAAATAAATAAATAAAAGTATTATGGCAGCAGGTATAGAAGATGCAGCTGGAAAAATATTAAAATATGGGTGAGATTTGGTTGTGGAGTAGTTGTGCAATATTTTTAACATCAGTGTGAAGACTACTTCCATGCCTGACATTTGGAAGAATGTTGTTATTGTTCTCTTTTACAGAGAGAAAAGTAACCTTTCAAAAAAGAATATTTGTTGATTTAGAGAAAGCATTTGAATTATGGAATATTTAGTGTGAATATGGAGTTGAAGATTGGTTGCTGAATGCAATGACCTGTATATGATGGAAGTAAAAGCATATGTGAGGATAAATAGACTTTAGCAAAATGATTCATCACTGAACAGGAAATATAATAAGGATATGATCAAGGATATCCCCTTGAACGTTTAGTGCTTGTGATGACATTTGAGGTGTGATCATGGCTGATAATGTACATGTATGTGTACATTGTATGCAGATAATACAGCATTGCTGACTGCAACCCAAACAATTTACAGCAAAATTTAGACTATGATGCATCACAGGATATGAATTTGAACATTAATGTTCCAAAGACCCTGGTAGTTGTGTGTGACAGGGAAAATGGAGTGAATGATTGCAAGCAATACATAAATCGTGAAAAAATAATGCAAGTAGTTACATTTGTGTACCATGGTAGAAAGTTTTACTAAAGGTCAGAAAATGGATAAAGAAATTTTAAATTCTGCAAATAGTGGTAGAAAGATAATGAGTAATATGTGGTATACAAGGTTTGTCAAAAGAAAAGTAATTGCCTCTGTATAAAAGGGTGCTTTTGCCCTCTTCATTATAAGGAACTGAGAGTTGGGTAAGTACAGAAACATAAAGTTGAATGCAATGTAAGAATGTCATACTTAAGAATTGTGTATGGTTAAACAAGAGGTAGGATAAAAAAATTAGTGATGAATGAATGAATGAATGAATGAATGAATGAATGAATGAATGAATGGTACAAAGAAGTACACTGAAATGAAGAAGGATTGAACACAAGTAAATATAGGAAGGAAGAGTGGATGGGTTGAGAGGAAGGGGAAGACTCAGAAAAGCTTGATTGGATAGAGTTGATGAGATCCTCAAAAAAAGAAAGACAAGAAGCTTAAAGAATAAAAGGCAATGTCTGTATTTGGTGAAGCAAGGATGATTTGCAAGAATAGAAGAGGGAGAAGTAATATAATGAATAGCATTGGGTTAAACTAGATTTAGTTAGATTCTTTTAATTTCTTTTGCTCCTACTTCTCAATATTTTTCTGTGCCTTGCATAATACTGCTTATTCCAAGAGGGAATAATATGATAGGTATGTGTCTATGCATATTAACTGCATCAATATTATCTCACATAGTTTGCCCCCCACTCTATTTTATGGGTTTACGTAAACCCTTTAGCTTTTCTCAGCATGTGGCAACTCCTGCCTAACCTTGCCTGGGCTCAGAAGCTAAGCAGGCTCAGCCTTGGTTAGTACTTGGATGGGGGAACTCCAAAAACACAGAGCTTTAGGGTGGACTAAAGTCCAAAACACTTCCAAAGTCAGTGACAAAGCATGTCTGTATTGTTGATCAGAATACTGCATGAGGTTGTCCATGGTCACCAGGAATGAAACTCAGCTCAAAACAGACTTTACTTACTTTACTAAGCTCTTCCCCAAGTATAGGATTAAACATTATTCCTTCATCCCAGGAAGTTCTGGGAACTGTAGACCAAAAATGTCTAACAGCAGCCTCATCAAACTATTGTTTTCTAGGATTATTTGGAGGGAAGCCACCATAATTCAACTGAAATGAAACTAATAGTAGTTTGTGATGTAGATGGTCCCTAAAGAATGACACTCAAAGAACAGGCCATTCTTATCTGAAGATTGTTTCTCTTATATATAAAAAAACCCAAGGTTAAGAGAATGCAGGGAGATAGAAATAACCCATATTTTATCTCCTTTCTAGTTCTGCAAATGTGACTTTGTGATCAATAACAACTCCAGCCTTGCTGAAGATGCTACTAAAGAGAGCCAGGTAACAGTGGATTACATAAGTGAAGATTATCCCCATATTGACTACGATCAGTTTGAAGAGATCTGCAGGAAAGATGAGATCCGGAAGTTCCGCGCTATTTTTCTTCCTGTAGCATATTCCTTGGTATGCCTTGTGGGACTGGCAGGCAATGGTCTGGTCATGGCAACCTACATCTATTTCAAGAGGCTCAAGACAATGACTGATATCTACCTATTCAACCTGGCCTTATCAGACATCTTCTTTCTTTTGACTCTCCCATTTTGGGCTGTCAGTGCAGCCAAGCACTGGGTTTTTGGAGACTTTGCATGCAAAGCCATCTACCTCATCTGCCAGATGAGTTTCTTCAGTGGCATGCTGCTGCTTCTCTCCATCAGCATTGACAGGTATTTTGCCATTGTCCAGGCAACTTCAGCCCACCGCCTTCGGTCTCAGAGAATGTTTGCCAGCAAGGTCACCTGTCTCTTGATTTGGACATTAGCTTTCATATTTTCTGTCCCGGAAGTGGTCCATACTGGTGTTTATGAATCTGCTTCACACCCACCACAATGTTCCATCACCACAGGCAATCATATAGCCTTAAGTATCAGTATCAGAGTATCTCAGATGGTCTTTGGGTTTTTCCTACCTCTATTTGTAATGACTTTCTGCTATTGTGTCATCATCAGAAATTTGCTGCAACCCCACAGCTTTGAAAAAAAACATGTAATCAAAATCCTTGTTGTAGTCATGATAGCTTTTGTCCTCCTTCAGCTTCCCTACAATTGCATTATAGTCCTCAAGACCATTTCAAAGTACAACCGAACCACTGGCCAGTGCAATGCTATCAAGTCCCTAGATGTGGCTAATGATGTGACTTACAGCTTGGCTTGCTTCCGCTGCTGTCTCAACCCCTTCCTGTATGCTTTCATAGGGGTTAAGTTCCGCAATGATGTCCTCCGGTTTCTTAAAGACCTGGGCTGCATTAACCAAGAGCAGCTATGGCGATGGTCAACCTACCAGAAGAACAGTAGATGTTCTGTTCCTACAGACACTGATACCACAACTTCTTTCTCCCCATGAGATGCTGGAACTCTGCACAACTAATATCATAGGTGCTTGGCAACAGCTTTCATTGCCCATCATCAGAGATTGAACCAGGAGATCACTTATTGGTGAATTTTCACAGTGCTTGAAGAGACCCAACCTATCCTTCTGCTCCTCCACTGGTCAACTCAATTTATCTAGACACAACTTGCTACAAAGCAAAGAGCAGCATAACTGCAGAAAGCAGTTTGCAGATCTTAACCAGGAGAACCGTGCCATAGCTACAAGAAAGGCTAGGTATCTTCTTCTGAAGTTGAAGAGTGAATTAAAGATGTTGACAGAATCCAGTACTTCCTATGGGGCTCTCTAACCTTTCAGGAGGCCTGATTAAAGAATCTTGCAGACATAAAATGGTGACAATTATTTAGCTTCTTCCGCATATCTGAGAAACAAGTAAACAGATGCCCTTCCTTCCTTCCTTCCTTCCTTCCTTCCTTCCTTCCTTCCTTCCTTCCTTCCTTCCTTCCTTCCTTTCCACATTTCTGGCATCTACATGTTATTGTTGTCCCAATGGGGGGGGGGAGCCCAAATGATCACCAGCTTCAATCTACTTCTCCCAAAGGAGAGTCACTTATAACTCTCCATCCTTGTTCATACAAAGGTGTAAGCAAGAAAATAACATGCTACTAAAATTATCTTGGTCACCAGTTATTTTTATGATAAGTAGTACTAAACGTTGTATATCTACAAAATTCACTGAATTGGCTTTATATATGGTAACTGGCATCAGGATACTTTGTGCTTTTTACTGGATATCACATTTAATTCCTATATTAGAGGAATGGCAACTTAAACTATGAGAATACATAATCAATGTCTAAAAAGAGCTTCACACATGGAAAAACAGGTCTGATGTTTGTTCCAATTTAATCTGGAAACTGTTTATGGAGTACAACTCTGTGAACGGTTTGCTGCCACATCCAAAGTTTGGATTGTCTTCAAATAAGGGTTCTAAACTCTTTAGTTATGATTATTTTTATCAAATAGTTTTCTTATCTAATCTAATTTCATTTTAATACTAGTTCAATATAGCAGTTTTGAAAGTGCTAAAATGTTAAACTCTCACAAAGCTATCTTTATATTTGTTCAATCCAAGTTGATATATAAGGACAAAAGTAACGTGTTTCTTCCAATGGAATGGTTTGTACTTTTTAAAAATTATTACCTTATATTACTCCACAAAATTTTCTATGTAATGTTTGTATTGTGTAATCCTTATGTATTTGTCTTTTTTCTCTCTTTTTCCTTTTAAAATGCATAATAAATAAATAAATAAATAAATAAATAAATAAATAAATAAATTTGTCTTGCTTAAGCTTGGGCTCCCATGTTGAATGGTGCATTTGACTAAGAATGCTGTAGAATGTACTTCCTTTGTGTTGAGAGAAAGAAAACAGAAGGATGCACCATTTTAATACCAGTTGTTATCCTAGTTGCTTCTAATAGCAGAATAATCACATTCTTGCACTCTCCGTGCTACGATGGATCTAGACATAGGTCTCTTATGACCATAAAGGTAAAGGTTCCCCCCGCACATTTGTGCAGTCGTGTCCGACTCTAGGGGGCGGTGCTCATCTCCGTTTGTTAGCTGAAGGGCCAGCGTTGTCTGAAGACACTTCCACGGTCATGTGGCTGCATGACGCACGCCGAACGCTGTTACCTACCCACCAAAGTGGTACCTATTAATCTACTTGCATTTGCATGCTTTCGAATTGCTAGGTTGGCAAGAGCTGGAGCTAGTGCGGGAGCTCACTCCGCATGCAGGGCTAGGGATTCGAACCTCCGAACTTATGATCTTCCGATCTACAAGCCTGGCGTCTTACCCACTGAGCCACCACGCCCCTTCTTCCCAAAAGCAATTTTGACCATACTTCTCCCCAAAAGCAATTTCTGAAGACCCAAACCCAATATGAGGTTAATTGCACTAAAGTAATGTAAATGTTTTTTGGCCATGGGGATAACTATGTGGAAGCCTGAGCACTAGCATCCAGGGAATGGAAGGAGAAGGAGAAGGGGAAAGGTACAATCCAGAGAAGGGTGTTCTACTTTTATGCTACCCACCATGGCCTTTCCAACAGTTGCTGCTCCAAAGCTGCTATTTACGTTTAGAGGGCACCTCCCTAGATGCAGGAGTTTTTCTTGATATACAAATATCAGTTTTGCAGAGAGGCAGGGGAAGGAAGAGTTACAGTCCCACAACAACAACAACAACAACACCTGCCACTGATCAGGCCTGCTTCTGGCTGATATTTACATACTGTAACAGAAGTGCAGAGGTTATTTTCATTCCTATTTTTATCTGATCCTTTTTCTGCCTCTCAGCTGTAGAACTCATTAACTGAAAGACTAGAAAGATCTATCATCTATCTATCTATCTATCTATCTATCTATCTATCTATCCATCCATCCATCCATCCATCCATCCATCCATCCATCCATCCATCCAATCTATATAGCTGCCCATCTCACAAACAAGCCACTCTGGGCGGCATACAAAAGAGCTAAAACAATAAGTACATTAAAAGATATAAAAAATCAAACTAAAACAAAGAATAATAGACAAAGGGATGTTAAAAATAAGGGAGACACCTCACTAGTTTACCCATCCCCTGGGGTCCCCAGGCCTGCTGGCATAACCAGGTCTTGAGGGACCTCTGGAAGCTCAACAGCAACGAGGCAAACCTCACCGCAGGGGGAAAATATTCCACAGTGTCGGGGCCACAGCAGAAAAGGCCCTCCACCTAGGGCCCGCCAAACATAGCTCCCTGTTATCTTCCTTTCTTCTGGAAGCCTAGGGACAGAGATTGGAAAAGGATGAAGCCAATGTTGAACCCTTGAGAGAGTAAGGAAGGCTCATTCAAGATGCAACCTTCCATTCCTTTCTTAGTTAAACCTTTGCTTTCAACCATTGACAAGTCAATTGTCATTTCCATTTATCAAGACAGCTGGGATCACTGAAGGACTCCCTTTCTATGTGAATCACATTAGTTCCTTCAGAAGTTGTATTGACTAGAACAGAGCTTTCCAAACTTTTCATGTTGGTGACACACTTTTTAGACATGCATCATTTCGTGACACACTCTTACAGCAGGGCATCATTTCGCGACACACTCTTACAGCAGGGCACAAGGCAGGCACTAGGACCTGTGCGGAATCACAGCAGCTTTTGTAGCTTTTCTGTAGCTTTTTAGAGCTCTTTGGCTGTGTTCTGTTCCTGACTGGGTGCTTGTCTGCACAAAACTTTGAACTGAACCAGCCGACCTCTTTCTTGTTTCAAATATTTCTTGCTCTGGATGGCCAAACTGCAGATTTAAAGTAAATTTGATCCTCGATTTCCCAACATCTTGACAGGAATTCTACTTTCCTTGGTGAAAGTAGTGCAAGAGTGCATATGCTGAAGATCAAATCAGATACTTATTTCAACTAGTTTCTCCAAATAGTGATGAAATTATCATGGCTATAGAAACTGTAGTAATGCATAGACTATCCCTCCCACTACTTCAGTAAATAGCACCACCCAGGTAGCGACCTACAACATTTATTTATTTTTATTTATTTATTAAATTTCTATCACCACCCATCTTCCCCCAAAGGGGGAACTCTGGGCGGTTTACAATAAAACCACAATTAAAATACTAAACAAACCACAAATACAACAAATATAAAATACAAATACAAATAATAACAAATGTAAATGGAATAAAATCTAGATGGGTAGAGTTCTCTATCAGATCATGAACGTGAAGACCATTCTCGGTCCATTCTAGGGCGCTATTCCCCCTCCCATTCCAGGCATGATGGCAATATATTTACTTTTATTCGAATATAATGTCATGACGGAGATAAGAATAGCTGCAGGGTGGTAATAAGAAAGGTGGAAGGAATTAATTAAAAATCTCACACCTAAGGCATTTCTCATCAGCTTTTGGACTTTCAAAACCATTTTGATGGGTGAACAGAAACATGAGAAGAACAAGTGTCATGGGAGTACTATAGAACAGTAACAGAACAATTATGGTAGGCAATAATATATATGGTATTTTTTTCTGAAATAAATATATATAGCACAGCTTTCCAAACTTTTCATGTTGGTGACACACTTTTTAGACATGCATCATTTCGCGACACACTCTTACAGCAGGGCATCATTTCGTGACACACTCTTATAGCAGGGCACAAGGCAGGCACTAGGACCTGCATGGAATCACAGCAGGTTTGGAGGCAGCAAGGCACAAGGCAGGCACTAGGACCTGCGTGGAAGCCAGGAGGCAGCAGCAGCCGCGACACACCCAGACACTGCAGCCGACAGCTCTGGACTAGAACCATTAAATCTGGGCTTCAAAAATCAAGATGACAACAAGATGGCAGCAAAGATTTTGAATTTGCAGATCTGGTAGCCCTATAATTGACAAGTTACACACAGGGAAAAACTCAGATATTGAAAACATTTTATGGAAGGGGGGTGATACCAGCTGGTGCCCCCCTTTCCATCATGAAATTACAGCAATGGAAGAAACATCACTAACCAATGGCTAAAGATATCCAGTAGTTTATTTGGGGGGGAAAGTAGGCCCTCTACACAGAGCATTACTCTCCTTATCCTCATATTGTAATGTTTTGTAAATAAATCCTATCTCCTACCCCCAAATTATTACAGCTGAACATTACATTTTTTCAAAGCTACTTATAATACTTAAACCAAGAGAATAATCTATCTTTTAAAGCTTGAAAGTATACAAGTGATGTATGTTATACATGTGTATAACATACACTTTTCTCAATCCTCTCTCATTTCCTGCATTTAGAATTATTTGTTTGTTTTTGCAAATCAGACACAATACCAGTGGATGTGTATTCATGGATGCTTATCATACAGCTTATTCTTCTGATCTCCATGCATATTAAAAAGGATATAAGATCAAATGTAATCAGTGTTTCATTTCTAGAAAAAAGGATGCCAGAGCTCAAGTCTTACTCAAAACTTGATCTTCTGATTTGGAAGATCATTGCACCCACAAACACACACACACACACACACACACACACACACACACACAGAGAGAGAGAGAGAGAGAGAGAGAGAGAGAGAGAGAGAGAGATTTGAAAGGAACTTTAAAGGTAATCTTGTAATTTCTTATAATTTCAAACATTGGTCTCGATCCCACTCTGGAGCGACAGAACCCCAGTTTGCACCACCATCTATAATGACTACCCTTCAAATATGACACTGTCCCTTAAATAGAACTTTCCTGAAATCTTCCAATTTCCTAAAAGTTTTGTTTTTCCCTCCCTGAGAAAGAAGCTTCAGTTTTTCTTCTACCCCATTTTCAGGGTGCTTTCCAAAGGATTTCTTACTTTGTTGTCATTGGGTGGCAGAGAATTTTGCTCTTTTGGCTGTATACCCTCAATGGCTCACAGCATTTCCTGATCTAAAGAAGACCTTCCTCAAACTCATGATGTTTTCACCAACATGTCCTTCTCTTTTTAAAAGCCTTTTAGACACAATTAAATGATCAACATTGTTGAAAAAAGCAAAGGAAAATAATCCCAGCCAATATGGAAGTTGTAGTCTATCACTCATGAAACAAGGCTGGGACAATATGTTTTGTAAGGGTGAGGAAGCTCAACTACTGGGCAGGCTGATGGTGTGTCTCAAGTGGTAGATGGTGGGATACCACTGAAAGGGAACAAGCAGTGGACTGATCCATGTATCATTCTATTTTATCATGATGATGGGTTTGAGAACCACCAAAAAGTTTGAGATTTGGCTAGGGTCATCTCTGCTTTGTAGTTGCTCTTATGACTTAGTCCATAGTATTCATTGTTTCAACTTAATTGTTATCCTGTTTTTGGTTGAGATATTGCACAATCCAGTTGCTGGTTGGCACAATTTTGGTATCCTACTCTTTCTGCCTTGTACAGCCTTGAACTGTTACATTTTTTGACTGGCTGCAACATTCCAGTTACAGGATGGATCACTTGTGATGTTTTACTCACAGTTATATCAGGATATACATAGCCATGGCACCTATCAATCTATCTGAGAGCTCAAACCCAGAATGATATTGCTGCTCACTTCTCCAATCTCCTGCTTGGTAAGAAGTTCCAAGAATCTTGCGTACCTGGGTTTCATTCTTTCTGGAAGGAGGGATCTGTGGAAACTTATACTATTTCAGTAATAACCAAGTTTATTTATAAATATACCTGTTGAAGGTGGGTGGAAGTACAGCTCATACAAACAGCAAATTGTAATTCCCCATATCAGATCTCCAGAAGACAACACCTCAGAAGCTTTTTCAGTGCTCAAAGCTAGCTTGCTGCCCCTATGTCAATCTCATTCAAAAATCACAGCTTCTATTATTCTCTGACACATCACTTCTAGCTGTGGGGAGGGTAGGAAGAGAACTCAATTGTTGGTAAATTTATCCTGTTCAGAATTCTCTGTATAAAGGAACAATCTTCTACAGTCCATGTTTGGCAGAGGCTTCCAGAGGGCAGTCGGGCAAGACTTTGGGGCAAAAATCAGGGACAGAGCAAGAGAAGAGCCCAACGTGGCAGGGCTAGTGTCTACCACATTTTGAAGTAATGCATAATGTTAGCTATTGGATTGGGGGGACCATTAAGTTCAGATGCTAAAGGACTGCATTATGCCAATGCCCAGAAGGAGCAGGGTGCTAATGATGCCAGTGAAATTTAAGAAATGTCTTGCCAATATACAGTACAAACTTTGCAGAGGAGCAGAAAAGTTGTTCTAGCCCTTTGCCTTGCAGATGCATTAACCATTCAAGAAAAGGTGAAGTGAAACCCTTCATGTAACTGCTATAACGATGTGAGTTTCCATCCTCACTTCACATCTTGCTTGCTCATGCTACTTCCAAGTCATGTGATGAAACAGGATCCAGAATATGAAGCCCTTTAAAACATAAGCACAAACCACTCTTGGACTTGCCTATTTCCAGAAGTTGGCTGATGACAAAATTGAGAAATGAAATCTGCTAGGCTATGAAAGAAATATACAATGTATTTTTTAAAAAAGAAGAAGAATGTGGAAATTATCAAGACCATCCAGATGCATTACAGAGGAAATTCCATTTTTGTGACTGGTTTGCATTGGGCAGATTGAAACAAAAAATGAGAATGTTCATTGATTTGCTTTATGAACATGAATATTGTTAGAACAAACTTTTTTGATCTGAAATGTCAGGGGGTTAGGGACAAGCAGAAGGATGTTCCAGCTAGAATCTAAAGCACAGAAATGAACAGAAGATTTTTGGGTGAGCATAAGAAAGGTGTAGAGGACACTAAAGTGTCTCCCCTTCTCCAATAGAAGTCCTGGTCAAAGCCCATCTATCATGAGTCCCGGTTCATGAATTGTTGAAGCCAGTCAGGAACTCATCATTTTGAAAAGTGAAGTCTAAGATTAACTTGTTTCTGCCCCAGATATCTATCTGCAACAATACATTTTTAAGATATAATCTTATTGCAATTTTTAAAAAAGAAATACAGAGAAAACAATATGCAGAAACAAATTAAAAGAAAAGCAATAATATATATAAATATCCACCAAATTAATGAAATAATACAGTACAAAACAAAGGAAATATTTTAAAATAAACATTTTTAAAAGAATCCCTGAAAATTAACATACAGTACTAAGTAATGCCAATTGCCTAAATATATTACATAATTGCTGGTCATTGACCGAATAAACATTCATTCATTCATTCATTCTGTCATTACATAACCATTTAGTAACAACATATCAAATTACACATACAAATTATATATGCTTGTAGAATATTATGTAATCTATGCCAAAGAGAAACATATTATATTGTTTTTTGCATCAGAAGAAAAAAATCGCCTTTTCAAAAATGGCTAAGTTACGCATTTCTTGAATCTGGTCTTTGCGACCCAAGGTAATAATACCTTCCCAGTTTCTTCATAGGATTCTCTTGGGTGTGCAACAAGGCATGGCAAACGCATTACTGTCTGAAACACATTCTGCCAAGGTCAAATCTTATATTGAAGGAGAGGTAGCATGAACAGTTTGAACAATGCAGATGGCAAAGCTTCTCTATCACCTTCCTGTATCTAATGCAACAGAAGCTGGGTTGCTGTAAAGGTAACAATCATATAGTGCCTTAAAGGTGAATTGATTTAGCACTGCACACATTTTGGTGAAATACGGTGCAGTAAGATACCATTGGCCACTGCCACGGCAGAAGAAGATTATGATGAATCTCACTGAGTACAATTTCTTTGAAAGCCTTCTACATGAATTTTTTTTTGGCATTCCTGTTACAATTGAATACAGTATACATAGAATGGCTTCACATCTTGTGATACATCACCGTGTTTGTTTGGCTTTGGCTTATTATATATTGTGTGAACTCGGATATTGGGGTGGATTAATGGTGGTTTCTGGTTTAGTGTATTACATGAACCCACCCAACTGAAGCTTACTTTTAAAACCATGGTTAAATAAATTATACATATGTGTGAACCAAGTCACTGAGTTTTTCAGAACTCTTCTGAGACAAGACATCTATTTTATGCCTGTATTCATATTACACACTAAGCCAAAATCCATAAAATCATGGCATGGCTTGCCCCATAATGGGAGTTCAGCCATGGTGATTTGTCATGTATAGTTTATGGCTTTGCTTGAGAGACAAATTCACCCAGCTGTGGTTTATTCAGTAAGCTACGTTTATGAAAAATGAGACTTAGTGCTATGTTGGACCAGATCTGTATTTTGATGCTTGGGGTCTTATTTGCAAGAGATTTTGTAGATAAAGTGGCACATTAAGGGTAATATCACCCAATGCCTCTTCAGCAATTTCCTGCCTTGCTTCAGCGTATGCAGCTAGGAATGGAAGCACAGTGTATAGCCAACCCTTCTCTTTCTTGGCCAAAGCCAGATCTGAATTAGTTAATTCAATAAATTAAATTAAATGCTTCCTTCAGAGGGGACCTGCACCCAACGGCATTGAAGTAAAGAATGATAAGTACTGTTATCTCAAAAGTCCAGCATTTGTGGTGGGGGTGAGGGAATGAGTACAGTGAAAGTGGAAGGTGAAACTGCCCGTTTTATATTTTAGAAGGATCCATTTGGGGTTCAGGATGAAAAATGGACTAGTGATCCCCTGGCTGCTCATGACACCCTCTAACCTATTCTTAATTACCTTAATTACCCCCAGAATGCCTCAGAACAACATTATGACTGCTTTTGCCTATCATGCTAAGCAATAATGCGGCTTGCTTAGTTTTGACTTACCATGTTGTATGAATACTTCTTCAGTAAGCCAGAGTTAAGGAAGCCATAGCTTGGGCTAATGAACCCAGCCTCTCTCACAATAGAGCAGAGCTTTCCAAACTTTTCATGTTGGTGACACACTTTTTAGACATGCATCATTTTGCGACACACTCTTATAGCAGGGCACAAGGCAGGCACTAGGACCTGCGCGGAATCGCAGCAGGTTTGGAGGCAGCAGGGCACAAGGCAGGCACTAGGACCTGCGCGGAATCGCAGCAGGTTTGGAGGCAGCAGGGCACAAGGCAGGCACTAGGACCTGCGCGGAATCGCAGCAGGTTTGGAGGCAGCATGGCACAAGGCAGGCACTAGGACCTGCGTGGAATCCTGGTAGGGTTTGGAGGCAGCAGCAGCCACGACACACCCAGACACTGCAGCCGACACACTAACGTGTCCCGACACACAGTTTGGAAAGCTCTGCAATAGAGCATTATTCCAAGGGATTTTCAGAATAATAATAATTGGGGGTGTGGAAAAGTTCCCCTTCTCCCATTGCCCCTTGGAGTGATGCTATAGTGTGATATAGTGTCATTTGGGACATCACAAAGATTTAAATACAGTAGACAACATCAAGAAAAAGTGCTAGTAAATTTTGCCACTTAAACCTCAACATTGTCCCCACCAACCAAAATAGCTGAAATTATCCCCTAATTCCATGGAGCTACAAAATAGGAATGGGTTTTTGCTCAGCTTGAGAGTGAATCACTATGGAAAGAAAACCCTTTAGTGTCCATGTGATGATAATAAATAAACAGCTGACTTTTTCGCCAAAGCACTTGCATGTGGTGGTGGTGGTGGTGACTTAATTTCAGGCAAGGTTGGGGAACATGTGGGCTTCTACATGTTGAACTACAACTTCCAGCAGACCTAGCCAAGCTGGGTAATGATAAAGGATGTTGGACGGTGTAGTTCAGCAACATCTGGCAAACTACAGGTTCCCATTCCTGGATCAATTTATTCAACCATTAATTATTCAAGTATTGATTGATTGATTGATTTTTAATGATCTAGTTGTTATATACTTTGCTTCAGAATCTAAAGAGTAGGATAAAAATAAAAGTATGTCATACAGATTAATCAACTCCAGCCTAGGAGTTTATTGAACAGTAGAGGGCAATATAACATAATCTGATTTTCTGCAGTTCAAACTCCCCTTTTCACATATTGTTTAAACTGTGTGTAGAAACTTACCCTTAGTAAACATCAACTGGAAATTTGAGCATAGTTGAGAGTAACAGCCTGCAAGGACTTTCCTAGAAACCAAGGCTCCTTCTAACTGGAAGGGCTGTTTCAGCCTCAGATCGGCACCATACCCATGGGTCTTGTAGAAATCTTCTGCCCCTCAGCCAATTAACATCTGTCTCAGCTGCTATCTTCCAGGGGAAGTACTGTCTTCTTGGCATTCTTGGGGGTAAAATCTTAACAGTGGATCCGTAAGTGGCTGTAAAGGCCAATTCTGGATCCGCACAACCTCCCACAATGAGGGCATAGGTTTCCAGGTGGAAGACAGTCACGATGAGGGTTTGTTTGACGTGCCTTCCTCTTAGCTCATTTCTCCCTTTCGCCCTGTACTCGTGCTTCTTCAAAGTCCGTAGCGCCTTTAATAAAGGCTAACCTCCAATTGAAATGCTCATGAGTTAGGGCTTCCCAGTTCTCAATGCTGATATTACATTTTTTAAAAATTAGCTTTGAGTAGAGGGTCCATGTTTCACAGGCGTAAAATAGGGTCGGTAGTACAATGGCTTTGTAAACAAGCATTTTGGTCTCCCTGCGAATGTCCCGATCCTCAAACACTCTACGCTTCATTCGGGAGAAAGCTACACTCGCAAATCTCAGACGATGCTGAATTTCAGCGTCAATGTCGGCTTGTAGATAGATGGCTGCCAAGATAAGAAAAGTGGTCGACATTTTCTAGTAACAAACCTTTAATATGGATTGATGGTGCTGCGGAGAGATTGGTTCGAACTTGCTGGTAAAGCACTTTGGTTTTTTTAATGTTAATCGAGTGGCCGAGCTTTTCATATGCTTCTGCAAAGATGTTTAGGATAGTTTGAAGATCTTCTTTGGAGTGTGCACAGACTACGTTATCATCAGCATACTGAAGTTCTATAACAGAAGTTGTAATAACCTTATTTTTTGCTTTCAGCCTACTAAGATTAAAAAGCTTTCCATCTGTTCGATATATAATTTCTACACCAGTAGGAAGTTTCCCTTCAACAAGGTATAGAATCATAGCGATGAAGATAGCGAATAAGGTTGGAGCAATAACACATCCCTGTTTAACGCCAGATCCCACTTTAAATAAGCAATAATTATTGTAACCCGCCCAGAGTCCCTTGCATGGGAGATGGGCGGGGAATAAATTGAATAAATAAATAAATGGATCGCTTTGAAAGCCATTATTATTCAGGATTGTTGTCATCATGTTGTCATGGAGTAGCCACAAAATGTTCACAAATTTATCAGGGCATCCAATTTTCAGAAGGATGGTCCAGAGAGCAGTACGATTTATAGTATCAAAAGCCTTAGTCAGATCAATAAACGCCATGTACAGAGGGCGGTTTTGCTCCTTGCATTTTTCTTGGAGGTGTTGTGCAGTGAAGATCATATCCACTGTCCCCCTGGAAGGGCTGAAGCCATTTTGCGTTTCAGGGAGGATGTCTTCTGATATAGATAGGAGACGGTTTGCTAGGATTTTGCCTGCCATAGCTAGAAGGGAGATGCCTCGATAGTTTCCACAGTCTGTTCTATCACCATTTTTAAAGAGAGTGATAACTATGGCATCCCTAAAGTCTGCTGGAATCTCCTCCCTCATCCAGATTTTTTTGATGAGCTTATGAGGTTGTTGTGTAAGTTCAGGCCCGCCTTCTTTAAAAACTTCAGCAGGAATCCCATCAGGTCCACTAGCTTTGTTATTTTTCATTTGTTTAGTGGCTTTACTGACTTCCTCCAAACTAGGGGTACTGCAAGATCATCTCTTATTTGTTTTTGCGGGGTTTGCAAGAAGACTTCATCAGCCACAGTAGAGTGACGATTAAGGAGATTGTAGTAATGCTCTTTCCAGCGCAGTGCAATAGACTCTTTGTCCTTTAGAAGTTTGGCACCATCTATTGAGCGTAAGGGATTTGTACCATAGTTTGTTGGTCCGTAGATGGCCTTTATGGCATTAAAAAAGCCCCATGCATCATGAGCATCTGCAAAATGTTGGATTTCTTGCGCTTTTTTTATCCACCATATGTTCTTAAGTTCTCTAGTTCTTCTTTGGACTTCTGCCTTTGCACTGGCATAGATTTTTTTCTTAACGGCACAGTTAATATCTTTTTGCCATATCCGGAAGGCTTTGTTTTTCTTGTCAATAATATGTTCAATCTCACTATCATTCTCATCAAACCAGTCCTGATGTCTCTTAGTTTGGTATCCGATAGTTTGTTCACAGGCTGAGATAATAGAAGTCTTCAATTTAATCCAGTGTTCCTCAACATTTTCAGGAAGTTCCATAGGCAGATATTCCTTGAGAGTTGATTGAAAGCAAGCTCGTTTAGTAGAATCTTGAAGGGCCAGTGTATTCATTTTACGCCTTGGTTTTCTTCCTGGGGGCCTACGATGAGGGACAATCTTTATGGCCATCGTGGATTGAATTAATCAATGGTCTGTCCAGCAGTCATCGGCGCTCGTCATGGCTCTGGTGAGAAGTACCTCACGGCGATCTCTAGCACGGACAATTACATAATCTAAAAGATGTCAGTGCTTCGACTGTGGGTGCTTCCATGATGTTTTAAATTTATTTTTCTGGCGAAAGAGTGTGTTAGTAATGACAAGGTTATGCTCTGTACATTTAGTCAGAAGTAAGATTCCATTCATTGTCAACTCCTTCTTTCCCAATGATCCCTGGCCACAAATCAAAGTCACGCCCAACTCTTGCATTGAAATCGCCCAGGAGGATAATTTTATTCTCCTTTGGTATCTCTGATAAGATGGTGTCCAGCTGGGTTTAAAATTCTTCCTTGATATCCTCATTTGCATCTGGTGTTGGTGCATAAGCACTTAGAATAGTTGCCTGTTGGTTTTTGGCGAGTTTTATTTGGAGAATTGAGAGTCGTTCGTTAATGCCAGTGGGAACTTCTGACAAGAGCTTCACAAGGTCGTTTTTGATAGCAAAGCCTACCCCATGTATTTGTTGTTCTTGCTCAGGCAGTCCTTTCCAAAAGAAGGTATAACCTCATTTTTCTTCCTTCAACTGTCCCTCTCCTGCTCTTCGAGTTTCTTGGAGTGCTGCTATATCAATATTAAAACGTCTCAGCTCCCTTGCAATAATGGCAGTCCTACGTTCAGGGCGTTCACTATCCATATTGTCTTGCAGTGTCCATATATTCCATGTTCCAAAATTCATATGTCTTTTACGACTGCTATATGGTGACCCCACTGGATGCGGTAATCCAGTCAGAGAGAAAATGAGGCAGACTATGTTTAGAGCACCTTTTCTAGCCCCCTCCCCATATGGGGTGAGCAGAGTGGATCCTAAATAGGGCTGCTCAGTCATGGATACAGCTGTTGAACTACTCAACTGCCTCGGACCTTGGGTCAGGACAACTGAATCCGTATCCACCGCCCATGTGCTGGTCCATGACTAGGGGCTTCCGGATTTCACAGTCCTGCCCCCGTTGCCATTTGTCAATCGCCATGGGACTTTTAGTTGGTTTGGGTTTAGTGCGGTTGGAAGACGCCTGTGCGTGAGTTTGTTTTGTGTGTGGAGATCGGTGCACAACGATCAGCACACAACCTTCACAGAAAAAGGCTCTAATCCAATGGCATGGATACCATGACGATTGGTGACCTTTTATCTGCTGCAGCCTTCATCCGCCTTTGCAGCCATTGTAACAATACACCTTGTTATCTTCCGCCTGTTCTGCCATTAAGGACTTTCTTGGATCGTTCTTTGTCTGGTTGCTCCCCCTGGACCTTACCGCCATGGGTGACCCTACCAGGAGTACATGACTCCCGACGGCTTCGCTCACAGGGTTCATTGGGAACACACAAGCCCACTCACCACAACAAGGTGACAATTCAGCGAGTGAGGGAAGTACTGTAAACATACAGTACATCAACGTGCAATGTTTCCTCCTGAGCTGCAGTGCAGGTGGTTTCCACTTCCCACTTGTCTTGCCTTCCACCTCCTCTGAGTTCCCCCTACTAATAAGTCAAGGTCCAATGGCCTGTTCCCCGTCATTTCTGGCCACCCACACAAGGACTTTTGGAGAGGTTATTGGCTTTTCTTCCTTATCACAAAAAGTAAATACAGTGATGGAATAATGAGGATAAGGGTGGGGCCCCAGGTGGCCTCTCTCCTTTTTGCACTCCCCGATTGGCTAGCTGAGGTGCAGCAAAGATGACAACAAAAATGCTTGCCCAGTGATGCAAAATGTTGCAGAAAGTTTGGAGGGGCTGAGCCAGTGGCTGTACAGAAGGGCCCAGGCACGGTTGGAACAAACCCACATTGGTTTCAAAAGAGAGAAGCAAATTTCTTCAGGATACATTCAAGCAATCATACTATATGTATGTTGATTGCAGCTGTTTAAATATCCAAGTTGTTGAAAGCTTTTACGATGTGATGTTCTTAGGGAGGAGATAAGCATTGACCACAGCTACTGGAGCTTTGTCAATTTCATCATGCAGAGATGTAAACTGAAAATGTTCTTCTTGTCTCCTGCTCTCCCAAAACATTTTAAGGAGTTTTTGCTGGTCCAGAAATGATCAGCTGGTAACCTGACACCCTGGTTTTTCACCTGCTGCCTCTGTTCTGTAGAAATTTTAAACATGAATCTTAGGACTCATGATTGCCTGTCTTCCATAACAAGGTACTTCTGTTAATGTTTCTAGATTTATAAGCACAGGAAGAGACGCATTTAGTATTAGAGAAGACAGAGGACACCTGGAATCAAAGGTTAGCTTGCAAAGAAATACTGTTGAAGTTCCCAGCTGTCAACCATTTTTCTGTCCTGTTTTTCTGTTTAGAGCTCTTCCATGCATGCTGATACCTTCCTACTGGGGATGGATAGTGCCACTTTGGCAACATAAAGGGCTGGCATTCAGAGAATTGAATTTGCTCTGGTGTATATGGCGTGGTGGCTCAGCGGGTAAGACGCCAGGCTTGTCAATTGGAAGATCGCAAGTTCGGAGGTTCGAATCCCTAGCCCTGCATGCGGAGTGAGCTCCCGCACTCGCCCCAGCTCTTGCCAACCTAGCAATTCGAAAGCATGCAAATGCAAGTAGATGAATAGGTACCACTTCGGTGGGTAGGTAACAGCGTTCCGTGCGCGTCATGCGGCCACATGACCATGGAAGCGTCTTCGGACAACGCTGGCTCTTCGGCTAACAAACGGAGATGAGCACCGGCCCCGAGAGTCGGACACGACTGCACAAAAATGTGCGGGGGGAACCGTTACCTTATATGGGATACTAAATCATAGGCTGGTAGTGGACAGGTAAGTCTAACATTTTCAGCTTTGGTGGGAGGGGAGATTAAGCAAAATAGGTATGTTTAGCCGACTAAGGTTATATCTTTCTATTTTAGAGTGTATTTTTACCATAATTCATGGGTAGGGAATAAGTGGTACACAGAAAAAAAATATTTGGTAGTTTTACATCCTATTTTACCTCAGGCAACATACAGAGCATTCACTCCTCTCATTTTTAACCACCACCCTGTGACGTGGGCTGAGTTGAGAAAGAGTGACTGGCCCAAAGTCACCCTATGGGCTTCCATGGCTGAAGGTGGACATATTCTGAGTCTCCTGGTCCCCAGTCCTAGTCCAACACCCTAATCACGACACTGTCCTGGGTCTCAATTCACTCATCAAATCTCTGCTTTTGAGAGAACTTTATTAGGTTATTGATCATTGTGTTTCTTTTAGAGTGGTGAAGTTTAGCTATTTACTAACCTTTTAAATGTCCATGATTTTCACACCCTTCTATATACTACTGTGACAATATTTCAGTATTTTCTTCTCTGTAATATTTAGATGCGCCAGTAGGTCAAGCATAATCAAATACTGCTGCTGCTGTACATTCTGTATATTTCAGAGTCCCAGGTACTGGAACAAACAGTAAGCAAAAAGCTGATTGCCTTGACATCCCATCACGAGTTTCTGATTATTAAAAAGAAAATGCCAGACTAAGGGTCTAGACCAGTATTTCTCAACCTTGGCAGCTTTAAGAGGTGTGGACTTCAACTCCCAGAATTCCCCAGCCAGCCATAACAACACATGATCCTCAAATCTCACTTAGGTTCCACTTTCTATGGCTCTCCGACAAGAGGCTGTGACAATTAATCCAGATATATATGTCCAAGGCTCATTTGGCACCACAATTTCTCATTCATCTCTTTCTTCTTCTTCCCAAGCTCTCTGAATCCATTCTTAGTGCTTTCTCTTCAGGAATCTTCTCTTCCCAACTTTTATATTACTTCAGCATCATATTGTGAGCTGAACTGCCATTGGAAAACATAATTTATTACCCTCATTCTGATCATTCATAAGCAAGCCAATACTATCTATAGCCTTGGAGAGTTCCAGCAGAGTTGGTAGTTGAATGTCTCCTCCTCCTCCTCCTCCTTCTATACTAGAGGAGGAAAATTACTCTGCAAACTGGTACTTCTCCCAAATCTGCAGCCCTAATGTTGATGGCATAGTCAGGAGCTCGAGGAGCACTGAATTCAATAGCTCCACAATCTCGTCCCACCATGCTGCTTTGGAGGTCCTGCATCATGAAGAATCAACCTTGGAAACTCCTGTGGGTGAATGGGAGAGATTTCCAATGTCAGATTTCCCCCTGTCTCTCCAAAGAGAGCTCTCTCTCCCACCTCCGAGGCAAAGCTCCAAAAAGAGTTGATCCCAGAGATGGCATCCCAGGGACTACAGATTGCAACCTTGTTTATTTTATTACTTTGACAATACAGAATAAAGAAAAGGAGATACTGTGGTACTGTAATGTTTAGACTTGAACTACATCTTATTGCAACCTTCCTTGCAACCATTTTCTGATCATTTTACACTATAGTCCAGTGTTTCTCAACCTTGGCAGCTTTAAGATGTGTGGACTTCAACTCCCAGAATTCCTCAGCCAGCAATGCTAGGTGGGGAATTCTGGGAGTTGGAGTCCACACATCTTAAAGCCACCAAGGTTAAGAAACACTGCTATAGTCCCTCTTGGGTTTTGCTCAGACTTCATTGCTTTGCTGTTTTAATAGGATCCTTTCCATCAGCCATGGGAATGACAGGACAAGGGCAAGAACAGCATTGGTTTCTCTCATAAAATAATAATAATCTGGGGTATACAGGTTTCCCATGCTCAGTCACCATTTGCTTGCGTGTGTGGAAAAGCCAAATGCAAATCATCCTATTCTTGTAAAACTTGCCATTTCCAAGTTTTCCCACAAGGAGATATAGCCAGTGTCATGAGAAAAGCCCCATTGGGTTCCCATGGCTGATGGGAAAGGTGAGAGGCCATCTGGGCATCCACAGGGGTGAGGATTCCTGGCCCCAGCTGTGGGCTGAGATTCTCAAGCAGCAGCCTCTTAGGGAAAGAGTTCCCTATTTGTGGGGGAGATGCTTGAGTTTTGCTCAGCTCAGGAAGTTGTGATTGGTACCACAATGAAATTCGCAGGTCCCTTCACGTGGAAAAAACCACAGTGTATTCCTCCGGTTACTTGATTTTAACAGCCCATTTTACAGGATGGAACTTCTTGGCTGTTGCCTTTGTAGGATTGTCTTATAGTCTGAAATATTTGCTGATCAGTTGCAAATCCCCTAGAGCTCTGTCTGCGGATCCTAATTTACTTAATGCTCACCTCTTTCTGTTGCGCTTGAGGGCAGCAAACTACGGAGTCATTAAAGCCATCTGCCACTGCAGCTCACCTCCAAAATGTTGCCAGTGCTTGCACTCCAGTGCGTACAGCCTCAGGCCTGTTGAGTCACTTTCCTTACTGGTAGGGCAAGCCCTTTCCACATGCCTTTAGTCCAGGCTCAGCTTGTACCCCCTTCCCTTTTACGTAAGACTCTGCTAGCTAATCTAGGGCCATATATAGTCTCCTGCCTTCATGAGACTCACTGGTAGCAATGACGCAATTCAGTCAGCTCTCCCACAGGAGAAGGTAGCTGATCCCCTGGGGGACCTAGACAGTGCACAACCTGGTAGCATGACTCATCTGCGTAGCCTGTTACACAAACCGGGGACATGTTGGGAATTGTAGCAGAAGCTTTACATGCAATGGTATCTATGCTCCTTTCATGGGCTCCAAAAGGACAACAGAAGTAGAAGAGTCTTGGTGAGCAGCCCCTTCTAACATGCCATTGGAAAACAGATTGAAACATTCCATGGACTTGATATCTCTCATCCCTCCGTGACTCAGCATTTGATTACTTACAGATGAAAGTGTCTGTTGCCTGCCTTGTAAAGCATTTGCCTTTGAGTTCATTTGAGGTAACAAAGGGGTTCTGCCTGTGATCATAAGAGATCCACATCTGATGCTGCAAAGTAGAAAAATGTGCAAGTGCGAACTCAGAGAAAAACACTGATGATTTAAACAAAAGCAAACCTTTTAAGATAGGGGTACGCCTAATGCTAGAGATAAGGCTGAAGATAGAGACAGAGATAGGGACAAAGAGACTGCAGAAGAAGGCAGTGGCACACCACTTCTATACTGCTGTAAAAGATTAAAGTAAAGGTTCCCACCGCACATTTGTGCAGTCGTGTCCGACTCTAGGGGGCGGTGCTCATCTCCGTTTGTTAGCCGAAGAGCCAGCGTTGCCCGAAGACGCTTCCACGGTCATGTGGCCAGCATGAAGCATGCGGAACGCTATTACCTACCCACTGAAGTGGTACCTATTAATCTACTTGCATTTGTATGCTTTCGAATTGCTAGGTTGGCAAGAGCTGGAGCGAGTCCGGGAGCTCACTCCGTCACGTGGGGCTAGGGATTCAAACCTCTGAACTTGCGATCTTCCGATCGACAAGCCTGGCGTCTTACCCGCTGAGCCACCACGCCCCTGCCAAAGATTTCATGGATGGTAATTTTCTGAAATCAAGCTCAACTCGAGGAGACTTTATCCTTTATAGCCACAGACCAGTGTTTCTCAATCTTGGCAACTTTAAGATATGTGGACTTCAACTCCCAGAATTCTGGGAGTTGAAGTCCACTTATCTTAAAGTTGCCAAGGTTGAGAAACATTGCCATAGACATACATTTTGTAAAGGTTTGTATACAGCATGTAAATCTAGGTGTTAACATTCAAATTATTAGTGAAATGTTCATAAGAAACTAATATAAGAACTAACATTTACATATGGCAACAAGACAGAGAGAGGGGGAAAATGGGGGGGAAACAAAGTAAAAACAGAACTAGACAAATAGTCTAAATATTAAATTATCTCTGAGTAAAATCTGGAAAGTGTTATTAATCATGTATTTAATTGCAATGTATCATATAGTATTAATTGCATTCTCTTATTTCATTGTTTTACTTATGTTTTCTTTTTTAAAACTGTTTTCTGCATTGTTAATTTTGTAAAAAAGTCTTCCCAAGTGAATTACTGTAATTAGTAGTTATGGTTAATAACAATGTCCAGCCAAGGACTAATCTGCAGCATTCAGCCAACTGCTTTTTGCAAATTTAGTTTTCTTTATCAGTATAAGAACAACTTAGGCCAACAAGGTTGTTGGAAGGAAATACTATTTAAAACTGCCATCCCAAATTGGTTCCCATGATACACAGAGAACCTTCCAGGAGCCTTAGGATAGACCCGATACTTCCATTCCAGGGCAGAAAGGTCTACCATCAAAGGAAGAAACTTGACTTTGAATGTCTCTGCCTCATGGGTGTCTGCAGGGAGGGGGGGATGAAACATGTCAAGATGGCAGCCACAATCATGGAATCAAAGCTCCGCCCCTTTTGTATGTGTGTCACAGACACCTTTCCCTGTGGACACCCCTGCTCTGCCACCTCCAATGGAAACCTCAGACAACCTTGTCTCTTTAACATCAGAATTCTGGTGTTGGTAGAGACAAAAGGACGGTGAGGGGAGTGAGATGGAGAGAAGGATTAGATCCAAAGCACTGTCAAGTTCCAGATATGCCCCTAACATGAGGAAAAATGGACATAGAATGTGGAACATAGATGAACATTGTTCAGATAACATAAATGATGGATGGATGGATGGATGGATGGATGGATGGATGGAAGGAAGGAAGGAAGGAAGGAAGGAAGGAAGGAAGGAAGGAAGGAAGGAAGGAAGGAAGGAAGGCACTGTCTTTTCTACCCAGCCTCCAAGGACAAACTACTGCTATCTTACCTTGGGCCAGAGAAAAGTCTACTGTATCTGGGTTGCAAAACTCAGGAAGCCTACAAGAAAGCAGCAAAGAGGTAGAGAAAAAAAAATGATAGATAGTGCAGCCAATGCACCACCAGTGAACAGGCGGAACATTAGGAAAAATCTCCGAATGGTAAGAGCAGGTTAACAGTGGGATCCGTTACCGGGGAGTCCCTTTCGTTGCACTTATTCTACCTTTGATTGGATAGCCCTTTGGATTCTTTCACATAGTGGGGGGAGGGGTAAAGAGCCCAAGTGGCCCTTCCAAACTGAGGTGCTCTGGTGTAGGGCAAAGAGGTCTCTGAGGTTCGAATCCCTAGCCCTGCATGCGGAGTGAGCTCCCGCACTCGCCCCAGCTCTTGCCAACCTAGCAATTCAAAAGCATGCAAATGCAAGTAGATGAATAGGTACCACTTCGGTGGGTAGGTAACAGCGTTCCGCGCGCGTCATGCAGCCACATGACCGTGGAAGCGTCTTCGGACAACGCTGGCTCTTCGGCTAACAAACGGAGATGAGCACCGGCCCCGAGAGTCGGACACGACTGCACAAAAATGTGCGGGGGGAACCTTTACCTTATATGAGATAAGGGCAAGCGAGCTGACAGTCTTCCCCACTTCTAATCCTCCCGTACCAGGAAGCATGATGGCGGGTGATGATAATCTTGTTCTGCTGACTGTGGGTGGAGGAAGAAGGGTGTTGTCCACCCCAGCTTTCCCGCTAAAACTTAATTTGTTATTGCTTCTTGATCACATGGGCATAGAATGTGATTTCCCCATTCTGGCTGATCAGATTGCTCTGTAACTTGACATTAGTGGGACTTCCTTCAGAGTAAGTATGCTTCAGATTAGGCTGTAAAATGTCATAAAACAGGGTTCCAATATTTTGGGATCGGTGAGCATCCTTGGAATGTACAGACCGTATTAGGAGTTCTTATACCGTTTGGCTACCAGGCAAATCAATACAGCCAATTACGAAACATGTATACAATATAAAGCAGTGTTTCTCAATTTTGGCAACTTCAAGCTGTGTGGACTTCAACTCCCAGAATTCCCCAGCCAGCCATGCTGGCTGGGGAATTCTGGGAGTCGAAGTCCACACAGCTTGAAGTTGCCAAAGTTGAGAAACACTGATATAAAGCCATGCTTTTTTTTTAACAGTTAAAATTTTGTATAGTCGAAGGCTTTCACGGCCGGAATCCGATGGTTGTTGTGGGTTTTCCGGGCTGTGTGGCCGTGTTCTGAACCGTGTTCAGAACACGGCCACACAGCCCGGAAAACCCACAACAACCATCAGTTAAAATTTTATTTTTAAAAATTATTTTTTTAAAAAATCTTAAATCAGATTTCAGAAAATAGTATTCTATTTTAAACAGGAGTGGGCATTTAAAATGAAGTATTTAAACAAGCATATTACATTAAGTTGAACTCTAATCTTTTAAAACTGAATTGATTATCCTGCATCAAATATGTTGAATTTAGATCTGCTGGATCTAATTTAGATCTGCTGGACCCTGGAGAAGATGCTGATGCTAGGGAAAGTGGAAGGCAAAAGGAAGAGGGGCCGACCAAGGGCAAGATGGATGGATGATATTCTGGAGGTGATGGACTCGACCGTGGGGGAGCTGGGGATGGCGACGGCTGACAGGAAGCTCTGGCGTGGGCTGGTCCATGAAGTCACGAAGAGTCGGAAGCGACTGAATGAATACACAACAACAAAGATCTGCTGGTCTGTGTTACATCAGGGAAATAATCACTGAGTTTTGAGGTGAGCACTATGGTATAAAAGGCCATGTATTATATTTATCAGCATCGCAAGTTATTATTATGATTCAGTCAATCAACCAGTGCAAATATTTACTTTCTATTGTGCAGAGAGCAACTGTTTTGCCCAGAACTTACTGGCTTTGCTTTGAAACCTACTTGGCACTTGATTTCAAGTGAACGATTATGTAAAATTACAGTCCAAATGATTTGCCAATGACAAGCCTCACAAAAACCAGGACTCTCCATGGTAAGTTGGAACAGCTGGGATGGTATGGACTCCAAGTCAGCTCACTTCAACTCTGCCTCATTCCATCAACATAATCTTACAAAGACTGTAAAAGTTCCAGCATTATTATCCTGATATGAATAGGCTTCTTAAGGACAGGACATTTTATCCACCCTGACCCCAAAATGTCAGAACGGGCAATGAAATACTATTTCCAACTTTCTCATGCCAGACTTTTTCAAATGGCTCCTTGCAGACATACAGCTCCAGTGGTTATTTATCAGGCACAATCTCGTTCTCCAGGGCTTGTCCTTGGTATCTCAATTGTCCTATCTTCTGCTAGCTGTATCAGATAGGGTAATCTTTCTGTGTAAAAAATACTTTATTATATAAAATTTACATATAACATATAACATACAACATATAACTTACATAATTAAACAGGGTGCGGGGAAAAGAAGGAAAGGTGTGTAAAAGGGGAGACAAACAAGGAAACAGAAGGGAAAAAAAAGGAAAAAAGGAAAAAAGGGAAAAGGGAAAAAAAGGTTTGGTTCTCGATTTCCTTAACTGTGGTTAATATATTTGTCTCATTACTTAATTGCTTGTTTAAATTACATTTGTTCCTTTTCTATTTCTTACCAACTTAATCATTAAATCCTATATATATTGTATTATTTTTTTGTACATTTATCATATAGTCCAGAAACGGTTTCCAATCATTTTTAAATTTGTCCATGTTCTTATCTTTTAACATCTCTGTTAGTTTTGCCATCTGTGCTAGATCCATAATTTTTGTAATCCAGTCTTGGATTGTAGGGGTTTCTTCTTTCTTCCATTGTTGAGCATATGTTATTCTGGCAGCTGAAATCATATATAGTAACAAATTTCTGTGTTTTTTCTCCACCTTTCCTTCTTTTCCCCGCACCCTGTTTAATTGTTTCAAGGTGTATGTAAGTTATATGTTGTATGTTATATGTTATATGTAAATTTTATATAATAGATAGGGTAATCTTAAGAAAGATAGTAGTAGTAGTGGTGGTAACACAGCAGATTCATTATCAGGGTTTGGCCTCTAAACCGTACACTTTTAAGTAGCTGTTGGCTGCTTGACTGCTTCTGGATAGAATTATTGTACAGAAAATTACTCTGGAGGTCATGCACTCTAGACTACTAGTCAGAACAGGTTCTTCGAGCTTAACGGTTCTGTTCTGTTTTTACTTGGACTACAAAGTCCATCAAATGGCATCAGGCATTTTTTTTTAAAAAAAAGACACATGCATATTGCTAAAGTTAACTAAAAATTAAGGAACTGGTGCCTGTGGCTGGAACCAAGCTCATAAGTGACTCACTTAAAAACCCATTCCTGGTTTTCTACTGACCATTGTTGTCTGGCAGTCAATTTTAGGGGAAGGCATTTTTGTTGCTCCTATTGTTCAAGGACTCTGAACCTCTGTAAATAACTCAACCACTTCACCACAGCATCCCTATAAAATGGCTATCCAGACTCTGAGGAAATATTTGCAATGGAAAATTCACCCATTCCCAAGACAATCTGGCCCACAGTTTAATCCTTCATACGCCTAGGAAGGTTCTCATGATGTTAACTCAAATCTGCTTCTGTGCAGTTTCCACTGATTGGTACTTACCTTGCTTAAGGGAGAACAGCTCCATTTCATCCTCTGCAATGTACTCTCTACATGATGGCCCTTCTGATATTGGAATACTGCTTCCAGTTCCCCTCTTAATCTTCTATTCTCCAGTCTAAGGATGCTCCACTCTTTCCACCATGCCTTACTCACAATAAAGAACCTACACCCTTCAATACAACCACTCCGCTACTTACTTACTTTCTTTCTATTTGTGTGTGTGTGCCTTCGAGTCAGCGTTGACTCTTGGCGACTACCTGGGCTAGTCCCTGCAGTTTCCTTGGCAAGATTTCAGAAGTGGTTAGTCTTTCCTTTCTTCTTAGAGCTGAGAAAGAGTGACTGGCCCAAGGTCACTGAGCTGGCTTCGTGCCTAAGGTAGAACTAAAACTCACAGCCTCTTACTTTCTAGCCTGGCACCTTAAGCACTACACCAAACTGTTTCTCTTTAAGAATAATTCTTTCTATTTCCCACCTGCAAACTAATAACTCACCCCCAAGCAGATGTCCTCTTTGCTGCCAAGGAATTCTGGGAGTTACAGTCATAGCACATCTGAGGGCAACAGGCTGTGCAAAGCTGAACTATTCATATAGTCATGTTTCTCAATGGGTTTGAGGCCCTTTATTAAATAAGTTTTATTTTAAAATATTGTTACAGTCAGTTGCATCAAACAGACAGGAATGAGTTTTCAGCAGCTAATGAACCTTGCAGTACCAATCTGACCCCTCTTTTTCTTTGTGAAACATTAAAATACCTGCCTTCATGTTCCTGTGAAACACATTTTACTTCCTTTGTATTTCTGTTATCAGCCTAGTTTTCTGTGGAATCAGATGTAATCACCTGGGGGCACAGAAGTGGGCAGAAGAGGGAGGCAGCTTCCAGTAAAAAAAAAAGATTTATGGAATTAACTCACTGATATGTTAAACCTCAGCAGGAGAATAAAGTCAAAGGAACTAACAATACCATACTGTTATGGCAGAGTGCTCCACCCACACTGAGTCAACATTTTTTTAAAAAATTTTTAATTATCCAAGGTAATGTGACTCACTTGAAAAAAAAAGGGGGGAAGAAAGAGATTAATAAACTTCCTAGGAACACCATTTGTTGATGTCTATGAAGGTTCTCAGTCATCCAGGTGGAATTGTCTGTAGCTTGAATCATGTCAACTGGATTTCTATTTTCTCAGTGGAAACGTTTCGCTCCTTATCCTTGGATAAGGAGCGAAACATTTCCACTGAGAAAATAGAAATCCAGTTGACATGATTCAAGCTACAGACCATTTGTTGATTTACCACAAAAAAGGATTAGAGTGTAAGAGGGACCAACTGGATCTGAACAAAGGCTTATCTAGTCCAGCATCCGGTTTCCAGAACGGCCAAACCAGTGCCTATATAGAAAGACTGTGTGCTCAGAGGGGGCATCGAATATCAAGGTTTCATCAGAAGGACAAAATGTGCTCCCTGAGGTCACAATGGAAACTCCACCCCCAGAGGCATCTGCAGGATCATCCCAAAGCAAGCTCCTCCCCTTTTGTATGATGCACATTAAAAAGGGGCAGAGCAATGCGCCACATTTATTTATTTATTTAGATGTAGAGGCCGCTTGACTCCAGAACAATTCTGCGCAGCTTACGCTTAAAAACAATGAAAAGACTATGTATGTCTGGATAAAGCACGCTATACATACCCCAAAACACAACCAAGAGTATAATGCTGCTTTCATCATATTCCTGCTGAGTCCCCTGCAGAGTGCCTCTGTCCACTCCTTACACATCTACATGTACATGTATTCAGTGAAGGAGCTGGCTTCTTAAAGAAATGCTGAACCGACTTTCAGTCCTTGGCTACCAAGCAACATAGGGTTGTGTCCTGAAAAGAAGTGGGAGGGAGGAGAGAGGTAGGGTGGGGAACAGTCAATTCTCCATCCCATGGAGTGATCATTAGTGAAGTGGCACCATTCTCTCTCTCTTTCTACGGCTTCCTATGGCAGGAGAGGTGATGGAAGAGAAGAGACGCACTCTGCCCTTCTTTCTCCCTATTTCTCCTGCTATCCATAGAAAGATTTCCTAGCTTGTTTCTGCTCCCATCCAGTGTCACTTGATGGTAAAACAAACTGCCACCAATCCTTTCCTTAAACCAGGGCAGGGCAGGTTGAAGACTACCTTGTGCCTTCATTTCCTCAACAATGCTGAGCGGGGGAACTCCGTAATGCAGTGTTTCTCAACCTTGGCGACTTGAAGACATGTGGACTTCAACTCCCAGCTGGGGGATTCTGGGAGTTGAAGTCCACACATCTTCAAGGCACCAGGGTTGAGAAACACTGCCATAATGGAATTCCATGGGGCTTGGTCCTTTCCCCTATCCTGTTTATCATCTACATGAAATTACTGGAAGAAGTCATCTGCCAGTTCAGGGTGAGGTATCATTAATATTCTAATGATACCCAATTGTATATCTCCACCTCTGGCCAAGAAACTCCAAATAACCCTGCCTTGATTTGTCTAGTAGGAACAGAGAAATTTGGACAGGCTTTCCAGATTCTGTTATTATAGCCTAGAACAATAAACTGGAATCCCTGCTGCGGTGTCTGTTTCTTGACCTGGCCAAGCTTGAAGGGCTGATGTCAATCTTACGAGCCTGTCCAAGATTCTGTCTGTCCTGTCTTATACTAAACAAAATCAAGGCAGGGTTATTTGGAGTTTCTTGTTTCAATCTCTGGATTGTGTCATTGCTTCTCCAAGTCCATCCCGAATGGCCCATTGCTTTCTACCCCCTTTAATGGCTCTTTCATATCTTTCCCAAATCATCTGTAGATTTCTTTACAGGTGGAACTTCTCAAGTGGTGTCTGGTGACTGCAAGTGGATCTGCATGGGTTTGCATGTGAAAAATCAGGCTCAGACTCTACTATTAATACAGAGTGGTTTTTCATTCAGAAGCCTACTGATTCTGGATTAGTAGCAACTTGGGCTCTCAATATCAAGTGTGGACCCACAGGGTAGGGTCCCCCTGGATTCACAACTGTTGCTGGAAGAAAACCAGGCTCAGGAGGGCCTTTATCCAGCTCTGGCTGATGCACCAGTTACAACCTTATCTAGAGCAGGAGTTACTAAGGAAGATAATTCATGCTCTTGCATCTTGTACTTGGATTACTGTAATTTGCTTTACATAGAGCTGCCCTTGAAGACCACTCAGAAACTTCCAAGGGTACGAAGCTCACTGGCCTGTATGGTTAGGGGCAGCCTTGTTATTGCCATATGGTACCACTACTACAGCAGCTACACCGGTTGCCAGTATGTTTCTAAGTCCTGTTCAAGGTGCTGGTCTTTACCTATAATGGGTGAAGGTCTGGGTATCTGCAAGACTGTCTTTCCCAGAAAGATTCTCCCTATCCAAGCCAAATGAACAGAGAACGCCTGCTGTAGGTCTCCCACTAAGGCATAGCTTTCCAAACTGTGTGTCGCGACACACTACTGTGTCTCCTGTGGGGCCCAGGTGTGCCGCGCAAAAACCCGGAAGCGCTGATGGCGCGCCGCCGGGCCATCAGCGCTTCCGGGTTTTCGTGCAGCACACCAGGACACCGCCACTGCCGCCGCACGTGAAAACCCGGAAGCGCCACTACTGTGGCAGCACGTGAAAACCCAAAAGTGCTGCGGCGGCACATGAAAACCCGGAAGCGCCACGGTGGCGGTGCTTCCGGGTTTTTGCGTGCCACCGTTGGTGTGTCGCCAACTGAAAAGTTTGGAAAGCCCTGCACTAAGGTGACAGGCAACAGAGTTCTCCATGGGATCTCCCCTCCTTTGGAACAGCTTGCATCCCTGAAGTAAGAGTAGTTCCTGCAGTCAGAAATATTTCCCTCAAAGGGGTTCATTTCAGCCAGAGACCGGGACACATTACACTGGAGCTCAAATTGGTTTACTGACAGCGCTGGAGGTGAAGACAGGCCTACAGA
Source organism: Charina bottae (assembly GCA_023362775.1). Taxonomy (NCBI): domain Eukaryota; kingdom Metazoa; phylum Chordata; class Lepidosauria; order Squamata; family Charinaidae; genus Charina; species Charina bottae. Next base: position 3,934,970 of record JALMGJ010000024.1, read on the forward strand.
GAGGTGGGATTACAGTCCCTCTTTATAGACTTATGAAAATTAGAATATACATGTGACTGGAGATAGAAGCCAGTTATTTCATAGCTATAACACCTCATGTGTTATGTGCCTAATGAGGTCAGTGAGGCCATTAGGGTGTAACTATAAGGCAGTGTTTCTCAACCTTGGCCTCTTGAAGGTGTGTGGACTTCAACTCCCAGAATTCCCTAGCCAGCCATGCTGGCTGGGGAATTCTGGGAGTTGAAGTCCACATATCTTTAAGAGGCCAAGGTTGAGAAACACTGCTATAAGGTAATGGAGCAGGACTACAAGACTATGGGCCTTTGAAAGAACAAAGAGACAGTATTCCATAAACACAGTTTCTTTCTAGGGGGTTACTTTCTTTTCCTTTCCCAGAGCTCTGCTCGCCTCCCAGTATCTTTTCCCAGTTTATCAGCATTCTTTGGTCTTCCCAAATGTTTTATAGCTAAGCTGACAGTGTAGTTTTCCTAAGAAAGTGTTTTGTAATGGGGCAGTTAGAGAGGCAGTTCTAGTCCCGCCTTAGGCACGAAGCCAGCTGGGTGACCTTGGGCCAGTCACTCTCAGCCCTAGGAAGGAGCCAATAGCAAACCAGGAGACTGAGAGTTCTAGTCCCGCCTCAGGCATGAAAGTCAGCTGGGTGACCTTGGGCCAGTCCCTCTCTCTCAGCCCTAGGAAGGAGCCAATAGCAAACCAGGAGACTGAGAGTTCTAGTCCCGCCTGAGGCATGAAAGCTGGTTGGGTGACCTTGGGCCAGTCACTCTCTCTCACCCTAGGAAGGAAGCAGTGGCAAATCACGTGCCAAAATCTTGCCAAGGAAACTGCAGGGACATGACCAGGCAGTCGCCAGGAGTCAACACTGGCTCGAAGGTACCAAAAAATAAATGGGGCCGTTGCCCAATTTGACCCCAAATAGCTGATCCAGGGGTTTGTTTTCCCTGGTAAGGTGTGGGTTAGGGGCATTTAACTTGGCCCAAGAATTTTCCCATTCTTGTGGCCTTTTGAAGACTTGCTAAGACCTGGTTATTTCAAAAAGCCTCAGGAGTTTGACTGAAGTTGGGGTAGCTCGCTCCCATTCATATGGCCTTCTGAAGATTTGTTAAGACGGCTGTTTCAAAAGGGTGTGTTATGGGTTGTTTTATATAAACTCTTATTTATGCATTTTATATTTAATGTATTGTTTTTATTAATATTTCACTGGTAAATGGTTACTATTGCTCCTATTTATATCATTTACAGTCATTCAAACTGAAGTAGTACAGGACAGATATAAATCTTACAGATAAATAAAAAGTAAGATTTAAAACTCCAGAACAATTTCCTGCTGAACAACCACTTTCAGAATTTTTCAGCCAGCCTAACCAACACCTCTGGAGGTCCAAGTTTGGGGGCAGCTGCTCTGGACTCACGTATTGAGAAGGAGCCCATAAGTAATACAGAAATAAATTTTGCTCATCAGATTGCTCACATCTATTCCAAGATGGACTCCACATTGGGAGTCAATTCTGTTGAGAATATTGAGGCTGGCATCCATCCAATTTTAATGGATGAGTTTCCATTTGTTCAGTCACATGCTTTTAGGCCTGTAATTATCTTTGTTTATAAAAGGTGCCAGAGGCAAATTGGTTGATTAAATTGCAGAGATTATAATCCATTCTTTGAAGGAGGATTATATTTCACTTCCACTAAAGGAAGCAGCTATAAATTCTTTATTTTAAAACCTTTCACTGTCTCCTGATGACTAGACAATTACTGAACCACTTATTTGCTTATTTATTTATGCCCCACGTTTCTATTGAAATGAATACTCAGTGTGGCTTCCAATTCCCTTTTCTTGAGTTAGGTTCTTGAATGTGGGTGGCACCACTCCAGATTTATTGGATGAAGCTGATTACTTGAATCCTTATCAGTCTAAATTTATATTGATTATCAGTCAGTTTTGGCTTTCTTTGTAGATGATCTACCTTGAAAATTAGACAGATGCCTCTCAATTGCATTTATAACATCAACCAGATACTTATCTAGGATGCTTAACTTAGATGGAGGCAACATTTTATGGTGGTTGCAGTCATATTTCACAGAATGTTTCCAGAACAGGATTGCTGGATATATATTCCTCAGCTCCATCTCTTCTAGTCCATGTGGAGTTTTATGTTCTCCCCTCTACACAATGGAGAAGCGCATCCACAATTTTTGGGCTGAGTCATATCATTATGGCATTAGCTGTATGTCTACATTCAAGAGATACTGAACCACTGCTGGATGCAATGTTAAAATAAATCTGAGGAAAAATAAATTGCAACTGAATTCAGACAAGATAAAGTTCCAATCGAAGAGAATATTTGTAGCTCAGGGTTGAACTGTGGAGTCCTTGGTGCTCTCTGAGCCTTGTTGTTTTCTTGCAGACGTTTCATTGCCAGGCTAGGCAACATCTTCACTGTGAAAAGGGAGTGGAACTTGCTCTCTGTTTATATACCTAGGCTTGTCCTGCCTGTGTTGGTGGGGGTGTTGTACTCTCCTTGGTAGTACCTTGATTGGGTTGTTGTTTGCTGCTTGGTTGATTGACAGAGTTAATAGTTCCTTGATTAGGGTTTATTGTGTTGTTTGATTGCTCCTCTGCTGCTAATCTTGCTGTTAATCTTTGCCTATCTTGTTGTTGATTGCTGGCAAAGAGGTGTTCTGGTCTTCTGGCTTTTCTATTGTCTCTTATGAATGGTATGTAAATGTTGTTTGCCTCTATGTGTCTGTTGATGGCTGCTTTGTCTGAGTGCCAAGCTTCCAGGAATTCTCTAGCATTTTTGGATTTGGCTTGGTTTAAGATGCTCACAGTTCCCCAGTTGAAAGTATGGTTAAGTCTGTCCATGTGTTGTGAGATTAAGGAGTTTTCATCATGTCTTCTGACTGCTAGTTGGTGTTCATGGATGCGTTCTGCTAGTCTGCTAGTGGCTGTTACAGTCCTTACACTGTATGTTGTAGATAACTCCTGTTTTTTCTGCTTGGGCTACTGGGTCTTTTGGTTTACTTATGATGTTCTGAAGGGTTTTGGTTGGTTTATGTGCTACGGTGATGCCATGTGGTTGTAACAGTCCATTGGTAGCTTCTGAGATGTTTCTGATGTATGGCAGTGTTATCCTTTTCATAGCTTCTGTTGGTTTTGCTGTGGTGGGTTGAGTGGTCAGGCACTTTTTGATAAAGTTGCGTGGATATCCATTTTGCTGGAATATGCTATATAAGTGGTCTGTTTCCTTTTTCTTACCATTCATAAGAGACAATAGAAAAGCCAGAAGACCAGACCACCTCTTTGCCAGCAATCAACAACAAGATAGGCAAAGATTAACAGCAAGATTAGCAGCAGAGGAGCAATCAAACAACACAATAGACCCTAATCAAGGAACTATTAACTGTCAATCAACCAAGCAGCAAACAACAACCCAATCAAGGTACTACCAAGGAGAGTACAACACCCCCACCAACAAAGGCAGGACAAGCCAGGGTATATAAACAGAGAGCAAGTTCCACTCCCTTTTCGCACTGAAGATGTTGCCTAGCCTGGCAATGAAACGTCTGCAAGAAAACAACAAGGCTCGGAGAGCACCAAGGACTCCAAAGATAAAGTTCCTATTGATTAGCAGACAGGCTAAACTGTGATGTGAAGACAACCTTATCTGGATGGGACAACAATCCCACTGAAGAACCAGATATGTAGCCTGGGGTGAGGGAATGGTCTTATTAAATCTGGGATGGCTCTTTGAAGGCCAGATGATGGGTGGGGGTGGGGGAGGATTTGCCCAGTTTTAGCTGGTATGCCAACAATATCCTTCCTGAGGAACAAAGCTCTGATCATAGCAAGTCATGCTGTAATCATGTACCATCTAGATTACTATAATGAACTCCACATGGAGTTCTAATTATTCAGAATTAGTATAAAATGTACTGCCACATGATGTGTACTTTAAGACCATAAAATATCAATTTTTGATCACCTGCACTGGCTTTCAGCTTATTTCCAACTGAAGGGATATTTCAATTTTTCCTTATAGAACCCTAAATAGTTCAGGGCCAGGATAGCTGAAGTGCTGACTATAATTTGCACTTGTGAGTGGAGACTCTGCTATATGTCCCATCATCCAGATAAGTTAGGTAGGTAGGAATTCAAGATAAGGACTTTTCTGTTACAGGGTGTGTATTATAGCACTGAAGTCAGAATGGCCTTCTTTTTACTGGACTTTGGGCCGGTAGTAAACACAATATTGGTTTTCAGTATAATTTTCTGATATAAATGTTCTAGTGTATGATTTTATTTTTATAGTTGTGATTATATTCATGTTGTATTGTTTTATTGCTGTGATGGCTTCAGTTCTGTGCACATTGTGCAGAAGAGTGACATATACTGCAAGTCCATATTGTATATGTGTGTGTGTGCACGTGTGTGATAAATAAAAGGAAACACACTGCTTTATTATAGCATTCAGTCTTCTAGAAATTCCAAGTACATCATAAGTGTGTTATAATAAACAAAGAACACTCTATGCATGCTAAGGGGAAATGTATTCCTCTCAGGGAACTGAATAGAAAATTGTTTTCTTTCCTTCTTCCTTCATCAGAAATCCAGGTAAGATTCTCACTCCTCTTTTAACTGTTCAGATTTACTGATATATTTCTCTGTGTTAATTTCTTCTTTGTGTGACACAGATGTACAGTATGTTTTCCTGCCTGCTTAAGATATGAGCTGTGAAGGACGGAGTCTGCCTGGCTAATAGCCAACTCCACATTTTCAGCTTTTCCACCACCCCTGGATATAAGCCGAGAGACACACCTAACAAAATCCAGGTGTGGTTGCCATGAGTTCACCTGGCATAGGCGGGACAGGGCTACCATTAAAGGAATAGCACCCTCAAGGCACTGAGATTTGTTCACACTTTCTTTTTGCCACACATTGGAGGCGGAGTGCATCAGAGAAAAGAGCTGCCACTGAGTTTAGGTAACGGAGAAAATACTTTTTTCTTTCATTTTCTTTCTGCTTGCAATCTTCTTTCTCCTGTTCTTCACTGTGGCTTGTCACATCTCACTTTTGCATTTAACCAAATGTGTACCATTTCTGTCTGGTAATGATATAAAATGTAGGTTAACTGAATTGTAATCTGTGGTATCCCTTATTTAAAGTGTTTGCTTCTGTTGTTTGGTGGGGGAAATCATCGGAAATCATCTTTGTGGGGGATGGTTTATGTTCAGAGGTCTTAAAAAGCATACTAAAATAAACCTCAGCTGAATGTTTTTTCTTGAAGAACACTCAGATTCTGCATTATAAGTGCCTTATGCAAAAGCCTTATGTAAACACTGCTTTTACATTTACTAGACCCAGACTTTTCCTGAACATGCAGGTGCCATTGGCCTGGGGATAGAGGAGTACTTTGTTTCTAGATAGTACTTGTGAAACATCTGGATAATGCTGATTGATGTGCAGAAAAAAGTTAAGCGAGTTTCAATTTGTATGTTAAATGTGCAAAGAGGAATCCTGCTAATCACTGGACAAGTGAAGTCCTGATGCCAGTTCTGTCTCTTGCAGTGTGGGGTGCTTTAGCATCAGACATTTAGTGAGCATTTCTGCCCTAGCAATTTGTAGTATTTCATCCAACCATCACTGTAACATTATAAAGCCAATATTCATTAGTGATGCTGTATATTGTCAGTCCCAGCAACTGATACAAATTATATAATTTGTGCCTTTTGCATGACGACATCAGGTCTTAGATGACATCACTTTCCCCCTTTGTCTTACCACATAGTCATTGACCACCTTACTAAAATGGCAAAGATAGAAATTGGACTTGGTCTTTTGTTTGTTTTAAAGCATTGTGCTATTAGAATGTGATCATACCTTTCATTAAAGTGGTGTATGATTTTTTCTTTAATCATAACTTTATTTGAGCACCAATTAAAGGATCAGTTAAAAGCAGTGGTAAAATGATGCTCTGCAAAGCCATTAGTGAATGAGTTGTTGTTGTTCAGTCGTTTAGTCGTGTCCGACTCTTCGTGACCTCATGGACGATAGCACGCCAGGCCCTCCTGTCCTCCACTGTCTCCCGGAGTTTACTCAAATTCATGTTCATTACATCGGTGATGCTATCTAACCATCTCATCCTCTGCCGTCCCCTTCTCCTTTTGCCTTCAGTCTTTCCCAGCATCAGGGTCTTTTCCAGTGAGTCCTCTCTTTGCATTAGGTGGCCAAAGTATTTGAGCTTCAGCTTCAATATCTGTCATTCCAATGAGCAGTCAGGGTTGATTTCCTTTAGGATTGACTGATTTGACCTCCTTGCAGTCCAAGGGACTCTCAAGAGTCTTCTTCAGCACCACAGGTCGAAAGCATCAATTCTTCGGCGCTCAGCCTTCCTTATGGTCCAACTCTTACAGCCATACATTACTACTGGGAAAACCATAGCTTTAACTATATGGACCTTTGTCGACAAGGTGATGTCTCTGCTTTTAAATATGCTGTCTAGGTTTGCCATAGCTTTCCTCCCAAGGAGCAAGCGTCTTTTAATTTCATGGCTGCAGTCACCGTCTGCGGTGATCTTGGAGCCCAAGAAAATAAAATCTGTCACTGCTTCCATTTCTTCCCCTTCTATTTGCCAGGAAGTGATGGGACCAGATGCCATGATCTGGGTTTTTTTAATGTTGAGTTTCAAGCCAGCTTTTGCACTCTCCTCTTTCACCCTCATCAAGAGGCTCTTTAGTTCCTCTTCACTTTCTGCCATTAGGGTGGTATCGTCTGCATATCTGAGGTTGTTGATATTTCTCCCGGCAATCTTAACTCTGGCTTGTGATTCATCCAGCCCGGCATTTCTCATGATGTACTCTGCATATAAGTTAAATAATAAATTTAATTTTAAATAATAAATATTTAATAATAAATAATAATAAATAATAAATAAATAATAAATATTTAAAATAAATTTTAAATAATAAGTTAAATATAAGTTAACTAAGTGAATGAGTACCAATCATCAAATGGTCACGCAGGTGAATTATATCTTCCCCTTTCTTTTCCCTTATCAGCTATCATGCATCAACAGCAGAAGAGTAGTTAGCTGGAGGGCAGAATTCATACAAACTTTGGATGATACTGAACAAAGTCTATCCATGTGTGTACTTATTCCTATTTAACCCAGAATTCAGCTGAGGAGAACTTTTGTTCAGTCCTGATTCTAGTGCAACCTATTCAAACCTGGTGGTTCTCTAAATATATTAGCATACCGGCCAGGGGATGCTGGGAAATGAAGCTCATCTGGAGGGACCATTTTGGGAAGGTTGTATTGGTAGTTCTGTCTTTCCCTTTTCCTCTTGAAACTGGAGCTGCAGAGTTGCACAGATCCATTTCTCCGAATAGCATGAAAGGGAAGCTGGATTGCAGTGAAACAATCTTTAATCACCATGAGCCTGTGTGGCTCATCTTGATGGAGAGGAGTGGCAGTGAAATTGAAGAATGTTAGTTACCACAGCTACCAAAACTTGTTTATGTTTTGATAGAAATAATAACTACCTATGTTATAAGGACATAGTCTAATCATGATAAGCCTTAGACTTTCACATACTTGGGAATTCAAAGAATATTGTTGTGCATGTGTGTATTTGTGTAAGTGTATGTCTGCCTGCCAGCACATAAAAAGATGTTGAACTAGGTTGATTTGTATGGTGGACCTGCCATTACCAAGAGGGAGGCTATTGCCTCAGTGGGATAATTTGGGTGATGTAACAGTGTATCAAATTATCATTATTTCATTTCTTTGGCTTCCTCTTTCACTTAGAGGAAGTGCCATTTGCTGGACCTCAGCCTGGTATGAATATGAACAAAAAGCCCCTAGATCTGGGAATCGGCATGAAATGTACTAAAGACAGAGACACTGGCTGCCTACGTGTGTCTACCTAGTGATTTCTATTGTGCAATTAAATTAAAAACATGTCATCAGAAGCCTCACAATAAATATCACCATATCCCCACCTGGAAAAAAAAAAGCAATTGCTCCACTTTCTTCACATGAACCACTAAAAGCCAGATAGTCATTTATTTATTTATTTATTTATTTAATTTATTCCCCGCCCATCTCCCATACAAGGGACTCTGGGCGGGTTACAATAATCAAGACCTAAAAAATTTAAAACATTTAAAACCATACAAATAGAAAATGTATAAAAATAAATAAAATATAAAATAAAATAAAATAGAATAGAATAGAATCCAAGATGGATTGGAAACCGTAGCATAGGTCTTATTGCTACGGGGCCAGCCAACCCCAGGAGGCACTACCACCTCCGTTGTCCCAGGCCAGGCGGCAGAGCCAGGTCTTAAGGGCCTTCCGAAAGGCCAGGAGTGAAGGGGCCAGTCTCACCTCCGGGGGCAAGATGTTCCATAAGGCGGGGGCTGTCGCAGAGAAAGCACGCCTCCTGGACCCCGCTAGATGGAGTTCTCTTGTTGAGGGGGTCCGAAGCATGCCCTCTCTGCACGCACGGGTGGGGCGGGCTGACGTTATCGGGACGAGACGGTCCCTCAGGTACCCTGGTCCTATGCCATATAGGGCTTTAAAGGTAATCACCAACACCTTGAATTGGACCCGGAAGCAAACTGGCAACCAATGCAGCTCGCGTAGCAGTGGTGTTATATGTGCCGATCTTATGGCACCCGTAACTGCTCGCGCCGCCGCATTCTGTACCAGCTGAAGCTTCCGGATACTCTTCAGGGGTAGCCCCATGTAGAGCGCATTACAGTAGTCTATGCGGGAGATGACAAGGGCATGAGTGACTGTTCGGAGGGCCTCCCGATCCAAGAAAGGGCGTAACTGGCGCACAACTCGAAGTTGTGCAAAGGCCCTCCTGGCCACGACTGCCACCTGCTCTTCGAGCAGGAGTCGCGAGTCCAGGAGGACCCCCAGATTCCGCACTGGATCTGAGTGAGGTAGTGCAACCCCACCCAGAACCAAAGATGACAACTTCCCGGATCTAGGGGGGCCGTCAATCCACAGCCACTCCGTCTTACCAGGGTTCAGTTGAAGCCTGTTGTTCCCCATCCAGACCCCCACAGCCTCCAGACACTGAGATAGGGCATCGACCGCATCACCTACTTCACCCGGGATGGAGATGTATAACTGGGTATCATCAGCATATTGGTGATACCTCATCCCGTGGTGACGGATGATCTCGCCCAGCGGCTTCATGTAGATGTTGAATAGGAGAGGAGAGAGAACCGATCCCTGCGGCACCCCACAAGACAGGGGTCGCGGGTCAGCTCTCTCCTCCCCTATCAACACCGACTGGGAACGGCCCTGGAGGAAGGAGGCGAACCAGCGCAAAACCACGCCGCCCGCCCCCAACTCCCTGAGCCGCCCCAAGAGTATACCATGGTCGACGGTATCAAAAGCCGCTGAGAGATCTAAGAGAGCCAGGATGGACGCACTCCCTCCATCCCGCCCTCGCCAGAGATCATCCATAAGCGCGACCAATGCAGTCTCTGTCCCATATCCCGGCCTGAAACCTGACTGAAAAGGGTCCAGATAATCCGTTTCTTCCAGAATCCTCTGGAGTTGCAGTGCCACCACCTTCTCAACCACCTTTCCCAAAAAGGGAAGGTGGGAGACTGGGCGAAAATTGCCCAGAATAGTAGGGTCCAAAGACGGTTTTTTGAGGAGGTGAGTCATACATTACAAGTTTAAGGTAATAGGTAAGAATGTGAACAGGGGGCGTTCTAGTTCAACCTCACTTCAACCCTGATTCCTCTGAGCTTCAGGAAAAGTCTGCTCTCGCAACAACCCCCCCCCCCCCCCCCATTGCAATATTGAGATAATATTGTTCTATTTTACTAGACTGTTGTGGAGGTTGTGAAGATATCTGTGCCGTATAGGTTCCTTGCTGGCATTATGGAAACTGACCATTCCCACCACAGCCCAGGAAAGAATATGTGTCTATGGTAGAAATATTCCTCTTCCTGTGGAGCCTCTCCAAAAGAGTGAAGACCTGGTAAATCCTTGACTAGAAAAAAGTCCTTGCTGCTATCTTTCCAGCTGCTCTTGCCTACTACATGTGGGAGGCAGGGCAATTTGGCCTCTCTCCAGAATGCCTAAAGAGAGTATCATGAATATTAAAAACGGGGTGGCAAAAATGGATTAAGAGAGCTAGCCTCCTATTATTTTACTTTTCCTGTAATAATTTCATTCCCAAGCATGTGTCCTCAAGATTGCAGCACTAGCAAAAGGTAAAAATGTTTACTTAATTGCACGTAGCTTGCTTATTTATTTAATTTTTATCCCGCCTTTATTATTTTTATAAATAACTCAATGCAGCAAACATACCGAATACTCCTTCCTCCTCCTCTTTTCCCCACAACAGCAACCCTGTGAGGTGAGTTGGGCTGAGAGAGAGGGACTGGACCAAGGTCACCCAGCCGGCTTTCATGCCTAAGGCGGGACTAGAACTCTCAGCCTCCTGGTTTTCCATTGGCTCCTTCCTAGGGCTGAGAGAGGGAGGGACTGGCCCAAGGTCACCGAGCCGGCTTTCATGCCTAACTCACAGACTCCTGGTTTCTAGCCCAGCACCTTAACCACTAGACCAAACTGGCTCTATTGTTTGCCCCAATGTCTGAACTATGTATGGATGAAATATGACAGGGAGTTTGTCCTGTTGCTTTTGACCTGGACGCAATCTGACCCATCTGTGGAGGAGTTTAGGTGCCTGATACATAAATGCACATTCTGTCCCAGAATTCCCAGTCAATATGGCTATGAATTCTAGGAACTATAATGTCAGAGAATATGGAGGACACCAGATTGATGAAGGCTAGCAAACGCATTGAGCATGGAATACGTAACTCACAACAAACAGAGGGTCTAGATGACAACAGTTTTCTCCAAACTTGTTGGATTATAACGCTCATAATCCCCAAATTAGTTTTCCCTTTCCTCTTCTTTTGTCTGTGCCTTCTACGTCTAGACTGTTAACCTGCAGATAGGGCTTGTCTCCTTTAATAGTGCTTAAATCAGAAGTTATTCTCACAATTTCAGGGGTTCTTAGTCAGAAAACCGGTATTGTGTAGACCTTTAGCACAAGCAAAGGTTCGACCAGAATCTCAAAAACAAACTTCCTCCGTGCTATTTTTTAAAAAATAGTGTACATTTTTTTTTAAAAAAAATAGTGTACATCTCCATGTGTACATTTAAGTGTTCATCCATGCAGCTCTTATTAGGGATCTTCTGGGATACCAATCAAAGAGAAAGCATCTTCTGGGATGCTTGCTCATTTGGTACAATATATTTGCTTCGTTATTCACTGGAAAGCCACATTCTTCCTGGTGCCAGTCCAACACCTTAACCACTACCTCAGACTGTCTTATGGGGTCCCATGAGGAACGGGGAAAGATATATGTCAAAGGTTGTGAGGCCTTCCTTTCCTCAGCAGCCATGACCTAGGTGGGGTGAATGCCTAATTAACTGTGCTCTCTTATCTACTTATAAAAACCTCAGAAATAAACTCTGTATTCCCAACATGAGTTAAACCTACAATTTGTCTTTTCCCTGCATTGCTCCTTCTCCAGAGCAGATTTTGGTAAACATTAGTAGATATGTCCCAAGGACAAGAATTATCCACACTGTTCAGAAAAATGGTGGCCTCCTTTGTTAGAGATATTTTAGTGAGGGCTGCATAGCCAGCTCAGGGTGTTTCATTGTGCATTCGGCATGGGGCTGGACTAGATTCCTCCAAGCTTTCTTCCAAGCATAACATTCCACAATTTTGTGAAGTTGCAAAACAGCCATTTCCCACCAATATTATTCTTTCCCCTCCACTGGATAAGCGTTGTCTTCCCTCAGCATTATTTGCACTGGGGAAAAAAATACAAGAGTTTTCCAAGTAATAAACATTTGAGGCCATTCCTCTTGACTCTTGTACATCAAAAACCATTAACCTGGAATTTATAACGTGTCGACTAATAAATGTAGTCTCCCTCTGAAATCAAGCTTGAAATCCTGGACAGATCAATATAGCTTTTCTGGCTCCCATTCAGTCTTCTTCTGGAATATTTTGTACTTCCCAGTCTAGCCTAGAGCCTTGGGATGATCTCCCGTCTAAATACAAACCACATCCAGCCCTGCTTAGCTTTTTCAAGAACAGCCAAGGACAGTTAAATACTGCCACCTCTATTCTACTGCCAGTATCTGATCAAAATTCTCAGACAGTGTAGTCTGTAGCAAGCTATTGCATGCAACTTTGTACATAAAGCAGATGATCAATTGTTGAGGGGCCGGTGGGAGGGGGGCAAGAAGGAGTAGATTGGAAAGGATCAAGTTTAAAAGTTTGGCCATCTCCCCACCACCGCCTCATACTCTTGCTTCTTTAGCACTACATATGTAAAAGGGCATGAAGCTTCTGTAAGGCCCTAGAAAGGCAATGTACACATTAGCTTTTGAGAGACAGAGAACAAAAAGGAGTTGTTTGTTCATGGCCAATTGTTATATAATTCCTGGGGCATCATGTTCTGGCTATTTCTCAAGACTTTACATTTACCTCTCCCATCAGCCTTCAAAGCAGTTAGTCAACAACGCTAGTCATAACGTGCTATCAGGAGCCTCTCCACCATGCCGGAACTATACCCAGTCTGCCACCAATTTGTCTGCTTCTGAAGGACATGCTTAGGTAGCTAATAAAAAACCTAAAATATCTTCAGTAGATTTCTATAAAGTTATAATGAAGATATGAGAAAGATCAAGAGGGCAAAGCAAAATAAGAAATAATGCATGCTATGGAAATTCGTCATGGTTGTTGTGACCAATTGTGCTTCTGTACTTGTATATTGACTCAACTGCCTTTATCTTTCCGGTGCTGCTGCTTCACTTCTAAAAATTGTTCTTTCCTTCTCTGTGTATTATTTTATAAGCTTTCCTTACCGACTTTTTGCTTACATGACTATTATACAAACTCTGACGGTTTAGAGTTTGAACTTTGATATCTATATCAAGGACTGCCTTAATTCCTCTGGTGCCTACCCCGTGCCTTTCTGGATTTCCATAGGTTTTGATAACCAATGTTACCAAATGTCTTTGAGATGCAGCTATTCTGTGGACTACAGACAATTCCCCTGTGAAGTTAAATGATATATCAATAATTAAGAGATTTTTGGTCTATTATAAAGCAAAACAGCTGCTTGCTTCCTTATTTCTATGCCACCCACTCTCTCAGGAGCTTACACAGATGCAATAAAACAAATATAAAAACAAGGTGTAAAACATGACAGATATAAAACATAGAACAGCAGCATTTAAAAGCCCAAATAAATATGTTTTGAGTGTTTATCTTATTCTGTGTAATTTGTTGGGAATTTCTTTTTTTATTTCTTCCTAAACTCTGTAACTTCTCTTATGTGTATACTTTTAGTCTGTGACCATAATGCTGAATTCCAATAGCAGTTTGTTCCATGATATTGGCCATTATATGAATAAAGCAAAATTCATCACTGATGATCTATGTATCCATGGCAGGACCTGCAAGCAATGAGATGCCTCACCTAACAGCAGGGAGTGGTCTGTAGAGGAGCAGGCAGCCCCCTAAATAACTTGGGCCTAAGCCATATAAGGCTTTACACAGCATTGTGAGCACCCTGAACGGGACTGGAAGGCAACTAATTACGAACGAAGCTATTTCAATACAGGGGTAATGTAGGACCCCAAAAAGCACCATTTATCACATGTAATGAAGTGCTCTAGGCCAGCTGCAATTTCCAGAGTATCTTCAAGTGCCACCCTAGGAAGAGCGCATTGCCATAGTCCTGTCCTACAAATAGCAGTGCATGAGTTCCTAGAGCCGGTCTCTCTCTTTCAGGTAGAGACATCCGAACGCTGGTAAAAGGCGCTCTTGCCATTGAAATTATGTGACTGTACTCTATCAGCTCTGGATCCAGGAGGTTCTCTGGTCAGCAAGCCTGTTCCATAAAGGGAATTGCAACCCCATACTGAACAGGTTCATCTTCCAAATGGCACCCAGTTCCCAATCACAATTTTGTCTTATCTGAGTTCAGTTTCAGCTACAACTAATTTTCCCGTGTCAGTCCTTTCCTGCTGAAGAGATATTCAGTGACTCAGAAGATATCTAAACCTGAGCTCGTGGGACAGTTGCAAGGCAGTCATTCAAAATCTAAAACAACTTGAATTAAAATGCAATTAAAATACAATTAAAAGTCACTTTAAAGGCTTGGGAAAATAGGAAGCTCTTCACCTGGTGCTAAAATGATGCTAGTTGGTGGAGGTGTTGTTCTCTCCTTAGTAGTTCCTTGATTGGGCTGTGGTTGATTTATTGAGTTAATAGTTCCTTGATTAGGGTATATTGTGCTGTTTGATTGTTCCTCTGGTGCTAATCCTGGTGTTAATCTTTGCATATCTGGGTGATGATTGCTGGCAAAGAGGTGTTCTGGTCTTCTGGCTTTTCTATTGTCTCCTATGAATGGTATGTAAATGTTGTTTACCTTTATGTGTCTGTTGATGGCTGCTTTGTCTGAGTGCCAACCTTCCAGGAATTCTCTAGCGTTTTTGGACTTGGCTTGGTTTAAGATGCTCACAGTTTCCCAGTTGAAAGTATGGTTAAGTCTGTCCATGTGTTGTGAGATTAAGGAGTTTTCTTCGTGTCTTCTGATTGCTAGTTGGTGTTCGTGGATGCGTTCTGCTAGTCTTCTGCCGGTCTGTCCTACATAGTGGCTGTTACAGTCATTACACTGTATGTTGTAGATAACTCCTGTTTTTTCTTCTTGGGCTACTGGGTCTTTTGGGTTACTTCTGAAGGGTTTTGGTTGGTTTGTGTGCTACGCTGACACTGTGTGGTTGTAACAGTCTATTAGTAGTTTCTGAGATGTTTCTGATGTATGGCAGTGTAATCCTTTTCATCGCTTCTGTTGGTTTTGCTGTGGTGGGTTGAGTGGTCAGGCACTTTTTGATAAAGTTGTGTGGGTATCCGTTTTGCTGGAAGATGCTATATAAGTGGTCTGTTTCATTTTTCTGGTGTTCTGGGTTGCTGCAGTGTGTTTGTGCTCATCTGAATAGTGTTCTTACACAGCTCCTCTTGTGGGAGGTTGGGTTATTGCTTTGGTAGTGGAGTACTTGGTTAGTGTGGGTAGATTTCCGGTAGACTTGTGTTTCTAGAATGCCATCATTTCCTCTACTGATGAGGATGTCCAAGAAGGGTAGTGTGTTGTTGTTTTCTTCTTCCCTTGTGAATTTTATTCCTTTGAAGACGTTGTTGATGGTTTCATGTGTTTCTTCCAGTTGATCCTTTTTTATTATGACAAAGGTGTCATCTACATACCAGATCCATACTTTGGGTTGTATGCATGGGAGTGCTATCCTTTCTAGACGTTGCATTACAATCTCTGCTATCAGTCTTGAGAGTGGTGATCCCATAGGATATTGTTGGTATATTTGTCCATCAAACTGAAAGTAGGTGGTGAGGCAGAAGTTGATGAGGTCCATGATTCTGGGTATTTTGATCTTGGTGTATCTAGTTAGGTCAGGTGTGTTACGTAGAACTGCTGCCATGGATTCAATCACTAGTGCTTGGTCTATGGATGTAAAGAGTGTAGTGACATCAAATGACACCATAATTTCATCTTCATCTATTTTTAGGTCTTTGATTTTCTGGAGGCACTGTAGTGGGGAGTTGATAGCGTATTCACTCTCCTCTGTGAGATGCCCAAGTTTTCTTGTAAGTTCTTTAGCTATGTTGTATGTGGGGGTCCCTGGTAATGATACAATTGGACGGAGCGGTATGTTGGGCTTGTGTATTTTGGGGCGTCCTTAGAAGCCTGGGATGATGGGTCCACTGCTACATCTAATGAGGGCTTCATTAGATGATCTTAAGGTCCAGGTAGGAACATACAGGAGAATGTGCTTCTTCAGGTATCCTGGTCCTAAGCTGTTTAGGGCTTTAAAGGTCAAAATGAACACTTTGAATTGGGTCTGGAAATGAACTAGCAGCCAGTGTAGGAGATGGAAAAACTAGCATAATATGTTCATATCAGCCAATCCCGGTGAGCTGCTGTACTCTGAACTGTTTTCAAAAGCAGCCCCAGGTACAGCACATTGCAATAATCCAACCGGGGAGTTACCAGAGCATGAATAACTGTTGTGAGTCTGCCTCTGTCCAGATAAGGTCGCAGTTAGTAAATCAGCCAAACCAGGCCCTCTAGTGACAATGATGGATCTAGGAGCATCATCAAAACTGAAAACCTGGTCCTTTCAGGCAAGTGCAGACCCCTCTGGGACCAGCAGTGTACCACTCAGCTGGACAGTTGCAACACCCACGAACAGTATCTCTGTCTTCTTGCCTGGGTTGAGTCTCAGTTTACACACCATCTCTGTGCCAAGTCCGGACCTGAAACCAGACTGGAAAGCATCAAACAATTTCACCTAAGAACTTCTTCAGCTACAATACCCTTTCCAGCAGCTTGGCTAAAGATAGAATATGAGAACAGTTGGAACAGACTAAGTCTATAGATGGCCCCTTGAGCAAGAACCTCACCACCACAACCTTGGTATGGATGACAGAGTACTGACAGACATCTCAGAAGTGTTAGAGCAGAGCTTTCCAAACTGTGTGTCGCGACACAAAAGTGTGTCGCCACACAACCCAGAAGTGCTGATCATCATCAGCGCTTCCAGGTTTTCCCGCAGCGACACACCAACGGTGGCGCACAAAAACCCGAAAGCGGCAGCAGCGCTTCCGGGTTTTTGCGCGCTGCTGCAACGGCGGCACTTCCAGGTTTTCCCATGGCGACACACCAACGGTGGTTGGTGTCGCCGCGGAAAAACTTTGGAAAGCCCTGTGTTAGAGAGTTTGCTTCCTCCCTCCCTCCCTCCCTCCCTCTCTCCCTCCCTCCCTCTCTCCCTCCCTCTGGATATGTGAATTTTCCTCTTTGCTGACTTCTCCTTCTGTTCTATATAACTTCTGTTCTGAGCATCCCCCTGCTTAATATAACAGTGCAACAACAGTGAGAGATCCTCTCTTTAAACCTCTGCACAAAGGGCAGAACTAGACATTAAATGAGTTTTTGCATGTGTTGTTGTTTATTCGTTCAGTCGTTTCCGACTCTTCGTGACTTCATGGACCAGTCCACGCCAGAGCTTCCTGTCGGCTGTCACCATCCCCAGCTCCCCCATGGTTGAGTCCGTCACCTCCAGAATACCATCCATCCATCTTGCCCTTGGTCGGCCCCTCTTCCTTTTGCCTTCCACTTTCCCTAGCATCAGCTTCTTCTCCAGGGTATCCTGTCTTCTCATTATGTGGCCAAAGTACTTCAGTTTTGCCTTTAATATCATTCCCTCAAGTGAGCAGTCTGGCTTTATTTCCTGGAGTATGGACTGGTTTGATCTTCTTGCAGTCCAAGGCACTCTCAGAATTTTCCTCCAACACCACAGTTCAAAAGCATCTATCTTCCTTCGCTCAGCCTTCCTTATGGTCCAGCTCTCGCAGCCATAGGTTACTACAGGGAATACCATTGCTTTAACTATGCGGACCTTTGTTGTCAATGTGATGTCTCTGCTCTTAACTATTTTATCAAGATTTGCCATTGCTCTCCTCCCAAGAAGTAGACGTCTTCTGATTTCCTGGCTGCAGTCAGCGTCTGCAGTAATCTTTGCGCCTAGAAATACAAAGTCTGTCACTGCCTCCACTTTTTCTCCCTCTATTTGCCAGTCATCAATCAAGCTCGTTGCCATAATCTTGGTTTTTTTGAGGTTTAACTGCAACCCAGCTTTTGCACTTTCTTCTTTCACCTTCGTCATAAGGCTCCTCAACTCCTCCTCGCTTTCAGCCATCAAAGTGGTATCATCTGCATATCTGAGATTGTTAATGTTTCTTCCAGCGATTTTAACTCCAGCCTTGGATTCCTCAAGCCCAGCATGTCGCATGATGTGTTCTGCGTACAGGTTGAATAGGTAGGGTGAGAGTATACAACCCTGCCGTACTCCTTTCCCAATCTTAAACCAGTCCGTTGTTCCATGCTCTGTTCTTACCGTTGCTACTTGGTCGTTATACAGATTCCTCAGGAGGCAGACAAGATGACTTGGTATCCCCATACCACCAAGAACTTGCCACAATTTGTTATGATCCACACAGTCAAAGGCTTTAGAATAGTCAATAAAACAGAAATAGATGTTTTTCTGAAATTCCCTGGCTTTCTCCATTATCCAGCGGATATTGGCAATTTGGTCTCTAGTTCCTCTGCCTTTTCTAAACCCAGCTTGTACATCTGGCAATTCTCGCTCCATGAATTGCTGGAGTCTACCCTGCAAGATCTTGAGCATTACCTTACTGGCATGTGAAATAAGTGCCACTGTTCGATAGTTTGAACATTCTTTAGTGCTTCCCTTTTTTGGTATGGGGATATAAGTTGATTTTTTCCAATCTGATGGCCATTCTTGTGTTTTCCAAATTTGCTGGCATATGGCATGCATCACCATGACAGCATCATCTTGCAAGATTTTAAACAGCTGCCTTGTTATTAGCAATGCTTCTTAAGGCCCATTCAACCTCACTCTTCAGGATGTCTGGCTCTAACTCACTGACCACACCGTCAAAGCTATCTCCAATATTATTATCCTTCCTATACAGATCTTCCGTGTATTCTTGCCACCTTTTCTTGATCTCTTCTGCTTCTGTTAGGTCCTTACCATCTTTGTTTTTGATCATACCCATTTTTGCCTGGAATTTACCTCCGATGTTTCTAATTTTCTGGAAGAGGTCTCTTGTCCTTCCTATTCTATTGTCTTCTTCCACTTCCGCACATTGCTTGTTTAAAAATAATTCCTTATCTCTTCTGGCTAACCTCTGGAATTTTGCATTTAATTGGGCATATCTCCCCCTATCACTGTTGCCTTTTGCTTTCCTTCTTTCTTGGGCTACTTCCAGTGTTTCAGCAGACAGCCATCTTGCCTTCTTGGTTTTCTTTTTCTTTGGGACATTTTTTGTTGCCGCCTCCTGAACAATGTTGCGAACTTCTGTCCATAGTTCTTCTGGGACCCTATCTACTAAATCTAGTCCCTTAAATCTATTCTTCACCTCCACTGCATATTCCTTAGGAATATTAGTGAGCTCATATCTAACTGATCTGTGGGTCTTCCCTATTCTCTTTAGTCTGATTCTAAATTTTGCAATAAGAAGTTCGTGATCTGAACTACAGTCAGCTCCAGGTCTTGTTTTTACCGACTGTATAGATGTCCGCCACCTTTGGCTGCAAAGGATGTAGTCAATCTGATTTCGGTGTCGACCATCTGGTGAAGTCCATGTATAAAGTCGTCTTTTAGGTTGTTGGAAGAGAGTGTTTGTTATGCACAGTGAGTTGTCTTGGCAAAATTCTATCAGCCTATGTCCTGCTTCATTTTGTTCTCCCAGACCATGCTTGCCTGTAATTCCAGGTGTCGTCTGACTACCCACCTTAGCATTCCAGTCTCCTGTAATGAAAATAACATCTCTTTTTGGTGTATTATCTAGTAGGTGCTGCAGATCCTCATAGAACTGATCTACTTCTGCTTCTTCAGCATCTGTGGTTGGGGCGTATATTTGGATCACTGTGATGTTAAATGGCTTACCCTGAATTCGAATTGAGATCATTCTATCGTTTTTTGGATTGTATCCAAGCACTGCTTTAGCCACTTTATTATTAATTATGAAGGCTACTCCATTTCTTCTGTGGTCCTCTTGTCCACAGTAGTAGATCTGGTGGTCATCTGATGTGAAGTGGCCCATTCCAGTCCATTTCAGTTCACTGACACCTAAAATGTCTATATTTAATCTTGACATCTCACCAATAACCACATCCAATTTGCCCTGGCTCATAGATCTTACATTCCAGGTTCCTATGGTGTGTTGATCTTTAGAACATCGGATTCGTCGTTTACCACCAGCACCGTCGGCCGCTAGCCGTCCTTTCGGCTTTGAGCTAGCTGCGTCATCACATCTGGGGCTAGTTGAACGTATCCTCTGTTCCTCCCCAGTAGCATTTTGACCATCTTCCGACCTGGGAGTCCCATCTTCCGATGGTATACCGACATATCTTTGGTTGTACTGATCCATTTAGTTTTCATGGCAAGAATACTGGGGTGGGTTGCCATTACCTTCCCCAGGGATCGTATTTAGTCTGACCTCTCTGCCATGACCTTCCCGTCTTGGGTGTCCCTTCACGGTTTAGCTCATGGTTTCATTGAGGTGCTCAAGCTCCAGCACCACGACAAGGTAACGATCTCCTTTGCTGGAGTTTTGCATGTAACATGCAGATTTTAAAAATCCAAGTAGCAGGCATGTAATAGAATATGAAAATTCCCAAAGCTGTACGGGGAGTGGGAGAGAGAAGTTTAACACTTTTTTTTTCTGTACTGCAGCACTGATTAAAAGTAACCCTCCAAATCCATTTTAGCAGGAAATGCATTGGTGCCAATGGTTCCAATCCTTAGATTTATTGTTTGTGAACACAACATTTTTTTTCCCCCTCCCCTGTTCTCTGAGACTAAAGTGCATTTCTTTCTCTTTTTTTAAGGTCCTGTGCACATGAGACTTCTCCGTAGATGAGCCAGGACCCAAGCAAAGTTTACCGGTATTAGCAAATTGGAGTCTAACACAACATAAAGACAGGAAGACTTCATAGCTGCAGGATGTCAAAGGTCATCCCAAACCACGTGGTACGGGTTGGGCAGACAGTGTGCGTTTCACCCAAGGAGGAACATGCCTGTTTACAGCACCCAAATGATGGTTTGTCCTGCCACATGTTGCCAATGCAGTGTTTTTATTATACAGTGGAAGGCTGGGACAGGAAGAACTTGTTGGCTGAAACCCAAGGATGTTCACTGCCTAAGAAATCTGTTGAATCTACTGTAATGGTCACACCTGTGTCCTCTCAACATTGTGAGGACAAACGTCAGCAGGAGGAACCAATAGAGCCAAGTGAGGACAGCTATCCGGTCTCTCCTACGTTGGATATATCTATCGAGAACTTGAACCGCTTGATCTTGGAAATTGACCCGACTTTCAAACCACTCCAACAGCCAGCCCGGGCAGAGAGTCCCCTCCCAGCTGTTCCACAAAGCAACACCAGGGTGGTAGCAAAGCATGAAATAGATTCATCAGGTAAGATATGAAATCCCTCAAGCCACAGGGGATCACTCCAAAGGTAATTCTTTTCCCCACCATCTGGGGATTTTAGCCCTAAAGTGTTGAAACTGACTGCAGAGAATTCAGAAAGCTGCTCCCCTTTTTCTTAAGCCCTGAAAACTTATATGAACAATCAAGACCAGTTTTTTTTTGGGTGGCGAGCGGGAAGCCTCTCAGAAACACTGCAATGAATTTGCCACTTCTCACATTAAAAAAAAGAAAAATGTATGTGCAAATGATCCTGCATCAAAGGGTGATCCCAGACAGGGGCTCTTAGATGCCGCTAATCAAAAGACATCAAAGCAGATTTGCTTCTTCCTTCTTAATGGATTTTGTCTGAAAAGGAAAACTATGGAAGATGGTGGGGGGGGGGGTTTACAAATTGAGACTTTGTTGCTTTGTCAACCCATTGAATTCTTCGGCTTAGGCCTGGCAATCATATAGTAAAAGCCATATTTCTACCAAAGACCGTTTGAAGGACGAACTCTGCTACCCTTCCTCCAGTCATTCAACAAGACACAGGATGGCTGGTCAGTCACGTGCTGGCAAGTCTTTAGTCCATCAGGTGCCACAAAGAAGTCTGGGTGGCTATCAGTTCCCTGCCTACTTCCTGCCTTTTTGATTATTTCCCCATGAAAGTGGAGGGGATCTGCAGTGGCATTTTTACGGTTGCCACAATTACTCTGGACCAACTTGGGGAAGGGCTTCCCTTGTTCCCTTTTCGCTCTCCCAAGTGACCGTAGGAAGGGAGCAGGGGCGTCCACAGGTGGGTCAACATTTCAAAATGCTGGCGACAACCATGTGATCCAAGCCCCAACCCTCTTTATGGGTCTCATGCCTGCAATGCATGTGAACAAGCTCAGGGCTTCAATCTTGCAGTCACAGCCACCATCTTGACTTTTACTTTCCCTGCAGATGTCCCTGATAACGGGGTGAAATCTACTAAAGAGACAAAGACGAGAGTCTCTTTTTGGGATGTTATCTCTGTCTTGGGAGTAAGGAAGGTCAGCTTAATCCCAGTAAAGGACTTGGTCCAACAAGGGAGGAGTTGATTTACTGGGGAGTTAGTCAAAACCCAAACAAACCCAGGGCTGTTTGGGGCTCAATTTAATTCCCTCTGAGTTGGCTAAGCAGGCCTTTTGTGCTGGTTAGAGAGTTCACATGACACGCTGACACACACATACCCACCTTCCACATGACCCAGTCAAGTATTTGTGCAAACAGGGCCAGTGTGCCCGTAATAATGTGACTTTCTCACAAAAGTAGCTCAAGCAAACCTGCAAATGGCTGTTGTGGGTCTTCCGGGCTGTGTGGCCGTGTTCTGGAAGTTGTGGTTCCTAACGTTTCGCCAGCATCTGTGGCCAGCATCTTCAGAGGGCAGGCACAGATAGAAGCAAAATCTCTGTGCCCAGGTAGAGTGGCAATGTTCTATTTATAGAACTAAATTATAGGAGATTAGGTGGGGTTTTTTGTTGTGTTGAAATGTTAACGAGTGGCTGATGAGCGTGATTAGCATGTTCATTGTGAGAAGTATTCCCATGTCCTGGTGGTTGGACTGAGTTCGTTGACCTTTTGCAGGCTGTGTTTTTCAGGACTGGTAGCCAGGTTTTGCTAATTTTTAAACTTTCTTCTTTTTTATTGTAACTGTGCTGGTGTTTGTGAATTTCAATGGCTTCTCTGTATAATCTGGTGTAGTGGCTTTTGGTGTTGTCCAGTATTTCTGTGTTTTCAAATAGGATTTTGTGTCCCATTTGCTTGAGAGCATGTTCAGCTACTGAAGATTTTTCTGGTTGCTGTAGTCTGCAGTGTCTTTCATGTTCTTTTATCCTGGTGTGAATGCTTCGTTTTGTGGTTCCGATGTATACTTGTCCACAGCTGCATGGTATGCGGTATACTCCTGCAGCGGTGCGGGGGTCCCTTTTGTCTTTTGCTGATTTTAGCATTTGTTGTATTTTTCTGGTGGGTCTGAAGACTGTTTGAAAGTTGTGTTTTTCCATCAGTTTTCCCATGCGGTCAGTGACTCCTTTGATGTAGGGCAGGAATACTTTGTTTGTGGGGGGCTGTTTTTCTTCAGTTGGATGTTGTTTTCTTGGTTTGATGGCTCTTTTTATTTCATTCTTGGAATAGCCATTTGCCTGTAGGACCCAATTCAGATGGTTAAGTTCATTGTTGAGAAATTGGGTTTCATAGTTTCGATTAGCACGATCCACCAAGGTTTTGATCATGCCTCTCTTTTGTCGTGGGTGGTGATTGGAATTTTTGTGTAGATATCGGTCCGTATGGGTGGGTTTTCTGTATACTTTGTGTCCTAGTTTGAGGTCCGGATTGCGTATGACCAGCGTATCTAAAAATGGAAGTTTGCCATCAGTTTCTTTTTCCATGGTGAATTGTATATTGGGGTGGATGCCGTTTAGGTGGTCCAGAAATTTCTCCAGTTCTTCTTCAGTATGACTCCAAATTGCGAAGGTGTCATCCACGAACCGGAACCAGACTGTTGGTGTAATGGGTGCCGATTCCAAAGCCTGTTTTTCAAAGTGTTCCATGTAAAAGTTTGCTATGACTGGGCTCAGGGGGCTTCCCATGGCAACACCATCCATCTGTTCGTAGAACTCATTCTCCCATTGAAAGTAACTAGTTGTTAGGCAGTGTTGAAATAAAGCTGTAATGTCTTCTGGGAAGATTTGCTTGATGAGTGCCAGGGTGTCCCTTACTGGCACCTTGGTAAACAGGGAGACCACGTCAAAGCTGACCAGTTTGTCCGTGTGGTTGAGTTTTAGGGTGCTGATTTTGTTGATGAAGTGTCCTGAGTCTTTGATGTGGGATGGAGTCTGTCCGATGTGGGTCTGTAAAAGGGTTGCCAAATGTTTGGATAATTCATATGTCAGGGAGCCAATGGCACTTACAATGGGTCTGAGTGGGATCGAGTCTTTGTGGATTTTGGGGAGTCCGTATAGTCTAGGTGAGAGAGCTTCTGTCTTGCAAATACGTTGTAGTACGTTGGGATGCAGGGAGGAGCTCTTTATCAGTGTGTTGGTTTGCTTCATGATTTTGCTGGTCAGATCCCGTCTTATTGTTCTGTATGTGGTAGGGTCTAGTAATTCTCTGATTTTGTCTTTGTATTCATCTATGTTCATAATTACCGTGGCATTGCCTTTGTCCGCTGGAAGGATGATGATGTCTGGGTCCGAATTGAGGGTCTCTATGGCGTTTCTCTCCTTCTTAGTAATGTTGCTGGTGGGGGGCTTTGCTTTCCTTAGGATTCTTGCCACTTCACCCCTTATTTCTTCTGCTTCTTCCTCTGGACGTTGGTGAATGGCTGATTCCACATTGGCAATGATATCTTCCACTGGAATTCTGGTGGGTGTAATTGCAAAGTTTCCTCCTTTGCTTAGGATGGAGGTTTCTTCAGGAGAGAGCAGGCGTTCTGTCAAATTGATGACAATGCGTGAAGTATCCAGTGCCGGTTTTGGTTGACTGTTTTGGCATTTGTTGAATTTTTGCTTTTGTCTGTTTGTGTAGTCAAAGATGTCCTTTTCCATTTTTCTGTAGGATATGGTATCAATCTTGTCCCAATCCTGGCTTCTCATTTTGTGACTAAGGCTCATATGTGTGTCGAATAGATCTTTTTCTGTGATGGCAAGGTTTCGGCGGGTTGTGTGAATTCTCTCGCGCAGGAGGGCTTGTTCAAGGCGGTCGTAAATGCGGCTGGCTTGTGACGATTTGAAGGTCCTTTTCGTTCTGAGAAAAGCTGGAATGGTCCTGGTATCTCTGCATCGCACTAGGAAGGTTAAGGAGCAGAGAAGGTGTGCTTTTCTGTTCCGGAGTGTTTCCAGTCTCCGTGTCTGTCGGAACGTTTCCTCCCCGTAGAGGCGTTCAATGTATTGTCGAAGGCTTTCACAGCCGGAGTTCAATGGCTGTTGTGGGTCTTCCGGGCTGTGTGGCCGTGTTCTGGAAGTTGTGGTTCCTAACGTTTCACCAGCATCTGTGATGCAAATCTTCACCAGGTGGTACCATCCAAACGCTGCATTGCATCTGATGTTTCTGAGAGCTAGATCTGTGGTGCATCCTCATTTGGTTTGCTGTCATGATTACACACCAGATTGATTTGTTTTAATGCCAATGGATTAGATCTGCCCGTTTCTTTGTGTCTTCCCCTGTGGGCTTGGCTGGCCCTAAGGGCTTGTCCAGACCAATCTTCTGACTCATTCTAAAACCCCAGTGATGCCTCACTGAGTGTTCAAAGTGGCAATTGCCAACGCCAGCAAAGAATTAACTCTTAGCCACCTCCACCACCTGTGCGCGCATGCACATACTGACACATATATTTGAAATGGACTAATCCCGTAGGTTAGGAAACTCCACTCCACACAAGGTTTCTGGGTTTGCAGATACAGATATTCCATTACTTTATCTAAAAAAAAAAAGGAATTTAGCTAATAAATGTTTCAGCCCACATGAGCAGATTTCCTGTTATTATTCTAGAATGGGCTTCACAATGCTCCAGAAAAACAGAGATCCAGAAAGTGTCACATATTCTATGGCTCATGATTGAACCATTAGAATTTCATCCAAGTTTGGTCATCCTCAGAGTAAGCTCACTGAAAACAGTAAGTTGGCTTTCACAAATAAGCCCTGTTGATTTCAGTGGAATTGCACTAAATATGAGTTTCTCCTAATGTTAGGCTGACCATACGTCCCATTTTGAACGGGACAGTCCCATTTTTTAAACAATTCCTGACCGTCCCGTTGTCTTCAGAAAAATATCCATTTTGTCCCGTTTTTTAAAGTTCCCACGTCCGCACAAACCCACGCGCACGAACGCCCACTTTGTCCGGCAAGCCATGGGTAAGTTAGGGTCCCGTTTTCCCCCCAAGGAAATATGGTCAGCCTACCTAATGTTCAACTAAATTCTGCCATTGTTGTAGATCATAGTAACATTTAATAATTTACCTAGGATCAGACAAAAGGTCCATCTACTGGAGTGGCCCAACATCCAGTTGCCAGTAATGGCACACCAGATACCCCCAAGAAGCCACAAGCAGGATGTGAAGACAATACAACTCAAGCCCAAGCACATATCACATACTCTTAGTAAGATAGTTACTGCTTACTGTTTGTGACCAATAGCTGTTGATACTCATATCTTTTTTAATCCAGATACAGCCTTCCCCAATGTCCTCCAAATGTACTGAACTGTAACATTCAGCATCCTGTAGGCAGAATGGCCATATTGCTTTGAAATTATGAGAGTTGTAATTCAATATATTTAGAGAGCACCAGATTGGGTCTAATCTTAAATAACAGCAAACATCCCATACTAGGATAGAGAGTACATTCATTTTGTGTTAAGTGAAGCAAAACTTTATTTTTGCCTGCCCCCATAAATACTAATTATATCCATGAATGAACCTCCAGGTTCTGGATTACAGTCACAGCGCAGGTAGCAAGATTCTGCGCAGCAGCACTAAAGAGCCGACGTAACTTAGTGAAAAACTTACTGTAAATATTTTACTTTCTTTTATAACTATACATTTAAAACTTTGATATTAACACTTAATTTTAATAGTTAATAATTAATAACCATAGGATGCCACAAGATATGGAACTCAACATAATGCAAAATAGGCTGTCTTCTTGATTTTATATACAAATGTTAAGTATCTTGCTAAACTAATTTTAGATACGGATTTTACTTCTTTTATTATAGCTGAGAACTTTTATTGGATACATATGGAGTATTTTTATTTGTACTGGTCTATGACTGTAATAAAATTAAAATTGAATCGAACCTCCAGGTTCTAGTATGCAGGAGAAAGTCAACTATCTCTTGATGCATTTGTTTTCCCAGTGCCCCTTTTAGTCAACTTTTTTCTTAAAAGACCCCTAATTCAAGGGCTTCTCATATATGAAGCTTATCTTCCTTGATCAGCCTTCCAATTTAGCGCCTTCTGGGTGTATTAAGCAACTACCATCGTTCACAGCCAGAAGTCCCCTCACATATGTGAAATGCATCTGATTGATCGTTGTTCCTATCCATTTCCCTGAAATGACTTGGAATTAAAAGCATCTTTGTTGTAGAGGGCCAAGCTGTATTGTTTAAGCAGCAGAGTCCAACGCAGGATGGTCTTCCCTTTATCAAGTGGCAAAATGCTACAGTTTTTTGCTTTGGCCAGTATAGGAAACTGTTGTTGCACATGCCTAAAAAGTCACTGTCATATGGAGCAATCAGATCCTCAGTAACTGTAAAATTTCCTCATCTGCTTTTGCTCAGCAAAATTGGTTTCCAATTACCCTCTGGCTGCAGATGGCTACAATTCTCATTCCAGTTGTAACCAGGCCGATTTTTTCAGCCTATTGGTCCCTACCAGTAGCCAAATCATACTAAATCCTTAAGGCAAGGCAGGAAGATAAGCGTGACTCATAATGCCATGTTAGGGTTTGTACTTTGGCATGGCTTTTGGAATGCAGGATGCCTGTGGATGGCATCGTTTGCTAAGGGTGTGCACTTCTTATAAACTGCTAAGTTAGCCTGCACTACAAATATATGCAGTGAACACCAAGAAAGGATCACACACACTGATGGCCACTTCTTTATAGGTGTTTCAGGCAATATATGTACATACTATTCATAAAAGATGAAAAACATTAATATTTTCAACTTAGGGCTCTGTTCTTGAGAATCCTGGCTAATGTTTATCAGTTAAAGTTGATCTGTTTCATACGTCTTTGCAGGCTTTTGAAATCCATGTATTTCAAAGCTGCCTTATACCAAGCTGAATTATTGGTCCTTCTAGGTCAGTATTTACATAGAGTAATAGCAGTTGACCAGGTTTCAGACAGCAATATTTGCCACACCAATCTGCAGTTGCTAGGGATTAACCTTGATCTTTTGCATGTAAAGTATGTAATTTACTACTGAGCTATGATTCTTCTTTAAGCATGGGTGCTAAGTAAGAAAGGAAAGGGACGCGGTGGCTCAGCGGGTTAAACCGCTGAAGCTGTAGGGCTGCTGATCGGAAGGTCGGCAGTTTGAATCCCTGCGCAACGAGGTGAGCTCTCGTTGCTAGTCCCAGCTCCTGTCAACCCAGCAGTTCGAAAGCTTGCAAGTAGATAAATTGGGTACCACCTTAAGTGGGAAAATTTGCTGGCGTCCTGTCGGGAAGCCGGTTCCACCAGATGGAAGATCTCTAGAATGTCGGCAGTTCGACGGATCCCAGAAGTAACATCATCTACAGGACGTCAGCAGCCGGCTCTGACGCAAGGCATCTTGGGACATGTAGTCCAGAAGCCAGGAAGAGTCGGTTCCCTTACCCCCTCCCCTTGCGTGCAGTTTGAAGATTGCTGTATAATGAAATGTATAACTATATGTATGTAAGCCGCCTAGAGTCCTCCGTTAGGGAGGGGATAGGTGGGGTATAAATACAATAAATAAAATAAATAAATAAATAAATAAATAAATAAATAAATAAATAAATGGAAAGGGATGACATGTTCATGTGTTCTAACTGAATTACAGGTCATTTGTAATTTGAAAAAAAAATACGTAATGTCTCTTTCTGGACCAAGATGTGTAAAACCCACTTGGGGGCATTTTGAACAGAAGAGCAACCCACAGGGAAAGAGTTATATGCCTCTCGTTTTTCTCTTTCTATTCCTCCTTTAAAATCATAGTCATGTAAAAGTGTCTAATATACGTATTACATATATCTAGTATAGTGTAAATTTTAAAATGCAATCTCTCTCTAGAAGGGGATGTCTTGCAATGTGAAATTTAAATGAAAAAGCTTCTTTGAATGATTTTGCAAACAAATGTTGGTTCTTTTTGAACCGGCATTGTCTTTACCTCTTCTAAAACCAAATGTTGGGGAAAGTGTTGGCAGAACCAGTAGTAATATAAACCCACCTTGCTGCTTTGAAATGTATGGTCCACGTTAGAAAAAGAAATTGAATGCATATTTACTGTGTGTGTAATACATATGGTAAAGGTCAACATGAGATCATTGCTTGTTGGAGTCAAAAAAGCATAGAGAGATGGCCTTGTGCAATCTCCTTTTACTTGCATCTGATGTGTTTCTTGGGAGTAACCAGATGTTTTTCATTTGGTGTCAGAACAGGCAGGAAAGGAGAAAAAACTGAAGCTTGCATCCCCACCCTTTTATACAGGTGCCAACAAGTAATGGACTCATTGACATGATGCTTGCTTGGATGACTCTACAAAACATGTTTGTTGGCAGGGCTCTTTGACTTCCAGATCTGGATAGAAGATTATCTGTACATTACTACCTGGAAAAAAGAAGTGCTCGGAAACTGTGTTCATTGACCTAGATAATCTGCCCTTTAGTTCCGGGCATTCCTGTGCACGAATGAATGACCAATCATGAGCATATAAGATTGCCTCACGTTGAATCAGACTATTGATGTATCTGCATTTACCAGCATTATGCCCTCTACTAATGACTGTTCTTTGGGGAAAAGGCAGGATATACAGTAACTTGAAATAATAATAGTAGAAGTACTAGTAATGATGATAATATGGTACAATTACAACTCCCAGAATTCCTAGCCAAATTTCCAACATGTTTGGAAGGTGCTAAATTATGGAAGGCTGATCTATGTACCAGCAGTGATGAAACCGCAACCCTCTAGATCAGGGCTTTCCAAAGTTTTCCCACGGCGACACACCAACCGCTGTTGGTGTGTCGCCGCGGGAAAACCTGGAAGTGCTGCCGTTGCGGCAGCGCGCAAAAACCCGGAAGCGCTGCTGCCGCTTTCGGGTTTTTGCGCACCGCCGTTGGTGTGTCGCCGCAGGAAAACCCAGAAGCGCTGATGATAATCAGCGCTTCCAGGTTGTGTGGCAACACACCAGACTGTGTGTGGCAACACACTTTTGTGTCGTGACACACAGTTTGGAAAGCTCTGCTCTAGATGCAGCTGGACCATTAACCTCTGCCAGTCTGACCAAAAGTCAGTGATGATGTGTGTAATTCAGAAATCTCTGTAAGGTTATAACTTCCCTATTTCTTGTTCTATCTTCAGTAGGCAACCTGTTATCCTCCAGTTGCTTTGAAACTACTCCCCCTCCCCCCCCCCCAGTCCCAGCCAGTATGGTCAATAACACAGGATGATGATAATTGAAATGCAGAACATTTATTTATTTATTATTAGATTTTTATCCTGCCATTGAGAGAGAGAGAGAGAGAGAGAGAGAGAGAGAGAGAGAGAGAGAGAGAGATGGTCAACTCAAAGTGGCAAACATACCTAATATTCCTGCATCCTAGTGGCTCAGCGGTTTAGACACCAGGCTTGTTGATCGGAAGGTCACAAGTTCGGAAGTTCGAATGCCTAGTCCTGCGTGACGGAGTGAGCTCCCGCACTAGTCCCAGCTCTTGCCAACCTAGCAATTCGAAAGCATGCAAATGCAAGTAGATGAATAGGTACCACTTCGGTGGGACGGTAACAGCATTCCGTGTGCGTCATGCCGGCCACATGACCGCAGAAGTGTCTTCGGACAATTCTGGCTCTTTGGCTAACAAACGGAGATGAGGACCGGCCCCTAGAGTCGGACACGACAGTGCGGGGGAATCTTTACCTTTACCTTTTACCTAGTGTTTTATTTTTTTTCATGGACACTAATATTTCTAGCATTCATTTCAATTCTACTATTTGACATATCACTACCATCCCCATAGAGATTTCTAAATACTCATCCCCTTATTTCAGTTTCATTCAAAATTATTTCATCACTTTTATTTTTAATTTGATTTACTCTGTTTCAGGCTTCTTGTTTAGCCCTCTTCGCCCACTTTCAAAATTATTTTTTATTTCCATCACAATTGCCCTGTGTTTTCTCTACCTCTTCTAGTCTTAACCCTTCTTGCTTTCTTTGATTTCATTCTTTGCAACTGTCTTTTACTCTTTCTTATCTTCCCCTCATTGTTGTTTTTTGTTGCAATCATTCTCTTAGAAACATTTTTCCCTCACCTCCAGCCTTGTTCACTTCATTCCACCAAGCATCCTTTTTCATTTGTCTTATTAATGTAGCTCCATATACTTCTATGTTACTCTGTAACATAATTCTTTCCATTATTTTCTAAGGAGCATCCACATCATCTTTCCTTATGTCTATTTTCTTTTCATTATGTTGGAAGATTAATGTATCTTCTAATCGTTTTTCACACAGGACTTTTCATCAATTCCACAAGTAGAATCTCTTATCACCCTTGTATCCTTGTATTCTTCACATGAATGACACATGTTCAAAAGGCTTCCATCATGATATTCCATTTGTCATCTTGTTGATTTTGATTGTTCCCCCACCTCCTGTGCATGTGCTGCTGATTAGGAAGTATATGCAGTATATTCACACACTAGAAGTATAAGTACTTAAAAGTATTTAAAATTTGCTGCTGTTGCTTTGCAAATGCGGTAGAGGAGCTACATTGTGTCTATGCAGAAGCATACAAATTAATTCAGGGTTATTTGAACCTAAAGGGTAAGCAATCTTGAATTGTAATTGATCTTGTTGATCTTGAAGTTTGTCTTATTTTCTGTTGTTGTTTTTACCAGACATAAAATATATTGAAATGTCACCAGGCAAAACCAAGTATCAAGAGTCTTGGCAGAGCTCAAGAAGTCCTTCCAGCACTCCATTTTCTGTGTCTTCCCCAAACCGTGGCCGTTCGTTTCCACATGGAGGCAACCTCGGATACAATTGTGACCCTATTGGTTATCTGTCTGGAAGCCCACAGCGTTTCTCCCCCACAGGAAGACAGTCACCAGCTTGCATCCAAGTGTCAGAGAGTATCTCCATTCCACAACAGGATCAGAAGAACTTTGCATCCTATGGCTCAAGTTCTTCCTTAGCTTCCTCCCCAGGCATTGAGAATATATTCAAGTTGTCACAGCTCAGGAGGATGGCCCAGCGGTGCAGTGAGGCATCAGTGCTTTCAACAAGTCCTGGGTCAGATACCAGTTACATTCTTGGAAGGTAAATGCAAGGAAGACCGCATACTAAATGTTAAATCAAACAAATTCACAGCCAAAACAACAACATCCATGTACAAGGCATTACCAGGCTGGGGCAAAATCCATTTTTTTTCAGGAATTATTAATTAAAAAAAAAAAACCTTAGGGAGAAGGAGATGCTGACATTCAATCTTTCTACAAAAAAAGGAAGGTGGTTTTTTTTTGGGGGGGGGGGGGAAATCTACTTATCAAAAGAAAATAAATGCACTTTAAATCCAGTGACACAGCTTCAAGAGACAAGTTTCGAAACAGGTCAACAGTAGGATCCCGGGCATCCAGCTGCCATTTTTGAATGAGAGCTCCATGAAAGGAGTTACTCTGTGTGATTACTTCACATTTCTCTGTCGCTAAGCACCATTGCCTGAGCTGCTTTGCAGTGCTGGCTCACAAGACGACTAAGGCTGTCCGGCAGGAAGGGTGAAAGGAAGAAGAGAAACCCAGCACAGGAAGAAATACATAGCAACATGGCAGGGGAAGAGGGTGGCAGTGAGGAAAAACTCAGCCAGGGCAGAGCAGGCCCCCACAAAAGGCACCTCGGCCTGGTCCCACTGCCTCTAACCCAGCAGCAGTTGTGCCCATTTAAAGATGGTGGCTGGAGAAAATGAACTGGGGGCTGGGGAATGACAGGAGGAAGGAGGTTTTACCCACCAACTTGTTTGGGGTATGTTACCTTGTCCCTGGTAAGGGGAGGCGTATTTCAGGGCAGCTGCTCTACTCTTTCCTTGGGTAGAGCCAAAACATTTAACTCCTCTGCATCCCTCACTATGTCAAAATAACTAAGCATCATTTTTATAAAATGAAAGTTGGGGAATGCCAGGAGCCAAATCAATAGGTACCTAAGCAAAGTGCGCCACTAGTGCACCAAATACCTGCTGCTTGAATACAGCAGAAGGATCTTAGAGCTGGAATAGGCCATATAAGCCACTGGGTCCTATTCAGTTCCATTCATTATGTTCAAGTGCCTTCTCCTTCCAGAAGGTTGATGGCCATGAGTCGACTGCATTGACTATGGGATAGAAAGATGTGGTGAAGCCTTGATCACTTCCACATTCTATGTCATTGGCTAAATCAGGTCGGTTCGTCTGCCTCTAGGAGTGTTTTCTTACCCCCAGGGGAAGAGAGTGCTCTAGAGCAGGGGTCCCCAACCCCCGGGCCACGGACCGGTACCGGTCCATGGCCTGTTAGGAACCGGGCCGCACAGCGGGAGGTGAGCGGTGGGCAAGTAAGCGAAGCTTCATCTGTATTTACAGCCACTCCCCATCGCTCGCATTACCGCCTGAGCGCCGCGGCCTGTCAGATCAGCAGCGGCATTATTTTTATTTTATTTATTTATTATTTAAATTTATCCCCGCCCATCTCCCCGAATAGGGGACTCATTAGATTCTCATAGGAGCACGAACCCTACTGTAAACTGCGCATGCGAGTGATCTCGGTTGAGCGCTCCTTATGAAACCATCCCCCCCCCCGGTCCATGGAAAAATTGTCTTCCACGAAACTGGTCCCTGGTGCCAAAAAGGTTGGGGACCGCTGCTCTAGAGACTCATCTGCACAACTTGCCATTGAGCACATTTTTTGCTTCCTGCTCCAAGTTGTTTGTTGGTCTTCACAGAAGTCTATAGTATCCATAAAAGCAGAGCCTTTAGGAAAGGTCCCAGGAAGCAAATCAAGAACATGAATTTGGATCCAATGCAGGAATTCAAATAAAAGCATTCCCTGTAGATCTAGTGAGCACATCCACTGCTGAGGAGCCTACCGCCTCTCTAGGAAATCGGCTCCACAGCCAAACTCTCTTACTGTTCGGGTTTTTCCCTAGCGTTCAAGTGGAATCTGCCTCCCTGTAACTTAAGACCATTATTGGATGTCTTGCATTCTGGGAGGATACAAAACAGAGTACATATTTTCTTGATGACACCCCATCAGTTAGTTGAAGAATATCATCAAAATGTGCCCTCCCCAAAGAAATATCATCTGCCTCCGCTTGTTTCAACTTAGAGTTTTAAAAAGATGGGTATTTTGAAAAAGAAACGCTAATCCGCTGGTCACTTGGGGAAATGGAACAGTGGTTTTGTCTGGGTGAGTTTCTATTATTCATTTTAAAATGCCTAGCAAAACTGGACACCAATAGAGAGCTCTAAAAACTTGTACACCTAGCACGCATCATTTGCTGCTATATGGATATTTAAAACTAATAGTAGTGCAAGTCTGGTCTTCCTTCTCACTTCTGTATTTGGTTTCTCTTTTGCAGCAGCAGCATCCAATCATTGTCCAACAATGAGCCTGACACACCTCCCACCAGGTCAGTGGGAAGCCCCTCCTCTGTCGAATCCCTGACAGGCTGCTACGTTACATCCAACAGCACAGGTTCTTCCTACCCCAGAGCCACCTGCTCCCAGAAAGAGAATTTTCCTCTAACTCAGCCAAACCAGAAGGGACCGGCCCACAGCTCCTCCTCTTCACCTGTTACAAATTCCCCACTCCCCATCCCTATAGTGCTCATCAATGGCCGCCTGGAAGACAGTGAGATGGCTACTCAATTTTCCAGGGGTCGCTCCAGTTCCTTCAAGCATAAGATGCCTCAGGCCAATGCCAGCACTTTTTCAGGAGTTAATGGTTTCAACAACTCCTATTCTGAGAGCTCAAGTTCCTCCACTTCATCTCTGGATGGTAAGTCATTCCACCCCTACAGTTAGAAGCCACATCTTTGTTTCTCGGTGACTTTATTTCCAATTGGACTGCAAATGAATCTTTTACTTTAAAAATTGGGAAGAGGGGGAGTACAACTCTTCGGAATAAAGCAACCTTCCCCAGATTGTGTATCTTTCAGATGTGTGGTTCACACAATCTGGATTGCAACTCCTTCTCCAGCCAACATGCATGTTCGTGAGAATTCTGGAAGCTGAGGTCCACACATCTAAAAAGTACCAATCTAGGGGATGGGTGAAATAAAAGTTCCCTACTGTGGGAAGTAGGGGAAGTCATCCAAGCTAAAAATGGCAGGGAGCCTGTTCATACAAAAAATCAGGGAATAGGGCCAATCTGTATATTATCCAAACAAAGCATCTGTACAATCAGCTTGGTAAAATTTCCTAAATTGACCACAGATTCCCTACTTGTTAATTCACCCTCCCTCTTTTTCTCCTGTGGGCCTTTTGAAAGTATTTCAAGAAACTCAGCAACGAAAAAGCACAGATCGAGTCAAAAGTAAATTCCTTTCAGTGCACCCTTTTTCCTTATATCTTCCAGCTGAGAACCAGCTTGAGAGGGAAGCCAGTGGGAAACACCAGTATCAGAACTGGATTTCCCTTGCTTTCTCATTCTCATACATGCTTCTCTCTGCTACCATCTGAACAATGTCAGCTCAACCAAGGAGGAAGGGGCAGTTGCAGTCTTGCAAGATAAGCGTGCATCCTCCTTCCAGAAAGTAGGGCAAGGTGGCTGATCAGGGACATCCAATCACTAATTCATCTAGAATGGCATATTGTTGCTTAACAGCAACCAGATGGACAGATGTTCTAGGAAAATTTCGTCGCTCTGTTAATATTAAATCCTGACAGGTAATGTTGGGGTTTTGAGTGTTTGCTAGGTAATCTAATTAAACAGAATTTACTTTTGAGGGAGAGGAGGGCAGTACAAACTCCAGGGACTGGGTCTAAAACAGCAAAACTGACTTAAAATTTTGGCATAGGATTTGAGGAGATACAGTTTGAGTTTCAGTAAGTTAAAGACCCTGAATATGTAAGTTGTGTTTTTAGCTATCATAACTAAGCAGTCTCCTTTAAATGTTGTTCTCTTTTTAAAATTGTCTGTGTCACCATGCAAAAACAAACTTTTCTAGCCTTATGAAAGCCCAGTATGACAATGGCTACCCTCTGGGCATCCACAAAGGGTGTCAAAAAAAGCCAAAATGAAAGCTACAAGTAGGTGATTGAAGCAATGTTATGTGCAATGTCTGTAAAAAAATAGGGTATGGCTTTGATTACAAACTCATGGAACCACCTTGATGTTTTTGAACCCCAACCCTGATGCCCTTGCCTCAGTTGCAAAGGGGAATCAAAGGAATTCCAATTAAGTCATTACCGACTTGTTCTCTGGCTTTCAGTGATCCGAGGCTCAACCAGAAGGAGTTTGGATCTGGCCCATTACCTCAGTGTTGTCCATCCATTTCAATACTTACACAGTACATAACTTCTTTCTCCTCTCCACCTTTCCTTCATTTGTTGTCATTTTATAATCCCCTTTCATATCCAGATTCTTTTCTAAGATTAAAAAAAAAAATCTCTACGATGAAAATAAAAGTCATTCTGATTCTTCTAGCCACCTTTTTCTTACCTTTTTGAACTTAGATATATGTGTGACTTTTTTCATGCAGGGTATTCCAGAGAAGCCCAGACAACTATGAAGTTTGTGATGGACACCTCTAAATATTGGTTCAAACCCAGCATCACAAGGGACCAAGGTAATCTAAGGTGCAGCAGGCAATAATAAGGAAAGGCAAGAAAGCTAACAGCCTAAGAATGTGACCTGATTCAGACACAGAGAGAAACATGATTGGTTGTTACATGAATGAACTAGCATGAGCCTATGTCTAATATTCTTCCCATCTCTGAGGAAGGAGTTTTATTAGTTTTTATTTTGAACCCAACCTGGAGGGTCCGGGGGGCTCATGATGGTGTCCAGCTTTTTAACATTTTTTTCCCTTGGAAAGCAGGCTAGAAATACTTCCTTCCAAGATCCATTTCAGGAAAAAAGAAGTTGCTGGCAGCTCCAGTTGATGCTTCACTTTACAGTATTGGGCTAAGCAGTGCTAAAGGGGTCTGATATCCTAGTAAACATGATTTTGGGAAAACAAAAACCAAAAAGGGATGACCATGCCTTCCTTTTTTTTTGGTTAAATGATAAGTCTTACTGGGATGGCCCAAGGGATCCTTGGGGAGCACTTAGAGCAGTATTTCTCAACCTTGGCAGCTTGAAGATGTGTGGACTTCAACTCCCAGAATTCCCCAGCCAGCATGCTGGCTGGGGAATTCTGGGAGTTGAGGTCCACACATCTTCAAGCTGCCAAGGTTGAGAAACACGGACTTAGAGCATCCTCAGATCCAACAGTCACCTCTCAACTTCTTCATATAAGCCAGAACTCCATTCTGTTGTTGTATCCAAACCAGACCTTTATCTTCCTTCTAGGAACACATCCATCTAGTCTAGCACTAGATGGTGACGGGAAAGATAGACTTTCAAGCTTGCCTCTGATGTAGAAAGTGGAGGCAGAAGTTGTTGTTGCAAGAGAGGAAAACAACAAGTAGAAATGGGCTTCGCTGTGCCTTTTCCCCCCTCTATTTTTGTACTTTCCCCTAGCCATTTTCTTCATTTGGCTCAGAAAATGGGAGTAGGGAAAGGGATAGGTGAGGAGAGCAAAAATAATTTCAGGAAAAAAAATGTGTTTAAAAAGATTTCTTGAGGCATTTGCAATTACACAGCTATGTACATTAGGGAAATTGTACACAAATGCTCCATATAAGTTGTTAACAAAATTCAGTGTGGATTTTTAACTGATCTATTAAAATAAAATCTGTAAAAAAAAAAGAACTGGATCAATGCCATTTAGATATAAAGAGGAAAATGTACCAGATTTATACTGCTCTACATATCCATTTTGGAGAAGAGTCAACTTGCAGAATGAAGTGATGAAAGGGTTTAATCCTTTCCCTCCCCTCCCCTCTTGAGAATCCAGCTTCTAGAAATGCAAACAAATGTTTGGGGTATGGAAAGAATGGTGGAATTATTAAATGGGGCAAAACATATGTCTCTCAGTTACTTTTCCTAGAAAATCCCCCTGCTTCAATTTACTATCTATATATCTACCTACTCACCTACCACCATATGTTTTGAACTCCAAACTTTGGATCTACTTATTTCTTTAGTATGATGCAGGCTTCCACCTTATATATATTGCCACATTCAAATTAAGTTGATACCACTGCTCAAAATAATTACACCATTTGTCCTTTCCTTCCTCATTTGTAAAGCAAAATCCCCTTGAAAAGACTGATATCCAATCCCCCCTGCCCTGGGATTTTAAGAGATGCTGCCTATATAGCTAGTACAGAGCTTTCCAAACTCTGTGTCGTGACACGTTAGTGTGTCGGCTGCAGTGTCTGGGTGTGTCGCGGCTGCTGCTGCCTCCGAGCCCTGCCAGGATTCCACGAGGTCCTAGTGCCTGCCTTGTGCCTTGCTGCTTCCAAACCTCCCTGGCAGGATTCCGCGCAGGTCCTAGTGCCTGCCTTGTGCCCTGCTGTAAGAGTGTGTTGCGAAATGATGCATGTCTAAAAAGTGTGTCACCAACATGAAAAGTTTGGAAAGCTCTGAGCTAGTATATACTCACAGCTATTGTTCAAACTTTTGTTACACATATTCATGCAGAGCAAGAAATTTCGTTTGTTCTTTCATATAATCCCCGCAGTTCTCTTTTGTGAGATGGACCCCATATACAAAACCAGTAGTACCAGACTATACCTGGGAAAAGAAAGCTGGTTTGTCCATCTGGGTCTCTGAAAGGGAGCGCTGGCAAACTGATGAGAGAAAAATAGATAAAGGCATGCAATATTGTTCAGGAGCGGGCAGTGTCTTCTCCCTAGGACCTTCCTGTTCAAGCTGCTCAATTCTTTCAAATGATAGGAGAGCCTTTCTAGTCTTATCTCAAGTAATGCACAGCGAAGAGACTGATCTGTAAATCAAGAAGCTCCTGATTCCAATCTGGCTTCTGTGTAACTTGGCCAAATGGCCTTAGGCCAGCCATTTTTCCTCTCTGCAACATAGGGGATGATCGCAATATCGGTTTACCATAGGGTTACTGTAAGGGTGCCAGCTAAGTAATGTACGTGGAGTGCTTTGAACACAGAAATTGTTTTGCGAAAGATACAAATGATTATTAATCTCTCATGATTCTTTGATATGATGACCCTTTGTTCCCTGGGTGTGTGTTTTTCACAGCTATCCAGCTGCTAACGGATGAACCTCCGGGTACATTTGTTATGAGGGACAGCACATCTTATCCTGGCTCGTTTGGCTTAGCCCTGAAAGTCTTCAGCAGCAAAACAGGTACTGAGAATTCCTGCTGTGAACTGCAAAAAGCAGTACTAGAGAGATTCTACAGCAGCCTTCCCTACCTGATGCTTTCCAGATGTATTGCACTATAAACTCTAAAATTCCCAAATGGAGGGCCAGTTGGCTGGGAAGTCTGGAAGCTGCAGCCCCAACATATTTGGAGGGCACATTGAGAAAAGCTGCTCTGGTGCCAAGCTGTGCACCATCCCCACTTAGGTGTTCTTTATATAATTAAATATAAGCCCCTACCTGCATGTTTCCAGTCTCAATATTGATGAGACCTAAGAAGGAAGGGAAAGATAGCAGACTCCCCAAATGTTGACAGTTGCAGTGTTGGAAAGGAAGCGAGGTTAGGGACTCTTGCAGAGAGGCAGCATGTGGCTTCTAAGATTGATGATGCAACTGCAGCTAATGCAGAGAGGCGATAGGCTGTGTCCCCTGCAAGTCCAAAAGCTCCAAGCTCATGGCTGTGGTTAATCATTCAACACATTTCTCACTGCACGTTCCCAGTTGTCTCATGGCACACAGTTAAGGAAATCCTGCAAAAAATGAAAAACATTGCTATATAATTGATAGAGCACAGCAATCTTCATAAAAGCAAACAATTGTTGCATGCTTTAGAAATCAAAGCCGGGCAAAACTGAAGTTTTTTCACACAGGAAAGCAATGGTGGGGGAACCCCCGGAGGGGAGAAGTGAAAGAGGAGAGGAGAGATGACTGATGAGGCGTCAAAAGGAACTGCGAACAAATATAACAGAAAAGCAATAGAAAGTTGGCAAATGACCATATTCGGGCTTCCTTGAGTCTCTCTGAATCAAGGGCAGTGCGAATCTCAAGTCAAAGCAAACTTTGCTTCTCAGATTGGAAGCAACGTGCAAGATGTCTCTGGGGAAATGAAACCGAAACAAAGCAAACCTAATGTACTGGAACTTGTCCACACAACCATGTCGGGGTGAAGTAGCTGCAAGGCAGGGCAAGTAAGCTTTCTGTGACTTGAGCATGGATCCCAGCTTCAGGGAGGGGGATGCACCTGAAGGGAAATGCAGACTTGTCCATTGATTAACTATGTGTGCCCCAGTTGGGTTATGAAGCCCAGAGGGGATGGAAGTTGATGATCATTAAGAGGAACAGGAGGAGAACAGGATTGACACCTGTTTTGTGTCCTTCTATTTTATCTTCTAAGGCAGAGCTTTCCAAACTGTGTGTCGGGACACATTAGTGTGTCGGCTGCAGTGTCTGGGTGTGTCGTGGCTGCTGCTGCCTCCGAGCCCTGCCAGGATTCCATGCAGGTCCTAGTGCCTGCCTTGTGCCTGGCTGCCTCCAAACCTGCTGTGGTTCCGTGCAGGTCCTAGTGCCTGCCTTGTGCCCTGCTGTAAGAGTGCGTTGCGAAATGATGCATGTCTAAAAAGTGTGTCACCAACATGAAAAGTTTGGAAAGCTCTGTTCTAAGGCTACACAACTTTAAGAGAAATTCTCCAGTGTGGCTCAGATAGCAAACTTTGTTGGACCAGGGAATATCTATTTAAAATAGAAGAGCGCAGTGAGAGATTGTAAAGAATGGGAGCAGGTATTGCCTTCATTTTAATGTTTAAAAAGTAATATTTCTTCATTTTTAGGATTTAAACCCTGCCCTTCAACGGCCCCAGGTTTTGGAAGTGGGGAAAGGGTTTACTATTTAAAAAATGAAAATACACTACAGTAAAATAGTACCACGCCACATTGATGCCTTCTAGATGTGTTCATCTACAATCCATGGTCATTGGGAATTATGGAATTTGTATTCCAACCCATCTGAGGACTCTGGACTGGGAAAGACTGCAAGAAAATGCGCATACCCCTATGCAGAGAGTGAGAGTGAGGGAGTAACATGGGTTAAAGAATCCCTGCTCATTTGCTTCTTCTCAATTTTGTTTGGTTTACATTGCATTTGCAGGCCAAAAGCAATATTTTCCCTGTGATTATTTGTATGGGTGGAACTTTACAGAGGTTTTTTTCTGTTGTTGTCATATGCTGAAAATGTTTCTTAAGCAGTTGCATTCATGGTTATGATGGAGGGTCAGGGGTTTCATTTTGGCCCAAAACTCCAGCATTTGCGGTAAATTATCTTGTTATGTTTAGGACTCCAACTCATCAGCTGGTATTTGAAATTCAATTCAATTCCCACATTGCTGAATTTGCAGTCACATAACATTTCTTTATGCAGAGGGTTTTAGGAACAGAACTTGAATTGCTGAGAGACCATGCAACCCATTTCATGAGACATTGGGTTTAGTTTTCTAAAAATTTAACTTTCACATCTCTGGAAGAATTCCACCATGATACCATCACTGATTTATATTCAGAAACACTTTGTTTCATGAGCTGAAACTGTTCTCAAAACAATTCTATGCCTTCATCTGGTTTAAATTTGTAGCAAAGAGTTTCCACAGAATCAAAAGATGATGGTGGTGATATCAGAAAACCAAGAAAAAGATTATGTGTTATCTATTTCTGTACAAAACTGTGCTCAGAAATTATGTCTTCATTGTCATATATTGTATCTAATATTAAACATAAACAGCACCAAAATCAGATAAGTTGAACATTTAAAGCCTAAAAATCCATTTTTAAAGCTCTTTCAGACTTGACCTTTGCAAATCTTCCAGTGTAAGGTATTGATTTTTTATATAAGTTGCATTTCAAATTCCTTTGTTTTGTTTTAAAGGGGAAGATGCTGGTAACCACATCAGGCACTTCCTCGTTGAGTCTTCTCCCAAAGGAGTGCATCTTAAGGGAGCTGAAGAAGAACCGTATTTTGGTAAGACCGTTTAACTAGTTGGTTTCAACCAGATATGCTTAAGCTGTGACCTTCATACATTCATGCATACGGTTATTAGCTGGTACTACAACTAGCTGAGGTTCAGACAGTAGAATCTGTGTGCATAATGTTGCATTTTGCTCCTAAAAGAGTTCCCTGCTATAATGAAATAATGGCCCATCTGATCCAGCATTCTGTTTCAATTAAGTGGCACCAGGTATCTCTGGGAAGCCGTAAATGTAGCAGTCTTGGAAGACCATGGGCCCTTTCCCATAGTCTGCAACCCAAGAACCAATATGCAGAGAAGCATACCATCTCTGAGATAGCTAAGCTTTTACTAGTGATGTCCTGAGCTGGAAGAACAGACACTCTTTTCCACCTCTCCCTTTATCATGAAAGGTGAACCATACCATTTCACATTG
This sequence comes from Charina bottae, assembly GCA_023362775.1. Lineage (NCBI taxonomy): Eukaryota > Metazoa > Chordata > Lepidosauria > Squamata > Charinaidae > Charina > Charina bottae. The sequence continues at coordinate 3,977,498 of JALMGJ010000024.1, forward strand.
GATCTCTAATATTCAGCTGGCCTATTCACACATCAGTTTAACATTTTTAAAATCCTCATGAAAATCTGTACATATTTTGGTGGACATTTCCTGAAGCATTAGAAATGTATACATGTTGCAAATGATTTTTCCCCACTATGCATATTTTTGTGTATACCTTTCCCATATATTTTGGTACATTTTTTAAAAAAAATTACGGACTGTGTGGCAGAATTTAAAATATATATTGTCGTACAGAGTATGTTCTAGTTGAGGATCAGATTTAGCAAGTAAATTTGCATCAAACTCTGAAGCTTGAATCATGTCAACTGGATTTCTATTTTCTTAGTGGAAACGTTTCGCTCCTTATCCAAGGAGCTTCTTAGTCTGAGCAAAGTTGGTAAGGGAATCCTAAATATGTTCCTAGGTAGCTGTGTGACCTTTTGTGTGTGGCATTTTGGGATGTGGGATATTGAGGTTTTAAGAACAGTTTGTACAAACCTCTTCCACTTGTTCTTTGTTACAGGGAGTCTCTCAGCATTTGTATATCAACACACCATTATGCCATTAGCACTACCCTGCAAACTGGTCATTCCCAGCCAAGGTATGTTTAGAAGCTTGGACCATGATTTCCTGCAATGATCAGAGGAATGATATACTGCAGCATGAATTCTTACAGACCATAGAGACACCAGCCAACAGCAATTCAGTTTTAAACTTAAATATATTTGCTAGCAAGTAAAGCCCCAATGAAAAACAAGAGTAAACATGTATTCTCTGCAGTTGCGCCCGCCCTTTGGAATATCTTACCCCCGGAGCTGAGGCTGATTTCCTCGCTCCCAGCCTTCCGGAAAGGCTTAAAGACCTGGTTTTGCCGTCTTGCCTGGGAGGGAAACGCCAACAGTTCCTCTTGGGGATGGCTGGTCGCTTGAAGCCTCCCAGTATCTTATTTTAACATTTTACCCTTGGAATTCATATTATGTATTGTTGTAATTTTATATTTCTTTTCATTCTATTTTATTGTGCACCGCCCAGGGTCCCCGCTGGGGGAGATGGGCGGTAATATAAATGTAATAAAATAAAAATAAAATAAAAAATAAAATAAAATATTAATGTATTAAACTGAGTTCTGCATCATATTAGAACTGCAGATTCTCAAAGAACTTTCCAGGAGATGATATTGTTGTGCATCAAGATTTTAAGGTAATATTTTTTGCAATGTGGGTTGTAACCAATGTGCTGTTATTCCTACTTTAGCTTTCCTCAGTGACGAAAATCCAGCCATTGGCTCAGAAGCTGCTCTTCTGGTGTCCCAGAAAGCTGCTGGTGAGTGAAATGGGAGCAAGCATGTTTCTTCAATTAAGAAGGCCATGTCGTATCCTGAAGGTTAACGTAGTACATCATAAATTGCAGTTCGGTCTACATGTCTTGCCTCCTATCAGTGTTGTGACTTTTCTATGAAGATATCACATTTTGCTATCATTCAGACCACAACATCCTGTATCTACACAAAGAGATTCTTTTGCATGGTGACTGTATAATAGACGATGATCCTCTCTGTGTGGGTGTGTGGGTATATGTATGAGAGAGAGAAATTATACTTCAGAAGTAGTTGTCAAGTCTCACTGGTTCCTGAATATGGCCTGGGGGGAGGGTTGAGACAGGAATTCAGCCCATGCATCACTACCAACAGCTGGTCAAAGAGGACTTCCAGGGAGACCAGCTACGGAAGCCGCCTTCATCAGATACTGGAAAGCTGAGCCATCAGATAATATTCACTCGTTCATTAGGTTCAGAGAATATGGTGGTCCCCAAATACCTTGGAACAAGAAGCACATTTGTAATTTTGAAAAAGTGTCCTGAGATGGCAGAGGGCAAAGCTGCTCAAATGTAGAGACTACTTCCCACTTTTTGAGTGGCTTGCTATGAACAGGCTTTCTTTATGATTGCATGCTCACTTTCATGCTTCTCTCCGTTGCACACATTGATTCCCTCTCTGGGTGATTTTCCTTTCTTCCCTTCCTGGCTGCTTTCTCTTTTCTCTGTCTCTGCCATTTCCTCACTAGCGACCTCTAGCAGCTTCTAGCACAGCCAGGGGTGTTACCTAGCCAGTCTGGCCCAGTTTGTGCAGATCATTTATTAATTTTATTCTACGTATTCGGTGGAGGAGGGCAGCGTTCAGGCATTTTTCACAGCCTGCAACTGGGAACAAGACACATCCAGACCCAGCCTCAAGTTCCCTGCAAAGGACAAAGTGCCTTTCTGCTCAGCTTTCAGTGGGACATGTAGACAGCCAACTTGGAAGGGCAAAAGGGCAGTGACGGGGCCCTGTCAAAGTAACCTGGCAATGCCAGCCCAGAAGCACCAGAGACTAAGCATGAGGCAGGACACTGCCCCCATTCTCAGAGAGTTGAGTGGGAGGAGGGGGAGACCCTCCTGTTCCACTACAACAGGCAGTTGTCTCTGAGCACATGGGTCCGGCAGCCCTACCTCCCATTGCTTGCCCTGCCCTGTCCCTTACCTGCTCAGGAACTGTTTGTTGCCTAATTTAGATAGCGCACCTGTACCAAGACATCCCTGAAATGATATAAAGTCTACCCTCATTCCTGTTCTATCAATGCAGTGATGGTTGGGTGTGCTAAAAATTTCCATAGTCCTTTCCTCATTTGCATCTAACTTTAACATAGAAATGCCTCAGCTGGCAACATCTTTGTTCTACTGGGTCCCCATGATGTGACCTTCATCTCATGCCCAGCTCATGAATGAGACAACCTTAGCACTATCTCACAAGTTTTAACAGAGTTTTCCCCCTTATTGTGACACTATCCAGCAACTGCCTCAAGGTGTGGAAAATTTGTTAAACTCTATCATCTATTACCTTGTACAGAAATCAGGTTACTACAATGGTTTCAAGCAGAGGTAAGATATGAATCAGCAATGGGGACAGCAAACTTTATGCCAGTATAATGTTTTACTCACTCAAGGATGAGTGGAGCACTTAAAAGTGGAGAAAGGTCCTATAAATTACTAATGAAGAAACAGCTTAATATCATTTTGTCTCCTCTTGTTGTTTTTCTATCCCTCTCCCTCTCTGTGGCTGCCTCTTCTCTCTTTGTTCTAGATTTCTTGTTTTGCTTCAGACTGGTGTTTCTGTCACATGCGCTTATTTCGTTATCTGTCAGAGCTTCTCACAGCCATGGGGGCACCCCCCGAGTGCCACTGCAGCACCCTGTGAGAATCCACAGCTGCTACAAACACACATCAGATTTGCAACTGATACAAATTATTATCTAATCTCATTTGCCACAAAAGCTTGCTGAGGCTGCTTCCTTGTTCAAATGATGGAGACTGACAAGTGAGGGACTGTTGCAGAGGGCCATATTTTGACGATCATTCAATGTTTCAGATTTTTTACAAAAGCTCATAATTACCTTTTGTGAACAGTGTATATAAAAATGGAGAAACGGACCCTGCTAAGTGTGTGTGTGTATGTATGTATGTATGTATGTATGTATGTATGTTTTGTTTACATTATACATCTTCATATCACTGTTAGTAATGTTCAGATCGTGTTTCCATTCATTGTTTAATTAATGTGTTTAAGAAGGTAATATATACATTTTTAAAAATTATGGAAAGATGAAGCAGAACAGAGGTGGGGATCTTGTAGCCATTGCTAACTTCCAAGGTCTATAGGTGCCACAATGGAAATCAAAAGCCTTCTTATGACAATGGCAGAGGCAAACACAGAATGATGTTCTTTCACCACTGCATCTGTGCAGGATTACGCAGCAGAACTTTTATGAGTGGTCAAGAGGATCACAAAATGATCACAAAGAATGTCCATCAACAGTCCACCCCTTGTGAAGCACATATTAGACCTATGTTTCTCAACCTTGACAACTTTAAGATGTGTGGACTTCAACTCCCAGAATTCCCCAACCAGCAAGGCTGGCTGGGGAATACTGAGAGTTGAAGTCCACACATCTTAAAGTTGCTAAGGTTGAGAAACACTGTATTAGACCATTCTCTTTTACAGGGGTCCCCAACACCCGGGCCACGGACCGTTACCGGTCCGTGGCCTGTTAGGAACCGGGCCGCACAGCAGGAGGTGAGCGGTGGGCGAGCGAGCGAAGCTTCATCTGTATTTACAGCCGCTCCCCATCACTCACATTACCGCCTAAGCTCTGCCTCCTGTCAGATCAGCGGCGGCATTAGATTCTTATAGGAGCGCGAACCCTACTGTAAACTGCGCATGCGAGGGATCTAGCTTGTGTGCTCCTTATGAGAAGTCAGAATCCGACACTTATTTTAGTCCGTGCGTGGCCCGCCCATTATTTTATTTACCACTTCCGATGGTTTCATCCCGAAACCATCCCCACCCCTGCCCCGGTCCATGGAAAAATTATCTTCCACGAAACTGGTCCCTGGTGCCAAAAAGGTTGGGGACCGCTGCTCTATTAGACCACTGTGATCCAGCATTTTCTCTCCTGTCTTCCCATCTTTTTAAAAAAACTGGTTTTTGGGTGTTTTTTTAAAAAAACTACCACAATCGCAGTTCCAAATGAAGTCCCATTCTATCCAATGTGATCTGGTAAAATGTTGTGAATTAGTTTGATTAGAGAAGTAATAGCAATTCTTCTCCAGCCTGCCTTCAGATCTTTCACAAGTTTTACTCTATTTTTAAAATATACTATCCCAGAGCTTTCCAAACTTTTCATGTTGGTGACACACTTTTTAGACATGCATCATTTTGCGACACACTCTTACAGCAGGGCATCATTTTGCGACACACTCTTACAGCAGGGCACAAGGCAGGCACTAGGACCTGCGTGGAATCACAGCAGGTTTGGAGGCAGCCAGGCACAAGGCAGGCACTAGGACCTGCGCGGAATCCTGGCAGGGCAGGTTTGGAGGCAGCAAGGCACAAGGCAGGCACTAGGACCTGCGTGGAATCACAGCAGGTTTGGAGGCAGCAGCAGCCACAACACACCCAGACACTGCAGCCGACACACTAACGTGTCCCGACACACAGTTTGGAAAGCTCTGTACTATGCAATCTCAGTGTAGAAATAAACATCTAGACTGAGGTTTATGATTTGATGTCTCACAACCCTTGCTTTCCTTCCATGTTTTTGAAAATGTAAGTTTCATTTTTAAAATTGTCTCACTGGCAGCCACCAGAGATAACCGGTTCTCCCTTTTTGCTCTTTTGTCTTATAGTATGCAATGTCTTGTACCTGCACTCGGTGACTATGGAGACCCTCACTGGCAAAGCAGCAGTTCAGAAAGCTGCATCTTCCACTTTTGAACAAGAGATGCTTCCCACGCCCACCATTGTCCACTTCAAAGTTACTGCACAAGGAATAACCTTGACTGACATCCAGAGAAAGTAAGAAAGTTGCACTGAGGGTGGCGAGCCATGTTCTACAGCCATCTGTACCGGGAAAAAAGCTTTGGATAGGAAAGTGGGCATATTTTTCAAAATTTATGGAATAAAAGTAGAGATACCCTTGTGTAGGTAGCCATGTTGGTGTGTTGCATCTAAAACACTAGGAGGCAAGCTGCTCTCTCGTAGCCCCAGCCCCTATCTGCAATATAAGTACAATTTATGTTGGCTGGTTCACACACCCCATTAAGCCAAATGTGATTTGTTTATTTTGGCTTTAGTGCAGCGTGTGAGTCCAGCCATTAACTGTGTTCACATTATATGTGAAATAGGCCACTGTGAATTATTTAGCAATTCATAACTTAAAAATCTTGGGTTGGTACTATGTTTGAACACAGCTTCTGCCTGAGTCAGTGACCAGCTTTACATGTCATGCTAATATGGCATTTGGGGTTTGGTTTAACTTATGTAGACTACTGTCTTGTATAGGGAAATTAGTCATGCTTTATTTCTATTGAAATCAATGGGACAATTAGTCATCAATAAATTATGACCCATTTACTGTATCTCAATGGAATTAAATCATGAATCATTCCCATTGGATCCAGGCGAGTCTGACTGGGAGGGGGAAAAAACCCTGCTGTGAAATATCAAATATTTTGAACAACTTAATTTCCTCTATCTTAAACCTACACTAAGATGACTGCAGTTAGATCCAAGTGATTTCACAATGATTTCACTGGAGCTGAAGTACAACTAAGGCTACTGTCCTATAAACCCATATCTGGATGGAAGCTTCAGTATATTGTGCTAATTCAGGATTACTTCTGAGCAGATATACATGGGATTGCAATGTAAATACTACAGATTAGTATAAATATAAATGGGATCTTTTTGAAGTAGGGTTTTTAGGAGTTGCATTTATTTAATTCATTCATTATCATTTTCAACATGGAATTTTCCCTCATTTTTTTTGACTAAGTGCATAAAATGTGCATCCAACATAATGTCCAGTGGTCATCTGCAGCCCTTAGCCTGAAAAGCACTCACCGGGGCCATTTCACTATTAGATGGAATGATAGTTCTTATTAGTGGGAATACAGAAATTTTCTCTATTCTCTGAATCTGTATATTGCTTTCTTCACCCCCATTCCTACAGGATCTTTTTCAGACGGCACTATCCACTGGCTACCATCAGTTTTTGTGACATGGATCCTGAAAATCGAAAGTGAGTGCTCACACTGCTCTTCAATGTAAATCTTATAGCAAGGATTGAAAGTTGAGCTGATTTTCAGGGCACTTTCACACACATTTTCAAAGTAATTTGAAGATGTTCTGCACAAGAAATACTAGGAACAAGAGGCAAAGAATATCATTTAGTCATTGCCATACCCTGAGCTGCAACAGGTCCTCGTAACAAAAATCCTCCACCCACAAGGGAAATTATAAAATAAACTGTTTGCATAATACAGCCCATCTATGTCCTTACTTCATGTCATGTGCATTTATTGGTTGTATGCAAAAAAAATCAAAGTGATTTCAATCTTGGGAAGCTGCAGAGCCGTTGATCTATCAGTCCCTTGAAAGACCTCCTCCTCAGATGGCTAATATCCAGGGACTAGGAGGTAAGGGAAATCAAGAGTTCACACAGATACAGAAATAGACCACCAACAAGCTCCACAGACCCTGCACACTTTTTTTAAAAAAGACTTGTTTTATTGCAGTTTCAAATATACCACAGCCGATTCAGTGTTTGGCTCCACTGCTGAATACAGATAAGGGCAATAGGACACTAATTCTGGAGTGATGCAAAAGCCCCATGTGGGAGAAGCCTCAGTCCCTCCCATGATTTATTACTCATAAGTGCTTTGTTTTAGTAATGTATTTAATATATTTAATATGTCACAAATTTTCAAGGTTACTTCTTTCTGTTCCCACATACATGGTCATTGGGAGCTAATCGTACTATCTGTTGTTATTTTCAAATGGGGCTATTTCCCAACAACCCACTTTATTCTTTGCCTGCATCTGGAAATAGTTCCCCATGAATTGTTTTATCTCTTTCAACATTAGCGTAACAACAGAACTGGGGTTTTGATGGGGTATCTGGGACTGAAGCAGTATTATGATGATGTTACTTTAAAAGTGTTGCTTCCACACTAGGATATTTTAGCACTGCTGAAATGTTGCTCTTGCACAAGTTTAAATAAATATGGTATTTAATTTTACTGCTCCATTTTTACACTGCAAATCTATGGTGCCTGTCACATGATAAAAGCAAAAGTGTCTGGGTAATAATGATATATAATTGCAAGTTCTCAGTCAGTGCATTGGGATCTACTTTCTAGGAAGCAAGAGAAATGTAACAGATAATATACACCAGCCTTTCTCAACTTTATGACCCTGGAGGAACCTTTGAAATATTTTTCAGGCCTTGGGGAACCTGTGCACATTCAGGCACAAATATAGGCCAGAAGTTACAAAATTATTATATTCGTTTCATGTGTAGGCTTGTATATATGCAGCAACAGTGTTCTTAAACTAAAAATAAAGAATGAAACTTACCTCTTTAATGTGAAGTTGCCCGAATTTGAAATAATTGTTTAAATAAATCGTGATCTCTCAGGGAACCCCTAGTGACCTCTCGCGGAACCCTAGGGTTCCACGGAACCCTGATTGAGAAACCCTGATACACACTGTAGTGGTGAAGAGATCTATGGTCTACTAGTGGCATGCATCAAAAACATGAAGCTTAATAGTACTTGGGATGGATCACAGCAGAATGATGGGGAAGAAGAAAGAAAAAAAGCCATAGCAATGACATTATAGCAGTACTGTTTAAAAGCAACAAGAGAAGCGACTGCATTGCATTGCCAAGATGGAAATAGTGATCAATATTACCCATACAAGACGCATCAGTAGCATTTTGCTAGTCCAAAATTAAATGCATTACAATATTTAAATCAAGCCTTAAAAACAATTGCAAACAAGGAAGATCATTTCAGTGATTTGGTAGTAACCTTTTCTACATTTTTCAACAACTGATTGAACCTAGGAGATCAGTTTCAGCTTGAAGAGGCTTGTATGAAAGGAACTTAAATCACTATCTAAACCAGATACTCTTTTGGGTGGATCTTTTCCATTTTTATTTAATATTAAACTATATATCCACAGGATCTTAAGTAACTTTGAAATCTATAGTGTTCAGTGAACTGGAAGAACCACAACACATAGCCCATCTACTGTCTGGTGTTTTCATCTAGGCTTCCAATACAGATATTCAGTGTAGGAGACTCTGCTTTGTCTTTGGGTAAGATTCTGTTGGAGGCTACAGAAAGAAAACATCTTGAATGCTGCGAGTGGTAAAAAGTCACTCTGAACATGCGTTTATTTTTTATGCAATATGACATCAAAATTGCAGGAAAAAGGTCAAAATGTATAGAACAGAGTTGTCTTAGTAGGAGACTGGGTTTTTTTAAAAAAAGTTCAAAACCTGGAAATGTCACCTATGTTTCTCCTTATTCCATCTCTTTTTGCTAGGCATCTACCATAGTATAAAACTGAACTTAGTAAGAACAATTTTAAAAAAAAAAGTTAAGCTTTTTTTGCTCATAACTATTTTAGTCATTTCTTTGAAGTTACATTAAGGAAATGGTGTGACTTACTGTATATTAAATCTAATGTCTCTTTTTCATTTTAAGGTGGCAAAAATTTTCCAAAACTTCAAGGTAAGCTATATGGATGGGATGAGTCATAAAGACTTCTTAAATATATAGAAGCTAGACTATGATATCTGGTATTGGGTGAGGAGCGTCTGCCAGGTGGGGGAGGCAGTCAAGAAATTTAAGATGGTGGCCTTGACTGCACAATCAGAGCCCATCCCTTTTTTACATGTGTTGCAGATATAATGCAGGTTAAAAAAAAAGCAGGGGAGGCTTTGATTGCACAATCATGGCCACCAACTTGACTTTTTTAACACATACTGTACCCCCTTCCACGGACTTCCCTGTATTAGGCATTAGTCAGGGGTCTTTTTTAAGCCATTGGCCAAGTAAAGCTTAAAAAGAAAAAGTCAGTCGCACAAATAGAGCTTAATTAAAGGCATTGAAGTTGTATAAATGTCTCCTCGGTGAATCAACATCCAGATTCTAATACTGTTTACTACTTGAATATAAATTCCATTAATTTTAAAGGGCTTGCTTGTACATACTTGATTAACATTACAGCTCATGTCCCGTTTTGTATTTATACTCTTAATTAATTTTGGATCTAAGCCTTAATCTTTATTTCTACACTCTGCCGTTTCTTAAATGACTTCCATAACAAATCAATGAAAGGAAAGAGGAAAATTGAGCACATAAAATCAGTGAGTCAGCTTGGGTATTGCCTCTTCCAATTCCTTAGAGATTTCTAGCCCAGACCAAATGCCACTTGAACAAAGGATTAAAATGCCTTTCATTGCATCCTGCCCCTCATGTGGACTACCAGAAGCAAAATACATTATGTAAAAGAAAAGTAGTGCAATATTAAACCTTCTTAACACTCTTATTGAAGCTATTTCATCATTAGACATGAGTATAAAGTTGTAAATCTATTATTTCAAGAACTGTTTCCTGTCTGTCTTTCACCGTAGGATCTTTGGTGTTGTTGCCAAGAGCCCAGCAGATTCTGAGAATATTTGCCACCTCTTTGCAGAATATGATGCAGTGCATCCAGCTTCTCACATAGTTGACTTTATCAAGAAACTTCTACTTGATGCCTAGGACTGCCACAGTGATGAAATGTCTGTTTCCAGCAAATCCTTTGCCCTCTATGCCAAGCAATGTTATCTCTTCAAGCTGCTGGGTTGCATTTTGAACAGTTTTGAGGCTGCAGATTGATTTTCCTCGATACGATGCCACCTAGGATTGTCGGGTGTCAGCCTTCATAATCTCCAAACAAAATATCATTGCTGGCTGGGAGTTGATCTATCTGCAACAGTAATCAGGCTGTTTAATATCAGCTGTGTGTGTTACAATAGAAAAGTTGCCATGAGAAATGAGAGGACTTTGTGGGAATGGTTTAACAGAGAACCAGAAGCATTTTATCATATTCTGTCCTATCTACACTATCTACAGGTAGACTAGCTGTTTAATTTCTGGCATTTCATTTTCTCTAGAATAGTTTTTTTGCCTGATTTATCAGAAACCTATCCTTCTTAATAGAAAAGATAGACTTTTTACAAATGATGATTTTGCATCTTTTTCTGCAACAACTGCAAGTATTGGGGATAAGATTGCTAACAGTGATGTAACAGATTGTTAACACCAACATGTTGCCTATTCCAACATCTTTTTGATATATATTATGTATTTCACTTTTTCATTTATTGTAATGGCCAATTGGGAAGTCCAATAAACTAATTATGCAAGCTACTGTTTTACTGAAATGAAATTGAAATTTAATGAACATGCGATTTTACCCTAAGAAAAAAAAATCCAGAGCAGGAATCTGTCACAGCAATACCTACTGTAACTTCACCATTAATGATGAAACAACTCTTCAAACTTATATCTCCCTACTTTGTAAGGAAGTTTTAAATACCCAGGGTTTCAAAACCCTCTTTTTTTCTTTCAGAATGTTCTTTCCAGGTATCATCATTACACTAAAATACCCAGCCTTTTCTTATCATTTCAGTCTTTGGGGTTCCACACATACTCCATTTTACTGGGCCATTGGCCTCAATAGCGCAACAGAGGATTATTATGACATAGGATGTAATGAAAGAACAGTTCTTAAGTGTTAAGAAAAGTGTGAATGAAAGAAAGTTTATCACTTCTTTCCATCTTGCCATGGAACTTGCTATAATTGACTTGCATCAGGCATAGACATTCTGTGCCAGGAAAGCTGCTGGACAGAGCAGGGGAGGACAGGCAGTTTGAGCTGAGAATGTGACATAATAGCTGCAAATTCTCTTTGACGGTAGTGTAGATTCAGGTGACATGAGAAGATCAGTCCAGAGCCTCAACTCTGAGAAGCCCAGTAACTTTAAGCTCCTTTAAGCTTTAACTCCTTTAAGCTCCCCTCTCCTCCTGAATTATGTTATTTTATTACATCCTATGTCATTATAATCCTCTGTTGCATAGGGGACTATGACACATAGGGGACTATGTGTGGAAACCCCAGGGACTGAAATGATCCTTGGAATTGTATTTTCATTTCTTAGTTCCCATTGGTCATTTTAAGTGCTGAACCATACTTTGGATGGGGTATTCTCCATGGGTAAGATGGTGTCATTACTTCCATCTTCTATCACAGCTGTCAGATCAGTGGCATTTTCTCAGGTGCACCAAGGGGTTCTCCCTCCATGCTGTTATACCAGTGTTTCTCAACCTTGGCAACTTTAAGAGGGGTGGACTTCAACTCCCAGAATTCCCCAGCCAGCTTGCTTACACCTCTTAAAGTTGCCAAGGTTGAGAAACACTGTGTTAGACAGTCTTTTTGCTTGTCCAACAGATCTGACTTCAGCTTGTGTCCTTGAAAGGAAAGCTGGAGTGGATCAGAAGAAGAGGAGGGGAAGGCTTGCAAGATGAGGGTGGGGTATAAGTCACAAAGGTAAGCCAGTTATTTTCACTGTAGCAAGACAATCACCTACCTACCACTGTACTGATTTCATTTATATTATTTTTCCCATGCAAGAAAACATAACTAATTTTAAAAACAATTATATAACTTACCTCTTGCATCTGTCTCCTTCTCCCTTTATATGCATTATAATGTAACATAAGAATACATATTTTATTTATTTATTTATATTTATTTATCTTGGAAATTTTGCCACCGCCCAGGTCACTCAAAGGGTTGAGATATGCCTATGAATATAGACAGATCCCAAGGCCACTGTAATTAATTGGATGAAGGCCAATTAATTGAATCTCAGCCTAGGCAAGTCAATAATATTGTTAATGCATGGTTTATGCAAATAAATGGTGTTCCACCTGCTGTTGAACTAGCTGCATTCCTTGCAAAGCAGCTTCCTGCAACTTGAAAGCATCCTCATGAGTTGGACTTCAACTGTCAATAATTACCAGCTAATATAGGAGTTGGTCCTTTATCGAGGAAGTGGCACGAGGTTAGGGAAGGCTGACCTTTAGGAGCTTGTTTACAGCTTGTGGATATTGTATATCATAGTTATCATTAGTGTCAGGGAGATAACTGGTGAAGTAGGAGGGGGCTCCCTCCAGGGGGATAAATGCATGCGCAGTACTGAATCGCTTTGCTTTCCTCCCAAGAGGCTGAAGAAGGCACCACCCTAATTTCTTGGGCCCTTTCTCTGAGCATTACTAGTTCATTTTAGTTTAGCTGGATTCTGTCTAGCAGAGTAGAACAATAAAACACTAGAGCCTGTACACCAAGTCTCAGCGTGTTTCCTTCACTTGAAGTCAGGACAATTAGAGGCTCAAGCACCTCTGTGGCATGGAGCACTTTTTAACTCACTAAGCCTTCCCAAGTGGACAAGACCAGATGCGATAATTCTACTTTATTGTAAGGCTACATTAACAGAATCTTGCAAGTCTGAAAGTACAAATCTCCCGCCATCTGTTTTACAGTCTGAGAAGTTAGAGGGTCCCTTCTGAGCCTCTTTCTCTTCCAATTATGCTGCTGTGGGCTATGCCCTCTCTTATCTGACTGTTCCCTAGGCAGCATCTCTTCGCCCATCTCTCAAGGTCTTTCTCACATACTATTACACTTAGGCTAGTACATTGTCTATGACTGACTTACAGTAAATAAGGCCACTGACTAGGCTAGCACTTAGTTCTATGTCATAGATTCATAAAGGTGCAAGAGGCCATCCTGATCAGGAACTGAAATTAAAGCATATAGCAAATAGAGGGCTGTCTAGCCTCCAATGAAGGGGAACCCACCTCCTTCTGCTATCAAACTGTTCTTGTCCTTAAAAAGTGTCTTCCAACATTCAGTGAGAATCTGCCTTCCTGTCACTGAAATCCAGTATTCAATATCCTGCTTAAATATGGTTTGCTCAATAACCCTCAAGTGGCAGAGTTCACAAATCACACTAGCTGTAAGCATAAGTCAGAAACTATAGTGACTGGCTTCTCACATTGCACTAAGCCAGGGGCAAGCAATCTTTTTGAGCTGGGGGATATATTTGGAATTTTCAGTCCATGTGGAAGAGGCCCACTCACAAAATTACTGACACTGGAAAGTGATTTGTTTTGTTTTGTTCACAAAATGTTGCCTCAATGGTTGCGGCCGATCAAAAAGTAGAATGCTTTCGACCCAGCTAAGCCATAGCTGAAGAAGCTCAAGTCTGTGGAAGATGTCTCCAAGTTCAGAAGCTTGATAATTGGGATGTGGGAGAATGCCTTTTCCTGCTTTGTTTCCCAATTATAGGATGCACTCCTTCATGAATTGTGCTTGACTTTCTGCTCTGTCTGCCTTTAGAAGAGCCATCAACATGCTTGTCTTTTGCCAAGCCTTTATTAATAACGTTGACATTGATTTATAATTGCTGTTTCATTGAATTAATGAAAATATATTTATAAACACAAGGTAAAGCTAAGGAAACCATACTATGGCTTTGCATATTGTGTGAACCAAGCCACCATGATGGCTTCAGTTATCTATGTTAGGCTCAGTTTAGATCAGAGCTTTCCAAACTGTGTGTCGCGACACATTAGTGTGTCGGCTACAGTGTCTGGGTGTGTCACGGCTGCTGCTGCCTCCGAGCCCTGCCAGGATTCCGCGCAGGTCCTAGTGCCTGCCTTGTGCCTGGCTGCCTCCAAACCTGCTGTGATTCCGTGCAGGTCCTAGTGCCTGCCTTGTGCCCTGCTATAAGAGTGTGTCGCGAAATGATGCATGTCTAAAAAGTGTGTCACCAACATGAAAAGTTTGGAAAGCTCTGGTTTAGATTAACAACTGATCATGTACCTGACATCTTGACTTTTTTTTACCACCACCACCCTGCAGATGTCCTCCATGACTGCTCCTGAAGAATCTTTAGAAGTCTCAGTTCATACACCAGAGTAGCTCTGATGGCTCCCAGCTCATTTATTTTTATGCCCAGTTCGTATTGCTAGAGGTGACAAGATGTCATGGTCTGGGACAATCAGTAGAAGGAGAGCCTCTTTTCATATAAGCCTGAGATTGCTATGGAGGTCCTACTTTGAACACCGCTGCATGCTGAAGTACTGCAATAGCTTCTCTGGGAGGAGAGAACTTTTCATCGATCGTCTCTTGCTCCGTTTTCCCAACTGTAAAACATGCTCTGCAAGAGATCCCCCTTATCCCCATTTTGTTATCTTTGGAGTACCAGGCAAATCCCTTTTTATCCTCGAAGACTTCTTAATTCCTTTATTCTGCTGTTGAATAATATTGCTTCATCATGCATGGTCCTTAGAGCTATAGGGTAACTTTTAAAAATAAACTGAATAAATACTTTTCCCCCAACTTGAACTCAACTCCCAGTGACTTCATGAACACATCAATTTTGTTTTCTTGGCAACAACATGTAAGTGATTTGTCATGGCCTTCTTCCGGGAAAATAAACAAATATATGAACCAATAAAGTTTTCAGAATGAGCTATAATTTTCTCTGAGTTTCCTATTATGCTTTTTTGTTTTTTATGTGTTATCAGTCCATCTGGAGCTAGTTTCTCAGCTATCAATAAAATGAGAGATTCTTCATACTGCAAAAATCCCTTTAAAAAAATAATGACTCTACTAGCTGTTTAGAAGCTGTAATGCATGAATTGGAAATGGAGCAGGGGACACCTCAATTTTATCTTCTATAAACAAGCTGGCTGGGGTACGTTTCTTGGACAGATTCCATCCAGTTGTGTCCCCAAGTCAGATGTAGCTTAATCTTTGCTACTTCATTAAGAGTGGCAATAATTCAGTGAGAAGGAAGGAATTGTTTTCTTGGCTTCATTGCTGGAGAAAACTTTATAGAATAGCTACTTCGTTAATAACTCCACAGCTTTTGCTTCTTTCCCTCGTTAAAACCACTTGATTTAGATCACTGCTTCCTGCTGAGGAGACTAAACTTACTAGTCCTGAGCTGCAGAGGGCGCCAGTGAGTCAGATTTCTGCTGCATCCTACTTTCACTCACTAGGTTGAACACTGAACAAAGTTTAAGTTCCTGCTGAACGCAGTCCGGTTTTGATTAAAGTAAAACCTCTTGTTGATGTTCAAGTTTGCTTTCTGCTTTTCTTTTTCTTTTTCTTTTCCTTTTCCTTGTATTTTCTTTTTCCTGGCAGATTACAATCTGATTCTCTGAGGGAACCTGGGAAAGCCATGAACAAAGCTCAGCTTTTTAATTTACTCGTATTTATGACAACCCCACCCCATTAAAACACATTTATAATGGCAAAGGGGGCTATGAAGAGGTGGACATTTTGGCACATATCAATAGAATCAGAGGTTTTCTAGACTGGCTCTTTTCTCTGACTTTCATTTTGGTCTTTTTTATGACTTGGATTAGGGTTCCTTTTCCTTGAAACTTCTTCCAAATTTGCAGAAGAGGGGAATTTAGCATCTATATTCAGGTTTCAGCCACAGAGGAGGGACACGTGTTTATGTAAAACTGCTCTGATCTTAGTTCCGTTTAGAAATAACTACTCATAAATTTAGAACTATAAAACAGATATATATACATACATACATACATACATACACACACACACACACACACACACACACACACACACACATATACATTCTGGACGTACATACATACATACATACATACTCACTTTTTCAAGCCCTGGTCCAAGTTTTATTGATAATGACTGGATAACGTTTTTCCAGAATGCTCCAAGAACACCATAAGCGTTATGTTAGTAATCTTTCCAAAAAGAGAAACAAGGGTAGATAAGAACTGCAATCTCCCCATTATAGATATTTTGCAGAACAATTCACAGACCAGCAGAAATGATGTTTTCCCCAACCTAAAAGAAACTCCCAGAAATCCCCAGTGAACAATAGTTGGCTATTGTTAAGAATTCTGGAAACAGGTCAATATATGTGGAGGCACCACCCTTCCCAGGCAAGGGAAGGATGGCATAGAAGATTACTTAAAGGGCTCTTTCTCACATTGATTTAAATGCAGACTAAAGATACCTTACTAACGTTGTAGGTCATATCCTCATGTCTCATCCCAGCCCACCATGAAGGTCAGATACTTAAGAATTCAGCAGTTCCAGTTTAGAAGTAACTAGACAACCCATGACCTGTTGAGTCATCCTTTCAGACTGCTGGGTGGGGGAGGGAGCAAGGGAGTGCACGCGTGGTGCCAGCGCAGAGGGACTGCGTGGGTGGGGGAGACTTACCCGAGCAACTTGTGACCTTCCCTGCCAGGTTCCCCATTGACTTTCTCCCTGCAAGCTTCCCAGGTAGGAAGTTGCAAGTCCAAAGCCAGCAGGCGGGCAAGTGGCTGCTGCTGGGTCGGGGAGGGAGCAAGGGCTTCCCCATTGACTTGTGGGAAAATGCCAGGGAATGTTGTAAATGAGGATCCTGTGACGGTGGCACCACGGTGGTGGCGCTGAACAGCAGCAGTGCAGCAGCACCGAAACAGCAACACCTTTCCCAAATTTCATTCCCACAGGAGTCATGGGTCCTGCCATTCTGTAAGTTAGCCCATTTGAGGTAACGTTGTTGAAAAGGTTTTGCCCTATGACGCAGCGTTTTGCCCAATTGAAGGTTACGAAGTATCAGACAAGAGGGTTTTAGTAGTATTTAGATATTTTCCCTCTTCTCCTGGGGCAAGTCTTGCTCTATGAACAATGAATGATGTCTTCACTGTGATGCTGGTGATAATATGGTCAGGGGTTCAGTCCCGCCAGCTCCCATTGGCCACCTGAAGCTGGTGAAGACACAACCCCCTCTCCTCTGGACACTGTTTCCTAGGGTAGTTCTGCTTTCGGCAGTGCCAGCTCTTTCAAGCTCCTTCTCTATACCAAATAGCCATCTCTTCCCACTTTTCCTGCCAGCCTGCCAGAGCTGGGGGGGTGGGGGTGGCAGGAGACATTTGGAGTTAAATGACTTCAGTCAGTTCACCAGTCCCACAGAGAAGGGTGGGGAAAAAGCATACAGGAGAGCGTAAGTGGCTCTTTAGCCCCCAGTTCTCCAATCCTACAGATACAGATCAGAGATACTAACACATTGCTAATCCCCTTCCACTTGCTACCTTTCTACCACCCCTCAGAACCTTAGCAGCTTGTGAGGGCTCAGAGTGGTAGCAAGAGATCCAAGTGGAGCAGTTGTGTAACTGCTAAAGTAGCTAAAGAGCCACCCCAACCCCCCATACACACTCCTCTTGACAGCCAGAGGATGCAGAACAGGGGCATTTTTGACACATATCCAGCAGTCTTTTGAACTCATGTCTAGCAGACCTCTGGAAGACTGCTAGACATGTGTCAGTACTCTTCAGGCTGATCCAGATGGTGGTTGGGCATGTCCAGAAAAGGACAGCCTCCTCTCATGCTTTACCAGGAAGCATCCACCCCTCCCACTCATCAGTTCTTTTATTAAGCAGAACCCACCGATCCACCACAGCTGGAGTATTCAATTCCTGGGGAGGGGAGGGGAGGGGAGGGGAGGGGAGGGGAGTTCTGCATGGGAAAGCATGAGAATACAGTCAACTTTACTAGACAGAACCACACTCACATACACATATACACTTCCATGGATTAGCTACCTGAGGGATCAGCATTTGTTAGATTGTCTACCCATCTGTCATGGCTTGCCTCCTCCCTTAGGAAAAGTGATTGGTGGCTCTTCCCCCCCCCCCCAGCAAGCAATCTGGCAATCCCTTTCCTTAAACTCAATCTGTGGGGACAACAGCAGTGGCCAGCCTTGTTGATGAAGCAGAATAGAGCTCAGCCATGAGGACAGCACAACGTATGCCACCATACACTGGTGTCACTTCATTGGACTGGTGAAAAGCACATTAACACTGCTATAAGGAAGAACCCATCAATAGGCATAAGGAAACACCCAGTCACTCTGAAAATGCATAATCTGAGGTTAGATTTCTACAGAGGATTCCTAGTTCACCATTTATCCTTTCAAAAGCTGTCACTAATGCAAATATAACTTTACCTAAGTGGGTAGCCTCCAGGTATATCGGACCTGAAATTCTCAGAATTTTCAGCAAGCAGGGCCAGAATTTATGAAAAGCACTAAATTGGGAAGACTGTCCTAGGTTTATTCCGCTGAGCCTGTTCCTAAGTGGGGCCAGAAGGCTGTGGCAGGTAAACCAGAGGACTCCAAGAACAGTAACAGTGATATACCAGGTAAGATTGAAATTACATGAATACATCTTTCTCCCATAGATGGAGACAAGACTGGATTCTTTGCAACCCAAAAACCCAGAAAGTGGGTGACAGAACCTGACATAAGCAAAAGCACACTTAACTTTACTCACCATTAAAAAAAAATATTTTTTTCAGATTTTAAATAAGACATTTTCCATTAAGTATAGCTGATTGGACAAGTACTTGCTTACCTAGGGATTCATTTTGTATATTTTTTTTACCTTTTCCTGCAAGAAAATGGAATGAATCCCCAACTTGGGACTAAGATAGGACTGTGGAGGAGGCATAATAATTATGCCCCCCTGAGACCTTCACCTGACATTCACTGGCATAGCTATCAAACTTTTCCAGGGGTCCTAAGAAGTTTTAAGAACTGAGGAATTAAGGGATGCCTTTATAATTGCATTTGTAAAAAATGTTTGAGATGTCCACACCATTTGCCTGAAACAACCCCACTCAGTATAACCTCAATGTACAAGCCAACTCCACCTCCACCCTATCTACATAGGATTCACAGTCTGGAAAAGGGTCACTATCCTGGGGCAGAAGAAGCAGGGATTGTATAGGCATGATGTTTTAAAATATAAGAGAATTTAAAGTGAAAAATGTTAGATATTCCAAGAGTTGGGGGGATATATCAGAGGTGGCAAGCACGTTTCTTGTAAAGCATGGAATGATAGGGGTAGGAGGGGAGAAAATGCGAGTTTGGGGTAGAGGCATCTACAGTATGAAGGGGTCAAGACAAAGGGGCAAATGATAAAATGAGCATTCCCCCATCCTTTTGTACATGCATTGTGATGAGAGCATCAGATCTCGCAGAGACCTTTAGTTGTAGACTTCACAGCTGAAGTAATATGCATGCCATTCCCTGTAAGACTACTAAAATTCAGAGACTAAAACTACTTAATTTTGTAAGCCACCCGGAGTCACCATGAGTGAGTTTGAGTGGCCTTATAAATCTGTTTAATAAATAAATAAATAAAATACTTAAGTCTAGCTTCACCCCCACATCCAGAAGTGCTTGGAACTGCTAGACAAAGATAAGGGCCACTGGAGAAGACGGAATTACAGGACATGATACAGATAATAAAATAGAAAGAAGTTGAAGGATAGGTTTTGAGAATAAAGATTATGACTCCGGTTCTTTTTACTTCTGTATTTCCACTTCAAACTATATACAATATCAAGAATACCAATCTATTCTATTGGTCAGATTCTATTTCAAGAATGTTGTTTGTTTCCTCAACAATGCATGTTTTCAGAGGACTGCTGTTACTTTGGGGAATTTCAAAATGGTTTTTATGACCTATGAAGAATAATTGCTCTGTGCATAATTACACAAATACAGGGAACCAGAAACACTGGCTGTTCAGATAGTCTTTTCTTCTCCTTCTTTGAGTTATGGATTTCTGATAGCGCAGAAAACTCAAGAGTCAGGCAGCCGCTGAAGCAGACATAAGCCAAATTGTAGCGTTTTCCAATACTTCCGCCTATACTCCCTCAACCTACATCTTTGAATTGATTTGACAGCCAACTGAGCCTCAAGAAACAGCATACTTGGGATCATGTTTGACAAGTACCACAAAGTTCTGTTAAAATTGATTGTAAACTTGATTGTAAACCGCCCAGAGTTCCCTTGTGGGGGGAGATGGGCGGTGATATAAGTTAGAAATAATAAATAAATAAATAAATAAATAAATAAATAAATAAATAAATAAATAAAATATAATTACACTGTGTGCAAATTCCAATCAGGAAAATCAGATCAGGAACACACAAGAACACCAGGAAAATTTGGAAGATCTTGGAAGGTTAATGAGAGCAACTTATTGGATGGCAAACAGCAAGATCTCCAACAATGAATCCCTGAGAGATGTTCATAGAATGTACTACATCATCTTCCAGAAGCTATTTTCTCCTAAAAATCAATTTTTCTCTGCCTGACAGGCTTTGGGGCAATGAAACCTTGTAGGACATTGGTAGGAAAATACATATACACAGGGAGCAAAGGAACACTCTCCCCCAGAACTAAAAACTGAACTTTCCCTTGCCTAGATAGCAAGGTTTGAGTCAAGACTTGAACCTTGGCATTGTTCTGTCTGTGTCTGTCTGTCTATGAGCCTTTCCTTACTTCCATCTAACTGTGGCACAAGCCCCTGGCAACCTCTTTTTTTCTGCTGTATCCCCATGATGTTGCCTTTATCTGACTCCCAGATAAAGTGATTGGTGAATATTTTTCCGCTGGCTGCTGATGATTGGAGGAAAACAAAGCCAGCAGAATCCACCAGTCCCTGCCCTTAATGTGTCCTATAAACCATATATAAGGACAACATCATTTCCCGTGAATTGAGCCTATGGCAGGATTTGTTGTTGTTGTTGTTCAGTCGTTTAGTCGTGTCCGACTCTTCGTGACCCTATGGACCATAGCACACCGGGCCTTCCTGTCCTCCACTGTCTCCCGGAGTTTACTCAAATTCATGTTTGTTACATCAGTGATACTATCTAACCATCTCATCCTCTGCCATCCCCTTCTCCTTTTGCCTTCAGTCTTTCCCAGAATCAGGGTCTTTTCCAGTGAGTCCTCTCTTCGCATTAGGTGGCCAAAATGTTTGAGCTTCAGCTTCAGTATCTGTCCTTCCAATGAGCAGTCAGGGTTGATTTCCTTTAGGATATGGCAGGATAGGGATCACCTATTCTCCTGCGGGGACATCCAGGTTTATGCTGATGATATAATTTTCTGTCAGTTCAAGGACTGATTGACAGTGCTACCTCAGTCGTGAGGAACAACCATCTCTCTCTCTCTTACCTTCCCTCCCTCCCTCTTGCTTTAAATTAAGGGCAGGGAACTCCATACCCATTGATTCTGCATCAGCTTAAAAGCAGTTCTGGACCTCTGTGATTCCATAACTTCAGCTGTTTTCAAGAGTGAATCCGATTTATTCCCAGCTCCACTCTGAATATTACAACAAAGTTATGTTTTCTTTTGCAATGTTTTGGAACACTGAACGCTTGCCTCGCCCACCTCCCATCTACTGACCTTCTCATACAGCATAGGATACATCTCCAGCATCTTACGTTTCAAGACAGTGGCTTAAAAAAAAAACTTAGCAAAAGCCTGGCATTTTCTTCTGCGGAAGGAAAAGGGAAAGCAGGGGGAATTCCTGTCAATATCACCCTGGTTTCCTTCACCTGCACTCCAGGGCACCCAGGACGAGTTGCAAGGTCTGAAAACAGTGGAAAGCAGCCCCAAATCATCCAGACTGTGTTCCCTCACTCCTGCTGCCACAGCAACAAATAAACATGGTTTAGGGCTGTTGTGAAAAGCTCCTGATTAGAAAAATGCTGGCATGCTGTTCTTTCTGCTTCAGAGCTTACAGAGATTTTTTAAAATAAAAACAGAAGAAAAGGCACATTCGCAGCTGGATAAATTCTCATCATAGCAGCCACTCAGATTCCACACACACCCTTTTGCGTGTGTGAGTGTGTAGTGCAGCCTTTCTCAACCTTTTGACCCTGGAGGAACCCTTGAAATATTTTTTCAGGCCTCAGGGAACCCCTGCACATTCAGGCTCAAATATAGGCCAGAAGTCACAAAATTATTATATTTGTTTCATGGGTAGGCCTGTATATAGGCATTAACAGTGTTCTTAAACTAAAAATAAAGAATGAGACTTACCTCTCTGATGTGAAGTTGCCCAAATCTGGAATAATCTTTTAAATAAATTGTGA
Source organism: Charina bottae (assembly GCA_023362775.1). NCBI lineage: Eukaryota > Metazoa > Chordata > Lepidosauria > Squamata > Charinaidae > Charina > Charina bottae. The sequence goes on from JALMGJ010000024.1 coordinate 3,999,912, forward strand.
TCTCCCAGGGAACCCCTAGTGACCTCTTGCGGAAATCTAGGGCTCCACAGAACCCTGGTTGAGAAATCCTGGTGCAGTGGGTGGCCTGGGGACCTTTATTATACCAGCAGCTGCAGTTCTTCAAGGTATGGGGACCTGACCAAATGCTCTCTTTTATTGGTCAGTTCAAGGGAGCACTTCATTGCTTTGGAGATACTGCAGAGCAAAACATGGCGGCATGGAAGTGCCTTCAACTGCCCTCCTCTCCTTCAACAGCATTCTGCAATGCTGCAGCTTATATGAATTCTTACCTTAATACCCTGTCACATGACTCTCATTGTATCTGCTTTCTCTGCCTTCCAAAGCCTCTTTAAAAAGATTCAGAAAAAGGTACCAGGTCTCAGCATGTTTTAGAGTTTTCTTAAAATCTAACCAGTGATGGAGCAGGCTATTTTGTCCTCAGCTTTAGAGCAGTTTTCCCCAGGCCTAAATTCCCCGAATGCCTTACTGGTTGGAAGTTGCAGTTCCAGCAGATCAGGTATAGGTATGTTAGGAAAAACTGCTTGAAAGGATGTGCTCTTTCCTCACCCTCCATTAAGCTTTCCTTATGATAAATTAAAATGCAGCTCTCGGCTCTGTTTTCTGTCTCCCTTCCCACCAAATGCGATTAAATGCTATCTGATTCTATAATTCCCCCTGGCTGTCGTCTGTCTCGCAGCGTCTCAGCAGACTTGCCAACCCAGGTACAAAAAGTTATACAGTGTACTGAAACGAAGGAAGCTCAGAAATGTAAAAAGCATATTGGCCACACCGAGGACTTGGCCCACACTTTCTGCTTGGCCCATTGCCAGTATGGGCCACTCACCACTTCCTGAGGGTGATCTCCTCAACAGATGATCTCCTCATTCTCCCACCCCCAGTGCCTTTCAAATGTACCCCACAGCTATGTTTTTCACCCCCACCAAGACTGGCAGGGCAAGCTACTCCATAAACAGCCAGTAAACCCCCCTCTCCCTTGCACTGATGATGTTACCTAGCCTGGTAATGAAACATCTGCAAACAACCAAGCTAAGAGAGCACCAAGAACCCAGCAAAGTCCTTCTCATTCATTCATTCATTCATTCATTCATTCATTTTATTCCATTTGTGCCTGCCCAGCTCCCAGCAACTCTTGGCAGTTCACAAGAAAACATGAGAACTCTAAAATGATAAAAACAATACAGCAATAAAAGAAGAAACCCAAAAAACAAAGATGGCAAAACTGGGCAGCAAAAACACACACACACCCTCCTTGGAAGGGGCTGCTCCCATCCTAGCCAAAGGCCTGGGCAAAGAGCCAGGTCATCAAGGCCCTCCAAAACACTAGTCGGGTGGCAGCCACCTGGATCTCAGGAGGAACCTCATTCCAGACGGCAGGTGCTGTGATTTCTATGAGAAAAGTTAAGGCTTTCAGTTTAGTGATCCTGCTCCAGGTCTGCTGTGTCTGGGAGAATGCTATGTAAAGAGGAAAGAGATAACTCAGAAAATGAACCTGAAGCCCTTTGAATTCAGAAGAGTGGAAAATGCTATGTAAATAAAGCTGCCTGCACACTTTCTTGGGAGAAGCTTCACTGAACACAGGAGGGCTGCCTTCTGCAAAAACAGACACAGGAACAGGTTGTGTACCTTCTAATTATCAGCCCACCAATGTGCAGGTGTACAGCCCACCGATGTACAGCCCACCAATTTATCAAGGTGTGCTTTTGCACACCCTGATAAAAAAGCAAAGCAAGAGAGATTTCTTCAAGAGAAACGTGAATGTAAAATGCCAGCTGGGGAGGCGGAAAGCCATGGTGCCAGAACCTGGCATGTGGGGAAGGCTCCCTCACCCTTGAGGTCTAATAGAATAGTGATGACAAAGACCAGGAAGTTTGGAATGTGAAGTGGAGTCCAAGGGCTTTAAGGCTGGAATGTTTGCTCTTGGTTGGCTTTGCGCTCTCCTTAATCGCTTTTTGAAAGGAAAAGAAAACAGTTTAAAGATGGACTTAATGACGGGAGGCCGTGCCAAGGTCCCACTCCATTATCACTGGCTGCAAAACCCAGCTAAGGAAAACATTTGTGAGGGAAGGCTTTTAAGTGTATCCAATTTCAAGGGTCTGTTGTAAAAATAGAAGGCCTTCTCAGTTTGAAGCTTATCCTGCTTTTCTTTTGTTACTGCTGTTTGCTGACACTTCTTAGATGTTTAAAAATGGCCCACATGCACACACATACCCATACGCTTGGGTTCTGCTTGGGAGAATATACAAAAACGAAACCACAGTGTGATCAGTGCTGAGCTCTTATACACCAAGCAGTCTGAAGTAATTTCATTCATTCATTTCAATTCATTTTAGGATACCTAGGGCATGGTGGCTCAGCGAGTAAGACGCCAGGCTTGTCGACCGGAAGATCGCAAGTTCAGAGGTTCAAATCCCTAGCCCCGCGTGACGGAGTGAGCTCCCACACTAGCCCCAGCTCTTGCCAACCTAGCAATTCGAAAGCATGCAAATGCAAGTAGATGAATAGGTACTACTTCGGTGGGTAGGTAACAGCGTTCCATGTGCGTCATGCCGGCCACATGACCGTGGAAGTGTCTTCGGACAACGCTGGCTCTTCGCCTAACAAACGGAGATGAGCACCGGCCCCTAGAGTCGGACATGACTGCACAAATGTGCGGGGGGAACCTTTACCTTTAAGGGACCGTCTCATCCCCATTGCCTCATCCCGTGCCACCCAGGCATGCAGAGGGGGCATGCCACGGACCCCATCGGTTAAGGAGTTCCATCTAACGGGGTCTCAGAAGCGTGCTTTCTCTGCTGTTGCCCCTGCCCTTTGGAACATTCTTCCCCCAGAGATCAGACAGTCCCCCTCACTCCTGGACTTCTGGAAAAAACTTAAAACCTGGCTTTGTCAGTATGCTTGGGGCAGGCAGGAGAGTGTTTATACCTGGAGATGGCTAGCACCTTAGTTTAGCCCTGGAGTCCCCTTTTTACAAACTTAAGAAGGTTCTCCTATTGGATTTTTATTATATTCATTATATTTTAAATTGTTATTTAGTGTGTATTTTAATCTATTTATAATTGTATGTTAATGATTTTAATTTTGTTGTAAACCGCCCAGAGTCCCCCTTGGGGGAGTTGGGCGGTGATAAATTTGATAGATAGATAGATAGATAGATAGATAGATAGATAGATAGATTAATTAATTAATTAATTTCTGGGCCTCAGTGGAGTGAGTGGTCTTTTTGTAACACTATGGGGTTATCCCAATCAATACAATAGCTTCTTCTTCTATGAATATTTACAGCCAAAAGGATTTATATTCACAGTAAAAAGTGAAAAGGAGGTATAATAAAAGTGTTCATGGCTGACACGTTTTCTGCCCTGGAAACTTTTTCATAACATTTTCATTTGCCTTGAAGGCCAAGTGTTTACTTTTCACAATTCAGTCATTTTTATAGCAAAGGGGACAGAGAGGCATTCTGTAATTACCCAGCAATGACAGAATACCTTTCTCAACTTTCGCTCGAAATGCTTTTGGTTATTTGCAACTACAAGGTCTCCCCTCCTCCCCTTCTTTCCAAGTCCAGAAAAATAACCAAGGATTGTTGAAGCATACAATTTGGCTGCACACCGTGTTCTTCTAGTCTGGATAGAAGTCTTCAGTAGGGCTTTCAGTTTATCTGGATTTAAGAGGTCCAACTAGTTCTATCATGAAACCAGATTTTATTGAACCTTCAATAAAATCAGATTTTACCAGATCCTATCCTTAATCCACCAAGTTTATCTTGAATCCATCTCTGATTCTCCATACGGTATTTCAACTGGTACTAATCTACTCCATGGGTTCCATCCAGATTGGGTCTCTGAAATGAGGTTGTTTTTTTTTGGCCTTAGCTCCAGTTCTTAGTTCTATCAAGAAAGGATAGGTATAGTGCTGTGTTCTGGGCTTGAGAATTCCCTCAGACAAAATGCTCTTAGAGGGTTGACCTCTTCCTCACTACCACTCTTGTCACTTATTGAGGACCATCGCTGACCTGTAAGGAGCCTTTGTGCAAAAGGACTTTTGCCACCAGAGCGTCAAGCCACGTCACGTGGCAGCTGCAGCTTCCCAGTGCATCGTTCTCCCTTTTCTTCTGCAGCGCCTGCACAAATGTGCAAAGTAGTAACTGGACAGGCTTCTTCCCCCAACCTGGCACCCTGCAACGCGGCACTGGTTTACTGCCATTCCCATCGTTTGGCACCCCCCGTGTCATGGTGCCTTTGTGCAGTGTACAACCTGCACATCTGCTTGCAGAGCCCTGCACTTATTTGTGTTTTGGGCCCCATTATCCATCTCCTAGAAAGGAGGGTCAGGAACATTTCTTGCTCAATCAGACAGAGCAGGAAACAGGCAGCGACACAAAGATAAGGGACCGTCTCGTCCCGATAACGTCGACCCGCCCCACCCGTGCATGCAGAGAGGGCATGCTTCGGACCCCCTCAACAAGAGAATTCCATCTAGCGGGGTCCAGGAGGCGTGCCTTCTCTGCGATAGCGCCTGCCTTGTGGAATATTCTGCCCCCGGAGGTGAGACTGGCCCCCTCCCTCCTGGCCTTTCGGAAGGCCCTTAAGACCTGGCTCTGCCACCTGGCCTGGGACGACGGAGGCGGCAGTGCCTCCTGGGGTTGGCTGGCCCCCTAGCTCCACTATCTATTCTGCGGGTCCAAGCCCATCCTGGATTTTATTTTATTTTATTATGTTTTGTTTGTGTTTTTAGATATTTTGTATAGTTTTTAAATTTTTATTTATTGTAACCCGCCCAGAGTCCCTTGTATGGGAGATGGGCGGGGAATAAATTTGAATAATAAATAAATAAATAAATAAGCAGCAAGATATGCCTGCCCCCTTTACTAGAATATGGGCCATATCAGGTGCCCAATCGTGTGCCATCCGTGAAGCTGCTCCTATGACTGCAAATCCAAAGCTTTGCAGTCCCTCCAACCCCGGGTGGCCCTTTTTGTGGCAATCCCTTAATCTTCGGTTGTTGCGGATGAATAATCCATCCTCATATCTGCCATTCCCATTTAACTGAAGGATTTTCAGTCTGAATTAGAGAGAGTAAACTAACAGTTCCTTACTACGGCTACCCATGCCACTTGCCATTTCTCTCATCTTTAGAGTCTCACTGAAGTCCAATTATCTGTTTCTCATCCAACACTTCTAAGGGGAATGTTCCGAAAGCAATTCAAAATGGAAAACTTTAGTTTGCAGATAAACTCCATGCTCATGTTACTCTTTATTCTATCCTCCTTAAACTAATGCATTCTTAGAAAGGGGACAACAGGTTACAGGCCCCCGCCCCTCCGCCGCCCTTTCTGCTTTCTCAAATTGTGTAAGATACAAGATAGCTCCAAACTTCGCTTCTGGCCCAAATGCTCTGCAAAATGCTTTGGTGAGGGCGAGGGAGGAGAGGGAGAAAAGTTATAATTTTATTCACTCCAGCCTTGCTCCAATTGTTTACAGGATCTAGGGTCACAACATGTTTCCTCCTGTCTCCAAAAATGTATTTGGAAAAGAACAGACTGTTAACTCTGATTAGTGAATGCTGTATCCTCACGCATTGTGTTGGGCACTATGTGAACAGCAGTTTATTTTGGAAGAGTTTAAGGCCAATTTAGGACCAGGAGCCTTAATGCCTGGGGCAGAGATTTCTGATACTGTCCCTGGCTCAGCAATGGAGCCATGGAGTGCTATTCAAGAAACAGTGGGTCTGAGAGGACACACAATTAATGAACAAGACACAGTCAATGAACAAGACTAAACTCCACACCATATAGATAAACAAGGAGTAAAAAAGCAAGGGGAGAGGAACTGTACCTTGTGATTACTATCTATTGTGTAAATGTGCCACAGTATTGTTACAATACCTGCTGATCAGCTAATCCACATTAAACATCGCTGTTATGCACATCATCAACAAAAAATACCTCTCTGCCCCCACATTAGAAATACTGTCAATTTAAAATATTTTCCAGAGGATAGTTGTGCTAATCTCTTAAGACTCAGGGGGCACACTAAGAAATAATATATTCCTTATGTGTCTATTGGTACCATTATTATGGTTTACTGCTCCCATTATTATGATTTCCTGGAACCATTATTATGGCTGAAGCTTTAGTAGAGCATTGTGCCCTTCATCATAAATGTGTTATGGCCTTTCCCACTGTTGCTATCCACCCCTCCTTGAGTCAGCCGAAAACTATTTGTTGTTGTTGTTGAGTTGTTCAGTTGCTTCCAACCCTTTGTGACTCAAGAAACATCATTTTATTTATTTATTTATCTATCTATCTATCAAATTTCATCACCGCCCATCTCCCTCAAGAGAGGGACTCTGGGCGGTTTATAATAAAGCTAAAAAAGATTAAAATACAATAAAAACAAGATATCTTACATAAAAATATAAATATAAAATAACATCCAAGATGTTAATATTAAAAGTTTGCCAGTATTTTTTTGTCAGCAGCTGCTTCTTTCAGTTCTTGCAGGCTTATGCTCATATCAGCAGCAGCAATGGTACTACCTAGCTACCTTGTCTTCTCTTTGCCTCTTTGTTGATTGCCTTCTATTTTTCCAAACATAGAATCTTTTCTAGTGACTCTTGCCTGATTATTTGTGGCCTGTCTCCAGTGGTGTCTGCTCAGCCAATTCAGACTGACAGGGATGGCGCACTCTAGGTCCCTTCCATTAAACAGTGTCATCTTTCAGGACCCAGGAAGCGCACCTTCTCTGTCGTGATGCCTGAGGTTCCCCCTCAGATCCAGGTGGTTTGAAGGTCCAGTTTTCATATGTTATCTCTGGGGAAAGTATGTCCTTGACAATGTGTACACTTTTCATCAGTGTAATGTCTCTGTGCTTTCATACTTAGCCTAGACCTACTTCTCCAAATAGCAGAAACCTCTTTATTTCATGGCTAAAGTTGCCATCCCTGGAAATGCTTGAGCCTGGGAAGATAAAGTTGTTATTACCTCAACTACTGTATGTTGGCATGACATTTTCTGTCCCCATTGCCAGTTTCTATCCTGCCTCTATTGCCTCTGTTTCCAGTCAGTGCAACCCCCTGGTAATACTGGCCTGGTAATACTGGGTGACAGAGCCTAATAAATCTTAAATACCTTAAAGCTGCCCTGGACAGTATCAGAGTAAGGGGTGGGAGGAATGCTACTTTAACACCAGGACAGCTAAAGACTACTTAAGCCTGTCTCACAGGTGGTCTGGGGACAAGATGAAGGCAATATCATGGGACCACTGCAAAAAAATAAAAGGGGGCATGTTTGAACCATGGCTAGGTAAAAAATGTCAAAGACCATTCTTCTTTAATGTGCCACAAGACTATCTGTTCTTTTTCCAGGTTAATGTGAGCACTGGAATAACTATTTGCTTTTTATGGCCAGAAATCAGATCATTCAATAAATAAGGGTAATTACAGGTCTGGGAGTGACTAATGGGAGTGCTTTGCCTCCAATATATATTTAACATTAGAAATGCCATGTCATCCTGTAGTGTGGATGGCTTTCTCAAAGGAGTAGAAGAGGTACTGCAGGTACTTCAGATGCTATTGTGTGAAATTCCCATTAATCCCGTTATGGCTAATGAACCGGAGTTAGGAGAGCTGTGGTTCAATACAACCTGAAGGATATTAAATTCCTCACCCGTGGCCTCACTATCTCAATCATGTCCACCTTAACTTCTCCTATCCCTAAACTTTTCTGGACATTTTCATTGCATAGATAGAGTTCTTCTTGCTGCTACTGTACTGAACTATCAGCCTTTCCCCACAATACTTCTCCTCTTCCCTTTCCAACAGAAAGTACATTCTTCCATGTCATTCTTATCCAGCGTGAGACCCAAACTGCTTTTTGGTGCTTCCAGGATCTCATTGGGAAACAGAGAATACAATGGGGAGGCAGCCTATCCAATTTCAAGTGAAAGGGCAGATGGGATGTATCCATGTTCATTATATATTTCTGCCATTCTTCATGACAAAAATATGCAAGGAGAAGAGTAGTCCAGAGTCCAATGGAGTTGGGTGGCCAATAAATTTAAAATAATAACAACCACAACCATCACCACCACCTACAGCAGTTGCAAAACAACCAACATCTTGGGCAGGGAAGTGGACATTTTTGCATTTTCTCATCTGGTAGGACCTGACAAGTTACAACTTGGTTCCTGTATATATGAAATCTATCTAGCTGCTGAAGCATTCAAAATGAATAGATTTTTATGAGTTATAGTTAGAACCTATAGTTAGAACTTTCTGGAGCTACTCGGAATTGCCCTCCGCTCTTCCCCAGTAGCATTTTGGACACCTTCCGACCTGAGGGGCTCATCTTCCGGCGTCATATCTTTTAGCCTTTTGATACTGTCCATGGGTTTTCTTGGCAAGGATACTGGAGTGGTTTGCCATTTCCTCCTCCAGTGGACCACGTTTTGTCAGAACTCTCCATCATGACCTGTTCTTCTTGACCTGACTTCATTGAGTTACGCAAGCCCCTTCATGGATCACTGCCTTGTCGTGGCGAAGGGGCTTGCGTAACTCAATGAAGTCAGGTCAAGAAGAACAGGTCATGATGGAGAGTTCTGACAAAACGTGGTCCACTGGAGGAGGAAATGGCAAACCACTCCAGTATCCTTGCCAAGAAAACCCATGGACAGTATCAAAAGGCTAAAAGATATGACGCCGGAAGATGAGCCCCTCAGGTCGGAAGGTGTCCAAAATGCTACTGGGGAAGAGCGGAGGGCAATTCCGAGTAGCTCCAGAAAGTGTGAAACGGCTGGGCCAAAGCCGAAAGGACGCTCAGTTGTGGATGTGTCTGGAAGTGGAAGGAAAGTCCGATGCTGTAAAGAACAATATTGCATAGGAACCTGGAATGTAAGAACTATGAATCAAGGTAAGCTGGATGTGGTCAAACATGAGATGACAAGATTGAACATCGACATATTGGGAATCAGCGAACTAAAATGGACAGGAATGGGTGAATTTAATTCAGGAGACCATTATATATACTACTGTGGGCAAGAATCCCTTAGAAGAAATGGAGTAGCTCTCATAGTCAATAAAAGAGTGGGAAAGGCAGTACTGGGGTACAACCTCAAAAACGACAGAATGCTTTCAGTTCGAATCCAAGGCAAACCATTCAACATCACAGTGATCCAAGTCTATGCCCCAACCACTGATGCCAAAGAAGCTGAAGTTGACCGGTTCTATGAAGACCTACAACACCTTCTAGAACTAACACCAAAAAAAGATGTCCTTTTCATCATAGGGGACTGGAATGCTAAGGTAGGAAGTCAAAAAATAACCGGAATAACAGGCAAGTTCGGCCTCGGAGTACAAAATGAAGCAGGGCAAAGGCTAATAGAGTTTTGTCAAGAGAACACGCTGGTCATAGCAAACACTCTTTTCCAACAACACAAGAGACGACTCTACACATGGACATCACCAGATGGTCAATACCGAAATCAGATTGATTATATACTTTGCAGCCAAAGATGGAGAAGCTCTATACAATCAGCAAAAACAAGACCTGGAGCTGACTGTGGCTCAGATCATGAGCTTCTTATTGCAAAATTTAGGCTTAAATTGAAGAATGTAGAGAAAACCACTAGACCAATCAGGTATGACCTAAATCATATCCCTTATGAATATACAGTGGAAGTGAGGAATAGATTTAAAGGATTAGATCTGGTAGACAGAGTGCCTGAAGAACTATGGATGGAGGTTCGTAACATTGTACAGGAGGCAGCAACTAAAACCATCCCAAAGAAAAAGAAATGCAAGAAAGCAAAGTGGCTGACTGATGAGGCTTTACAAATAGCTGAGGAAAGAAGGGAAGCAAAAGGCAAGGGAGAAAGGGAAAGATATAAACAACTGAATGCAGAATTCCAGAGAATAGCAAGGAGAGATAAGAAGGCCTTCTTAAATGAACAATGCAAAGAAATCGAGGAAAACAATAGAATGGGGAAGACTAGAGATCTCTTCAAGAAAATCGGAGATATCAAGGGAACGTTTTGTGCAAAGATGGGCATGATAAAGGACAAAAAAGGCAGGGACCTAACAGAAGCAGAAGAGATTAAGAAGAGGTGGCAAGAATACACAGAAGAACTATACAAGAAAGATCTTAATATCCCTGATAAATACGATGGTGTGGTCACTGACCTTGAGCCGGACATCCTAGAGAGTGAAGTCAAGTGGGCCTTAGGAAGCATTACTAACAACAAAGCTAGCGGAGAAGACAGTATCCCAGCTGAGCTATTTAAAATCCTAAAAGATGATGCTGTTAAAGTGCTGCACTCAATATGCCAACAAATTTGGAAAACTCAACAGTGGCCACAGGATTGGAAAAGGTCAGTTTACGTTCCAATTCCAAAGAAAGGCAATGCCAAAGAATGTTCAAACTACCGTACAATTGCACTAATTTCACATGCCAGCAAGGTTATGCTCAAAATCCTACAAGCTAGGCTTCAGCAGCATGTGAACCGAGAACTACCAGAAGTGCAAGCTGGGTTTCGAAGAGGCAGAGGAACTAGAGATCAGATTGCCAACATTCGCTGGATCATGGAAAAAGCAAGAGAGTTCCAGAAAAACATCTACTTCTGCTTCATTGACTACGCTAAAGCCTTTGATTGTGTGGATCACAACAAACTGTGGCAAATTCTTAAAGAGATGGGAGTACCAGACCACCTTACCTGTCTCCTGAGAAACCTGTATGTGGGTCAAGAAGCAACAGTTAGAACCGGACATGGAACAACCGACTGGTTCAAAATTGGGAAAGGAGTACGACAAGGCTGTATATTATCACCCTGCTTATTTAACTTATATGCAGAGTACATCATGAGAAATGCCGGGCTGGATGAATCACAAGCCGGAGTTAAGATTGCCGGGAAAAATATCAACAACCTCAGATATGCAGACGATACCACCCTAATGGCAGAAAGTGAAGAGGAACTAAAGAGCCTCTTGATGAGGGTGAAAGAGGAGAGTGCAAAAGCTGGCTTGAAACTCAACATTAAAAAAACCCAGATCATGGCATCTGGTCCCATCACTTCCTGGCAAATAGAAGGGGAAGAAATGGAAGCAGTGACAGATTTCATTTTCTTGGGCTCCAAGATCACCGCAGATGGTGACTGCAGCCATGAAATTAAAAGACGCTTGCTCCTTGGAAGGAAAGCTATGGCAAACCTAGACAGCATATTAAAAAGCAGAGACATCACCTTGCCGACAAAGGTCCGTATAGTTAAAGCTATGGTTTTTCCAGTAGCAATGTATGGCTGTGAGAGTTGGACCATAAGGAAGGCTGAGCGCCGAAGAATTGATGCTTTCGATCTGTGGTGCTGGAGAAGACTCTTGAGAGTCCCTTGGACTGCAAGGAGGTCAAACCAGTCAATCCTAAAGGAAATCAACCCTGACTGCTCATTGGAAGGACAGATGCTGAAGCTGAAGCTCAAATACTTTGGCCACCTAATGAGAAGAGAGGACTCACTGGAAAAGACCCTGATGCTGGGAAAGACTGAGGGCAAAAGGAGAAGGGGACGTCAGAGGATGAGATGGTTAGATAGCATCACCGATGTAATGAACATGAATTTGAGTAAACTCCGAGAGACAGTGGAGGACAGGAAGGCCTGGCGTGCTATGGTCCATGAGGTCACGAAGAGTCGGACACGACTGAACGACTGAACAACAACAACAAGTTAGAACCTGTGGTTTTCAGTGCATGCTTTCCTCCTCGAAAGGCCACCTCTAGGAATAATGGGATAGATGATCCTTTCCATTTCTAATTGCTGCCAGTGCATTGGACAGGGTCTGGATTCTGAACTGATAAACAGAAATTGCTCACACAAATTCCTCTCCTGGCTAGAAGCTACTACCTAGAGATCATTCCAGCAAGAAGTGCATGCAAACCATCTAAAATTCATAAAATCTACAAGAAGCTTTATTTCTAATGGTTCTAATAATAAATCTTTGCTGAGATGGTTATAGACTTTTCTGGGGGGGGGGGGTTAAGATTGATGTTGATGATAATTAAAGTCCCCTGTCTCCTACTTTCTCCATATTTCCTTTCTTCCTTTCTAGAATTGATCGAGTTAATATTCAAATGCCGGAGTCTGGGATAAGCCGGAATTTCTAAGGCTGGGTTTTTGCATTTCTGGTATCTCCAGGAATAACAAAGGGAAGGGACTGGAAGTTAGCATCTGTTAGCATCTGTCCTCTGAGGTCGTTGCCTGTCTGCCTGGCAGCTGGACCTGCCCCTAAGGTTGGACTTATGCTTCATTGCCTTTTGCTCTCCCAAAGCATTTTTGTACATATAACACCTCCTAACAGCTATAGGACAGCTATTGGTACAGGTTAAGAAATCACATCTTTTAATTAAGTCAAGTTACACTTCATTGCTTACAACAGAGAAACTCCAACAGCTACCTGATTCTGCTATACTATTGTCTCTGCATTTCTTTTGAAGGAATTGGGGGAGAGGTAGTATCAATACTTGTTGCGATGTACTAAGGTTGCCATTATTCAGCTCCTTCTCGTGGGTCTCTAGTAGCTAAATTTATGAATAGAGAATGGATGGCCCTTAACTCTAGTACTGAAGCATGTTGCAAAAGCATTTATGTGGACAAAAATACTAGCATTGGGTTTTTCTTCCCTGTCCCACATATTACATTTTTCTACAGACCCAGTGCAAATGCTGCAGAATATGTTTTATATATGGCTATGACCATATAATATATACTGTATGTATATGTACATGACTATATATGATTATATACAGTCATATAATATGACTATATTATACTGGTATAATAAGTACCAGTATTGTCATCCTATTAAGCTTTTAAAGCTTAAAACATTCTTCAATGGTTTTTTTAATAAGATAACCTCCTTCAAAACCCAAACAAGAACATAAGCAAATGAGAAACAGAAAAGTGTTTAGAAAAGAGTGATGTACTGTACATAAAATAGAAAGAACCTGGGGTTGGTGGACTTCCCTGTTGTGAAAATAAGAATCTTAGAAGTAAACATGCTTGTATTTTAATCTAGATTTCCCCAAGCTGGAGCCCTTCTAGATTCCTAATCATTTAGAAATTCTGGAAAGTTGCAGTCCCAGCATGTCTTGAGGATACTTAGTCAGTGTGGGCTGTCCTAAATCCATGAAAAGAACTCTCTGAATAGTCAACTTGGTTAGAAATAAAATTGTTCCATGTTCCATGAATCAGGGGAATCAGGGCAGGGAAGGGGGTGCAGCTTCTCCCCCCTCCCACTGCAAAATGGTGATGGACTCTGTCATATAAAACTACTTTTACAAATGTGTAATTTAGATATTCTAGGTTCTGCTCAAAGGGATCTTAAACCACTGAGGTGCTCCTTCACTGGTTATGTGATGGTCTTACATGGACACACATGTATTATTGATATCACCCTTCCCTAACCCACTGCCCTTTGGCTGTGTTACATTACAACACCCATCATTCTCACCAATAAGAAGGAAAGAGTTTGGGGAAAACCTGGTTCAGATGCTGATTTATGCCACTTCAAACTGTTTTAAGCCACTTCTGATGCAGTTTCTTAGCGCACTTTCACACCATCACTGTTTGCATCCCCTAAGTCCTCAGAACCAGTTTGGAGACAATCTGCCTCAAAATGCTGAGAAGATGAACAAGCAACAGTGATCCCTGCCCTTTTCAGAGCTGTGGAAAGTCCTACACTAACCAAACAAAACTCACTGTCATCCCTTTTGGACCTAATAAGAAAGGATAGAAAAATATCAGTAGCCTGGCATTTGGCACACCAACTCATCTGCTGCAAAACAGGAGGGAAAAACAGACCCACCTTTGTCAATTTTACTTCTGCTTCTTTGTCTGAGCTGCTGCAGGGGAGCTGCAAAGCCATCAAGCTAGCATTTCTCTACTTACCTCCGACAAGTCCCAATAAAGAGGAAACTGGTCAGATACTGACTCCTGGTGGTCTGTGTAACTATAAACATTTCTCTTAGAAAATCAGAAGCTCAGGAGTTGGGACAAAGGGGGAGGCAAAGTTTCCTCCCAATGCCAAAGTGAAGCCACAGCATCTTAAATAGCAAACTAGCTTCTCAGCAATCTGAGCCAGAAATAAATCAGCCCAGCAATCATAACACTAAAACCATCTGTACCTGGTTTTAAACTAGGGCAGAATCTTGAGTGGAACTTTGCTTTGCAGGGCCGTGTTTCTGCCCCCTAGTCCTACATTAAGGGTAACATTTTTATCCAGCGTGATAAAAGGAAAACAGTGTAACAGAAACCATGCAGCCATGTACTGAAGTCTAAGAAGCAACGCCATTTTTTTCCTTTGCTTTCTGGTGCCAGCTACGTGCAGGTTAGACATTGCCATGATCCTCTTGCAGGTTATATTATTGCTTCTAAAGTGGAATAATATTAGAGAATCCAAATTTTGCTTCAATGTAAAAAAGAAAAGAAAGAAAGCCTGCTTATTTTTACTATTCCCACATAAAATGTGTTCTGAATGGTTGCAGAAAGGTGGATTTCCTGCAACTATAAAGGGAGCTAATTTTGCAAAATTTTATTCCTTTCTCTATAACTTCTGGGTCAGGAGTCCAGAAAGAGGACAGCATATGATTCTCCCAGGAAACAAGTAATTGCTATTCCAACAGAATATTGGTCTTCTGGAAGGGTATAAAATTCATGAATCCACAGGTTCACAAATTGCACACAACTATGGCTCGCCATCATGCTACAGCATAAGCCATAATTCATAATCGAGGGGAAGAAATGGTGATTTGTGATTTGGAAGTTGCCCTGGTTACTTGTCCAATGAGCCCTTCCCCAGCCTGATATCCTTCAGGAGTCTCAGGACTGCAACTTTTAGCATCCCAGTATGAGAATGTTGAGAGATGCAGTCCTGATCCATCTTGAAGGACTAGGTTGGGAAAGACCAGTGTAGGTAAAAGGAGATCTCTCTCCTTCGCTTTGGCTCTGGTCCTCAACTTTTCCTGCTAAAGTTGTTCTCCTTTGCTACTGTTGGCAATTGCACCATTCCTGGTCCCAGGCTCACTTGTAGCTCCCCACGTTCTTCCTTTTGTTTTCTTTGTAATAACTGATCCTGGAGAAATTTCTGAGCCCTTCTTACATCAGTCCTTATGAAAACAGAGAGCCACATTCCCTGCTGATGATCTTGTTTTCAGAGCTTCATGCTCAATGAGTCAGAACAGCCAAATGAGATGCCCCCAATGAAGTGTGTGTGGGGGGGGGAGTTTGGCTTAGGTGTGGAATCCTATTGCTTCCAGTGTTATTGTGGATGGGGGCATCTTGGGCCAAAGCCAAGGAATGACTGATCTTGCTGCAATTATTTGACTTTAAGTGGTATGTAATGTTTTCCTGCAATATTCAGCTTACAAAAAACAAGAGTTTTCATGGGGTCTGTTACAGATAGTTACCTATCCTTGCACAGTTGATATTTTTAGCAAATAAGTGTGATGACCCTGATTTCAATGTCCCAATAATCGCTTCTCCATGCAGTTCTTTTGAATTGCAGAATAAGCTTTATTAAGGATACATGTAAATCAAAGCATTCTCAAAGACCCGAATGGCGTTTCCCGCCAAAGAATTGAATTTTGCCTTTTCCCCCTTGTGCCAGCCCCCTGCACCCGATGATGTCAGTGTCCATTTCTTTCCCACTACATTCAAGCCCCCTCCATACTCGTGCAGGTGGACGACCTTGACGATCTGGAAAACAGGCTCCAACTGTCTGGCACGATTCTTGTAATGTGCTCCCCCCCTCCCTTCGCGAGTCTGTTTCAGGCTGACACATATCTTCAAAAGTACATGGCAGGATTCAAACTGCAATCCTGACATGCCGCTCCCCAAAAGAAAAGAAAAAGTTAAGGATATTGCAGGACAATGCAGGCAGGGTGCGTAATCAAGCAGCAGTGTTCTGTAAAAGAAATAAAATAAACATTAATAAAAGGAAAAGACTAGTGAGGTTTGTCTGGAAACTTGCGGTGAAATTGGGCAGTGAGCTTAGGAGCACGGACGTGTTTTTTCTCCACCCACTCATTGAAACTACTTGGCAGATGCTGCCATTGAACGAGGTACTGAAGGCGTCCTCTGTGAAGTCTGGAATCGAGGATGTTCTTTACTTCGAAATGCTGTTCCCCTTACACCATGATGGGAGGTGGTTCTGGTTGTCCGGGATGCCCTATTTCAGAAGACTTAAAAGGCTTCAGTAGGCTGACGTGAAATACTGGATGTACTTTTCATAGATTTTTAGGCAATTGCAATTGAGCAGTCATAGGATTGATCACTTTGACGATCGTAAATGGTCCCACATACTTTAGTCCCAATTTCTTGGATGGTTGCTTTGCGCGAAGATGTTTTGTGGAAAGCTAAACTTTTTCTCCAACTTTTAATTGCCATTCAGGAGATCGCTTTTTTTCTGCAATTTTTTTCTGATTGTTTTTTGCTTCTTGCAAAGTCTGTTTCATAATTGGCCAATTGGCTGTCACTTTAGCGATACATTCATCAGCTAATAAAGGATTGGATGAGTCTGGAGAAGGGTGAGAAGGTAAATCTCACAAACTCTTGACCGGTAGCTATTTTAAAAGGGGGAAACCCTGTACTCTGGTGCACCACATTGTTGTATACGACTTCAGCAAAAGGCAGCAGGTGAACCCAGTAATCTTGATAGCTAATATAACACCTCAAATATTGCTCTAGTACAGCATTCAGACTTCAGTCGCTCCGTCTGTCTGTGGATGAAACGCCAAGCTTAGACTTTGTTCAGCCCCAATTAATTTTAAAAATGCTCTCCAAAATTTTGAGGTAAATTGACTGCTGCGGTCACTAATTACTTTATTAGGCACCTCGTGAAGGCGATAGACGTGTTGAATAAAAAGTTTTGCAAGCTGGTTGGCAGATGGTAATCCTTTGCATGGGATGAAATGAGCTTTTTTCGAAAACAAATCAGTAACTACCCAAATTATTGATTTTTTCTTGCTCTCTGGTAAATCTACTATAAAGTCCATAGCAATCTGCTTCCAGGGCTGAGAGGGGTTCGCCACTGGTTGCAACAATCCCACCGGTTTTCCAGTTGGTTTCTTTGTAGTGGCACAAATAGGGCAGGTAGTTACATAATCCTTGACATCTTTTCTAAGCGTGAGCCACCAAAACTGTCTTCTGACCAAATGCAATGTTTTTATAAATCCGAAATGGCCAGCTATCTTTTCATCATGACACCTTTCTAAAATGTGCTTTCTGAGAGTATTTGGAATATACATTCTGTCCCCATTCCACCACAATCCATTAGTTTCGTGAAGGGTCTGCTTGTGCGCTAGCCACCAAGAATCTTTTTGTATTTTGGCTTGCAATTCTTTTCTCAGTGCTATTTCTAATGGGATGATAGGCGGTTGTTTCTGACTGCGGGTAATGGCCGCTTTTCCCATTTGTGGGTCTGGATCATTTTCTATTATGTTCTTTGCTCTCTCTATTTCATCCTGGGTTAGACCCAGTTGCTGGGGAGACATTATAGTGTTAATTACTTCCTCCCTTTGGCTGTCATGTTGTGGTAACCTGGATAGGGCATCAGCTAGAAAATTTTTTCCCCCAGAAAATATTTTAGTGTGAAATTGAATCAACTGAAGAATTCAGCCCAGCGTATCTGCTTTGGATTCAATTTACGTGGTGATTTCAAAGCTTCCAGATTTTTGTGATCAGTCCATACTTCAAATGGATAGGGGGACCCCTCCAACAAATGTCTCCAAGTAGCCAATGCATGATGCACAGCAAAAGCCTCCTTCTCCCAAACATGCCAATGTCACTCAGTCTCTGAAAATTTTCGGAATATATATGCACAAGGTCTTAATACATTATTTGAATCCCATTGTAAAAGCACTGAACCAACCACTGTATCTGAAGCGTCAGTTTGAATTACAAATGGTTGTTTAGAATCAGGGTGCTTTAAAATTGGCTGCGCTGTGAAAAGAACCTTCAGTTTGTCGAAAGCGGCTTGGCATTCTGGCGTCCATTTCAATACTGCCCCCAGTTTCACTTTCTGCACCTCACCCTGATTTTTTGTTTTTAAGAGATCAGTTAAGGGTAGGGCAATTTGAGCAAAATTGGGTATGAACTGGCAATAGAAATTCATGAACCCTAAGAATGATTGTAATTGTCTTTGGGTTCTTGAGGGCTCCCACCCCAACACATCGCATACTTTAGCTGGATCCATCTCAATTCCCTGATTTGACACTCTATACCTTAAGTAGTCCAATTTTTCCTTATGAAATTCACATGTTGATAACTTAACATACAACTGAGCATCCAATAGCCTCTTTAATACTTCATGCACCAGTTTTACATGTTCTTCCATTGTCTCTGTATATATTAAAATGTCATCAAGGTAGACCAGGACTCCCCTGTATAAAAATTCATGGAGCACCTCATTTATTAAATTCATGAAGACCCCAGGGGCTCCAGATAGGCCGAACAGCATGACCCGATATTGGAAGCACCCAAATTGACAATTAAAAGCGGTCTTCCATTCATCCCCCTCACGTATGCGCACTCTGAAGTATGCTTCTCTTAAATCCAGCTTGGCAAAGATTTTTCCTTTTGTGAGATGGGCTAGCATGTCTTTTAGCAAAGGTAAAGGATAGTGATTGGAAATGCAAATGGCATTTAGACCCCTTTAATCAGTACACAGTCTTAATGAACCATCCTTCTTAATCCTGAACAATACAGGGGCTGCCATTGGTGATGTGGCTGGTTCAATGAAACCCCATTCTAGATTTTTGTCAATGAATTTTCTCAATTCCTGTAACTCTTTGTGTGTCATGGAATATAGCTTGGTTTTTGGTAAAACTGCCCCAGGTTCGATCTCAATGGCACAGTCTGTTTTACGGTGGGAAGGTAATTGATTTGACTCAGTTTCATCAAACATCACTTTTAACTCATCATATTGCTCAGGAATTTTCACTTCCTCGCTCCCACTCTCAATTCCAGCAGCTCCCATCTCGGTTCCAATTTGTACATTCTCAGCTTCCAACCCCTCATAAGACCCATCAGCAAACTCTATTTCCCCAGAAACCCAGTCAATATGGGGATTTCTCTCCCATAGCCATTTTAAGCCTAGAATGAATGAATGAGACTTCCTGTGGGAAATGGCCGACTAAGCAACTTTGCCTGTGAGCTCCATGGGCAGAGATGGCAGCGTGGTAGTTTTTTCTGGGCTCAGGCAGGTTTTTCTGTAGCCCCAAGTGTTTTTCCAGATTAAGGAAAATGCTGAGAATTGACCCATTTGTCCTCCAGATGGTGAGTTGTAGCCAGGAGATCATAGACAGCATCTGCGACTGAGTGGTAAGACTACACTGGGAGGCTGGGATTTTATATTTTTCTAAGCCATGTATGCAACTCCTTAAAGGGGAAATAAGTTGTGCCTTCCCATTTCTTAAGCACTCAATTTGTTTTTTAAGTTTTGTATCTTAAAAGAAGCTTTTTACAGTAAGAAAAAGCAGAATCTCTTGGTGATTATAATTATTTTTGGAGATTTTTAACTATAAAAAAAAAGTTTTCAATTTTTTTCCCATCTGGGTTATATTGAGAGCTGTAACATTGCCTTGTTATCTTTGTTGCTGAATTTGAAGGTTTGAGTGTTCTTTCTTTCTACACATTGTTTTAAATTTCTCATTCTAAACTTTAGGCTTTCTGTTTACTTTTTTCTAAGTTGTCTGCTAGTATATTTTCTTTGGTTAATTTTGGATTAATTCATTAACCTTGATTTTTGTGAGTTAACTCTTTAGGGTGTGCTATAATTTACTGTTTGAACAATGGAAGATTTTAAAGAAGATCTCAGAGAATTACGTTGTCAGCAAGAAGATATTTTTTCAAAGGGTTGTCAAATTTTTATACAGACTGTTTGGGATATTCGAGATGAGATTCTAGCTAAAATGAAACAACTATATGAAAATACTATGATGAAACAAGAAGAAGAGGTTGGAAAAGATGGCGATTTTACTGTTGTGAGGGACACTGAAATATTCCCAACTGAAAACTCTGGATTGGTGTTTATAAGGTTAAAAAGATTGTTTAACCTTAAGACTGCACAAGGAACTGCCAAGCTGGGGAAATGTTATGATTATTTCAATCAATGTTATGGGAAAGAAGAGTATGTTATGTGGGAGGTTTTGTTTCTCTTTCGCTGGAAAGTTTGTATCTTTGGGGGCTGTTGGGCTGTCGGATCTTTGTAAAAAAAATGCTGTTGGTGTAATGGTGAAATATTTAAATATCCTGGTATATTTTGAGGAGGGGTAAAAAATTAAGAATATTTAATTGGACTGATAATGAGGTCAACATGATTTACAGGATTTTTGATTTCTAAGATTTAAAAGGTATTGACAAGTTCTGGTAATATTTTACATTGTTTTTAAGCATAATTAGGGTTAAGATTGTTAATTATAAAGGTAGACAATTTATAAAAATTAAGAATATTTAATTGGATTGATAATGAGACTAATATGATTTTTTTTCTTTTCTTTTCTTATGGTTTGGATTAGGATTTATAGGGTTATAGATTTGTAAAACTTAAATGAAATTGATAAGATATAATAATGTTTTACATTGTTTTTCAGATCTAATAGGGTTAATATTGTTTATTATAAAGGCAGACAATTTATTTGTTTCTATAATTTGATGCCTATTGTGTAGACAGAAGTATATAGAATAGTAGTAGAAAGAAAAAAGATTAAATGGATTATTTTTTAAGAGGGAGGGAAGTTTGAAGTAGAAATTTAAATGTATGTATGTATGTGTGTGTGTGTGTGTGTGTATAGATAGATAGATAGATAGACAGATAGATAGATAGATAGATAGATAGATAGATAGATAGATAGATAGATGATAGATATAGATATATAGATATAGATATAGATATAGATATAGATATAGATATAGATATAGATATAGATATAGATATAGATATAGATATAGATATATAGATATATAGATATATATATAGACAATTTATTTGTTTCTATAATTTGATGCCTATTGTGTAGACAGAAGTATATAGAATAGTAGTAGAAAGAAAAAAAGATTAAATGGATTATTTTTTAAGAGGGAGGGAAGTTTGAAGTAGAAATTTAAATGTGTGTGTGTGTGTGTGTATACAGTATATTATGTAAGGGGAAGGAGCAATTGTATTAGAGTTTTGTATATGTGTTAATGGAGGGATTTATAGAAATAATGTGATAATGGTTTGATATAGAGGAAGGGTTTGTATATGGGAATTGCTGTATATTCTTGCTGTTGAAAGCTGGAAGTCACTTGTATGTATGTAATTTTCTAAAAGTTTTTTCTTTTGTATTTTTACACTTTTAGTGTTTTTTGTAGTGTTTTTTCTGTTATTTGTAGTTTTTTATCTTTGTTTTTTTTTAAAAATAAAAACTTATAAAAGGAAAAAAACTAGTGATATAAAAAAAAGAAATTTAGAAATGACAAACTGTACTGTATATGCTCAGCTTCCCCGCCCCCCACTTTTCCTACAGCAAACTGATTTAAATATTAATTATTCAGCTGTATAAATATGAAACAAATGCATATGTAAGAGTAGCTGTTTTGTCTAGTACATAAAACATTACGCATTTGGAGTTTTTCTGCTTATTTTTCTTTATTTTCTTTCTGAGGGAGAGAGTAACAGGCTAATAAAGAAAGCCTTAGACTCTCCCGTTCTCACCCCAGCTCTTGCCATCCTAGCAATTCGAAAGCATGCAAATGCAAGTAGATAAATAGGTACCACTTCAGTGGGAAGGTAACAGCGTTCCGCGTGCATCATGCCAGCATCATGACCGTGGAAGCGTCTTCGGACAACGCTGGCTCTTCGGCTAACAAACGGAGATGAGCACTGGCCCCTAGAGTCGGACATGACTGCACAAATGTGCGGGGGGAACCTTTACCTTTTACCTTAGACAGGGACCCATAGAGTATAAGTGTGCTTCTTAAAAGCATGGCCCCAGATCTATGATTTCTACAGTTCAGTGCTGGTTTTAATGATAATACTGATAATAATGAAGATGTTTCATTTATATACAAGTTAAATGTGTAGAACCAAGAGCATTTGTTAAGTGGACTGCCAAAGCTTTAGCTGTATTCCACAGGACTGCAACATCAAAGCAAATATGAGAATTTAAACCAGTAATTCTGCTGATTGGTAAGCTTTTGCTATCTTTGCTTGTAGTGTTTAGGGATGGCTGTTGCTGAATCAGAGAAAATGATGATAATGGATATGTTTTGCTAAGTGGACAATTTACCTGTAGCTTGAAGTTTGCAACCACTGCTTTGTAGTGTGTGTGTATGTGTGCGCACATGCATGTGCAAGAAGAAAGGAGGAATGAGGAGGAATAAAAGACAATTCCCAATTATGGAAAAAGATATATCAAAAGCAATATGTGTGTTCTAGCTGGAGATGCTGCAATTGCTCTCTTCACTTGCTAGAGAAGTAGCAGTTTGTTGATTGTTTCAAACTGCTGCATGTTTCCATTATGCTTTGTTGTGTAATTGTAATCAGAGCAATATCTATTGTTCTTTTACCTCCAGATGAAACCAAGTGCTATAGCTACGTCCTTGAAGTTTTTGCATTGAGGAAGGTGTGGAACAAATTGAAGTATTTTTCTCATCAGTCAGAGAAGGGGAATCGTGGAACTCAGACAATTTAAATGTATACAAAATGTTTTTTGCACTGTAGAAATATATAATTGTTTGTGGCAAGTAATTCTACAGACATTCATCCAAAATTAAAAACAGCTGCCTGAACTGCAGGTGGCTTACACAAGGTACAAGTGTTTCCAAATATATCTAAAGCATCAACAGAATTCTCAGAGAAACCAAAATAGTTTGGGGACAATACCTTTATGTCCTACAATTTCCAAGCATATTTAAAGTAAAATAAATACAAACACCAACTATAACACACACTAACAAAATGGCCAGTGCAATTATGTGTAGTGTGGCAGATTATGACTTGTATTGTCGCATTCTGCTTATTGAGACATTTTGCCTAGAGAGTTATGGAGCTGAACTCTCAGATATTCAAGTGTGGTTATCTTTAAAGTCTTTAAGTCTCTCTTCTGGGTGCTCATATGGAGGTTATGAAAAATGATGTATGTGACTGTACTTTCCCAGTAGATCTGATACTGTATATACTTGTGTATAAGCCCATCTATGGATAAGCCAACCCTTGAAATTGTAACCAAAATACCATGAAAAATGGGCCACCCATAGATAAACCAACCCTTGATATTTTCATATGTTTTAATTTTCACAATTGGCTTATCTTTGGGTAGTCCACAGTTTATCCATTTTTCATGGTGTTTTGGTTAAAAATTCAAGGGTCAGCTTATCCATGGATGGGCTTATACACAAGTATATACAGGATATGCTTTGTTTTTAAAATTGAATGACATTCCCTCTCTAAACCCTTCACACACATTTACACACACACAGGACATTCCAGACACTATTTTTTTTTTTTTGCATTGCTCAACTTTGCAATTAAAATGAAGCAGGGCTGTCCTGATGGCTGAGCTACCAGACTGCTAAGGGAATTGGTATTTTTACTTCGATCAGACAGCCCAACAGAAGTTGCCCTTCCTAGCCAAGACTGAGCTCAAAGATACCTCAGGCAACCTGTGCTCTGATCTTGGCCAGTAACTGAGTGCCTTGCCCTGTCCCCCTAGTTTTACAGGAGGGGGGGGGGAATCCCTTCCCCCTTCCCTACCCACCCACCCCCTAAATAACAGTAAACTGCAAGTTCTCTGCTTGCTGTGGTGGCCTATCCCTTGGCATAATATTTCTGTCTTCTACCCCATGAAAGCCAACATTGCAAATGGCTACTATGTCTGCTCTCGTGAATTGGCAGATCTAAGCAATAGTTTCTCTTTGCAAAAAGTCTTGCAAACATCACAGGAGGAACTGGTGCAAGGGCAATGCTGAGTGATGAGTGATAGCAACCAGCATACACTCTTTCCATTTGGCAGGCAGATCAAAAGCAGCACTTGGCATACCCACAAACACACCCACACCATAATGTACAAACATATACTTTTGACAGACGTATTACATCCAAACTATTTCTTCTATCTCCAATGTTCAGAGTTGAGCAATACTGACTACGTAACCAAAATTGGCAACACTTTTACACAACAGCATGCTAACCCCAATGTTTGCAGAAAAGCAAGAAGATAATTGTGGGGAAAAGAATATTGTGAGGATTTGTTCCTCTGACTACAGTGTGAGGTAGAAAGAAATGAAGAAAAACATGTAAGCAAGGCATGGAATTCTATACCCTAGAAATGAAGGAGGTTGAAAGGAGGTAATCCATTTGCAGTTGTAGCAGATATGTGTCTTTCCCCGTGCGCAGCAAATTATTGCCAAGAAAGGAGTATAGAGAATTAGGTGATGTCATGGAGTGGACAAAGTTGCAGCTCCCAAGATCCCAAAGCCACAGGTAGCCCCCATAAACCTCAGGTGCAGCCCCCAGAGACCCTCCCAAAGTTGCCACTGTTGCAGTTCTTAAATGATTAAATACACAGGAGTGCTTGCATGAATTTTATACAATTAATACGTTAATAACATTGTCTCTTTCTTTTTATCGGAAGATCGCAAGTTCGGAGGTTTGAATCCCTAGCCCCGCGTGACGGAGTGAGCTCCCGCACTCGCCCCAGCTCTTGCCAACCTAGCAATTCGAAAGCATGCAAATGCAAGTAGATAAATAGGTACCACTTCAGTGGGATGGTAACAGCGTTCCGCGTGTGTCATGCCAGCCACATGACCGCAGAAGCGTCTTTGGGCAACGCTGGCTCTTCGGCTAACAAACGGAGATGAGCACCGGCCCCTAGAGTCAGACACGACTGCACAAATGTGCAGGGGGAACCTTTACCGTTTTAACTTTGTCTTGCCCCTCCTACTTCTTCATCCTGGCCACGCCTATTATTTTTGGAGAGCAGCATGCCCTCAGCCTAACAAGAGACTACACACCCCTGATTTAAGGGAATGGGAGTGGAGTGGGTAAATTAAATATAAAACCTGAAATCCCTCTTGCCTCCATGTCCTGAGAATTGTGAGTCCTACCAGAAGTGGATTACCTCTCATATCTGCAGCAAGACACAACCCTGACTGTCTCAAGCCACCCATTACAACCTGGCTCTAGTGTCTTTCAAACAGTCCAAATGCCATTCAATAACACCCATTTGATGAACGCATGTTCAGATATGTGCTTTAGCAATACCAGCTCTTCCTGGGTTGTGTTCTTCTCCGCTCAGGGGAGAAAGGGAAATATGAACTCATCAATGGGGCTCTAGCAGAACCAAAGTTATCTCCCCAATTCTCAAACACACTTCACTTTTTTGTGGAGATTGGGCAGCTGGTGCCATGACAGCCACAGCTGAAAGATGTTCTGGGTGAGGATAACATGGGGGTGCATATTGCATGGTTTGTGGTATGAGAGTGCTTCCACTGGACCTTCAGTTGTTCTGATTAATCTTGCCAGTGTTGTGGGATTACAGCCCAGCAATTAAAATGCCTTGCAGAACCCACCTGTCAAGATTGCGCTCACTGGAGATGATGGGCACAGCACTCCAACACACTTGGAGAGCATCAAGTTGGGAAAAGTTGGTAATTCTGATTGGGAATGCTTGAAGTTCTCCACTACATCTGAGATGGCATTGGGATCTATCACAGGGGGTTACAAAATGTAGCTGGGATTAATTCCAACCTTCTGCTTCTCATAACCTCATCAACAAGAGTAGATGTGGTGCCTGGATTTACAATCTTAATTTTCAATCAAGATTGTGCTATTTTCATTTCATGTACAGAAACTTTCATGGATAGATCTGTATCCAGAAAATGGGATAAAATAATTAAACCAAACAAAGTTCCAAATCCTGGGGGGGGGGGGGAAATACAGGTAGTATAATTGATATAAACTCTATCAGCTGATTAATTTTCTTGAAATAACAATATAGCTTTTGTTGCTCTGTATGGCTTGTAAGCTATCCGTTTCCCCACCTGTAGTAATTTCTGCCTCCGCATCTCACCCAGTTCCTGGGTTTTAGCTCTTTTAAGATGAAAGGTGGAGTGACCGTTTTTCAGATTCCGCCCTCTACGAACTGCTTGGTCTTTCTTATATCCAACCAGCAATTGGACACAATGCAAAGTAAGGCTGTTGAAGAGGTATAAGAAATGTTTTTTTTCTCTTTTCCATGGAGTAGGAGTGAAGAGAATTTTTTTTCCTGCAAGATCTGTAACAGCTTGAGGACATGAAATGGTTTTCTGCTTCTTGTTTTCAGCATTTAACAGATGGCAAGTTTGACAATGATAAGGGATCACCTTCAATCTGCTTTTGAGAGATTGGGAGTGGAACAGGTGCATCTTCAGAGAAGGGTTAAAAAAGTCAAGATGGCGGCCATGATCACATGAACAAAGCCCTACCCCTTTTTTACATATAACACACATTAATAAGGAACAGGACTTCAACTGTGTGATCACAGCTGCCTTCTAGACTTTTTTGACCCCTCCCCCCCCCCCCCATGGACACCCTTGAAGCAGAAGCTGTGGTCGTGTGGAAGTGCTATTACAATGTTGTGATATTTTGCAGACTAGCAGCACCTCTTGTGAAAGCTCACACTGCATGTCCCAGAAGTTGAACATGCACAAAGCCGAAACCAAAGTCCATTTCAGGATTCTTCTTTCCTCATCTAAAGTTGCTACAGCTTGCCCGTAATTATTTTAGGTTACACTACCTGTCATAAATTGTAGTTCTGTGACAGCACTGTGAAAGTGCAGGATGTGGCATTTGGTATGAAGTTCAACCTCTCATTTCAGGAGTTTCACAGCAGTCATTATTGTTGCTGTGGGCGTGAACAAAATCCAAATGATATCTGGTGAAATTTCTGGAATGAAGCAGTGGTGGTAAGATTTCCATGCCAGTGGTGGGGCAGGCGAGGATTTGGGTGATGGCTTCAGTTTTTGGATAGCTCTTTACCCTACCCCATGATGACCAAAAGCACAATTGATTGTGCAATTAAGAACAATAGTGCAAAATTGCTTGTTATGCATGGTTCACATAGATTGCAGATTCTACTTTATGTCTCTCCAGAAATGTTGTGACTTTCTTAACATATAGTTGGCTTTATAGTTCCGGCAATATTATATTTTATTTGTGAATTCAGATTAAGTAGGCTATACCACACCATTCCCACATTTTCACTTCAGGTGCTATTTTTCCCTATGATTTTGGAGATGGGATAGTCTGAAACAGCGCCAGTTCCAGTCCCAAGTGAGGGAGACGTGAGCAAGGTAGCTCCAATAGCAAGCTAGCTAAGCAAGTCTATTTTCTGAAAACCACTGAAATTTGCAGCTGCTCCATTTCCTTAAAATTTCCAAATCCAGCATTCTTGCTTAGCAGAGAGCCAATGAGCAGACAGATTATTATTTTATTGGTTTCTCACTTCTCTGGAAGTAGCAATACTGACAAGAAGGTGATTGTGTGGTATGATTGGCAGGTGATCATGCCAACTCCAGCAAACACTCTATTCTGAGAGCAACACAGCAGGGAAATCAGTCTGCTAATGCCCTCTTCTGCTCAGTTGTGATAAAGGGTAGCTATAGGCATCTGTATAACTTTGGGCATACATCAGGAAGATAGTTTTGACCTGGTCCTGCATTGCTGCAGAGAAAGTTGTGAACTAAAGGAGCACTCCCTCCACATGCACATATTTTCTAATCAAAATTTGTACTTTCAAAGGAGCAGAAAAAAGACTTTCCTCACATTTGCAATTATATTTTATTTAAAATTCTTAACAATTCTCTACCACAGTTACCATCAGAATTTGTGTTAGCCAAGGCGTTGATGTCACAGGAGCTCAAGCACCATCAGAAACAGAGAGGATGATTTTGTAATGGACAAATCTTAAGGTTTCTCAGATGCTATGAAAAACAGGTTAAAGAAAGAATTCATAAAGTCTATATGGAGTGACATATAGCAAGATACCTTCATATTCAGTTATAATATGCTGGGTCCAATGATTGGTCACACTCAATCCAAGGTTTCTCAGCCAGTGGAACACATGGCATTAGTGACATGCAGAAGTAGTTCGATGAGATGTAGGCATACTTGTGAATTGCAGCAGAAGGAGAGATTCCTATGAGTGTGAATGAAAGCTTTGAACTCAGAAAAAATGAAGATGCAAAGAGGAAAAAGGTTCTTAAAAGAGATTCTTGCAAAGGAAAAAAATAATCAATACATCTGTAGTATCAAATAAGTAATTAAGCAAGCATGACCTGTACAAGCTTATATGCACTAATTAGAAAGCAGCCAGTCACAAAATGGTCACTCTGTGATGGAGAGCCCACCCTTGCAAGAAACAGGGAGGAAGTCTCAGTTGGGGCAACTGTCCTGCTCGTGACATGCACCTTCATAGTCATAAAACCAGAAAACTAAGAATCACTGGCTTAATCCAATATTGTTTAAATTGATTGGGTCCATGCTGGGATTCATTGGGAAAGTCTTCTCTCTGATTGGGGGAGATGGGCAGTCATATAAATTTAAATAATAAAATAAATAGTTCCTCAGGGAGATGACTGGTAATGATGGATGAACTACCCTAAAAATTGGCACAACCACCACAACCAAATTTCCCATTCAGGGTTTGGAAGGAAAGTCTTGAGGATATTTCAGGGCAGAATTTCACATTTTGCAGCCCAAAATCTCTGGCCAGTGTCCTGGCTGAAGTGAAGGTCCAATTCAAAGCTTTCCCCACAAATGTTGGCATCGTGCAGTGATTTCTTGGCTGACAGACCAATTCGGGAAGTGAACCATAAAGACAGAATTTTGAAAATTGCTAGGGTCTTAAGAAAAGTTTTTCTGCTCCTGATGGATAACAATCTTTCATTAAAGATAAGATTCAGGGTAAGGCTTCCTAAATACTTTGTTACCTAGGATGCACTATGAGACTTCCTAAACACTAAATCTATGCTCTAGCGCTCCAAATTCTTGGCCCTTCTCAAGTATTTTCTGAAAAAGAATTACCCCAAAATATTAAGGAAAAATAGTGTCAACACAATAAGTCAGTCAGTGAAGGGCTGGATCGAATCACAGGAAGCATCTCTCTCATGCCAGTCGGCTGTGGCATAGCATCTCTCTCATGAAGTCAGAGAATTCCAATGCATTACGAGACCCTCGTTTGGGGTCAGATCTGTTCTAAAGAGGTAGGAAGGAAGGGGGATCTAAAGATTCAGGCACATAGGGCTTTTCCACCAGGCCCTGGAGCACTCAGGGGACACAAACAACCCATTATACAAGCATGGTCAAGAATGGACTGCTGCGTTTCGTGGTCTGAACGCTGTCAGTGTGACCATTCCTGTGCTTGGAGAACAAGGCCAAAATCCTGAAAACCTGTTATTGCATTCTGTGTGCACCAAGAGTGGGAGGTTAAATTCTTGGGGGGGTGTCCCTCTCTCAACAACCTTCGGGGAGATTTACATGTGAGGTGCAGCAGTTTCCAGGCCTTTTGAGCCTTTCTTTGGAAACTCAATGATTTTCCTGTTTCTTCTCTTTTTCAAACATCCAAACTGCCCAAAGAGGCTTGGGCCAGAGGTGAAGGGAGAAGACTTAGCAAGCTGTTGGCTCCTGTTCAGAATTTATGCTGATGGGGTCCTTGGCCATCTGCCCCCATCTTGAACATCTTCTTCTCCATGTGTTTATCAGCTGAGTCCTTCAAGAAAAGTGGGTTGGGGGGAACAAACAGTCTAAGAGTTCAAGGACAGCTTGCCAAGAAAACGAAGGAGCAGCTGGAAATGACATTTATCTTATCAGCATGTCATTCTCCAATGGAAGGCCCATTAAAATGAATGATTCCAATGCAAAAGTCTACATAATATTTGTTATTAGCTGGCACCAAAGACAGGGAGGGTAGAGAATAAAGACATAAATCTAACTTTTGTGCACACACTTCTTGCTGAAGCTTTCATACAAGCTGGGATAACAATCCAAAGTCTTTCTCATTTATAAAATAACAGGCAAAAATGATTAAAGCCAAGATTCACTTTGCCAGATTTGGGGCTGAGGATAGGAGGAAGGGGGAATAACTAGCTGAGCAGTAGCAGCTGCCAATAATAATTATGAGATTACTTTTGATAATATACGGAACATGTGTCAGCAGTATTATGTGCTGGTGAAAAGAGGCGTTCTCGGTTACCCCAGATGAAATAGCATTTGGGTTCACACATTGCACTAATCACATGGCTTGTTAACCATGCTTAATTGATTAAACCATAATGGCTGGCTTCAAACAATGTGCAAACCATGATTTGCACACCGCAATGGCTGGATTGACATAAGCAAAAATCAAGCCAACCGCATTATAGTTTAGCATGCTGTGTACACCCAGCCCAGGAGCATCCACTGGGGGAGTTCAGAAAAGTAAAGATGGTGGCTGCAACCACCCGGTCAAGAGATTTAGGCATTGGAAGGGTTAGAGAAAAACTGGATCTGTCAATCCAGTTCTGTCAAGGTGGATGGAGAAGAGACATCCAAAGCCCTTAAAAATCAACCTCTTGGGTTTCCCTCTCAGGTGGTCTTTTTAAAAAGAGGGAGAGAAAATGGCTCCATTTTGCTCTCTTTTTTTCTCTTTGCTCCCCTCTGGAGCTGGGTAGATGCCAGGTAAGGAAGGAAGCCCCATCCTATAGAAATCCAGGTTGGAGATCAGGGAATTATGCGGCAAGGTACTTTGTGAAAACTAGCTGCAGTATGCAATTGATTTTCTTTTATGGACTGAGACCTGAGCTGTGTAACATTCTGCCCCACATGTGTGTTTTCAGGGGACCCTGGCTTGACTGAAATATCATTTCTTTTCCTCCTTCCTCCTTCCCCCACCTCCAACTCTTTTTGTACTTTCACCTTCCTTTAGTTATTTCACCTTGAGATTCATAATGAATTCTTTAATTCTTAATGAGCCAATGACATTCATTCTGGGGAAAGCACACATCCTCCAGTCAGTTCAACCTGCTGAAGGAAGGAGGGTCACCAATTTGCCTCTTCTTGAGTAAAGTCAGACAGAGAAGGGATTCTCTGAAGAAAAGCAGCTGGTAGAATGGAGGAAGCATTACTGAGTCAGCTCTTCCAGGAGTTGTGGAGAGGGCACAGCCAGGGTGTGGATGAAGGATTTAGCAACCTCCTTGTGGAAGCCAATGGGTGCTACTCCACCACATCTCAGAATGTTTGCACATCTGCAGCCTCTTACACCACTGCAGTTCATCAGGACAGTTCTAAGGGCTTAGGGCAGGGCTTTCCAAAGTGCCGCCGCTGGCGACACGCCAGTGGCGGTGCGGCGGCGGCAGCGCGGCGGCGGCGGCGCGGGGGGCACGCGCATGGTGGCGACACAGGAAGGCATGTGGCAGAGCGCGCACGCGGCGGCGACACATGAGGCCATGCAACGGTGCGGGGGGCGTGCGGCAGCCCACGCGCGCACAGCGGCAGCGCGGGGGTGTGCGGCGGCGCAGGGGGGCGTGCGGCGGCGCGCGCATGCACGGCGGCGGCGGCAGCGGCTGCCGCTGCCACCATGCACACGCGCGCCGCCGCTTCCGGGTGGTGTGGCGACACACCACACTGTGTGTGGCGACACACTTTTGTGTCGCGACACACCACGCTGGGTGTGGCGACACACTTTTGTGTCGCGACACACCACGCTGGGTGTGGCGACACACTTTTGTGTCGCGACACACCACGCTGGGTGTGGCGACACACTTTTGTGTCGCGACACACCACGCTGGGTGTGGCGACACACTTTTGTGTCGCGACACACCACGCTGGGTGTGGCGACACACTTTTGTGTCGCGACACACCACGCTGTGTGTGGCGACACACTTTTGTGTCGCGACACACCACGCTGGGTGTGGCGACACACTTTTGTGTCGCCACACACAGTTTGGAAAGCTCTGGCTTAGGGGAAGGTTTGTAACAGGAGCCATGTAGAAGTGCCATAGAGCAGGGTCCCCAACCTGTTAGTAACTGGCCCACGGGGCTCCCGCCTGCAAACCCCACCCCCTTCTGCACGATTGGCTTCTGCCTGCAAACCCCACCCCCGGTGCTTGTGATTGGCTCCCGCCCGCAAACCCCGCCCCCCGGTCCAGGGAAATCCCAGAAACCCCGCCCCCCGGTCCACTGAAAAATAATCTTTTGAAACCGGTCCCTGGCGCCAAAAAGGTTGGGGACCCCTGCCATAGAGAACCAAACCTGTGGGCTAATGGATTGGGTGTAAAGCACGCTGGCTGGAGAATTCTGGGAGTTTAAGTCCACACATCTTAAAGTTGCTGAGGTTGAGAAACACTGCCATAGTGTTTTTAGAATCATAGTTTGTGTTTATTTGGCCTATGGTGGAAAATAACACGTGTATTTATATCTTTTCCAAACAATAGGAGCAATTTTAACCAGGAAAAAAATGGGGGAGAGAATAATTAAACCCCCTCCCTTTCACATCTAAATTGAATTGGGGAAACTAACATGGATATGCAAGAATAGGGAAAATATCATCTGTTGTATGTTGATCTGTTAAATAGATGTTACAACTCAGAGCAGCATAACGAAAATCTTCCTCTGCCAATTAATCAAAGAAATTATTCCATTTTATTTTTTCAGCTACCCTGTAGGATAGATTAGACTGAGAGGCCTGATGATCCTAGCCCAACCTGCGCTTTCCCCATAAAAGTCTGAGAATATTAGCTTCCACATTACACAATTATATTTCTATTCTGCTAAAATTATGTTGTAACATAGAGACACTCTTTGTTGTAGAAAGTCCCATGTCCAATTTCAATTACATTTTCAAAGCTACCATAAGTAGGCTGACCATACATACCATTTTAAATGGGACAGTACTGTTTTTTTCACATTTCCTGACTGTCCCGTCGTTTTAATATAAATGTCAATTTTGTCCCGTTTTTTTTTTTTTAAATTAGCAAAATGTCAGGCATGGCAAGATTGATTCAGCCAAGATGCAATTATCATTTAAAAAGTGCTTGATTGAGGTGCCTGATGTTGGGTGAGACTAGAGAGGGGCAAGGAAGTCAGAAAGAGAGAGAGAGAGGGAGACAGAGAGAGATGGGGAGAGAGATCTTTGCCACCGCCTCTGCTCTGCTCTTAGCTGGTCGCTCTCTGCTCTCTGTTTGTTTTATTAAAATGCGTTCGGGATGTGATCCTGCCCCCTTTTTTTCAAGAGTGAAACTGATTATTTCTCCAGCTCGATAAGAGAGAGTCTTTCGTTTGGGATTGTGGGAGAGAGAGAGAGAGGGAGAAAAAAAAGCAGGAGGAGGAGGAGGGAAGGCAGAAGGAAGAGAAGCCTCGACGGGCATGGAGTTTTTGAATCCTCCCTTCCCTGCATCTCTTCTCTCCCCCCTCCCCTCCTTCCTGCAATCCGTGATGTTACAAAGCCCGTGAGCTGTGCTTTCCCCATTTGCCTCCTGTCAAATACAGTCCTCTTCTATGTCTACCTAATTTTTTGTATGAGTTCTGTCACTGAAAAATAATTGTTAGCTCAATATGTTCATGTAATAAAACTTTTTCATTTTAATGAAAACAAAAATATTTTTATATATACAGAAATCTGTTTAAGGACCAGCAAATGGATCTTAAAAACTCTTTAAAACTTTTTTTATCATCTTACTTTTTCATGAATACGGAATATTACATAAGTTTGACCCCGTCCCATTTTTGCCATCCCAACGTCCCATTTTTGCCTCAAGGAAATATGGTCAGCCTAACCATAAGTCTTCAAGGCAATCTTCCCCAAAGGAAATTTCCACTCTGCAAACAAGCATTCTGCACTTCCTATTCATCAATACTTGGTGAGCTCCTGCCAGATTTACTTCTGTTTGGGAGAGAGATGATTGAGAAAGAACTACCCACAATGTCTTTTTAATCATTTCTTTCTTTACAAATTGAGCCTAAATAGAGGAGCTGGAGCTTACATGGGGCTTAGGAATTGCTTTGCAGAAAACATTGTGAAGAATGATGGATAGGGGATGGGTTACCTTTTTTTCTCATCCCTGAAATGGACATTCAGTTAGGAAAGAATTGAAAATCATTCAGTGGCCTGTTAGAACCAGTGAATGGAGCAGAGCTTAATGTTGTCTAAACTCATGCATAGAAAAAAGGAATATTGTTTAAAAACACAGCCTGTGAGCACGTTAGAGAGATTCAGGTTCTTATTCTTACACTTTTAGCCCACCCAAGGATAAAGAAACACACGCTTAGACATTGCCGGTACAGAAATAAGTACAAAAGACTTCTTACATTTGTTCAGTCCAGGTACAGCCATTTCAGGTTTCAGTTCTTCTTTCTGTTCCTCGGGCCCTGTTTGCTGCCAGAGGCTGCGTGGAGAAAGGAGGGGAGGGAAATCTCCTAGGCCTGTCCAATGTGGCCAAGATGGAGGGAGAGCAGCTTGCATGCTGCTTCTCCATCGGTGGAAGGATCAGAGAGAGAGAAGAGGAAGTGGAAGGGGCAACAAGCAGCTTCCTCTAGTAGCACAGAGTTTGCCTCCTAGAGCAATCACCCATATGCTAATGAGGCATGCTTGATTTGCTGAATTCCAACAAGAATATGGGTGAGCAGAGAATGCCAACTGGCTGCCATTTTTGCCCTACCACCATCCTCATTGATTTAGAATTAGATATATCTTCAGGCTCCTGAATTCTCCTCTTCCCCTTTATCTTGTGATTCTCTTCTCATCCTTACTTTCAACAAATCTTGTTTACAAGCAAGGACCAGCATAGCTAATCAGATACAGCATTGAACAACAGATTGCACAAACAAGGATCTGTCATCGTTCTATATGAATAAAGAAAAGAGACAGGAAGCCCATGAGCCTGGGGCCTCTAGAGCTCCTTCATATAACTCCAAATTATGCCTGAATAACTCTATTACACTCCACTTTGACATAATGCTACACGCCTTTGGTTTTAATATGTAAGATTGTTCTTTTTATAACATAAAAAAATAAAAAGTACATGCTAGAGGGGGAGGGGGGACTGTGGGTTATTGGAATTCAGTTATTGGAAAGGGGATTTCATAATCCTTTGAGGAAAATTACTCTTCTAAAGTGGTCATTTGCAGTCTGAGAAAATCTCCCCTTGGATTTCTCTCATGTTTTTCAGGACCACAACGAGGGAGCAAAGATTTAAATTCCCTCTCCATGCCTGCTGAAATCTCAAGATCACTTTATGCTTTTTGCTTCTCCTTTAAATACAAATACTGCATTTAATATTGCTTTTAGTTCAGGCCTGTCTGTTTCTTTCTTACACACACTTTGGATCCTTTTCAGGTTGAAAGTGCAAGAAATGTACCTCTATATCTTTTGAAGGAAAAGGAGGAAAGAGACATTGCTCCTACTTTCAGGTAAGATGTAGTTTGACCTAAATATTCTTTTCTCAAACATTGGTGGAGGGGGGTCTAGCAATCAAGACCCATACAATGCCTGATTTTCTTACTGTTGATGGTGATTCTGTTCCTTTGTATTGGATTATCTCAGTGTTTTTCAATCTTGGCAACTTTAAGATGTGTAAACTTCAACTCCCAGAATTCCCCAGCCAGCATGCTGGCTGGGGAATTCTGGCAGTTGAGGTCCACACATCTTAAAGTTGCCAAGTTTGAAAAACACTGGATTATCTGGAGCACATGGAATATTTCATCTCCAATGGAGGAGGAACCTGGAAATATAAATGTGAAAAAATATCCACCCTGGACATTATTGATTTTTTTTCCTTTTATTTTTACCATTTATAAATAGCTTTCCCCAGAAATGCTCAAATTAAGTGATATACAACAACTGTAACATTTTTAAAAGTTTGTTTTTTTAAAAAAAAATACAATTAAGAGCAATAAAATTCACAGCAACAAAAACATTGCAACCAATATATTAGCAGATAATCACAGCACTTATTGTACGCAAAAGCCTGACAGGATGAGGAGATGCACTATACAGAAGTATACAATACTACCAGATTTGACTGGGTTAAGCGTGTTGTGTGAACAGAGCCACTGGCTGTGAAGATGTCATATGTTCCCAGATATGAAACAGAACACATCTAGCAGGACTGTGCCTGCTTCAAAATGGACTCAGAAGAACTGCTTTGGACCTCATGGGATTTTGAACCCTGCACTTCTCTGCTATTCTGTTAAGGGGACCGATTGTTAAAATGTGCTGCTATTTTAAGAGTTGTATTAATTTTCAAAATGAATCGTTTTTGAAGGGCACACAGCCTTAGTATCTGGTGCTGAGAAATCCAGTCTCCTCTCAAGAAAAGTTCACCTTCAGCATCAGTGGTCTAAACAGAAAAGCATCACGGCTTCTATTCTGGACACCTGGAAGTGTAATTGCTGGGCATTGGTTGTGATGGTGCTGAAAGTTGTTATGTTTGATGTAGCTTAATATGAAATAGTGCAATAGGATGCGTAGCTATTCAGACATTAGCCCCACTGAATGCAATGGGCTTGACTCTCAGGTAACTGCAGCTTAAAAGATGCACTGTACCTACAAAAAAGCAATAAAGAAGGAGTAGGCAACCTGAGGCCCCCAGCTCCTTTTTGTGGCCCCCAGAGCCCCTTTGCACCACAGCTGTCAAAAATTGGCAGTGCCATTTTGAGGCATGAAAAACTCCAAAACTGTCATTCATCCCTCAAAGAAATGTAACATCTCCTTTTAAAAAGAGAAAACTCTCTCCCCCAACCTCAGGGGTAAAAATGGGAAACCTTGACACACACACACACACACACTTTCCATCATTGTCCCACTCATTATGCTGGCTGGGGAATTCTGGGAGTTGAAGTCCACACAGCTTGAAGTTGCCAAG
The DNA here is from genome assembly GCA_023362775.1 of Charina bottae. NCBI lineage: Eukaryota > Metazoa > Chordata > Lepidosauria > Squamata > Charinaidae > Charina > Charina bottae. Next base: position 4,036,829 of record JALMGJ010000024.1, read on the forward strand.
ATTGAGAAACACCACCATAAAGGTTAGGGCAACCTGCAGATGTTAAAAGACTGCTCATGCCCATAGTAAGGCACGGGCCAAAACTAGCCCTAGAAAATATCACAGGCAATATTAAGCTAGCTAGCGATAACTAATGTTATGCCACCGTTATGGACTATATGAAAGTTCACATGTTTCGATCCATGACAAATGCTGTGTTTCACCAATCAGTTATATTTGGGGTCTTTCCAGACTGGTGCTCACCAGAAGATTATGAAAACAGAAGGCCATCAATTTGAAGATGACCAGGGAATTCCGGGAGTTGCACTCCTAAGGGACTGGAATAGACCTGCTGACTTCCAGATGCTCTAGTTCAGTGTTTCTCAACCTTGGCAACTTCAAGCTGTGTGGACTTCAACTCCCAGAATTCCCCAGCCAGCCTCCACACAACTTGAAGTTGCCAAGGTTGAGAAACACTGCTCTATCTAGAAATGCCCCAAGCAATTGCCAATGGGCACTGGCCATACTGAAAGGAACTGAAATCCCAAACCTTCCAGCAGTGGATTGCAGCCAGATTCAGATTCAATAGATCTGAATCTACTCTCTCCCTTCATTTCCCAGAAAGGATTCGGTCCCTCAAATCCACATAGTAAATACCCTAAAACCAATGGAGAGTTTGCCATACAAATAAAACCCAAACTCTCTTATTCGGATCAACACAAGCAGCCTTGGTTTGGAAATAGTGGATGATCTGCTATTTATTCCTCTTTCTCTAGTTAGCTCTGTTAGATATCAAGTTGACAGGTTTATTGGGAGATAGTCGTTGTTTATAGATTAATTGAGATAAGATTCAACCATATGTTTGTTTTCCTCATGTTATGAATTATTTTGGGGTTTTTTTTCCTTTTTATTCCCTTTCTGTTTGTCCTTTCCTCCCTTTTTATTGTTCAAGTACTATCTTTCACCATGTTTTTGTTTCTCTCTTTTGATATATTATTGTCTTAGTACATTCTAAAAAAAAGAATCTACATTTAGAATAATGTCATTTCAGGAAGAAAGGCTGCAGCTGAGAGTTTCAGTTCCTTACTCAAAATGCTTCCTTTCTAAAAGCTGGCATCCAATAAAGGTGACAACATTCAAACAATGATTTCTCCACCTGTAGTCTGAAGATCTATAGTCCAGGAAGAGGTACACCCCATGGTTGTTCTAAACAGGTAATAAGGTCTTACATCCTTGGAATGCAAAGGACTTAGTCAAAAAAATAGAACTACCACATGTTCTGAAGACATGCTTCAGAGTCCCCTTCTTGACAATTTGCTTATCTGGATGTTCAGACCAAATTATGTGTGTTGCTTACATTATGCAAAGAACTTCCTAATCTAAGGGGAGACAATTAAAAAAAAAGACAATGAATTACTTTGCACTTCATGGAGATCTATATTGTCCTTTTAGAGGCGAAATATGAGAAAACTGCCCCATAGGAAATTAGTAGTTTTGCCAACAAATTTTGACAGCTCAATCTGAGGATTTTTATGAAGCTCTGCAAATTATGATTATGATATTATGATCTCTGGATTACTCCCCCAAATGATGCAAGTTCCACTCGCTAATGAGAAACATTTCATTAGGGGAAGGGATTCCTTGTCCCACAGAAAGATTGCCTGATTGTATTACTTTGATTGCCCTATAACTAGAAACTTTTTAAAACTCACAAGAAGGCTATGAGCTAGGAAAAGAGTGGCCTTCTTTCCAGTAGTAATGGATGCCGGGCTCTAGAATGGGCAAATGCAATCTTGTGTGCTCTAAACATTTTCAGCTTTGTTTCCAGATTGGTTTGGAACTACTCCTGGGTTGGGTAGATACCTTAATATCAGGACTGTAATTACTCTACACATGGCTGGAAGGAAAAAGAGAGCAAATATCTGCACCGGGTGAATCTGAGTCTTACCTCCAATGTAAATTAAATCTATGGGGCAATTTTGAGGGTTTTTTCCCTTTATTAAATTTTTAAAAAACACAAGCTAAAGCACAATCCTTGAAAATGTTGCTATAGTCCAGCTCCCGTGCCAATTTCTAAAATTTATTTTGTCACTATTAATAGAAGTTGGAAGCCCGTTATTATTACCAAATGCCCTAGAATCTTACTTTTCTAGATTTCAAAGATGCTATTTTATGCACCAGTGATCACCTTACTTGGTCTGAAAATAAACTGAATGGTGAATTATCCATTGCTCAGAGAGGATAGAATATCATCTGGATCAGGGGTCCCCAACCTTTTTGGCGCCAAGGACCGGTTTCAAAAGACGATTTTTCCGCAGACCGGGGGGCGGGGTTTATAGGCGGGAGCCAATCACAAGCACCGGGGTGTGGGGTTTGCGGGCGGGAGCCCTGCGTCCCAGTTCCTAACAGGCCGCGGCCCACAGTTTGGGGACCCCTGATCTGGATTATACCAGCCAGCTTTTTTTTTATTTTTTTAAAATATGAAAATGTTGATGCAGAAGTTTATTTTTAAATTATTATGTTTTATGATCTGAGTTTTTTGTAGTTGTATCTCTATACCTATTTTGAATATGGATTAACAATTGCAGTTCTTTTAAATTAAAGCAAAAATAGCAAAATAGGGGGAGATTATGCCTGGAACGAACATCCTAAATTCAAAGTGAAGCTCTGATATTCTGATGGAGAGACGTGGCCTCCAGAACAAGTTTGTTTGGTCTTCAGGTCTATGAGGTGCTTCCTTCACATGTCCAAGAATGCCCTATTCTATATTGTGGCTTTGTGTGTTTCAGGACTAAGCCATGGCAATGAAAACCAGCTCCAGGACTGAAGCCCAGTGTATCATGGCTGGAAAATGAGGCCTTCCCAGTAAGCATAATTTCTCCCATCCCAAATACAATTTATCCCTTGCATTAAGGAGATAAAGTATATTACGATGAGAAGAAGTCTAGGCACTACTGAACCAGCTTGGGTTTTAGAGGACCCCTAAGAAAGGTGGGGAAAAGAGCTTTGTCCCCTCTTTTTTCCCTTTCTCAGTGGAGACCTTGGCAGAAGAACCAGTTCCCCAACAGTTTGTACTGAAAACAAGAGGAGGTCTATGGCTGTTGTGGGTCTTCCGGGCTGTGTGGCCGTGTTCTGGAAGTTGTGGTTCCTAACATTTCGCCAGCATCTGTGGCCAGCATCTTCAGAGGGCAGGAGCACAGATAGAAGCAAAATCTCTGTCTATCTGTGCTCCTGCCCTCTGAAGATGCTGGCCACAGATGCTGGCGAAACGTTAGGAACCACAACTTCCAGAACACGGCCACACAGCCCGGAAGACCCACAACAGCCATTGAACTCCAGCCGTGAAAGCCTTCGACAATACAAGAGGAGGTCTGCTCAGCGGAAACTCTCAAAAGACCCCTTGATGTACTCAAGATTAAAGCTGGCAGGGCTTTTTGTCATCGGTGGTCACTCAAATGGAATACAGTTCCCAACATCTGTGAAGAATGAGCCGTGGATGCAAATAGCTACCCAGTTAAACAGCAGAGAGATGTGGGTTGACTAAGCCACATCGTGCTTAGATTAATGCAGTTATTTTGAGGGGAGGGGCAGATGTTACTGCTATTATCATTCCCCCTCAGGGAAAAAAGGGCATTGTGGTATCTCCCCAGTTTGCATTCCATCTATTCATCAAACACTAAGTACAACGAGTTCTCTTGGCAGGTTGTCAAGGCAAGTCTCATTGTCCATTTATCAGCCTGGTCACTCTTGCACTCCATCCACAGGCTGATGGCAATCCAACTCTCCCTTCAACTCCAGACTTCCTGGCAACTTAACCCCTGTCTTCCGATCCACACACCAACATTTCCCTCGTTGTCCATCCAATGCTGGGTGACACTGAAGGAGAAAGATAAGAGAGTTAATTAATTCCCGGGATTAAAAAAAAAAATGATACAATCCTACTAAGAACATTCTCATATCCCTCTGCTCCTCAGTAATTATTTTTGATACCATATCCTTGTGACATTGCCTTCATTTCACTCACAACCAAGGCAGCCTAATCTTCAGCTGTTCCATCTTCTCCCAGCACAATGTTAGCTGACATTACAATCTAGCATGCTTCATCAATGATGTGGTTTCGGGTGTGGTCAAGAAGGGAATCTGCCCGACTCCTATTGTCCATTTTAGTTGCTGCAAGCAATCTACCTGCATAATGCCTAACCAATGCTTTCAAAGAATTGGTCAGGTCTTCCATGGTTTCTTTATACATATGGGTTTATGGTTTATGATTTTTTTATAAAAAAAACACTAGGATTGTATTTTAAAAAGCAGGAAAAGAGTGCTAGTACTGGGCAGAACAGAAGGTCAATTTAAACCAGAAAAGGGGGCAGATTTCTGCTAGCTGTGTGATGCTGATTCAGTCCAGGTTTTCCACTGTTTCTGTTAACAAAGAGTTTTGTATGGCTATACCTTTCGCTGTTTTTATTAAGAAGGGAAGGGGGCAGTGCCATTTTGCCTATTCAGTTCCAGGTCCATGACCAACCGCAGGCTACTTCCAGGTGCTGCCAGCCACAAGGGCAGAACTTACTACCAGCATTGCCATTCCTTTGCAGCACAAGTTGAAGACAGAGCTCACTCGTTATTGATTGGAGCATTTCCCACTTCATCCCACACCCCACCTCCTTGCCTGTGACCTGTCATCTGGAGTACTTTTGGACTGAGGTTTAGAAGAGTGCTAGAGCCATGTTCAGAAATAGCCTGACTGACAGGTCAAAGGTACGCACACCTCTGAATCTGTGATCTGTTCGCTTGGCAAATTGACAGATAGTTCAACACATTGTTCCAAGTACCTACCTATACTCACCCTATCCTGCCCTACCCCACATTAGACAAAGTTGTGATGGTTGTTTTCCAGTTGGCAGGCGACACTTGGTGGAAGAGGAAAGGAAGCTAGGAGAATCCACCAATTGTTTTCCTTAAATTTTCCCACATCAAAGCAGTAAAAAAAAAAGCACCATTCACCAGCCTCATTACTCTGCAATTGGGTCAGCAAATTTTATACCAGCATATTTTTTGGTGGCTCAAGCATTGATGGATAGCACTTGAACATGGCTGCCTGGCTATGCCCTAATAGTCCTTTGTAGTTAACCTAAGCATGGAAATATATTTGGCTTTTTACAGGTGAATTTCCATACTTCTATACTTCCCATAAAGGAGGCATCAGTAATTCTATGCTTATGTCTTCTGCCCACCAACTTAGTGACAACAAACTTCGCCCCACTCTGCTCAAAAAGTAAAGGGGGGGATGGTACCTTGGTAGTTTGTATACCAGTTCTTTCCCCTCTATTAATTTTATCTGGGCTACTGAAAAGCCATCAAGTTAGCATTTCCCTTATAAAATCCGAAGCTCCAGAGCTGGGATGAAGGAAATTAAGGAATGGAGCCACAGGGCCTCAAAAAAAAAAAGAATCAACTATACCACATCTGAGCTGGAAATAAATCAGTTCAGTTCTTCAACATTACTGATACTATGGGAATACAGAGGTCCAGAGGTACTTTTAAACTGGCACTATGCCTAGTGTTTTATCTGGAACTGGGCCACCAACTCACACAAAGCAAAGGCAAATAGAATGGCAGACAGTACTGTGGGGAACCCGCCAGGATGATTGGTGGCCACCTCACCAGCTTCCTGATAAGTCTGTGTTTTCTGACCAGCTATGCCTATCATAACAGTCATTCTGTGAGCATGCCCAGAGCATTCTTATGTTCTCACTAAAATTGCCTACCTTGTGTAGTTTATTATATCAGAAAGGTGATAGGCTGAATGACACCATGCCAGTTCTCAGAGTCAGGACAGGTTATTCATTGGATATTGCAATGCCCTGCCCAGCTTTTTAGGTATTAAGACAGTAAGCTGATTATTATATTACCACATTTAGCATCAAGAGAGATCTTCCCTCACCCCATAGGTTAAAGTTGGGGGCGAACAGAAAGTGGAGCTTGGTTGTTCTTTCTATGTTTATTTTTGCATCCAGGTTTCTCAATTGTGTTGATCCATTATTGGAGTTCCATAAGACAAATTGAGCACACATGAGTTGTCCTAATGCACAACTAATAATAGTTCTTAGCATGTGCTATGCACTTCTGAGTGGTAATAAATTAAAATTTGCTTGTAAGTCAAGGGAATTTGATAAAAAAAAATGTAGCCCACACAAAATAAAAGTCTACCCATGCCTTCCCATGCTTCAGGATTACCTGCTTGGGATGGAAGTTTCCATTGTGGTCACAGTTAGGGATGGGGATAATGTAGAGGTCCTCATGGGTTCGGGTTTGGGAAGCTGCTAGTCTCTCTAGGGCTCTCTGAAGCTCACTCTGACACAAGCCTTGAACCTATTGGCAAAACAGTAGGAGGAAGTGCAATCAGAACACAGGAACAAGAACTGTGAACGCATCCAATGAAATTATCTTGGAGTAAGTTTGGACATCATGTTTAGCTGGGCTTATGGGTGGACATTTTCACTCTCACCAGCCGGCCTCTCCGTGGAATGGAGGTGGCTAATGAGCCATCCATGGCTTGATTAGTCAAGCTTAGCGAGATAGTCAAAAGGGGGACTATGGATTCATTGAGGAATCCAAGGAATGAATAATTTGTTCCTAATTAGTTAATGGCATGTTTTCTGTCTTCTTCTGAGCTACAGAAATAATATTACCAGTCTGGCCGTCACACAAAATTTGATTAACCAGTCTGTGGATGACGTGTTAGCTGCACCCATAAGAACCAGCAAGCTCACTCTAAACCATCATCCTAGCTAAGTATACAAAAGATCCCACATGGGGAAGAATGGCCATATCTTCATAGCACTGGTCTGAATGGGACATAGCACAATCTCATCTCCCTTTCCTCCATGACACAGCACAGTAAAAGTGATGGAACAAGTCACTTCTCGACAGTAAAAATGTCCTGGTCCCTAACCAGTTTAAAGATAAGTTAGGCTGCAAATAAAAAATGAACTTGATCGTTTTATTCAAGTGATTTTGAAATTTCACCAAAATGACAGCCAGTTTTTCTAATTTTTTTCTAATGTGGCCGATGGAGTGTTTTTTACCTGACTGGGAACCCAGGTCATATGGCTTGATGAAAGCCAAATTGTACTGGTCTACTGCAGCCTTCTCAAATCTGGTGTCTTCTAAATGTCATGGGAATTCTAGAAATCGTAGTCCTAGATATCTGAAGACACCCAGGCGAGAAGTCTGTTGTACTGAAAAGAATTGGAAAGCTAGGGTCTAAGACAGTTGATTTCATGAAGCTGCATTTCAGGTTTCAAACTGCACCTTTTTCAAAAGCCTCCTGAAGTACCATTCAATGAAGTATGGTATTAAGACTAAGAGGAGTATCAGACCTTTGTATACAGTCGGTGGCTCAGCGGGTAAGACGCCAGGCTTGTCGATCGAAAGATCGCAAGTTCGGAGGTTTGAGACCCGAGCGCCACGTGACGGAGTGAGCTCCCGCACTCGCCCCAGCTCTTGCCAACCTAGCAATTCGAAAGCATGCAAATGCAAGTAGATTAATAGGTACCACTTCGGTGGGATGGTAACAGTGTTCCGCACGCGTCATGCCGGCCACATGACCGTGGAAGTGTCTTTGGACAACGCTGGCTCTTCGGCTAACAAATGGAGATGAGCACCGGCCCCTAGAGTCGGACACGACTGCACAAATGTGCGGGGGGAACCTTTACCTTTACCTTTTATACAGTCACTTCCTCTTTAAGATGCTGAGATACATAGTGGAAGACTAAGACTCATTCCAGTCCAAGCAACCACTTTCTCTTTGCACCTTCTAGTTTGCCTTCTTATGCACATCCTATTTAGCAGCCTTTTCCCCTATCTTCAGAACCACCATGTATTTAAAAATTACATATAATTGGGAAGCCTCCGTGAGTTCAGCTGGTTCACTGGATTAAGTCACTAGTGTTAACCAACACCGAGGTAGGTTGGGAATGGATTTTATAAAGTAGGAAGAAATAGAAACAGAAATACAAATTTCTTTTGTATTTTTTGAAAGCCTTCGACAATACACAGAAATACAAATATTGCTTGTTTTAAATAGGTGTTCTTAATCACATTCTTCTCCAGCCCTCCACATGCATCAAGCTAACATTTCCAGAAATTCCATGGTTGTGCCAGCAGGGAAATTCTGGGACTTGTAATTCCAACACATCTGGAAGGCCCCTGGAATGTTGGGAAATGAACAGCAAAGCTGAGCAACAAATGTGAAGAGCCTAATGCAATGAGATGTGGTTTCTGTTCCCCTTCCTCTGAAAAAACACCAAAGCCCCTCACCACTGGCCGGGTGTCCTCCCGGAGAGCGAGGTTCCCGTGGCTCCTCATCTTGACACCGCTGTTTATCCGCTCCCGGGCTCTTGCTTGTTGTTTCTGCAGGCACTTACGGTCATGGCTGCTGCAAGGGCTGAAGTTGTTGGTGGGAGGGAGTTCAACCTCTGCCTGCTCTAAAGAGGAACAAAGTCAGAGGACATGACAAGGGTCAAAACAAGGTGGATTGGTCTTGAGGGTTGAAGAACATGCCCATCCCAAGTGTTACCTGCGTTTCTGATAGTCTGGCCGCATAACAGTTCCTTGCGTGTGCTTTGTTCCTGTTCAAAGGAGCGGGGTGGGTGGGGCGTTCTGGCAGTTCTAGCCTCAACCCATTTGGAGATCAGAGCTGCCAACATCAAAAGACCCACTAGATGACAGCAGTGTCATCAACTTTGCCTCCATCTGGTGGTCACCCAGGTTTTTGCAGCCCAGCTATGGTAGCTCTATTAGTTCTCAGTTTCTCCCAAGAGAGATGGCTGCTGTTGACACCTTTTTGGAGTTCATAACCTGCAATCTAGAAACCTGGCCCAGTAAGTTCATGGTTATATCAATGGATGGGTTCAACAGTGGTAGAAGTACTTTCTGTCCTGTATTATTACACTGAGTTCCTACAACAATTTAGTTTCCAGGGACAATTTCCATTTTTCTCTTCAAAACCTTGCCCAGTTGGCTGCCTCTGAGTTTTCAAACTATGGCCATTTTCTCTTTTTAATTCTCCTTTTCCAAAAAGGTTGAACCCAAGTTTCCAAGAATTTTTGTAGAACTTTGGCTCAACTTCTCATAAGCTGACAAACATTGGAGATTCACTTGCATGCTTGCAAAACAAAGACAAGGTTTTCTCCATCAGTGAGACTTCCCTCTTCCTTTGCTTTACCCCAAAACTATGTTTTTCAGCATTTTCAATGTAAAAGTTGGAAGGGACCTTGGAGATCATCTAGTCCAACCTCTTGCCCAAGCCAGGAATCCATTATTGCCGCCGCATCCCCAATAGACAGATGTCCAGCCTCTGTTTAACCAGCTCCAGGGTGAAGCCCATTTAGCAGTCTGTTAGAACTACTGAAATGGAGCAGAGCAACTAAACCCGTGTACAGAAAAAGAATATTGTTTAAAAACAGAGCCCATGAGCATATTAGAGAGATCCAGGTTAGTCTTACACCCTTAGCCCACCCAAGCATAAAGAAATGCATGCTTAGACATGGCAGGTATGAAAAGTAAGTACAAAATAGTCCTTACGTTTATTCATTGCAGGTACAGCATTTTCAGTAGATAAATGATGTTCCATTTCTTCTTTCTGTTCCCTAAACGTAGTTAACTCTTGCCCCTCATTGCTGGCAAGAGATGCGTGTAGAAAGGGGGGGAAATCTCCTAGGCCCATCTTGGCCTAAGATGGAGCAGCACGCAGCCGTGTGCTTTGCTCCCAGTCGGAGGAGGAGAGAGAGGAAGTGGGAGTGGCCACAAACAGCTTCCTCAAAAAGCATGGAGAGCTTGCATCCTAGAGCAGCCATCCATATGCTGATGAGGCATGCTGGATTTGCCAGAATCTCCAACACAGGGAAGGAGGTGGTTTGGGTATGATGAAAACTTGTCAGATTCGGTAGCCTCCTAAATCAAACGTTCCTTTGCCTTTGGGGAGAGCATTCATACTAGCCATTTACACACACCACACTACCATCGTTTAGCATAACATGAACAAACTATAGTAAGCATCAGATTTTTGCACACCTCTCTTAGCCAAGAAATTCTATTTACACAGAATTGGGATTAAACATCCAATATAATTAATGGTGGGGGCAGAGTCATACCACATACTAAGGCACAATGTTATTTAAACCCAGCCAGTGTGATTTATAAACTCACTTTACTGCTTAAAACATTGTGTGAATCCAGCCAGGATAGATTATTCCCTAAACCATAATTAGCCAAGTTCGGCTTAATGGGTTGAATGGATATGGCCAGTAAGGCTGTGCATAACATTCCAAAGAGTACTTTGCAAATATGTACCCTTCAGAACAAATGTGCTGGATGAAACATCTTTTTTCAACAGTTTGCACAGCCTTAACAAACAGAGGGAAGCCTTTGTTGTTGTTGTGCAGTCGTTAAGTCGTGTCCGACTCTTTGTGACCCCATGGACCCTAGAGCAACAGAAAAGCCAGTAGTTGTTTGCATCTTTGCCATCTATATACAATAGCTCTGGAGAAGCCAACAGGCCAGGTGGGCAGCAGAAATTTGCAGGAATTAAGGTAAGGTAAAGGTTCCCCCCACACAGTTGTGCAGTCGTGTCCGACTCTAGGGGCCAGTGCTCATCTCCGTTTTTTAGCCGAAGAGCCAGCGTTGTCCGAAGACGCTTCCACGGTCATGTGGCCGGCATGATGCACGTGGAACGCTGTTACCTACCCACCGAAGTGGTACCTATTCACCTACTTGCATTTGCATGCTTTCGAATTGCTAGGTTGGCAAGAGCTGGGGCTAGTGCGGGAGCTCACTCCGTCATGCGGGGCTAGGGATTCAAACCTCCGAACTTGCGATCTTTCGATCGACGAGCCTGGTGTCTTACCCGCTGAGCCACCACGCCAAACAGAGCTACCTTTCCAGTAGAAAGGTGCATAAAGGCAAGGCCAGCACTGTCTGGCTTATTTCCCCCTTTATGTTACTAGGCTGCATCAGCCTCCAGCAAAAGTCTATTTTGCTGATCCTTCTCAACTGCACACCTGACTTTCAGTCTGACCTACGCCTTCAGCTTTAGCCCAGGTGGCCTGCTGGGGGAAGAACCTCTTGCTGAGATTAGGCAGGAAGTAAGAAAAAGAAGAACGAAAGCCTTCGACAATACAAAAAGAAGAACCATTATCCTCTCCCTTCCTTCCTACATTACCTGAACGTAGGCCACCATTGTTGTCTCTTCTAAAGTAAATAAAGAGTGCCTTGCATGGTGCTCAGTTCCCCACTAGGAACGTGCCTGTCTTCAGTCCCATATTTTAACTAAGAGGGTTTCCAGCAATCTGGCCAATTCCAGGCTATTCCCTGCCAGTGAAAAGCCAGAGCTTTCAAAACTTTTCATGTTGCTGACACACTTTTTAGACATGCATCATTTCGCGACACACTCTTACAGCAGGACACAAGGCAGGCACTAGGACCTGTGTGGAATCACAGCAGGTTTGGAGGCAGCAAGGCACAAGGCAGGCACTAGGACCTGCGTGGAATCCTGGAGGCAGCAGCAGCCGTGACACACCCAGACACTGCAGCCGACACACTAACGTGTCCTGACACACAGTTTGGAAAGCTCTGTTCTAAACAGTAGATCAAGTACTTAGAATACAGTCTTTCGAGGACTTTAGCAGAACATTATTGACAAGCCTTATGTCAAGAAACACAAGCAAAATCTGCAGTGGCTCCCACACTCTGGAATATCCTTCCCCCAGAGATAAGACAGATCCCATCTCTGGTGGCCTTCCGAAAACACCTGAAAACCTGGTTTTGCCATCTTGCCTGGGGTAGAGAGGAAGGCAGCCACTCCTAGGGATGGCTGGTGCCCTAACATGGCCCTTTAAATACGCATGTGCGGTACCATAACTATTATTATCATCTGGATTTTATATTCTATTTATATTTCATATTGTATTTGTATTGATATTTAGTTGTGCTTATGGTATTTTAATGTTTTTATCTTTGTTGTAAACCGCCCAGAGTCCACCCCCTTGGGGGGAAGATGGGCGGTGGCAAAATTTAATAATAATAATAATAATAAGGGTTTGGGGGCTTCATTAATACTTGGATAGGAGACCACCAGGAAATGCAAGGGTTGTACACTCACCACAAACAGAGAAGTTGAAAGAACATCCCAGGGTTGGAAAGTCCATTCTTGCTTCCTCTTCTTGCTAAGTCTTTGCTTTTCCTCCTCCTCAACTAACTTAGGGTGGGAAAGGAAATTTATCCCAAGCTTTAATGAATGCAATACAACCTCTTCAAGCTTCCTTTGCACCGTGGCAAGAGAGCATGGATAGCTTTCATATGCTGATGAAATAGATCCCCCTTCCAGGAAAAAAAGCATCATTGTGTACAGATTGAGAGCTGATTATGAAATAGCACCAAAAAAAACAAAAATCCCTCAGCAAGCAATTCTAGATCCATAGCTATCAATCTGGTGGTGAAAAATATTAAATCCTCATATCACACAAATTGTCTATTTGGTTTTTAGCTCTAAACACACAGGTACATTCAGAAACAGAAATTGTCCCAGCTTCCTCTTGTCCTATATGTCTTAACGTACCTACTGGCTTAGAAGCAGGATGGATTCAACTTCTGCTAGTGTTCATCAGCCCAAAGTCTTCTGTTGGTGAATAGATAGAAAGTATATAGTCTAGCTGTTAGATAAAGGATCTTGGCCCTTAGACCAAAAATCTTTCCCTAATTCTGCCATAACTAATAGCCTGATTTACACAACACAACATGGATACAATATTCCTGTTATAGATACTTTAAAAAGAATAGGTGCAATATTTTTATTTTAATACGTTTAAACCACAGCTTTCCAAACTGTGTGTCATGACACAAAAGTGTGTCACCTGCGGGGCCCAGGTGTGTCGCGTCAACACCCGGAAGCGCTGATGGCACGCCACCGCCGCGTGCGGCTGCGCGCACGGCGGTGGCGGGACATCAGCGCTTCCGGGTTTTTGCACGGCACACAAGGACACCGCTGCTGCCACCGCTGCGGTGCGCAAAAATCCGAAAGCACCGCAGCAGTGGCGACGCGCAAACACCGAAAGTGGTGGCGGCGCTTCTGGGTTTTTGCGCGCTGCTGCAGCAGTGGCACTTCCGGGTTTTCTTGCGTGCCGCCGATGGTGTGTCGTCACGGGAAAAGTTTGGAAAGCCCTGGTTTAAACAGTTTCCTGGTGGAAAGGAGCAGGTAGGAAGAGCTCTGTTTGATTTTTAAAGTGTAAAATAGAGTGTTTGTTAGAAAATGATCTTGCTTTAACAGTCCAAAAGAAGGAGAAAAAAGATGAAGAATGAATATAAGGCTTCGAAATAAAAGCTATTCAAAATCAGTACAGCTTGAGGAATTGTTATTATTACTGTTATTATTACACAATCAAACAAACAATTCAATTATATCTGATTATTACTAAAACCATTCAGAAGAGAAACTTATATTTGGAATCAAGGAAAGATGCAGCACATTAATGATCAGGCCACACTTAAGTAAGGCAGGGAACTTTCTAAACGTATATATTTGAATTTGTTGGGAATATACCTGTTTTCTTCCTGGTTTGTTGGGTAAGTGAGATATGCTTACGCACATTATACCAAAGGAATATTATTTTCCCGTTTCCTCTTTCCTTAAATCCCAAAGTTAACCTACATCATTGTTACATCCCATAATTTATCCAACTGCTGTGTTCAAGTGAGAAGAGTAAGCATTTCCCCTTACGATCTAAAGCAGGGTTTCTCAACCAGTGTTCCGTGGAGCCCTAGGGTTCCACGAGAGGTCACTAGGGGTTCCCTGGGAGATCACAATTTATTTAAAAAATTATTTCAAATTTGGGCAACTTCACATTAAAGAGGTAAGTTTCATTCTTTATTTTTAGTTTAAGAAGACTGTTAAAGCTCATATACAGGCCTACACATGAAACGGATATAATAATTTTGTAACTTCTGGCCTATATTTGAGCCTGAATGTGCAGGAGTTTCCCGAGGCCTGAAAAATATTTCAAGGGTTCCTTCAGGGTCAAAAAGTTGAGAAAGGCTGATCTAAAGAGACAACAAAAGTTTGAAAAACAATGTACTGTATATGGGAGATATGGTGATCCAAGCTAGGTCCCAATCTATCAAGTAGGATGCCAGTCAATTTCTCTGTTGGACTATGTAGAATCAGTTTTGCTGTTTATAAAATCTATTCTGTATTGGTCTCAATCAATCAATCAATCAATCAATCAAATCTTTATTATGGTCATAGACCAGCATAAGGAGGGTGGGGTCAATTAAAAAGCATAGAAGATGCATAAAAATTATGAAAAGCTAGAAGATATAAAATATATATTAAAATAAAAGTATATATAAAAAACAAGAGCCTAAAAGAATCTAAAAGGTGGGGTAGGAGCATTACATGGGTGCAGGGGAGCATAAAGGTTAGTACGTGGAATTCTATATCTATCAAATTACAGGGCACTCTAGTATGGCGAACTAGATGCTCATTAAGTCTAATTTATGGCACAGGTCATCATCTGATGAATTTTAAGCACTGCTGCGCAGAACCTGGCAACACTGTGTGTTGCAGCACGGTTGGTATGTGAAAGTAGCAGGGTGGTGTATAATTGTCCTATGCGCCTGGGTATTTATGCAGTAATGGTGAGATGAGGCTAGTACAAATGTCTCTGTAATACAGGCACTGGAGAAGCGCAGCCTCTGTTGTTTCTGTGTGTCCAGAGTCACGGGGGCAGTGTCTCTCCGGGTAAGGAATCTTCCTGTATCGGCCTTCAAGGTCAGCTGAGGGGAGGGCATATCATTGTGCCAGAGTAAAGCCCCTCTGGTGTTTATGTACTTCAGGTTTAGTTAAGTATGCCATAGGAGAGGCAGAATACCTGATGGATTAACTGGCAATAAAGGTTGGGGTCCTGGCTAGATTCAATTGGTGCTCTGTGTCTGCTACACACTGTTTAATGAGTGCTTTGGCCTGATCATATCCCATGCTGAGTAGAAGACCTGGAGAGAAGCCTAAGGGTGAGATTTTAGTTGCCACTGCCTGTATCCACGTGGACTGAAAGTCATCCCTCATAGTTAATGGGGTGAGGCCAAGAGGAAAAAGGGATAGTCTCAGCCAATAGTTGAGTATGACCACCCACACCCTAGCCTCCACTTTCATGAAGCCTGAAAGTCGTAGGGTAGCATTAGAGACACATTTTGGGACTTGAAGGGCCAATCTTAGACATTTGGATTGTACAAGTTCTAATGGTGCAAGATTGGAGAAGGGGCCCAGCTGGGCACCATAAAGAAGTTGTGCTATTGGCTTGGCTTTGAATAATTTGAGTGCTGCAGGTATATAGTAGCCACCTCTTGTCTTAAGGGATTTAAGGATGAGCTCCTCTGTGCATTTTCAGCACTGTAGTCCCTGTGAGCTTTCTTACTGCCGGAAGAATGAGGGACTACCCCCAGGTGTTTGAAACAGGAGACCTGCTCCTGTATTGGTCTCTTAGAGTGGGCATCCTTATCATAAATAATGAAAAAATTCCAATTGCCTGTGTTTTTTCCAATAAGCATCACTGTAATGAGAGTAAACTAGACTACATCTAACATTTTAGGCTGTGTTTGTAGTGCACATGAGCCTGTGGATAGTTTGTTTATTTATTATTTTTATTAAACAGATTTATTTATAAGGTGGATAGTTCTTGGACAGAATTTATAACTAACCATTTTTATTTCCTTCTTCCAAATTCCAGCTGTGTGTAGAGATGGAATTCATTGCTCTCAGAGAAAGCAAAATCCAATCATTGTCTGTCTAGAATCTTTTTGAGACCATTTTAGTACAAATAATGACATTTTCAACTCTCATATAGTTTGAGAGTTGCAGGCTGATCCCTACAGTTAGGGACATAGGTGTCTGTTCCTAACCACAGTGATGTCAAAATGACAAAATGCACAATGTGATATCACACCACAAGTTTTGCCCTTTCATACTTGTGTTGCAACATTGCACATAAAGGAGTTTACATTGTGATGTTGTGATGCCTGTTTTGTCACTTGCTCCTCTTGGCCCCCTCATGTGGACACACATGGTTAGGGCCAGTCTTATCTTCTATGTTGATGGAACAGGACATCTCAGAAGGCCTTTAGCTGGGAATTATGGGAGTCATAGTCCAACAAATATAGAGAGGAATAAATTTTTAAAAATTGCTACATGTTACTATTGATGAGAAGCCAAGCTAAGGTTATCAATCCTACAATACAAATGACAATCTTTTCATTTACGTTTATGGTACATTCTTTTTATGCAATTTTTCTTATAATATTTTTGCATTATGTTTGTTTTTTCAACAAACAGTACATTTTTTCAAATGTACAGTACATTTTATCTGTACTGATATTTACCTACTGATCATATATTAAATGCTGTGGTGTGATTTTATTTTTGATGAATTATTTTAGGTGTTTGCTGAAAATATGTAACAGTAATGCTTAACACTACAATTGAAAGGAAAATATCATTAAAAATTGGGCAAAGAGTGTCCTTCAAGGGACTCTCTTCTGCACACACAACCCTTTCATAAGACAGCGCTATCAAACTCTCAGGAATCACTGAAAAATGGCATTTCTTTTGACTAAATAAGTATTTAAGGATATCAATTTTGTAATAAAGCAACTGTTCTCTCTTGTTGTCACAGTAACTCCAGAATAAAGTTATGTTTGCTCTATTCTACCCTCTTGATAAGGAAACGGGGGGGCTTCCAGTGGGAATGGCGTTCTGAGCGGCTGTGCCCGCTGTTTCGGCGGGCGGAGCGGGCAGCGCGGCGGCTTTTTTTCGGGCTCAGGCAGGCTTTCCTGAAGCCCAGAACCGTTCTCTGGATCAAGGAGAACTCACGGAATCATCCCATTTGTCTTCCAGAACAGTGGCTTGCAGCCAGGAGATCGCAAACAGCGTTTTGTGGTCGACGGTAAGAGCTCCCGAGAGGTGGGGACGTCACCATTTCCAAGCCGCGCTGTAGCCTTAAAGGGACACTAAGACCGGCCACCCCATTTCTAAATCACCAATTTGCATATTTTTAAATATATGTACCCCAAGAGAGGCTTTCTACAGCGAGGAGAAGCCAGCCCTCTTGGTGCTTAACGTTATTTTTGGAATAATATTTTTTTTTTAAGTTTTTGATTTTCGTTTTCCTCCCAAAGGAAATTCTAGAGACTGAGAGTAAGCAATTATCTTCCTGCTATTAGTTTTGTGTTAAATTTGAAGATATTAGTACTTTTCTACACGTTGAATTGGTTGATCTGACCCTTCAGCTTTCTGTTCACTTTCCCTTGAGAAAGTGTTCACTCTCATCATCAAGTAAACAACTTTCGAATATCTTTTATTTTCGCTGATTAAGCTCTTACGGGGCACCATAATCTACTGTGTGAGACATGAAGGAATTCAAACAGATACTTTCTGACCTTCACCAGGATTTTAAACAGATTTCTTCCGACTTCTATCAAACTTTTATGCAAGACATCCAGGACATTGTGGAAAATATGAGATCTAAAATGTGACATCAAGTTGAGGGTGTGGAGGATGAAACTGAGGAATTTAAGAGTGATAGAAATGTTTTTTTTTTAAGACTGAGATTGGGATCTTTATCGAGATGCTGGGTGACGATTGGATAATGGAGTTGGAGAAATCGAGGGGAGAAAGTGATCTGCAAGTCATAAATAGGGTTGATCTCCTGGTGGAATGCCATGAAAAGAACCTGGAATTTTTGAGGGGGGCAGCTGGGCTGTTTGATTTTCTTAAGAAGAAAGCTCTGTGCATATCTTGGGAACATGTAACTGCTCTGGTTTATTTTGAAGTGGGATAAGGGTTGAAGAATGTTCACTTGGTTTGCTTTAAGGATTTGACTGATGCTATTTGCCTTTAAAGATTTTTATTATAATTGTTGTATTATTAAGTATAATAGCAGACAATTAATGTGATTTTTAATCTGACTCTTATTATAGTAGACAGAAATGTATAGAATAGTGGTAGGAGGGAATAATTAAATATGTTTTATCTTTTGGAGGGAAGAAAGATGTTTAAGAGGTTTATATGAATTTTCTTTTTTCTTCATTTTAATATAAGGAGGAGGAGTAACTGTACTTAGTGATTTTTATTATGTGCTAAAGTGGAATGACCTATAGAAATAATGTGGTGTTTTGGTTTAATATAGAGTAAGAGATTGATTATGGAAATTCTTTATATCCTTGCTGTTAAAAGTCGGAAGCCACACCTCTTTCTAAAAAATATTCTCTTGTGTTTCTGCACTTTTTTTAGTTTTCTTCCTCTTTCTTTGTAGTTTTTTGTTTTTTGTAGTTTTTATTCTTTTCTTGAAATTTAATAAAATTTATTATAAAATTTTTTTTTTAAAATTTAAAAAGATAAGGAAACTTTGGTCTTTATAACAGGATTAAGTTACACAGAGATTTAAGACTTCACAAACTTTAATGTGGAATAATAACTTCTCTAGGTTGTCATTCTGACTGAGAGACTGACGAAGCTTAAGGCTGCTTTGTGGATTATAAACCACTATAATGTTTACACATCTTGCTTTAATCACGAGCACTACAGGCAAGATGCCAGCCTCAATATGTTTAAAGTTTAAGATTTATGAGCCTTCATTTCTTAAATCCCCTATCATTAAGGTTGGCAAGTGGCTACTGAAAACAGATGATGATTTTTGGTACTCCATATGTTGCTGAACTATAGTTCAATATCCCTTATCCTTGGCCATGCTAACTGGGGCTGCTTGGAATTGTAGTTCAGCAGCATTGGAGGACACAAGTTTCTTAGCCTTCATTTATGGGAAGGGCCATCTGCAGAAAAGGTGCCAGGTTCAAACTCCCTCCCCCTTCCAAACCTAGACAGCATAATAAAAAGCAGAGACATCACCTTGCCGACAAAGGTCCCTATAATTAAAGCTATGGATTTCCCAGTAGTAATGTATGGCTGTGAGAGTTGGACCATAAGGAAGGCTGAGCACCGAAGAATTGATGCTTTCGAGCTGTGGTGCTGGAGAAGACTCTTGAGAGTCCCTTGGACTGCAAGGAGGTCAAACCAGTCAATCCTAAAGGAAATCAACCCTGGCTGCTCATTGGAAGGACAGATACTGAAGCTGAAGCTCAAATACTTTGTCCACCTAATGCAAAGAGAGGACTCACTGGAAAGGACCCTGATGTTGGGAAAGACTGAAGACAAAAAGAGAAGGGGACGGCAGAGGATGAGATGGTTAGATAGCATCACCGATGTAATGAACATGAACTTGAGTAAACTCCGGGAGACAGTGGAGGACAGGAAGGCCTGGCGTGCTATGGTCCATGAGGTCACGAAGAGTCGGACACGACTAAACGACTGAACAACAACAACAATGCTAAGATGCAACAGGCAGTGCAGAACCAGACAGATCAATGGCCTTATCCATCAGCATAAAGTAGGAAAGCAAGTGGCAGAACACATGCTTTGCAAGGAAAAATTCCCAGGTGGAATTCCAGTCATTCCCTAGTGGGGCTAGAAAAACTCCTGCTGGAAGCTTGTGAGAGCCACTGCCATTCAATGGGTAGATTCACACTGCACACCAAGTTATAATGGGGACAGTTTGCTTTTGCTTAACGTGTTGTCTGAATCCAGCCTTTGTGGTTTCTTAAATGTGGTTTACGGCTTAATGTAATGTGTGAACCCTGCCAAGGACCAGATAGCAAAGGCTGGCATGCAGACATTAATACTGGGTTAGCTGGATCAATTCGCTTTGTGTGTTCAGTTTCTTTAGATTCTGTGTGTAGGTTCAAAGATCAAAACCTTCAAGGGTGCTCATTTTCTGCTGATGTTGCTGTTCACTTTCTTTTCTTTTAGGGAGGGGAAAAGTTGGACCATGTGGATTTTATACTGGCCTCTTTCATACTGCCTTTAAGCCAAAGACCTCACTAGCTCTCCAGAAAAGCTTGTAACCATGACAAAAGCTATCACCCAGTTTGCTCCTCGCAATTCCCCGTTGGGTAAACAGAAGGCCCAATGCCAGGGAAACAGCTGGTTGGGCTTTGAAGGAGCCTGCAGTCTCCCATCCAGGAGAATCAAGCCCACTGAGCAGGGGGTTGACACGTGGCACTTATGGACCACCTTAGTTATGCCCTGACTGTGTCCTTGCTCTGATCTAACCGTGCGTTTTGCACCTCAGCTCATTCTCCCCAAATCATCATTAGCAGAGCTATCTAGTAGTGTTCTTCTTCATCGCCATAGTCCATTTCCAAACTTAAGGCATAAGCTAGGCAGGTTAAAGGATCGCTAGATGAGCTCATTCTGTTCTTCAACAACACAAAAAAGGGGGGGATTTGTGGCAAAGAGTATCAAAGTGAACAACTGTGGAGAGTCTTGGCAACTACTTTCTGGGTTAAATGTGATTCCAGTGGTGGGATTACCAGATGTTGGCAACCCAGAAAGCAAGTGTCAAGAGAGCACATCTGGTTAGTTTAACTTTTAAAAAAAGAGAAAGCAAATGTAGGATGCTGTGAATTCAGGGCATTTAAAGCTTAATATTTTGCTATAGCACAACATGATTTTTTCCCCATTGTGTAGGCATGTGTGCTCTACTTTCTTCTTGCTGAACTTCTCTGCAGCTGCAAGGTCGAGATGTCATGCCTTTAAACACATGCTCCCACGCCCGCTGTAGTCTGTATTGAATTATCGATCTCCGTGAACAGAAAAAGCTCCATGGTGCTTTTGCAGTGAGAAGAAGCAGCTCTTGTGGACAGAAACGAAAGAAAACTCTCTTCCAGAGCGCCAGGCCCCTTGCCAACAACTCTGAAACCAAACAGGCTCCCTCTCTGCAGAAGCCTACATGAAACACTCTGAGAAATGTTTTAGCACAGTCAAGTGGGGATGGGGAGTCCCGTCAATGGAAAATATTGATTTTCTGAGCTCTTAGAACAAAAACACAGCTGACAAGCCTTGATTATCCAAAGCCAAATCCACTTAAGAAGAAACAGTTTAAATCTTTAAGAAAACATACAAAGGTCGACAAATGGGGAAAAATTGTATTAAGAACCAGGTTGTTGATATAGCCATATACCCACTGTGAGGACTATTGGAGCATCTGTTGGATAAAATTGTGCAGATTTCCTCTGTGTTGGACTTGAGCTGTGCAGGTCCTGTGGAATTGACTGAGGTACTGCATAGTCTGGTATGATCATCTGGGAAGAGTTTGAGCCTGTAGGTCCCAAGGAAGTGAGCTGGGTCACCTGTTCATTAGATCCATGTGCCTCCTGGTTGCCTAAGACCTCCCAAGAGGTGACGTGGTTGAGTCCAAATGGTAGTAAATTCATCCTTGAGAAAAGGGGTGGTTCCTCCTGCCTTTAAGGAGGAAGCGATCTGTCCTCTCTTCAAGAAGCCTTCACTAGACCCAATGGTGTTGGGTTATTTCCAACCCATCTCTAACCTTCCCTTTCTGGGGAAGGTTGTTGAGAAAGTGGTTGGGCAGCAGCTTCAGAGGGTCCTGATGAAACAGATTATCTGCATTCCTTCTGGTTAGGTTTCAAGCCTGAGCACAGAATTGAGATGGCAATGAGCACACTTGTGGATGACCATATACAGTAACTGTCCCTAAACTCCGGAATGTACTAACCTTAGCATGCTTTAATGCACTCCCTACAGTGGTTCTTGAAGGCAGATACCAAAAAAATCCATATGAGCTAAGGTTGTGGAGAAGGGTCTAATCGAAACCATAGTCCACGTCCTGCTATATTGTATTTTTTATAAGAATGCAAGAGCCCATCTCATCACTCCCCATTTAATAAAGAACCCAGGCAACTCCAATTTGTTCTATGTACAGTTGTTATTATCAGACCAGTGTGACTCTGTCTCTGTGAATGTGGCCAATTTTTGTTACGCTGTCTACAAAACTAGGCATACCTTTATTGCATTAATGAAGTCGTCACAAGCTGCTTTATTTTGTTCCATCCACTGCTGATTGTTATATTGTTATATATATGTGTGTATGACCTATGGTGAGATCAGGATAGGAGAGGTACATCCATCCTGGCCCTCCTTAATCTTTCAATGGCTTTTGATGTCATCAATTGTGGTTCCTTTCTGAACTGGCTCAGAGGGTTAGGAGTGGGGGGCACACTGTTGCGGTGGTTCTCATCCTTCCTTCAGGGCCCATTCCAGGCAGGGTTAAGGAGAGGAAGAGATCTAGCCCTTGGTCCTCGCATTGTGGGGTGCCTCATGGCTCAATTCTCTCCCCCACCCCCCATTTAACATCTACATGAAGCTTCTGGACGAGGTCATCCATCAGCATGGGGTTAGGAATCATCAGCATACCCAGTTTTGTATCTCAACACTTGGCCAGCCAAGCAATGCTGTTGAGGTTGTGTCTTAGTTCTGGAGGCTGTGGGGATGTGAATCGGGAAGAACAGGCTCAGACTCAACACTAGCAAAACCGAGTGGCCTTGGAGTTTAGAGGTGCCTGGATCTGGAGATTTTCCATCTTTTCCATCTTTGTTTCTGGAGGAGGTCGCTGTACCCCAGATAGACCAGGCGTGCACTATGGGGGTCCTCCTGTATTCATGGCTTCTGCTGTGGCTTGGAGGACCTTTGCACAAATCCAACTGCACCCACTTCTATATATAGGTTGGTTGTTATTTGTTGCTTTTAATTGTATATTTTAATTGTATATATTGCCTTGAGTCACATATCACATAAATTAAATAAATAAATAATGACCGTTCTTCAGGCAATTGACCCTTGATTGCATATTCCTGTTTATTATAACATAGCTCTTCTATGCTTTTCCAAGCATTCTTACTTGGGGAAAGACAGCTTGTTTACGTTCAATGTTGCCTTCAATTATATCAAACTAGTACATTATTTCCAGATAAAAATCCATTCCAAGGGCTCTCTCAGATAAGATAATCAGCCTTCCAGCACCTCTGAATCCAGTTTAAAACACTTTCAAGGCTGATTTATTTTCATATCTATCTGGACATCAGGTTTCTATGAACAGAGGCCTTTTGAAAGGCTTGTGAATGGACATGCCAGAAAACACCAGCCAATCAATGCTTGCTATTTCTGGCTAATGGCTGAGGACAGATCTGTCAACTAATCGATGCTTGCTTCCAGCCAGTAATTTTTCCACCACCCTCAAGGCTTCGTGTAAATGCCAATCCTTTCCCTTCCTTACAAAAATAGAAGAGATTTGATTGCTAGGGATCTCACATGTTTCTGGACTTGTATAGTGGCAAACCTCTAGTGGCATCTAAACTCCCAGTTCTGCATTTTGGCTTCTTACCTACTCATGCCAGCATGCTACTGTGAGCAATCCCAGGAACTGGAAGCCAGAGCAAGCCAAGGATCCCCATAGTGAAAATACAACCTGTTCCTTCGAGCACAAGGCAGAGGTATACTGCCATTTCTAATGCAGCATCTCCGCCTTCAAATGGCATTTTCCCCTCCATAGACACCAACCACTGGCTCAGGGATCAATCAGCATGGTTCACGGCTGCAAATCTCTGGTTGCTACATCATGTGATCATTTGGAATTCATCGTTCCTCGCTACCCGCACTGCTTCTTTGTTTGGAAAACTGGCTCCAGTACCAGGAGAACTAGATGCTTGCCAGCTTTAAACTGGTTTCATGACATTCACCTTTGAGACAATTGAGCCTAATAGTTTTTGCCCAGTCAGGTTGCATCTTTATGAGACCCAGCCCAATTCTCTGAAATCTGTTCTGCACATGCAGCAGAATGTGAGGGAAGTGTCCTGCAATGGGCATAATATATTTGAATGCTCTAATTGTTTTTTTTTAAGTTCCTTACAAACAGTGGTTAGCATAATACAACATTGGCTAAGCTAAAAATCTGGCTCTTAGGAGATAGTTCATAGTTACATTTTACATGGCGGGAAAAGTTGTTTTGTTTTGTTAGGGACATGGCCTGAGACTTTCAGTTAAGCAACAATAACTTACTTTTATTATTCTGTTATTCTGGTTGTCCTAATAGAAGTCCTCCTCTTCCATCCATCTCCTACTTTTGTTCTTTCTGGATTTGTATCGTGTAAGGTACAATATCTTCCTTCTCCAAATTTCTCATTAGGATCACATTTCATTACACTTACTGTACCTGCAATCTGAAATGATATTAGCTTTGCTCCTGCTTATTTTGACCCCCACTCCATATGTATAGTATTCCTATATATCTTTACTTTTCCTGCCAAGTAAAATGTAACTGTGAACTATCTCCTAAGAGCCAGATTTTTATATATATAATGTAAATATATAAATACTGTATATAATCTGGCTCTTAGGAGATAGTTCATAGTTACATTAGGCATTAGTGCCTATTTCTCCGAATATATGCATTTTTGTTTGCAGTCTTGTCTAATGTACAATTTTTACAAATACTTTCACATAATATAATGTATAAAAAGGTAAAGGTTCCCCCCGCACATTTGTACAGTCGTGTCCGACTCTTTATCCATTATTTTCATAAATAAATGCATTTTTATATAGACTTTCCCTTTAGACATTATTGGTGAACTACTTTGCAAAAATCAAAGAATAAGAAATTAATCATATTAATTACATCTCAATCTATGTACTGATTCAAAAATGCAAAATTCAGTTCATGCTCAAATGTCTTTTCAACTTACATCTAAATCTATGTATCTGCACAGACAGACCCACACACTCAAAAATTAAAATAGATTTTAGAGTAATACATAAGTGAGGAATCTGAGGTTATGCTAAAAGCCAGTTTACATATTTATTCAACTGTGATGTTTGGCTTGCTTTACTACTCATAAAACACATTTTAAAAAATGAAGTCAAACACACTGGAGGGTCCCTAGGTTTCACAATGTACAGCTATGGATCTAATGTAGCCATTTCAACCCATTTCAATTTAACTATCAGAGTTTCAGTCAAGATATCCAGGGAATTAAAATTTCCTGGAAACTAGAGAAACCTTTCAAAGCATATGCTGACATGGGAGACCAAACAGCTACTGTTGCGTCCTGTTCTCCACCCACACCCTCCTCCCCAACACGATGCTGTGAGCAGAATTTGCAATGTGTTGCACAGCAGGTGAGGAAGAAGGATAGATGAACAGATCAGGAAGGAAATAGGTGGGAGGAATTCTACAGTCTTGCTTATTTATTTTATTTACATCCTGTCTTTCTGCACAAGATGAACAAGGTCGCTAATATGATAAAAATACACAAATAGAAATCGATAAAATAAAAACAGCATAATTTAAATATAATTAAAAACACATATAAAAAAAATACTAAAATCATGGAATATCTTAATGCTCTGATGGGAGATAGGAAGAGCTGCGTCTAAAGTCCAGATTGCAACAAGGCAAGAATCCTGCTTATAGTTTTGCTGGAGAATTTACCCAACAGCCCTTGGCCTGGTTTACAGATGGAACAGAAGGAGGCGGTAATAGAGAGAGGGCCAGGTTTAAGGAGGCTTTATCAAAGTGCCCTCTGGTGGACACGTGCTACCAAGCCGACAAAGGTTCATATAATTAAAGCTATGGTTTTCCCAGTAGTAATGTATGGCTGTGAGAGTTGGACCATAAGGAAGGCTGAGCGCCAAAGAATTGATGCTTTCGAGCTGTGGTGCTGGGGAAGACTCTTAAGAGTCCCTTGGACTGCAAGGAGGTCAAATCAGTCAATCCTAAAGGAAATCAACCCTGACTGCTCATTGGAAGGACAGATGCTGAAGCTGAAGCTCAAATACTTTGGCCACCTAATGCGAAGAGAGGACTCACTGAAGGGAACCCTGATGCTGGGAAAGACTGAAGGCAAAAGGAGAAGGGGATGGCAGAGGATGAGATGGTTAGATAGCATCACCGATGTAATGAACATGATTTGAGTAAACTCAGGAGGCAGTGGAGGACAGGAAGGCCTGGCGTGCTATGGTCCATGAGGTCACGAAGAGTCGGACACGACTAAACGACTGAACAACAAAAATAGCAACAGATATCTTTAATTTCACCACAATCCTTTGATATAGTATTGTTCCAATATATTGTGGGATGAACAAACAGGAGCACTGAGCCCCATCATTGCAGGAGGTCCAGGGAGTCATCACCCCTAAAGCACCTTTCTGGGCACTGAGCTCTCAGCAGGTTTTAGGAGACCCTGTATAATAAAAATAATAAAAATAATAAAAATCCAGAGTCGACAGAACAGGCCATACCTCTAAACAGGTATGGTACAGAAGCTGTGCTTACATGTTTTCCTCACGGGAAACAATTTTGCAAGTTTAGACATTTTAAAAATAACAACAAATAAGTTCTTGCCTAATGGAGCCCACTGCCTGTGCTAATTCTTCATAGAAAAAAAATTAACATGTTCCCTTACTTGCAGCTTGAAATTGTACAGTCCATTCTATTCTTTCAATATATGACCGTCACATAGTTCTGCATATATGCATGCAGGACCTTATAGGTAAAAGGTAAAGGTTCCCCCCGCACATTTGTGCAGTCGTGTCCGACTCTAGGGGCCGGTGCTCATCTCCATTTGTTAGCCGAAGAGCCAGCGTTGTCCAAAGACGCTTCCACGGTCATGTGGCTGGCATGACGCGCGCTGTTACCTACCCACCAAAGTGGCACCTATTCATCTACTTGCATTTGCATGCTTTCGAATTGCTAGGTTGGCAAGAGCTGGAGCAACTGCGGGAGGTCACTCCATCACGCAGGGCTAGGCATTCGAACCTCCGAACTTTCAATCTTCCGATCGACAAGCCTAGCATCTTACTCACTGAGCCACCACGCCCCTCGGACCTTATAGGACTATACAGTAATTCCTAAGATTCTCTAGAGGAAACCCAGGCAGCTGAAACAGCTTCAGGCCAATTTCATTTCATTTCTGTGCTCCAATATTTTTGTTGGCTTTTGATTTTTTGGCAAGTATGTTAGCCTTAGCAGCTTTTTGCTGCCCTTCTGCACTATTAACCACATGCTAGTTAGACCAACGAAATTACAGAACTAGACCATTTTAAAAAAAAAAAAGCATATACATACTTTCTGGAATTGCAGGACTTCTACATGCTCCTTGATTAAACAGCATAAATTTAATTTTAAAATGTTTGCATTTCTGGTGCCCATTACAAAAACGTCTTGGGGCATAGGAGTTGGCTTGGCCAGTTCTACAGAAATTTAAATCACCCTTTCAAAGTGTTGAATTCAAGTGGGAGCAAATAAAAACATTTTGAATGAAGCCAGATGCAAACAAAACCTTGTTTAATAAAATCACTGGAACGCAGAAGCAACATGAAAAAGAGAGGGAAAAATTGGCCACTGGGAAAGGAAATTTGATCACAGATGCAGATTTGGAAAGAAAAGCTGGCCTGAATTTCCTATTCTCCACCAAGACAATAGATCCATTCCCGATTTGTCAGTATTTTACAGATGCCAATAGCCAGCTTTTCCACACTTTCAATTCTTTAGTGGCTCATTTGGATTAAAAAATAAAATTAAAAGATGTTTCTTATCTTGAGATCCTAAAGCCAATCTACACAACTGGAATGGAGGCATGAATTTAATAAAACCTTTCACCAAATATAAGCTGCAAGAGGCAAAACTTTTTAAGGGAACAAAACAGAATATTCTATTCTCTTTACATGTAGCTTATACAAAGCAACCTTCTAGCAAGTCAAATCAAATTTACACCTAGTCCAGTATTGTTTACTTCAGTTAGTAGCTACTTACTGTAACTGAATATACTGTTTTCTCATTTTGGTATCTTTTTTCCACTGACAATTCCCATTTTCCCCCCATCACACCTGTTCTGACTAACAGCTGGGGGGAAGCAAGCAGAAATTCACTTGATGAAATTTCTCACATCATGAAGTTGCTTTGAATCTAAATACTTCTCTGATTTGGGGGGGGGGTGTCATGCATTCAGGTACCAGCAAAAAGTTGACAATGTAGTATTTAATGACTCTATATTATTCATACACTTGCACACTTCTTTATCAACAAAGAAAGGCCTATGGTTGTTGTGGGTTTTCCGGGCTGTGTGGCCGTGTTCTGGCACGGCCTATCTGAATTATATTGTCTTAAGAAAGTAAAATAAGAAAGGCCTATCTGAATATATTGTCTTAGCATAAATGTTCATGTTGGGCTATGTTCAGAAAGCACACTGGGTCCCTCAAGTACATTGCACAATGAGATTCCCAAGCAGGGTGTTGTTTACATTCTCCTCTGCTTTTGATACTTATATAGAATAGAAAAATATTCGACAGAAGCAACACCTCAACCTCTAGCAGCACTGAGATGCAACAAACATGCATTTCTTAAAATTTCATCTTCTGTGTAATGATTATCCCCAACAGGGAAAGGTTGGCCAGTCTTATCTACAGCGTATGGCAGGTTCATTTGGTTCCAGATGTTAAGTTTCATGGAACCCTATCTGAACGTTCTAAAGGGTTCACCATAAGCCCTTCAGAAAATTTGAAATTCTTGCTCATGCAATACTGCAAGAATTCCCAAGGACCATCCCAGATTATATGTTCCCCATCATCAATCTGAGCTACTGCTGCTTCAGTGGCTTGGGCAGAATCAGCCTGCTAGTATCCTGTCTTTGGCCTTGTGGAATAGCCTCTCCCGAGAATTAAAGTGTGTTCCATCCCTTGTAAATATTTGTAAATATTTACAAGGTGTAAATATTCCCAAAGCTACCTAATACAAAAATCTTCTGAAGGACATTTGGAGGATAGCTGTGGTCATCAAGTTTATTTTACTTTAAATTAATTCAAAGTTGTATTATTTCATTTTTATTTTTTTTTATTTTATTTTTTTATTTACTTTTTATGTTTACTATTATAATTATTGAAATTACTTGTAATTACTTTTGTAGCTTATTTACAGTATTTTATTTATTTATTTAAAACATTTATATAGCTGCCCCACCCATCTTATATCAAACTCTGGGCGGGTCTCAACCAGCAATTAAAGCAACATCAATAATAATACAACATAATACGTATATCTATTAAAACCATAAACATTAAAAACCTGGCACCACAGTTAAGCTTCCACTTGCAGTCCATCATTAAATCCTCTTGTCCACTACGCCCTATCCCAGCGCTTGGGGGAAAAGCCAGGTCTTAAGTGCTTTTCAGAAGGCTAGGAGGGTACAGGCCTGCCAGACTTCAAGGGGAAGGGTATTCCATAGGGCAAGGGCTGCCACAGAAAAGGCACACTTCCCAGATCCCATAAGATGGCAATGTTTAAGGGAAGGGACTAGGAGCATGCCCACCCTATCTGATCTGGTAGGACAGGTAGATGCCCTTAGAGAGAGGCAGTCCTGTAGATAACCTGGCCCTGTGCCATATAGGGCTTTAAAGGTAATCACCAGTACCTTGAATTGCACCCAGAAGGAAACCAGGAGCCAGTGCAGCTCACATAACAAAGGTATTACCTAGGTAAACCTAGGGACACCCATCGCTGCATGCGTCACCGTGTTCTGGACCAGTGGCAGCTTCTGGGTGGTCTTCAAGGGCAGCCCCATGTAAAGCGCATTGCAGTAATCCAAATGGGAAGTGACCAAGGCATGAGTGATCATGAGCAAGGCCTCCCAGTCCAGGAAAGGGCGCAATTGGCACACCAGGCGAATCTGTGCAAAGGGCCCCCTAGCCACGGCTGCCACCAGCTCCTCGAGCAGGAGCCGTGAGTCTAGGAGGACCCCCAAATTGTACACCAACTTGGTCCAGGGAAGCGCCACCCCATCCAGAGTCAGAGATGGAATATCATCTGGGCCTTGGGAACCAAAAACCCAGGGCCACTCCATCTTCCCAGGGTTAAGTTGAAGCCTGTTCCTCCCCATCCAGATGCTTACATCTTCCAGGCACTTGGCCAGCACTGCCATAGCATCACCTGTCCGGCTAGGAGTGGAGATATATAACTGGGTATCATCAGCATACTGATTATACCGCACCCTATGCCAATGGATGACCTCCCCCAGCGGTTTCATGTAGATATTAAAAAGGAGAGGCAAAAGGCTCGAGCCCTGAGGCACCCCACATTGCAGGGGCCTAGGGCTCAACCTCTCCTCCCCCACCAACTCCGACTGGAACTGACCACGGAGGAAGGAAGAGAACCACCGTAACACAGTGCCTCCCACTCCCAACCCCCGAAGCCGGTCCAGAAAGATACCATGGTCGATGGTATCGGAAGCCACTGAGAGGGCCAGGAGGGCCAGAATGGTTGCACCACTCCCATCCTGGGGCCCCCAAAGGTCATCTACAAATGCGACCAATGCCGTTTCAGTGCTGTGCCCCGGCCTGCACCCAGACTGAAAAGGGTCCAGATAATCTGCTTCATCTGATTATCTAGTTTGATTTGTAACTGGTTTTTTCTAATTTTATTTATATTTACCATGGACATTTTAACTGTTTATGGCTGACTTAATGAATGAATAAAAGGGGCAATTCTACCACAACCATTTTCTCATTGTATTGTACTGCCTGGCTAACTTGTACAGCACCCTGTGTATTCTTTCTCCTAATACTATTTCTCTCTCCATGTACTCCTCCTGCCCAAGAGAAACTGCATTTAACCAGCATTTTTAAATGACTGCAGTTTCCTGGCACTATCCAATTATTCCTGCTCTAATCTACAGACATTATTATCCTTTCTGGTAGGAACAGTTTTAAAACTGTTTTAACATCAGAAAGGGTTTTCAGAATGGATATCCATTCCCCTCCCCACCACCACTACTTTTGACTGTATACTTACACAATTGAACAGCTGTGAACAATCATACAGTCCTTATTTTTAAACCTAAAATTCTGCGTAGCTTTGCAGGGAGGGAGGGAGGAATCTTGCATAGCAACATTAATGGAGAAGAAACGATGATGTCATTGGACTTGACTATATGGACTCTGCTAGAGACTTAATTACTGAAGCCCATTTAGCAGTCTGTTAGAACTACTGAAATGGAGCAAAGCAGCTAAACCCGTGTACAGAAAAAGAATATTGTTTAAAAACAGAGCCCATGAGCATATTAGAGAGATCCAGGTTAGTCTTACGCCCTTAGCCCATCCAAGCATAAAGAAATGCACGCTTAGACATGGCAGGTATGAAAAGTAAGTACAAAAGAATCTTTATGTTTATTCATTGCAGATACAGCATTTTCAGTAGATAAATGGTGTTCCATTTTTTCTTTCTGTTCCCTAAACTTAGTTAACTCTTGCCCCTCATTGCTGGCAAGAGATGTGTGTAGAAAGGGGGGAAAATCTCCTAGGCCCATCTATGGCCTAAGATGGAGCAGCACACAGCCGTGTGCTTTGCTCCCAGTCGAAGGAGGAAAAAGAAGAGAGAGAGGAAGTGGGAGTGGCCACAAACAGCTTCCTCAAAAAACATGGAGAGCTTGCATCCTAGAGCAGCCATCCATATGCTGATGAGGCATGCTGGATTTGCCATAATCTTCAACAATTACATGCACAACGTAATGTGAGCAACTCTGCAGTTCTCTCATAGTTAAATTTCTTGTTTAAAACCAGTCTGAAACAGTAGTATGATCTTCCACTATTTGTGGAATTCTGGAAGAAGGTGGCATGTGCTTATCCAATAAATGCAACTGATAAACCTCATGTGACTTCTGTCACTAATAGAGCACTGTGTTGTGATATGTTGCAAAACTGCAAATGTGGGCAGTAATGTCCTGCACATTAATGTATACCCACCAAACAGAGATTGGGATTTGGAGAAAACATCAGCTCAGCAGAGCTTCAGAATAAAGGGGATTTCAGTGCAACTCTAGAATCTTTCCTCACTTGTGATTTTCAGCAGGAACTGAACAACCTGACAACTCTGATTTTACCCCTGCTCACATGAACTATCTTTATCTTGCTGTACCTCATTATACAAATAGTCTCATCTCATTGGCTTTTCCTTAGGGCCACCAAAACATCTTCATTATACTGCACCCTCCTTGATTTTAGGGAATAAGTATTCTTTAACCATCCCAGTATTGACTGTCATTGATAGTTTGTCATTGCCATGGAACATGCGCATCAGACAATCAGCACCCTCAAAATATCTGTCTCCACCAATGTGGACAATTGGTTAGGCAACCAGAACATCAATAAAAGTCAGGACAGCACAGCATATTATTATGCCAGCAAGACATTAGGTTAATACAGCAAGGACTAAGTCATGCTAAGGACTGCTGCTAGGGAATGGCTCTTTGTGTTATCTAATACTTTCAAAAAAAGCATTTTAGAGTACCACCTGTACTAGCATTCCATGGAATTCTTCTCAGTTTTACATCCTGTGGAAAATGTACTTCCTTTTATTTGTTCTTAACCAGGAAATCTTCAGTTCAGTTGTCATCATTGTCCTGAAATTGCTGGACAACACTTTCAGTAACTTCTTTTTTCTTCATCCCTATGTTTTGCAATAGGAGGAAAATATTGGGCGGGGGTGGGGGAGTCACACAACATGCTCTACCAGAACCTAACATTTTCTCTAGACCAGGGTTTCTCAACCAGGGTTCCATGGAACCCTAGGGTTCCGCAAGAGGTCACTGGGGGTTCCCTGGGAGTCCATGATTTATTTAAAAAGTTATATCAAATTCGGGCAACTTCACATTAAAGAAGTAAGTTTCATTCTTTATTTTTAGTTTAAGAACACTGTTAATACAGGCCTACACATGAAACAAATATAACAATTTTGTAACTTCTGGCCTATATTTGAGCCTGAATGTGCAGGGGTTCCCCGAGGCCTGAAAAATATTTCAAGGATTCCTCCAGGGTCAAAAACTTACGAAAGGCTGCTCTAGACCATAGTGGAGACAGCTTTCACTGTTCTGCTTTTAAAGTATATTTCCCTTCTTCACCTGACCAATTTTTGCTAAGAACAAGATCCAACAAGCTTCACTGATAATATGGTTGATCACGCGGGGAAGAGCTGTCCACTTTAGGCTGTTGTGGACCGCTCCCTCATCATTTCATAACCAGGAGACGCTGGTCACCAGGCTTCTGCAGAATCTCCTACTCACATAATGCCTGACTAGTGTTCTCAGTTAAGAGCAGAGACATCACACTGACAACAAAGGTCCGCATAGTTAAAGCAATGGTATTCCCCGTAGTAACCTATGGCTGCGAGAGCTGGACCATAAGGAAGCCTGAGCGAAGGAAGATAGATGCTTTTGAACTGTGGTGTTGGAGGAAAATTCTGAGAGTGCCTTGGACTGCAAGAAGATCAAACCAGTCCATACTCCAGGAAATCAAGCCAGACTGCTCACTTGAGGGAATGATATTAAAGGCAAAACTGAAGTACTTTGGCCACATAATGAGAAGACAGGATACCCTGGAGAAGAAGCTGATGCTAGGAAAAGTGGAAGGCAAAAGGAAGAGGAGCCGACCAAGGGCAAAATGGATGGATGATATTCTGGAGGTGACGGACTCGACCGTGGGGGAGCTGGGGATGGCAACGGCCGACAGGAAGCTCTGGCGTGGGCTGGTCCATGAAGTCACAAAGAGTCGTAAGCGACTGAACGAATAAACAACAAAAGTGTTCTCAGAAGTACATGTCAGATCCTACGCGGGCTCCTTCTTTGCATGAATTAAGTGCTCTTTTGAAAGAGTGCCAGACCTATGCTGAAAATACAGGAGGAGTCCTGTCCTGCACAGAAAAGTGATTCAAATATGAACCTACAGACAAGTTTTGCCAGCTGTGTGTTGTTGGTTCTGTCCCCAATGATCCCATGACAGGTTTTTTGGTGCTTCCGCCAACAAGAGATTTCATGTGACTGTACTTTTTACTGGTTATATCGCTTGAGGGACGCACTGTTTTGCGTATTCCACGAGCTCCTTCCACTTACTGCCTGCCACAACCACTTGCTGCCATTCTCTCGCAGCCCCTCTCATTAGTGATCATTCCCTCTCACTTCATTGTGCACCTTCTTCTACAGCTGATGCGTGACAGGCCATGACAGGAATGGGGCACAGGATGAAGCAGGAGAGAGGGCCTGGATTCTCTTCCCTATCTTGGCCTGTCAGCTGGGTTGATCCTGGTTTAGAAATAGTCTGAGAGGCTACAGGTGGAAAGTACATCCATGTCCGGTAATTGGGCACCTTGACAATTTCACAATCCTATGAGGAAAATGCTCTGCAGTTAGGCAGGGAAGGGAGTGCACTCTATACTTGTTCTTATTCTGAACTCTCAAATTTAAAAGTAAACGATTTAGCATAATTGTGTGTGCACATCCTATTAAGAAATTATGGTTTATATCTGAACAGATATTGGTGATATTATAGTGCTAATGTGCAAGCTGATATTGTTAAACATAACATAATTTTTTGAAAAGGTGGAATGTGTTTATATTTGCAGTGGAAAAGTTTGGGATGAGGACCAACAGAGGTCGTACTCCCCAACGGATGTCACATTCATCAGCCACTTTCCTTTAGTCAGTCAATATTATTTTATTGCAATTAAAAAAATAAATAACTCATCACATTTTGGCTGGGCAGATTGACTAACCTTTACTTGGAAAAAAGAGAAAAGACTTGCATTATCGAAGTAGAAACAAAGAAGAGGGAAAATCAATCCAGGGCAAGTCAACAGCTCTTTCACCACAGCCAAAAAGGGGGGGCTGTGTCTGGCTGAGAGGAAAAGGGCAATGCTAAATGAGAAACAGATTAAAAACGGGGAGGGGGAAAGGAGAAAGCTTTGGTTAAAAGCCACAAAACCAAGTTGGCAGTAGAGGAATCAGATGGGGGGTGTGGAGGGGCAGGGAGTAAAATAAATAAATAAACAAGGGAATTGCCTTCGGTTAAAATAATAGTAGGGCTTTGAAAAGGTTATTCTGCCACTAGAGGGAAACACTCTGCCTTTTGTTACCTAGCAACCTCCAGGTGAGATGAAGGGAGCACATGGTCTCTATGTTACCTGCTGGCCACACAAGGAGGGCAAAAAGAAGACTTGCAGATTCTGCAAGAAGCCTTCTCGGTTACTTGGCAATTATTGTTCAGGAAGTTTTTTCTTATCTAGTCTTCCTTCTCTGCTGCTCCTGCTACTCTATTAGATCCACACTCTGCCTAGCCATGGATATGGGGGTGGGGGGGGGGGACACTGTGCCCCAAACACTTTTTCTCTGTTTAGGTTCCCAGGGGAAAAAAGTCCCTTTTGCCAATTGTTGATTTAAATCACGACTCAACCCACCCCTGCCTGCTTCTCTTTCCCTTTATGACCTTCTCCGTCTCTGCCAAGGGCACTGATTTGCCTTTCTCCCTCAGTAAGTGACATCGCCAAAAATAACAATTTCAGAAAACCTGTTCCTGGTATTGAGGGTGACACTAAGCAAAAATGTTTACTCTCAACTACACATTAACCTGCCTTCCGAGGGCGCCTGCCACAGAGAAGAAAGTGATATGAGTCAGTCATCTCCTCAGCCCTATTGAACTTTTAAGTTTGGAAGTCTGAAACTTGGCCTTTGAATCAGGGTTTTGTCTAGGGGTGTCTGCAGGGATACAACACAACAATGCAATACAACTGCAGGTCAAAAATGTCAAGATGGTGGCCACAACCATGCCATCAAAGCCCTGCCCCTTTTTTACAACTGCATGGTTGTGGCCACCATCTTGACATTTTTGACCCCCTCCTTGCAGAGACCCCTGGTTTTGTCTTGCATAGCAGCCAGATATCTCAGAGCAGTTTACTACAAGGGTATCTATGACTCCATCCATGGTCACTGGACTCTAGTATTGGGTTACCAGGGTTATTTATACTGGTGTAGAAATTATATATCGAACAGATGGAAAGCTTTTTAATCTTAGTAGGCTGAAAGCAAAAAATAAGGTAATTACAACTTCTGTTATAGAACTTCAGTATGCTGATGATAACGTAGTCTGTGCACACTCCAAGGAAGATCTCCAAACTATCCTAAACATCTTTGCAGAAGCATATGAAAAGCTCGGCCTCTCGATTAACATTAAAAAAACCAAAGTGCTTTACCAGCAAGTTCGAACCAATCCCTCCGCAGCGCCATCAATCCAGCTTAAAGGTGTGTCACTAGAAAATGTCGACCACTTTTCTTATCTCGGCAGCCATCTATCTACAAAAGCCGACATCGACGCTGAAATTCAGCATCGCCTGAGCTCTGCGAGTGTAGCTTTCTCCCAAATGAAGCGTAGAGTGTTTGAGGATCGGGACATTCGCAGGGAGACCAAAATGCTTGTTTACAAAGCCATTGTACTACCAACCCTTCTGTACACCTGTGAAACATAAACCCTCTACAAACGCCACCTCCAACTTCTTGAAAGATTCCATCAACGCTGCCTCTGAAAAATTCTGCAGATTACTTGGGAAGATAGGCGGACTAATGTTAGCGTATTAGAAGAAGCAAAAACCACCAGCATTGAAACAATGATCATCCAACATCAACTTCGCTGGACCGGCCATGTTGTTCGAATGCCTGACCATCGTCTTCCAAAGCAGCTACTTTACTCCCAACTTAAGAATGGAAAATAGAATATCGGTGGACAGCAAAAGAGATTCAAATATACTCTCAAAGCTAATTTTAAAAAATCTAATATCAGCATTGAGAACTGGGAAGCCCTAACTCATGAGCGTTTCAATTGGAGGTCAGCCTTTATTAAAGGCACTACAGACTTTGAAGAAGCACAAGTACAGGGCAAAAGGGAGAAACAAGCTAAGAGGAAGGCACGTCAAGCAAACCCTCATCATGACCATCTTCCACCCGGAAACCTATGCCCTCATTGTGGGAGGTTGTGCGGATCCAGAATTGGCCTTTACAGCCACTTACGGATCCACTGTTAAGATTTTACCCTTGGAAGACAATCTTACTCGGCTATGAGTGATCGCCAAGAAGAACTACCTCTGAATGGCTACATGGTTCTCATAGGAGCTACTAATAGAGCTGTCCCTTCTCATATATATATAATCCAGTCTTCCACAGTTTTTGACCAAGCTGGCTGGTTATTCTGGGAGTTGCAGTCCAAACACACCTGGAAAGCACCAGGTTAGGGAAGGCTGAGTCAATCTTAAAAAAGAAAATAAAATTATGTTAGTTGCCAGCAGTACTGCAACAATTTGCATAAGGCAGCAGTAGCTTAGAAGCAATGGCCAGCTCCAGCTCCTTGATGTACAGTATTTAACTACTGCGACTTCCAGAAACAAAGACATCTGTGCACAGAATAGGAACTGGTCCTTTTCAGTGGTTGATCACTTCTTAGCTCATTACCAAAATTATCAATATCTGGATTATGATCTTTTCATGGGTCTCCTCTTTCTTTCTTTCTTTCTTTCTTTCTTTCTTTCTTTCTTTCTTTCTTTCTTTCTTTCTTTCTTTCTTTTTATTTGACTTGTATTTCCACCCATCTTAGAACCACAACTCTGGGCAGCTCACAACAATTTTCACAGTTGTATGGATTATTCCATTATAAGGATCTACCTGTCTTGTTAATGGCAGTGGCCAAAGTTAACAGTAGACCATTATTTTTATTTCTGTTTGCTATACAGTAGTAACATTTGTAAGTCAAACGTTTTGGAAGATATAACTTGCAAACAAGGTATAGTATCATTTCTCCTCAAAATGATCTTGAAGAGACATGGCTTCCTGATACTGCCTGTAATTAGATATCATTTCAGAAATACCTCCATAGTATCCTTGAGTTATGGTATTGCCATTTGTTATTTGGTTAGTTTTCCTTGTATAAAATATATTGCCTTGTTCAGTTTTTCATATTTTAAACAATTTAATTTGAACTTTTTTAAAAAACAAAAGGATAGCAACGATACCAAGGGATTTGTTGGCAGACCATTTTGTAGGATGAGTGGTTGGGACTTCAGCTTACAGACTATTCCTTCTTCAGTCCAGCAAATTAAGGTAAAGGTTCCCCCCGCACATTTGTGCAGTCGTGTCCAACTCTAGGGGCCGGTGCTCATCTCCGTTTGTTAGCCAAAGAGCCACAAAATGTACATAGCATAGTAAGTATTCTGTGATTACATTCTTCTTTGTGTTCATGCCCAGCCTACTTTGTATCAATATTATTCAGTAAGCACATCAATACCCCACCCCACTGCACTAGCCAGTGAACATTAAGAACCATTCATTCCACCTGCAAATGTGGTACATTAGTATGAATATATTAGTCATCCCCCAGTACTGAGCGTGGTGGCTCAGCGGGTAAGATGCCAGGCTTGTCGATCGGAAGATTGCAAGTTCGGAGGTTCGAATCCCTAGCCCTGTGTGCGGAGTGAGCTCCCGCACTAGCCCCAGCTCTTGCCAACCTAGCAATTCGAAAGCATGCAAATGCAAGTAGATTAATAGGTACCACTTCGGTGGGTAGGTAACAGCGTTCTGCGCACGTCATGCTGGCCACATGACCGTGGAAGCATCTTCGGACAACACTGGCTCTTCGGCTAACAAATGGAGATGAGCGCCAGCCCCTAGAGTCGGACACGACTGCACAACTGTGCGGGGGGAACCTTTACCTTTTTTTTTTAAGACTCTACTTGAAACTAGTTTGAGGTTAGACTATAAGTCCCATCTTACTGTAAAGTATATCTGGCCATCTTATATGTTTGAATTCATGTAAGTGTAAGCAATGGAAAAGATTCCACTTGGATACTTAAAAATACAACAGCTGACCAAAAAGTAATGTAGAGGGGGCATCCCTCTCATACACATAGAATTAAATCCTTATCCATTGAGATAACTTCTTTATCTTACCTCCAGTAACTCTTGCAGAAATGACAAATAGCCAGACACTTAGAATCTATAGCAGACATCCATAATCATGAAACTATCAGAAGATGATTTTGGAAATACAAAATATGTTACTTCTGTTAGAGTCTGTGTAGATAATAGGTCACAGGACGTGTGTGCTGTAGTGGTTAAGTGTCATACAACATATTAACCCAAATCATTGTTTACTTGTTTTTAGTTTAGTATGATGTAGGAACCCAGACACATCTTTTGTAAATCATGCATTATAGTTAAGCATAACAATCAATCCCACTGGACTATGGCTTCAAGAAACCATCTTAACAAAATTGTGTGAATCCAATCATTATTTCTCAAGTCTGCCTATTTCTCAGGATTGTTGTTAGGATAAAATAAGGGGAGATTCCCATGTTCACCATTCTGAGTGTCTAGCTAAAAATGGGATAGAAATGTAAAAGTAGAAA
The DNA here is from genome assembly GCA_023362775.1 of Charina bottae. Classification (NCBI taxonomy): domain Eukaryota; kingdom Metazoa; phylum Chordata; class Lepidosauria; order Squamata; family Charinaidae; genus Charina; species Charina bottae. The sequence goes on from JALMGJ010000024.1 coordinate 4,076,023, forward strand.
AAATAGAAATCATTGTGGTAGTGCTGAGAACTTTATATCAAATTGGAAATAAATAAGTACATAAATAAATAAAGCAAGACACTGTCTTTTTGTACTGGAGCATCAAATTATACAGTAATTATTGGGATAACATAATCTACTGTGTCAGTTATCAAATGATGGTTATAACAATCATGTAAAAAATGTCTGGGAATACTCAGTTTTAATCCATAACAAAAAGCCCATAGATGATGAAATAGTTGTCTTCAGACAGTCATATTCAATGCTTCCCACTGCAAAAACTGTAATGCCACAGGAAAAATAAATAGAAGCCCTTTTTCAGGCATGGTACCATTTCAAACTAAGAAACTATTAATAGAAGAAAGGGTTTGGTTAGATAATTGTTCATTTGCATTCTAGGATAATTCTCTTCCAGGAGGACAAAACAATATCCTTTTTAATATACTCCATGCCTGATAAGGAGCTGTACAGATAATCTAAATAAGTAGAAGCATAAGCCTAGAGAACTGAATACAGGTAGTCCTCATTTAGTGACCACAATTGGGACTGGCAACTCAGTCATTAAGCAAAGTGGTCGCTAAGTGAAACCACAACTGTACTTGTGATCTTACTTCAGCTTTCCTTTGCTTTACAGACCTGCAAAGGTCGTAAATGTGAGGATTGGTTGCAAAGTTACATTTTCATCACTGTCGTAACTGCAAACTCTCACCGACTTCTTAGGATTACTAGATCCCAGGTGTTATTTTATTTTGTGTGTTGTATTTAGCCCTCTCGGAGTCTAGTTTTGATTTTCTTACACTCTTTTCGTAGGACTTAAGCTTTCCCCATACACCTCTCTCTTTCTCCACTAATTTCTCTTAATATTTCCCTGCCTCATTTCATTCTATATCTTGCGTTCAGCCACTTGTCTCAGAACTTTCTTCTGAGCATACCAGGGGTCAGCAATCTGTGGCCCCCAATTTTTTTCCATGCATTTCAACAATGCCCCCAAATATATGGTTACCAGATATCTGAACAGGCAAAGGAGGACACAGACAATTGGAAATGAGGACAAAGGGTGGGGGGAGAGGACATACTGTTTAACTTTTTTGACATCCACAACAAAAATTGCAGAAAAAAATGTACTTAAGCCTACATGAATATGAAATTACTTTCCCCAGCATCAGAAAGACTGATTTTTCAATTGCAGGGATGTGCTAGAGCCCTTAGGAGCCAAAAGTCTTCAGCATGTAACTGATTAAGGTCTTGTCAATTTCAGGCAGCAGGCCCAGGGGAGGGTACTATCACAGAGCCGAGCTGGTTAACTTGCTTTAGCACTTATTAGGGAAGCAAAAGCTGCTCAGGAAGAAATACTTGTAGATACTCAAACATCCAGACAATATTTGATTTTAAGGCTATGTCCTCCTTTTGCTGGACATCTGATAACCCTTACCAAATACATAGCTTAACGCTGTTTTTAAAAGCAAAATAAACTTCAACTACATTCAGAAATCAGGAAGAAATGAATTTTCTCGACCTGCCCAGGTGTATTATATACACATATTCCACTTTGTAATACCACATTTCCACTGTAGTCTTCTAGTCTCCAATATAAAAGTGTAGAACACCCACACACCAACCATTCACCTAGTCCTGTGCTGCATCTTTCAGAGCTTCCATTTAGTCATATTTCCAGTTCTTGGCCTTTTATACAAAGCTTATTTTTAGGACATATACTAATTCCAGCTATCTTAGTGAAGCTGAATAGATGCCATTCTGTCTGCTCCTTAAACAGCGGAGCATTCATGGACTTTCCAAATGATCACAGCAACAACCACCACGAAGTGTCAGACTATTACCTTCACAAGTGCAATACAATATAAATATTTCAGTCATACCTAGTGTTGGGAAAACTATTTCTATCCAGTGATGGAGGAAGCCCTTGCTCAGGTTTCTTTTTCAAAAAGGATATTCCTCTGATGTCCCAGTTGTTTCCCAGATGTCTAATCTCCCCAATATGTACTGGAGCAGGAAAGTCAGCTTCCTGTGGCAACTTCCAGGGTAGCATCCTTCAGGATGTCATGATTCAAAACAAAATCCCCAAAAGGAGATTCTGCTCCCTTTAAAAAAAATAGCTAAAGAATATGTGTGCAATCCAGCAGGAGAAAGAAGAGAATTTGAAAGAACTGCACTAGAAGGATGAACAGAGAGATACATGAACTTGCTTAATTAAAAAAAACAGGTACCATTATAGCTCAGGATTCTAGGACCAGTTATTTGAACCATATGAAGCCTGTGATCTTTACATGGATATTCTGCATTAGTTTTATCTTAGTTCTGGTTTTTTTTAAAAAAAAAAATCTCATAGCACCAGCAGATCTTCATGCACTGACTGGCTTCAGATATTGTGTTGGAGGAGTTGTTTGCAGTAGTTGTGTGCATCATCTTAGTGTGAAACTGTCTTCTCTAGCTTAGTGATTCCCAGATGTGCTGGGACTGCAACCCCCCATAATTCCCACCATTTTGCTGATGGGAAATTTTGGGAACAGCATTCCCAATATATCTAGAAGATGACAGATTAGGGATAATTGCTACAAGACTTTTATTATTAGATAATGGCAACTGTATTATAGATTTTGCCCATATATGGAGAACTGGATTGTTTTAATCTTATTTTAGGGCCTGAGGATACAGAAGTTAGCTATCACTGTTGAGAATCATAACTGATATGCTACAAGACTGTCTTTTATGCTGAATTAATTTTACTGTAGACATTTAAAGACTGTGTGTTGCCATTTTTTATGTTTAAATTTTAGTTTACAAGGATGTTAGTCATAGGTCTACATCTATTTTCTGCCTATCAAAAAGTCTATGTGTTTTCCCAAGGCTGAAGATGGGGTTGAAGAACACTTGGTTTCTATATTTTCAAAAATGAAGGGTCAGCCATTGATTGCAAGTTTCTGTAGCCCAGCAGTCTTAGGGCAGTACAGAGTGCAACTTAAAATCACCACAGAAACAGAGAGTTAAATCTGGATGATTGTGCTCTCCTACAAACTCCACCTTAAGACACTACCCATGCAGACTTCAGAATTCTCAGCCTTCCCCTTCTCTTGTTTTTTGTAACATTTTGGCTGACAAAAAGGTCTGAAAATGTGCATATTTGTTAGATATTTTTGTTGAAGTAATAAATGCATTGCCTGGTGTAGACTTTGACATTTTCCTCTGCTTTGGGAGTATTATTTGTATTAAAAATATCATACTTTTTAAAAGATACATCAGATACCTTAATATAGTGATTCTTAGTACATCACTGAAAAAAGTTACATTTGTAAAATTACAAATTTAGAGCGCCAACTTTTAAAGAGTCTTTGGCAAATGGATTAGTTGCAATTAGCAGGTGAAAATAATGATAATCATTTATTAAACTTGTATCCACCCGATGTCCAACGACTTTATTTATTTAAGTGCTTCACCTGCCAATTTCTGCATATTAGGGCTGCTCTTAAAAGTGTACAATGTGGCCCAACTCTTTATTGGTAGAAATATCCTTTTCTAGATGAAAGTTTTTACTTGCAACTATTCTTGAATTTATCAACTCTATGGGTGTTCTGGAAGAAAAATATGGCAAATTTTCTTCCATATCTTCATGGGAAAAATCATGATTAATGAATTTCTCTCCAACATGGAGCACCCTTGTCTTCTATAAGTATGAAATTCTGCATGGCAGAAATTCCAGTGAGGAGAAGGAATATTCCCAATGGGCAGCTGGGATTCTGAGATATGCAGATCAGAGACACTGATTATAATAACTGAATGTTCTTGCTTTCTCTGTGGCACTCTAAGAACAACCCACTTGAAAGTTTTTCCAGGAGGCAGTGAATTGCAGTTTCCAATGTGTGTCCAAACTGTGATGGTGGGGAGTACTTACCTGTTGGGTTATTTTATTTATTTTCTATCCCACCTTTATTATTTTTATAAATGACTCAAGGCGGGGAACATACCTAATACTCCTTCCTCCTCCTCTTTTCCCCACAACAACAACCCTGTGAGGTGAGCTGGGCTGAGAGAGAGTGGCTGGCCCAAGGTCACCCTTAGGCTTTCATGCCTAAGGCGGGACTAGAACTCTCAATCTCCTGGTTTCTAGCCCATTGCCTTAACCACTAGACCAAACTGGCTCTAATGGTGAGGAGTACTTACCTGTTGGATTAATGCAGAAGTATCAATAGTAAAGGGTGGGATAAACCAGACAAAATGGAAAATAAGATTCCTGTGCATTTGGTCATTGTTTAAAAGGGGAGATTTTCCAAGCTAGATAAGCAAGTTACACCTTCTAAACCCCTTGATTTTAAAAGCACAGGTGCCCTGCCCTCCTCTGATTAACTTAGTAAATACTAGTACCTGTTACAACTGGTAGCAACACCAAGTAGTACTTTCTATTATTATTTCACCATGTGCTTGTTGCATGTCCTGGCCATGTGAATCTACTCATGACAAGATTGGCAATTGAAGGCTGCCTTTTCAGATCATATACTGTACGTACAGTAAATCTCTTACTCTATCTTCTTCTTTGTTCATAATACACTGGAAAAATCATTCTAGTCCTAATTTTACTATTGGTTCTGCCTTCAGAGAACTATTGCATATGCAAAATTAACCCTTCCTTATTCCAGGGTAATTCAACAGGAATAACACCCCTATAGGTTCCATAATGCATACCCTCATAATAACTAATGACATATTTGTTGAAGTCATATGAAGTAGATGAACATGAAATAATAAACCACTTATAACTCTTTGCATGCACTTCCAGCAGCATGGAAGCACTTCTGCATAGGTTTATTCTATTTTGTAAAGGCACTTGTATGATTAAGTGCATTATAAGGGATCATTAAATCTGAGCTGATCTAGATGAGACAGGTTGACAAACGCATGAGATAAACCTACACAACTGACCAGCTCTAAGTGATCATGGGTTCCCACATGGCCCTTGTCCACAAAAAGTGGCTCTTACAAGGAAAGCTTCATCCTCACCATGAAAGTGGATGAAAAACACTTCAGTGTCTTCCATCAGAGCATCACAACATGGAGCAATTCCAGCAGATTTCAAACCTCCGCTAGCAGGGAAATGTAATGGATGGATGAAATATCAGCAAAGGAGTTCTTCACCTATTGAATTTCTGACTGCCACGCAGCTGTTAGATACCAAAGCCAAGGAGAGGAAATCCTTGACAAACTATTAATAAGGAATTCAAAGGCATGTGCCTTGCCCTTTTGAATGCATGTTTGTAGCTATAGCAGAAATGATGATATGCTTTAGTAGTTTAGGATTAGTCTAGAGAGGAAATAATTATTATTATGGATTTATTTAATTGAAAGGGAAGTATAAATGCCATTCTAATGTATGTACTGTATATTTTCAATTAATGGGTATTAATTATGCCTTTGTAGTCTTGAAGACCCGTGCTGCTTTTTACAGTTAAGAACTTCAAACTGGAAGTAATGCCTAGCCATCCATTACCTGCTTTTTGAGTGAACTGAGGATATTAATCTCCTCTAGGGCAAGGAGACCTAGAGGGCAATAATTATTGTAGATTAATATGAAATACAAAATCACGTTTTGTATTGAACATATGTGTATAAGATGAATATGCTGTTGCATATACATTTGCATGCATGAGAATGCGTGTAGAAGAAAAGAAATCCAACCAGCCTTTCAATATATCGTCTGGGACACAGTCTTACTCCCTCTATTTTAGGATTAAGTTCATTCAATTTATTAGAATATTTCCCATATAGTCATGTGTAGGGTTGTACTATATTCCTCTTTTTTATCATTGCCACAAACAGTATCTGATTCATGTAAAGAAATACAGAAGAAGCAACATCTCCACAACCTTTATAAAGAGGAGAGATGGTCTGGTCAGCAAATGCTCCTCCTGTTAACTGTTTTCCTCCTATGTGCCAAATTCTATCAGAGAGCTCTTATATTATCTCTCTGAGTGTTTGCACATGTGAAAAATACTGTTCTTTATTAGACAGCCTGACAGCGCAACATACAAAAGGGGGAAATAGATACAGTACATGTGGCTTGCAAATATTTCTCCAATGCAACAAGCAGGGGGCAGATTTCTCTCTTAGTCTCTTTCTTTCTGCTGGTATCACTTCCCACTTCAACAAAGGTAATACAAAAACCTGAAATCAAGACTTGGGCATATTATCCAGGAGGAACTCTTTGCAGCTGACAGGTTTGACTTTTTCTTTTCTGGATTGAGCATAGAAACCCTATGCTCCCCCCGTTTCCAATTCTCCTTTTGCTACCCTACCTACCCAATTGAAACATTCAGATGATATGAGCAAAATGAGTATATTGGGGGGGGTAGCTTGAATTAATTATTTAAAAATGAATCCCCTTTTAATTCTACTCAAGAATAGAAGAGATAGAGAGCCAGTTTGGTCTAGTGGTTAAGGCTCTGGGCTAGAAACCAGGAGACTGCTCAGCACTAGGAAGGAGCCAATGGCAAACCAGGAGACTGAGAGTTCTAGTCCCGCCTTAGGCATGAAAGCCGGCTGGGTGACCTTGGGCCAGTCGCTCTCTCTCAGCCCAACTCACCTCACAGGGTTGTTGTTGTGGGGAAAATAGGAAGAGGAAGGAGTATTTGGTATGTTCGCCACCTTGAGTTATTTATAAAAATAATAAAGGCGGGATAGAAATTTAGATAGATAGATAGATAGATAGATAGATAGATAGATAGATAGATAGATAGATAGATAGATGATGGATGGATGGATGGATGGATGGATGGATGGATGGATGGATGGATGGATGCCAGGGCAACCAGGTAGGAAAGATATTCTTCCAGATTCTTCCAGCCTCCCTGGAGTCTCACCAACTATTTAGCTTCCTTCCTGGCCAGGAATTGGATGATGTGAGACCATATTCAGGCAGGGTCATTTCTCTGCAGATTTCCTTCTTGTTGCAACCCCAGACATATGCAACACCATTAACAGTAATAACTGCCTTGCTAACAGCGCTGCCTTACTACTATCAGTAAATAATTACAGCAAAATCTTCACTCCCTTTAATAATGTTCTTCACCAACCCTTTGCTCTTTGAAACTAGTCATTTTAGGATCACCACTATGAACATGCCATTGAACTATCAGCCAAATTAACATACTGCTAGCCATAAATACAACACAGGGCTCTGCTGGATTTCCCAGAGAGATTAGAGGGCGCTTAATCCTCCCTAAACCAAACATACTGAATGCAAATTTGATGCCAGTTTCCTTCCAGGCATTGGTCGAGAGGTGTAGATGTGGGCAGCACCAGTGTGCCCAAATCATTGCCCCCTCATTTGAAGTACCCCAAAACAACCTCTCCTTTCCCACATGTGGAACAGCTTGGTAAGCCATTCCCAATCAGCGGTGCATGCAGCAAATGATGATGTCTTCCAGCCTTCAGGGTCCAGTAACCTGATGGCACCTTACCTGTTGACTGGATGCTCTCTTGGATCGCCTCGACTTCAGACAGCTCCATGCACACCCCTTGGCCATGCATGAGCGTGCGCAAGGGCTTTTCCATTCCCCGGGGTGGGTAACACCGCATCCCTGAACCGCAGCGAGATGTGTACACCCCACAGAGCATCCCTTTTGCTAAGGCACACGTGGCACAACATCCGCAGCCTGGTTCCTGCACCAGCTCCTCACATCCAGAGGGTACCCTGCAGCGTGCCAGCTTCTCCTCAGAGCACGGGGGGCACTGGATAGCCTCAAGGCTCACAGAAAAGCCCACCTGGGCTAGAAGCAGCAGGGTGACAGACACCCCCCGGGAGGGCATGGTAGGCAGGCCGCGGTCCTGGAGATGAAGGGCCAACAAGCAAAGGCGGCAAAGAACAGTCTTGCTGGCAGAGCAGAGCGCCTGATCTCCAGCGAGGGGGACTCTGTACTGAAGGGGGGAGAAGCTCATTCTTTGGACTTTATACCACTCTCTGGCCACACCTCCCTGCTCTAGGGAGAAGCAGAGAAGGAACAGCACAGCAGCCACATAGCTGAGGCAGCTTGCCCCACAGCCGAGAAAAGACCTTATTTGCCCTGAGGAAGGAAGCACAAAGAGCTTGCCGCAGCTGCAAAGACTTGTGCTAGGAATGGAAAACAGCAACAGCAGCCCTCCAGCCATGCTTCTCCTGTTACTTTGGGAAGCTATGAGTGAGGGCCCTTCCCCAGTGCCTGATAGGTTTCTCACAAGCTCTTTTGTTATATTTAGAGCACATGGTGTAAAAAGCTCAACTCACCCAGGGCTCTGCTTCTCCGCCAACCCACAAAGGTGAGGTCATCCTCTGCTCCCTTCAGTGATGGAAAGCTGAGATACAGTACAGCGTGCTGCCTTTGACTGTGGAAGTTCCAGTTTAATTAATAGGCCACACATTTCATGAACTGTCTGAAGTTCCTTTTCGTAAACCTAGGTGGATGGCCATTACCTGCTTTTGCACAAATGCATTTCTGTTGTGGCTCTCTGGAAGTAAGGGAAAGTAGATATACATTTCTCTCATCCTTTGGTTTTCCTTGCTCGAGCAGAAAGTCACACACCCTAATGTGAGTTTTTGGAAGGTGTTCAAAAATGTGTCTGGAACTTCTCCACATTCCTTGGAGAAAGATGCACAAGTTCCCTCTACTGTATAGGCATTCCAAGAGAGGAGGAAAAAAATGGACAGATCTACCCTGTGTATGCCCAACATCTAAAGATACCTGGGGCGGATGCTGAAGAAATATTCCCTTTGGTTTATCTCCCGCCTCGCTGGTTGAGAACTGATTCTAGTGGAGAAAATAGTCACTCTCACCACGGTTTCCTTTGTTTTGTAAGCCCAGGAACATCATTGCCTATAACTGTAGTCAGTCTTCCCCAGCTGAGTCCCCTCCATTGGCTGTGTTGGCTGAAAATTTTAGGAATGGTCATTGCCATTCCTATTATCACCTGATAATATTTTGGCTCAGTTCAGACATCACATAAAGTATGGTTTGTTTAACTAGGGTTTAGTGATTAAATCACATTTGGCAGGTTTTACACAACTCACTTAGGAACACCAATATGCCTGCAGACACCTTCCTTGGCACTGCCTAACGACCTACCCCACCTCAATTCTTATATATATATATTTTTTAAAATTAGAAAACAGGAAGCTGGCATGCTGCGAAGCAAAATGCTTACCACCGGTATTGTCTTATTTCCAAGAATGTCTCTGGGTCCTCAATGGCCCCCATAAGCTTGCTTAGCGGTGGCTTCAAGTCAATTCTTTGTTAGAAAGTATGCCAACCTCCCCATGAAAAAAAGAGCATCCTGCAGCTGGAGAAGGCCACGCTGAAGTTGTGGGAAGGCAGCATTTTCCTCATGTCTCCCCACCACAGCACAACTGTGTAATGATGTGGCCTGTTTTGTAGCTGATTACAAATTCCCCATGGGGACCGTTCTATCAATGAGGAAGCTCCCCCCCCCCCCATAGCTCTTTTGAAAGATTGCCTGCAGCATGCCCTTAAAATTCCAGATGTGTTCACCAGCCCCCCTAAGTTGGACACCTTTGCGTTAAGCCATAAATCATAGCTTACACGCCACAAAGGCTGGTTCATACATCATGCTAAGCCAGAACAAGCAACCATATTATGACTTGTATGAACCCCGTGAACCCAGCCCTTTTCATCTTGAAATTATGGGAGGAGAGGTTTGAAAGCTGGGAACACCTTTCAAGTCCATTGTTATCCTGCAAGGTTTTTTTTTTAATAATTTTTATTGAAAGTTTTAACAGCAATAATAAGAAATAATACAAACTAAAATAGAACAGAGAAAATGAAGAGGAAAGAGAGAGAGAAAAAGAAAAAGCTAAAAGTACAATAAGAAAAAAAGTAGAAGAAAGTAAAAAAAAAAAGAGACAGATATAAAGATATAAAGAAGTTAGAAAGAAGCCATGGAAAATTATTTCAATATATGATTATTGCGGCAAGATTGCTATATGCACAAAGGTGGAAAGATTCGGCATTACCCGCCACAGAGGAATGGTTGGTGAAATTGACAGAACTGGCTGAGATGGACAAACTGACTTCTTTGATTAGAGAAAGTACAATATCTACATTTATTGGTTACTGGAAACCCCTCATGGACTTTTTTCATAAAAAAGAAAAAAACAAACTTATGATTTATGGTCTTGATGATTAGACAGTATAGATTATAAAAAGAAGAGAGTCATGATGTAACTTTAGAGAGAGAGAGGTTAAAATATAATTGTACTTATAACTGCTGTGAAGAAAATCGGAAGTTATCCTGCAAGGTTTTAAAGACATGATTTGGCCTTTAGAGGATGGAAGAATATTTCCTATTTATAAGATGCCCACCTGAACATTCTCTCTGTGTGCTGGGTATCAATTTTAGATGTGTCCGGATTGATTTTGGCTACCTGGAACCAGAAAGGCACCTTGAATATCTTCAAGAGCACCCTTATAATTAGTTCTTTGCCTGTTCCAGGAAATTGGTTTTGGCACTGAAAATAAATTCCAGAATAAAGCTCTGGGAAACTTCATAATATTTTTGTTCAGGACTGCAAGATCCAAAGGAGGACACAATTTCATTCTTCACTATAAAATATTGCATGAAAAGGAGGGAGAGGGAATGTCATTAATTATAGCTTGCTGAACAATCCTGTTGAAATTTCCTTTCCTACACTACTGCTAAAGGGGCAGGACAGAGCCCTATCCTTTCAATCTTTCTCTTTCTTTCTTCTTTTTTTTTAGCATGTGAGATTTTGCCTTTTGCCAAAATCTCCAGCCTGATAGAGGTATCTTTGACATTCAAAAGTCTGCACGTTTACATTTCACCTCAGTCGGCATCCTGCTTAGTTTAGACCTATCAAATCTTGGAGACAAAAATCCAGATGGCCACTAGAAGGCAGCGAAGAATACAAATATTCTTATTCTTTGCCACCATCTAGTGGCTTTCTGGATTTTTACAGCCTGCATATGTAGTTCTAGTCTAGTTCAACCAGTAAGGTAAAGGTTCCCCCACACAGTCGTGTCCGACTCTAGGGGCCAGTGCTCATCTCTGTTTGTTAGCCGAAGAGCCAGCGTTGTCCGAAGACGCCTCTATGGTTATGTGGCCGCATGACGCGTGTGGAACGCTGTTACCTACCCACCGAAGTGGTACCTATTCATCTACTTGCATTTGCATGCTTTTGAATTGCTAGGCTGGCAAGAGCTGGGGCGAGTGCGGGAGCTCACTCCGTCATGCGGGGCTAGGGTCTCGAACCTCCGAACTTGCGACCTTCCGATCGACAAGCCTAGCGTCTTAACCGCTGAGCCACCGCGCCCACTTCAGTTCAACCAACATACATTTAAACATGATGATCCTTATTTGAAATAAATGTTATTATCATCCAAAGGGGCTTGGGTCCTACCAAATATCTACAATTCCTTCCATAAATAAATATTTCTAAACCAAAATATAAGAAACTCAACTTATTCTCACATCACTAATGATAATCTTCAAAACTGGAGGGGCAATCAATAATAGCAATGTAGGAAGATTAAAGTGGGTCCACACAGTTGCTATGCCATTTGTTCCTTTGTGGCTTATTTTAACCTGGCCAAGCTCACACAAAAACCCTGGTATAGGCTTAATATGGCTTGTGAATTCTGCATGAGTCTGACATAGATCAGAATGTTATTTGCACCACAACTAATTCTCATTTACTTTAAACTTATTTATGGCCCATAATGTTCCATGCCTGTTCTAGCATGTGACCAACTCTTGGCCTGTCTTTGCTGCTGCTTCAGATCTGGGACATAAGCAGCTAGGGGTATGGGAGAGAAATAGGATTACTTGGACAATCACAACCACAAACCACAGGCTCTTGCTAGGATAACTATTTCACCAAAATCAGGCTGGTAGTTCTGGGCTACCTGACCATCTGTCAACAGTGCAATTGCACATATGAGCATAGAATAGAATGATTCCCAACTGCAGGGGAAGGAAGGAAGGAAGGAAGGAAGGAAGGAAGGAAGGAAGGAAGGAAGGAAGGGAGGGAGGGAGGGAGGGAGGGGATTATAAATGGGGGCTGGGGGTGATTTGGGATCTTTGGTTATGTTTGTACTTTTGTGGGATTTCTCAGAAATTGGTAGGTGCAAAATAGTTCATTTGGTACAGAATAGCTAAGTCCCCACAACGTGCTAAACTGGACATTACCCAGCTCTATTATGTTACAGAAACCCATCCAATCTGTGTTTGAGAGCATAGCCCAGATTCTTCTTAGAGGCAGTGCAAGGGCACCTTCTGGATGTCTCTGAGCCACCCAAGTCCACAAATGCCTCAAACTCCATGAGGGCTGGACACCCACTGCAAAAAAACTTGCTGGAGTTGTCCACAGCATAGGATTACCTCTGGCTCTCATCCTGTTTCAGAGAGGCTGGCAGGGTGAGGCTTTCCTTGTTCCAGGTTAAGAGGGATCAAAGTGTAGTTTGCCCGCTCTGGACATAGTATGACAAGCCAGTGTGTGACTCTGTTCCTTGGGATTAAAAAGAGTGGGTAAGGGAAGATGGAAATGGACTAGTCTAGACTTCCGGTGGGGATCATGGCCGACTGAACAGCCTTGTCCACGAGCTCCGTGTAGACAGAACTGACAACGCGTTATTTTTTGGGGGCTCAGGCGTTTACCTGAAGCCCAGAGCTTTTTCATGAGCAAAGAAAAAGCTTGGAATCATCCCATTTCATCCTCCAAAACGTCGCCTTGCAGCCTGAAAATCGCAACACCGAAGACCTGGTAAGAGACGACAGGAGGCTGGGAAGCCATCATGTCCAGCCCGCGTTTGTAGCCTTAATGGACATTAGGTTGAGCCCCCCACACTTCTAAACCACCCAATTTATATTTTTAAGTTTTCTTACCCTAAGAGAGGCTTTCTACAACAAGAAAAAGCTGGTTCTTTTGGTGCTTATTGTTATTTTTGGATTTTGGATTAACTTTAAAAAAACCTTTTGTTTAGTCTTTGGCTTATTTCCTGTTCAATTTTAAGGTGGACTGAGAATAATTAATCATCTCCCTGTTACTATTTTTGTAATTAATTTGAACTTAACTTTTTCCTACACGTTGCTGTTTTGATTTTCCATTTTTCGGTTCACTTTTCGTAGTTGCTGGTTAGCATGCATAGATAGATAGATAGATAGATAGATAGATAGATAGATAGATAGATAGATAGATAGAGGCAATTTTATTTAATAACTTTGCAAGCCTTGTATTTAGGGGGTGTGGTGGCTCAGCGGGTAAGACACCAGGCTTGTAGATTGGAAGATTGCAAGTTCGGAGGTTCAAATCCCTAGCCCCGCGTGACGGAGCAAGCTCTCACACTTGCCCCAGCTCTTGCCAACCTAGCAATTTGAAAGCATGCAAATGCAAGTAGATTAATAGGTACCTCTTCGGTGGGTAGGTAACAGCGTTCCGCGCGTGTCATGCCGGCCACATGACCGTGGAAGCGTCTTTGGACAACGCTGGCTCTTCAGCTAACAAACGGAGATGAGCACCAGCCCCTAGAGTCAGACACGACTGCACAAATGTGTGGGGGGAACCTTTACCTTTCCTTTTTTTAAGCCTTGTATTAACTCATTAGCTCCGATCTGCTTCAGTTAAGTCTCCAGAGGGCACCATAATCTACTGAGATGGACGACCTTAAAGAAATCTTTGCAGAGCTGCGCTCTGGGCTCCGTTCAGATTCCAAAGAGATTTTTTATGACTCTCGCCAAGCCATTATGCAAGATATTCGGGATATTGTAGAAAATATCAGTGCTAAAATGTGTCAACTGGCTGAAGATGTTTTGCAAAGGGACGAAAAAGTTTATCAAGAGGGGGATTTTTTTCCTGACAGGGAGAATAATCTCTTTCAAGAAATGCCAGGCGACGAACATAATTTGGTGAAGAAGGAGTTAAACTTTAACTTGCAAGATACTGTCCAAGTTGTTTTCCTGAAGGATTGTTATGAGACAAAGCTATGTTGTATGGGAAGATTTCTACCGAGGAATTTGATTTTCTTTTCAGGGGGGCAGTTGGATTGTCTAACTTTAATTTTATTATGAAAAATGCCTTAGGTGCAAGATGGAGACAAGTAAATACTCTGGTATATTTTGATGTAGGATAAGAAATTAAGAATATGCATTTGGATTGATATTAAGGCTTGTATGATTCAATTTTTCTTTAATTATTTAAAGTTTGCTTGATTTTTTTTACAGAAATTAAGAATATATATTTGGATTGACTATATTGCTAGGGAAAGTGGAAGGCAAAAGGAAGAGGGGCCGACCAAGGGCAAGATGGATGGATGATATTCTGGAGGTGACGGACTCAACCATGGGGGAGCTGGGGATGGTGACGGCCGACAGGAAGCTCTGGCGTGGGCTGGTCCATGAAGTCACGAAGAGTCGGAAGCGACTGAACGAATAAACAACAAAACAAATTTGGATTGACATTAAGGCTTGTATGATTTCATTTTTTTTTAATGGTTTATTTTTTAAAGATTTATAAGGTATAAGAATAAGTGTTTGGTTTTAGGTTTAATAGGGTTAAGACTGCTATAGTATTATTAAGTATAAAAGTAGATAATTTAAATGTTTTTATAATTTGATTTTTGTTATTTTGGATTGACATTAAGGCTTGTATTATTTTATTTTTCTTTAATGGTTAAAAGTTTGCTTGATTTTTTAAAAGATTTATAAGGTATAAGAATAAGCATTTTGTTTTAGGTTCAGTAGGGTTAAGACTGCTATAGTATTATTAATTATAAAAGTAGATAATTTAAATGTTTTTATAATTTGATTTTTATTATAGTGGCCAGAAATATATAGAATAGTGATAGGAAGGAAATATTTAATAAATAAGTTCCTTTTGGGGGGAAGTTGATTTAGAGGTTTATATATTTGTTTATTTCTCTTTATATATATGGGGAAAGAGCAATTGTTTTAAGTGACTTTTATTATGTGTTTATGGAATGGTTTATAGAAATAATGCTATTTGGGTTAAAGTTAGAGTAAGGGATTAATTATGGAAATTTCTGAATATTTTTGTTGTTGAAAGTCAGAAGTCACCTTGTAATCTCTCCAAAACTCTTGTTTCATTTTCTGTTTTTTCACTTTTTTTCTTTTTTGTTGTTGTTTTGTTGTTTTGTAGTTTTTATCTTTGCTTTAAACTTAATAAAAATTCTTATTACAAAAAAAAAAGCAATGGACTAGTCTACATAAACTGAATAACCATGTACAAACAAATGCCATGTACCAAAGCATGTTTACATATCTATCAGTGCAGATCTTCTAAATTAGAAGATGTATTTTTCACAGTACCATGATCTCCACATACGGTAAATATTTCAGGGGAGGGAGGGGATCCAAAATGCTTTACAATTTACAAACACAAAAAGGCTTGGAAAATGGGAGAGATTGCCCCTCACCAACAACATCTGTGAAATCATATTATGATAGAGAGGGTCTGAAAAGGAAAAAAAATACCTTACAAATCTTACAAATATGCTGTTCAAAGCTACTACTGTTTCAGGGTCTGCCCTAGCCAGCGTGCTTGAATGTAAGAGCATTAGGGAATAGGATCGCCAAACAACATGGGAAAAAGTTGCAAGCTAGATTATTTTCTTTCCCAGCCTGTGGCTGGACACTTTAGAGCAGCATTCCCCAACCCCTGAATTCCCAGAATTCTCAGTAAGCAGGAAAACTTCTTTCAAGTAAATGGACAGCTTTGCGCTGGGGCTAACCCCCAACCCAATGGAGTTTCTGCCCTGGATCCAATGTGGGCTATACCACTACATTTTCCACACACACAGTTTTTGTCTGTTTGTTTTTTGTTTTAATTTCAGAAGCTGGCAACTCTGTTCTACCAATTAAAGCAGAGCTTTCCAAACTGTGTGTCACGACACATTAGTGTGTCGGCTGCAGTGTCTGGGTGTGTCACGGCTGCTGCTGCCTCCGAGCCCTGCCAGGATTCCGAGCAGGTCCTAGTGCCTGCCTCGTGCCTTGCTGCCTCCAAACCTGCTGTGATTCCACACAGGTCCTAGTGCCTGCCTTGTGCCCTGCTGCCTCCAAACCTGCTGTGATTCCACACAGGTCCTACTGCCTGCCTTGTGCCTGCTGCCTCCAAACCTGCTGTGATTCCGCGCAGGTCCTAGTGCCTGCCTTGTGCCCTGCTATAAGAGTGTGTTGCGAAATGATGCCCTGCTGTAAGAGTGTGTCACGAAATGATGCATGTCTAAAAAGTGTGTCACAAACATGAAAAGTTTGGAAAGTTCTGAATTAAAGGTTTTGTAGGATGCAGGATGAAATGTAAGTGTTCTTCTAAATGTTGAAGAAAGTTTTGCCTTGCCTCTGAGATCTATCTGCCCTGTCCTTGAGTTTCTCTGTATCTGCTTTATCTGTTCCATGTAAATCATCGCTAATCCATCCTAGCGCCATCATGCCATTCCACTGTGTTGTCCTCGGCAGCCCCAACTTCCAAACGCTAGCAACATGATTTTTCACTGATAGAGTTTCATCCATACTGGTTGACTGAGAAATATCCCCGACCCTCTGAAGGCTGTTACATTCTCACTGCCTCACTTTCTCTACTCTTCAAGCACTAAGGTGGGGGCATGGCAGACAAATGCACACACACAAACATGTTTCCAGTTGCAACTGACTTGCACCAACATTTAAAACTTCATTCTCAAGGATTTTCAGGAACCTTTTGAGACAGATGATGCTTGCCACCCATAGCTGGTAAGGAGCATTGTTGGAAAATAGAGCTATATTTGGTGCACAATTTTCTATCTGAATGGTAGACCTTACACAAAAGGAAGCCAATATCTTTGTTAGCAAGGAATAGTGGTGAAGGTGTTGAATTACAACTGGAGAGAGCATGAAAACTCACTAGATATCTTCAAACTAAGACACTTACTTACTTACTTACTTACTTACTTACTTACTTACTTACTTACTTATTTGTTGAATTTCTATAACCGCCCATCTCCCCCTCAAGGAGGGACTCTGGGCGGTTCACAACACAATATGAACAAAATACAATAAAAACTGTGATAAAAATAGAAATACAATAAATTACAATAAAAATACAATAAAATCCAAGAGGCAGATAGTTCTAAAGTGAAAAGTAAAGTAAAAAAGTAAAGTTTTGTAAGTAAAGCCTTACAAGCATATATCTTATGGCCTCTCTTTTTATATAAAATATTCCAAATTCCTCCCATCCTTCTTTCCCTGACCAGGCCAAGCCAGACATGGTATCTTGCCTACGATATGCCCAGTGCCAAATACCATCGGGAAAATAAGTAACCCTGTTTGACATCAATATGTTAACCTCCTTTCAAATATCCTCCAGTTATACCCACACGGGATATGTCTTAAGTCTTTGGGAATAGCGCCCTCATGTGCTTCAAAATATTTTATTTCCTTATTTGGCGGACAGGCTAGGGCAGGCCCCATTATTCCTAGAGAAATCAAAAAGAGTGAAGTTCCTCTCATTGTTAAACTGTCCCTGATTTCTACCTTTTTTCTTCCTTTTTTCAGATTAACATCCATATGAATTGGAAGTTCAGTGGAAAGGAAATCTGTCAGCTACCACAAGCATATATTATTTGAAACTGAAAACTAGACTAAAAAGCCTACAGGTGGCACATTTCTTTCAGAAATCCTTGGAATGTGGCTGCCGGTTTTCCAAACAAACCAGAAATAATTTAATACAGCCTTTCTCAACCTTCCATTGTCTCCTCCCAGGATTCTCAGATAGCATCAGTTGTAGACCAGAACATCTGGGAAGTACCAAGTGGCCAACCCCTGGAAGGAGTCACAGACATGAAGAAAAATTGGAGAGTCAGCAGATTTAATGACATTGGATCAGGAATTACAGAGGTACATACATACACACACACACACACACACATACACATATGACCCTTTTAGGATGAGCAATTTCATGCAAAATGCAGAAAAGAAGTAAGAAACAGGAAGCCAAAAAAATAAAAGGCAAGGAAATGAAATACATCTACATGTAGTTTACACCAATGCTATTCATTGTACCTTTCCATATTTGCAAACCAATTTGCTTCCATCACATCCATACACTAATTCATACATTGCCTTTTGGTCTTTAAATTTCTTAACTCTCTCTTTTTTAAGAATCTCATCAAATCCATCCAAGACTTTCTTGTTCTTCCCCTTCTTCTCAGCTCATTTATTCTTCATTCATATATTTGTTTTGTGGTTGGATCCTCTGTATATGACTAAAACACCTTAATGTCCTTTTTTCACACTATCACTCATTTTCACACTATTGCTCGTCCACATTCATTCATTCATTCATCATCCACTCATTCTTGACCACATCTCTTCTTGTTTTACCATTCACATTTCTTATGTGCCCATTCCCTCTGCATTCAACATAATAAAATGCGCAGAAGCACACTCTTATACACAACCTTCACTTTCACTTCTTTTGACAACCATTCATCCCTTTATTTGGGATGAAAATTCAGTTATTTGGGTTCTCAGCCAACAACACTGCATTGTCTGCATGTAAAACCATATAAATATTCATGTCCCTGACCAACACACTTCTAAAATCCCCACAAAGCATTCCCTGTATATTATTCATAAATGAACAGCCGGGGGGACATTAAGCATCCTTCTCTTACTCCCTGCTCAGTGTTGAAATTCTCATATTTGTACATTTCTCAGTGACCTGCTGAAGACCAAACCTCTAGTCTGCACATTCCCTCCCGGGCATAAAGCTGCACTGCAGTTCCCATAACTTTGCTCATTAACACCTCTCTACCCCTTTTCATTACAACCCTGCCAAGCATTTCCCCAGGCATGCTTAAAAAACTCATCCCTTTCTAGATTTTGCACTCATCCTTACTGCTGGCATACATACACTCTTCACACACATGTTTTAATATAATACACTATTAGCTCTAGGTTTGGGGAGCAGAGAGAGGTCTTGTTCAAGGAAATCTCAATAAGCTTTCCGCTCTGAGAGGGCCGCACTTTTATCACTATTAGCCCAACCCTTTTCTCTCTTCCTGCACCCAAGGCCCCACTCTAAGCTGAAATGGATAACTTTTCAGTGTCGGGGCGGGGGGGCAGTTCAAAAAAAGCAACTTGGATAGCCAAGAGTGAGCAGGACATGGATGTGATGAGGTTACCCAAGGAGATAAAGCTGAAACTTCCATTTGGTGTTGGGAGCATTTGGGGGTAGTAGTACTGTACGTTAAGCCTAAACAAAGGCATACACATCCAATTTTCTTTCCCCTCCCATTCCCCAAACCAGCACAAAATCAGGCTGCCGTGGTTTGCCTCCAAACGCACTAGTGTGCTTTCTGAAGGCTCTCTGAACTATGAAAAGGGCATTCAGCCGAGAGCCACCTTTCCAATGCTTTGAGCAGGACCAGCCCGGCTATTAAGCAAAGATTCTGAAGAAGAAAACTGGATGTCACCTAGCCTGGGGAGACAGCAGGAGAACCACTCCATTAGGGTGTCCCTTATGTCATAAAAATGTGCTGAGAAGCCTGATTCAGGGGAGAAAAGTGGACTCCTGAGCACTGCATTCTCACAAATGTCCATGTGAGGGCACTACAGAAAAAGAAAAGAGGAAAATTATTACAATAAATTACCACCACCAAAATCTGTTACAGTAGCCTTCCCAGTTTGACCTTCCTGATGTGTTGAGACTACAGCTTCCAAAATTCTTAGCTATCGTGAGTAGAGCTATCTTGTCTAGGCTGCAAAAAGCTGGAGGGCCATTAGATGACACCAAAGAGTTAAGAGTTTTCTTCACAACTTTGCTACCATCTAAAGGTCATCTGGGTTTGTGCAGCCTAGATCTGGCATGGGGTGGAGCAAGGAGGATTTTAAGGATACTTTTCTCTAACGTAATGTCCTTCAAATGTGTTGGCCTTTGGACTTCAACTGCCACAACTATGCTAGCTGGGAATTTTGGGAACGGTAGTCCCAATCCAACTGGACATCCCTTAATTGGAGAAGGCTTTTTTAGGAAAAAGCAGGAGGGAAATATTGGCAGAAAAACTATTACTGTGTGTAGAAAATTCAAACATTAACAAATCCTTTGCTCATAGAATTACAGAATCATAGGGTTGGAAGAGACCTTGGAGGTATTATAGTCCAACCTTCTGCCCAGTGCAGGAATCATCAGATCATCCCAGACAAATGGCTGTCCAATCTCTTCTTGAAAACCCCCAGTGATGGAACACCCACAACTTCAGGAGGCAGGCTGCTTAACTGCTCTCATAGTCAGGAAATTCCTCCTTATTTCAAGTTTGGATCTCTAATCTTCCACCCGTTGATTCTTGTCTTACCTTTGAGTGCTCTGGAAAATAAATCCACACCCTCTTCCCTGTGACACCCCTTTATGTATTGAAAGACTGCTATCATGTCTCCCCATAGCCTTCTCTTCTTTAGGCTAAGCATACCAAGTTCTTTTAAACAATCTTTATAGGATTTAGCCTCCAAGCCCCTTACCATCTTTGTCACTCTTCTCTGCACTCTTGCCTGTTCCTCAACATCCTTTTTGTATTGTGGTGACCAGAACTGGACACAATAATCCAGGTGTGGTCTGACCAGTGCAGTATAGAGCGGTAGTATCATTTCCTGTGATCTTGACACTATACTGATGCAGCCCAAAACCACATTGGCTCTTTTGACAGCTGCAGCACATTGCTAAGTAAAGGTTCCCCCCGCACAGTTGTGCAGTTGTGTCCGACTCTAGGGGCCGGTGCTCATCTCCGTTTGTTAGCCGAAGAGCCAGCGTTGTCCGAAGACGCTTCCATGGTCATGTGGCCAGCATGACGCACGCGGAACGCTGTTACCTACCCACCGAAGTGGTACCTATTAATCTACTTGCATTTGCATGCTTTCGAATTGCTAGGTTGGCAAGAGCTGGAGCTAGTGCAGGAGCTCACTCCGCACGAAGGGCTAGGGATTTGAACCTCCGAACTTGCAATCGACAAGCCTGGCGTCTTACCCGCTGAGCCACCACGCCCCTTAGCACATTGCTGGCTCATGCTTAATCTATGGTCTACCAGGACACCCAGACCTTCTTGCAAGTACTACTGCTAAGCCAGGTACCACCTATTTTTTTCTGCCTAAGTGTAGAACCTTACATTTCTCACCATTGAACATCTGGTTGAATAGGGGCCCACATTCAACTCTATCAAGATGCTTTTTAATTCCCCCCAGCTTCGTGTCATCCATACATTTTATGAGCATTCGTTGTATTCCCTCATCTAAGTCATTTATGAAGATATTGAAGAGCACACGGCCCAGGACAGAACCTTGAAATACTCCACTGCATACCTCCCTCTATGTGGACATAGACTCATTAGGGACCACACGTTGGCTATGGTTGTTCAGCCAACTGTGAATCCATCTGGTAGTAGAACCATCCATCTCACATTGTTCCAGCTTATCAAGAAGCAGACTGTGGTCTACTTTATCAAATGCCTTACTGAAGCCTTCATGTACTTTACTGAATAGTTTAAATAAGAAGGATATAATCTCGTTAAATTATGTAATTTAATATTTCTATGATTCTCATCAGTTTGAAAGAGATTGGACCAGAGTACATGTGAGTATTCATTGTTTGCTGCTTTTACATCCTGCAAAATATATTGTGCTAAGATAATCTTTCCAACCAGTGCCCTCCAGATGTTTTGAACTATGTCCCAGAATTCTCAACTCCATAGTCTCTCTGTCTGTCTGTCTGTCTATTTATTTAATTATTTAATTATTTAATTATTTAATTATTTATTTTTATCCCACCTTTATTATTTTTATAAATAACTCAACATACCTAATACTCCTTCCTCCTCCTATTTTCCCCACAACCACCCTGTGAGGTGAGTTGGGCTGAGAGAGAGTGACTGGCCCAAAGTCACCCAGCCGGCTTTCATGCCTAAGGCGGGACTAGAACTCACAGACTCCTGGTTTCTAGCCCAGCACCTTAACCACTAGACCAAACTGGCTGTCGTGTGTTTCTTCCATAATTTATATAAATATTTCTGTATTTTCATTTTCCTTTCCTTCGCAAACATTTTATTTCATGTAGGTAAGGTCATATCTCTTCCTCAAAGAGGATTTCATCTATATGCAGCTAAAGTATACATTTGTACTTGTTATACAGGGACAAATATGATTTTGATGGTTGTGGAAGAAACTTTGAAGGAGGAAGTATGATTTTCTTCGATTTTTGGAAGCAATTTCTGAACACCCCAGCCCTCCTTTCCATCCCATTAAAGCAGCCTTGAGCTGTTTTCAAAACCCAAAGTGATGCCCTTATGCCACAAGAACCTTCCTTATCGCCACTGACGCCCAAGAATGATGTTTAGTCTAGATTATTTAGTAGTACTGCACTTATTAGACAAAGGCAAAGGGGAGAATGGAAAGGATTGTTTTCAGGAACTAAATGTTTGGCCTAACAGTCTCAGAGGTCTGTTAATCTCTCTCATAACCCTACATTTCAAGTACTTTGTCATCACTGATGCATTTTAACCTTCTTTTTCTTTGCTCCAAAACTTCCAAGCCAAGGCAACAATGTTTGTTGAGTTTTTGTGAGATAAAAATGTGAGCCACACTCAGAATTACCCATGTAATTCCCATAAACCCATATAAGACAATGGATGTATCAGCAAAACTGAATGTATGAAGTTTTCCTGATGCCCACTAGCATTTCAAGATGCATGAACACTTGCATATAATGGACACTATGTTCAGGGGAGTAATATGTGTTCCCCTTAAGGTTAGAGCTCCACATGTTGAAATTTTGACTCCACTACAACTTTTTTGTTTGTTTGTTTGTTTTGGTTCCTTTGAGTCAGTGTTGACTCCTGGCGACTGCCTGGACTAGTCCCTACAGGTTTATTGGCAAGATTTCGTAAGTGGTTCGCCATTGCCTCTGTCCTAGGGCTGAGAGAGAGGACTGGCCCAAGGTCACCTAGCTGGCTTTGTGCCTAAGGCGGGACTAGAACTCATGGCCTCCCAGTTTCTAGCTTTAACCACTACACCGAACTGACTCTCTAGAACTGATTTAATCAGCTGGAAAAGAGATGGCTTTAAAATAAAAGACACCTTAACTGCTGCATGATCCAGTGTATCAGCCAGCATGGGAAGTCTGTGGGACTTCAGGTGATGCAACTCCTAGCAGCCACAATGAGAATATTCAATTTTAGGAGCTGCTGGGACTTGTCGTTCCACAACATTTGGAGGGCCAGTGAACCCACATAATGGATTGTTTTGGATGATTGCTCCAGCACCAAACATAATTCATCAAAAAGAATCTTTTAGCATCATAAAGTTTCTTGGATTTAAGTCCATTTCATTACATCAGGGTTTCTCAACCAGGGTTCCGTGGAACCCTAGGTTCCGCGAGAGGTCACTGGGGGTTTCCTGGGAGATCACGATTTATTTTAAAAATTATTTCAAATTTGGGCAACTTCATATTAAACAGGGAAGTTTCATTCTTTATTTTTAGTTTAAGAACACTGTTCTTAATGCATATATACAGGCCTACACATGAAACGAGGGGCGTGGTGGCTCAGCGGGTAAGATGCCAGGCTTGTCGATCAGAAGATCACAAGTTCGGAGGTTCAAATCCCTAGCCCTGCGTGCAGAGTGAGCTCCTGCACTAGCTCCAGCTCTTGCCAACCTAGCAATTCGAAAGCATGCAAATGCAAGTAGATTAATAGGTACCACTTCGGTGGGTAGGTAACAGCGTTCCACATGTGTCATGCGGCCACATGACCGTGGAAGCGTCTTCGGACAACACTGGCTCTTCGGCTAACAAATGGGGATGAGCACCGGCCCATAGAGTCGGACACGACTGCACAACCGTGCGGGGGGAACCTTTACCTTACACATGAAACAAATAAAATAATTTTGTAACTTCTGACTTCTGGACTATATTTCAGCCTGAATGTGCAGGGGTTCTCTGAAACATATTCCAAGGGTTCCTCCAGGGTTAAAAGGTTGAGAAAGGCTGCATTAGATGCATGGTATATTATCTTTGGTTAAAAGTTCACATGTGGCTGATGCACATGGCAATGGGAACGGAAAGCAGTAGGATCATAGAAAATGAAACACAGTAATGTGTTATCAACCGTGGCCTTCGCAATAACACAAGTTAGTAATAACACAGACAGGGTGCATCGGTAAGCAAAATAAGTACATGTAATGTGACTTCAGTCCTCCCCACCCACCCACCCACTCCTGCACACACAGACTCAAAATGCAGAGGAGTGCAAGGTGAAACAGCAATTCTATTTCTTCTGGCCTGAACGTGTGGAGAGAGAGAGTAAGAATGTTTAGTCACAGTACATGTCTTCTAAAATGAGGTCCCAGCTGATTGGCAGAGAGAGACTGGTGGGCGGGCATCTTGGGCTGATATGAACTTGGGTCAGAAGTGCCAAAGGTTGGTGTGGAGGCAGCCAAGCTGTAGACAACTGCAGTGCCAATGGAGACTCCTAGAGGAATCCAGGCGTTGGGCTGCCTCTGCCTCGTCTTGCTCTTAGGCGGGCTAACTCCCCCCAGTGCTGCTCAGTACAACTGGTGGTCTTTTTTAGATCCTGAGACCACAACCGTTGTGATTCCCACAGGTAAGTGCAAAAGGTGTAATTATCCTTGCTTTCTTTTTCTGGGCTAGATCGTGCAGGACAAAAGGCTTTGGCAATTAGACTGCCTGAGATCAGAGTGGCTGTCTTCTTCCACACAGGGCTTCAAAATCTCATCTGGCTCATTCACAGGATTTGGATTTCACTGGATGAAAGGAGATGGAGTAATAGATAAGGCTTTGCCTTCTGTGCATGGGAAAGTTGCACCAGCTGAATTGCCAGGAGAGAACTGGAGGCTGTGTAGTGATCATAGCTCTGGTTAGGAAGTCAGGTTCAAATTCTTGCTTGTTGAGTGTCTTCATGCAAGTTTCTCTTCAGTTTACCTTCCTCACGAGATTATTGCGAGTCTGATTTTGAGCTCCAAGGAGGAAAGATGAAATTTAACTATAGAAAAAAAAAATCCCATGTGTAATTAATATTGTCTTCTCTATCAGTCCTCTCTCTCCCACTCCTGGAAAATCAGTGTCAGGAACAGAGAAATTTCATTTATGTTTTGGAAGCATAAATGTGTAGATAGTTTCCAGTCTGCTTTCCCTTTGCTTTCCCAGATGCGGAAACTGATGTGAAGCAGCCTTCTGAGCAGACGCTCCCGAGTAGTTCCATTCCTTGGAATACACCAGATACATTTACACAGGAAGTTACCACTACTGAAGAAATGCTGGACTTGGTGAGCATTTATGATGTGGGTGTGAGTCAGATGATAACTGATTTGTGACTTATGTGGCAACTGAGAAGAATAACAACATTGGAGAGAAGAGTGGCTAGATGTACACATGCTGGCTAGCCTTCTCTAACCTTGTGTCCTCCAGAACTAAATGTGTGCTGCTTTTCAAAAGTATATGGTCAAAACTGCACATCTGATTTAAAAACAACCCAGAATTATAGCTTTTCACTGGTGTTTATTTTTAAATCCTTGTATAAGATGTGCTTATGGCAGTTCTAAATGATTCTTTATGAGTAGGCTGATGGTGAATAGAATTCATAACTCACTTGAGGAATGGGCAAAAAAGTATGTCTGGGGGGTGACGTGTGGGGGTGTGCTAGAGTAGAAGACATATAGACTGAGTCCTCCACAAGTCTTTTGCTTGCTAACTAAAGAAGTTTTGGAAATGTTGTCATTATTCATATTAATTGATCTGAAAGTTACATGCCACTGTGTGAGATGGTGTTATAAGGAGCAGAAGGAGGTTGCATATATCAAAACACACCGTTCTATAATAATTAATCTGGAAGAACAGTTACTTCCTCATTCCATACAATTATTAAAGTGAAGCTATCTTGACTGCCAGCAATTCAGATCAATCACACTACAATCTAATCTACACAAAATGATCTCAGCTATATAATTGTAGGTTTTGGTCATGGGTGAAGAACTTGTAGCCCTCCAGATGTCACTGAACAAAAGCTCCCCACATGGCCAAGAGCCATAGTCCAATGATATCTGGAGGGCTAAAGTTTCCCCATCCCTGGTCATCCTTCCCAACCTGGGTTTGTGTTGTTTTGTTTTTTGCAGGGAACAAGGGGGAGGCTGCAACTCTCAGAGCTGCCTCAGCTAAGGGTCATACTCGATGGGGAATTCTCAGAAATGTAGCCCCAGCACCCCTGAACAACACCACTCTAGCCTTTCCTGACTGGAAGCAACTATCTAGAGCAGAGCTTTCCAAACGGTGTGTCGCGACACAAAAGTGTGTCACCACACACAGCGTGGTGTGTCGCCACACCACCTGGAAGCGGCGGCGCGCGCGTGCACGGCGGCCGCCATGCACGCGCAGACTGCCGCACGCCCTCCCCCATGCCGTCGCCGTGCGCGCGCGCGCCGCCACCGCCACCGCTGCCGCTGGTGTGTCGCCAGTGGCAGCACTTTGGAAAGCCCTGATCTAGAGTTTTAAAAGCAGTCTTTTATATAAATCTGTCCTAAATGAACACTTAATATATTTTGCTACCTGAGGCAAAATAAAAAACTGTTCATTCCCATTCCACATACAGAACCTGTCTACAGTGATAAGTCAAATCTATTGTCCATTCATCTGAAGAACAATTGTGGAGGACAAGCCCAAAACACTTCATCCAGTACCTCATGCCTGCCTTCCTGCCCCTCCCTTAGCATCTGATGGTTGAGATGGTTACTTCACTCTGTCTAATGCAGTGTTTCTCAACCTTGGCGACTTGAAGAGGTATGGACTTCAACTCCCAGAATTCCCCATGCTGGCTGGGGAATTCTGGGAGTTGACGTCCACACCTCTTCAAGTTGCCAAGGTTGAGAAACACTGGTCTAATGGTAGGGACAGATGACTGTCAATTGCTTCTGCAACCTTCTGCATGGAAAAACATTCACCCTATCATTTAACTATTGTTTTTTCCTTACATATATCACTTTTAGCAATTATGTATTAGTGTATATGTTGCACCTATGCCAGTTTATGGCACATAAGTAAAATAAAATAACATGGCTTGGTTATCCTTTAATAACCGTAGTAGTTACAATCTTAATGGTTAGAGATTGGATAGATCCCGGTAAATCACATGGACTTATTATATATTCCAGAAAGGATTTTTTTTTCCCCTGAGGACAAGTAAGTTGAGCAAATTCCCTCCGTTCCTTCTTCAAGATGCAGTAGTAATAGAAGTAGTTGTGGTCACATCACTAAGGACTAAAATCAAAATCTATAATGGCGAGCGTGGTGAATATAGAACCACTAAGGTAATAGGATATGTGCATTAAAGCAGAAAAGGGAAGTGATTTCTTTGTGTTCCTTATACATGATATTAAGTGAGTTTCAGAGCTGAAGATTTGTTCATTAGGAAATTGTGTATGATCATTTCCCGAAGATGGTGTGTGAGCTCTTGCTTGCATCTGTCTGTCTGCAAGCATTTTGAAGCTTCATTATTCTGTGTACAAAAAAAGCTAGGAAATTCTCATTTGCAGCTTACCCCCACCCCTACCCCCTGCATACTAAACAAAAGAATTATGCTTACTGGAGCTGCTTTCAGGACTGCATTCATCCTTTATATAAATTTTTTAAAAAGTTATATTCCAAAGAGAGTAAAGGGTGAATATGCACTGGGAGACCTCAGACTGCCCTGCTGCAAATCCTGTCAGCTGCATAATGTGGCAAACCTAGGTTTATTGCCTCATGATAGAAGGGATTGTCATGGCCTCATGAGTTGAGGCTTTGTTTTGAGAATGGAAAGATGTTGTGAACATGCACTGCATCTGTATAATGCCATTCAACTCTCCACGTTTTGAACCATTGGCATCTGTGGTACAGTGTAGGTTTGGGTTGCCCATATGAGTTGGGGCTGAAGGGTCTCTGGATGACCTCATAAGTACAGGCAGAATTGTGTGTGATTCAGGAGTTATAAACAGAGGCAGAGAAATGTATATGCAGCCATATGTTTATGCACACGTGAAAGTCAGAGGCAACTTTTGGGGCATGTCAAAAGTGATGTGAAGGTTGAGGATGAATAAGTGGTGTGTGAAGACCACAAAGTGTGTGTAGGACCACATATTATCTTTCTGCCATCCCCTTTTTTTTTCTCATTCTTATTTGCCTCTTTCTCTTTAAAATCTTCTTACACTTTTGAGCAACAAGCTGCAGAGAAGGGACAGCTGTCTCTTAGCAGATCACTTGCAAAGGACTTCTGACATTAGCCAGGGCAGCATGTAATCAGACTCAGAGCTATAGATTGCTGATCCCTGATGTAAAGAATTGTCTTTATCCAAAAGAAAGATGATCCAGAATTTAAGATCATTTATGCTCCCACCCACCTACCCAAAAGTGAAAATTAGGCGCGCGCGCGCGCACACACACACACACACACACACACTTGTCTTCATCCATTTCCATTGTGGTATGTTTGAGGGTGGGGGTAGTGACTCCTGGTTACTTCATGGACAGGTAAAGTTTTCTTGGCGCTATTGTACAGAAGTAGATTGCCATTGCCCTCTTCTGAGATGGGTTTTTTTTAATTAATTAATTTATTATTTAAATTTATATCACCGCCCATCTCCCCCAACCGGGGGTCTCTGGGCAGTTTACAGTAAAATCAAAAGTTAAAAATATAAATATAAAATTACAATAATCAGTATAAATAGAATAAATAGATATAAAATCCAAGGGCTAATAGGTCTCAAATAATAGGGAGGGCACTATGGCACCAGCCACCCCCAGGCGGAGCTATTGACCTTCCCACCCCAGGGAAGGCGAAATTTCCTGCTCTAAGACTAAGAGGGAATCACTGGCTCAAAGCTGCCCAATGTCTAATTGGCTTCCATGTCTAAAGGAGGACTAGAACCTGGGTCTTCCAACTCCCAACCCAACTCCTGAACCACTACACCACACTGTCTGTTATCACAGTCTCAGTAAATCTAAGACGACACTCCCATGTTTTTGTATTTTATGAAGTTTTAACTCTGTACATGTGAGGAATGTGAGGGTCACCTTGGAAGACGGGGAGGGGGGAGAAAGAGAAGCAGCCTAGGGAATGATCAGATAAAAGAGAAAGGAGCCCACAACAGAGAACTACTCGGGCAGTAAATAGAGAGGGCAGGAAGTTTGTACTTTCAGACTTGCAAGATTCTGTTAATGTAGCCTTACAATAAAGTAGAATTAGCTCATCTCGTCGTGTTTCCTGTCTGGTTTACCTGGGAGGGCTGACAGTACAACATCTTGAGACTTTCTGATTCGGTGGCCTTATAAAGTAGCAGCAGCAGCAGCAGCAAATTATCTGGAGGAACCAAACGCTCAAATCTTCTTTCAGTTACAGACAGCATAATTAATACTCTGCCTCCTTTCCTAAAGTTAGCAGCAGCTGCCTCGTAGCTTTCCAAGTCTTCCCCCTGAATCCCACATGAAAGCTTGAGGCCAAGCCACTGCTAATTTGAATGTCTCTAGATGCAGAGATGGAGGCCAAAGTCCCAAGGCCAGCTCTGTACCACGTGACAGATTCTGGCTTGCTCTCACTCTCTCTGCGCAATTCCAAATTGTCATTTTCCTTGTGCCTTATCAACACTCAGGGTCTTGTCAGACTCAACAAAGCCTTGAGTCCTGTGGCAGAACGACCTGGACTTGTGGGCGAAAATCCCTTCCCCCCTCCCCCCCTCTCCTCTCTACAGGGCATAAGGATCAAAAATTCAGTAGTGTCCAATGCATGCCTTAATTTGCCAAAAGGGAGACATATAACATACATACATCAACATATATATTTTACTGGCTGGGGTCATGGGTTACAGTAAGCCACAGAGTAGCTTTTCGATTTGGGCTTAGGTATATAAGCCATTGCTTCTGTAAGCCACGTTTATCACTAAACTGATTGTGTAAAGTGAGCCAGTTTGGCTTGATTAAAAAGCAAGATGAAGCAAACTGCACTTAGCATAATGTATGAACCCAGCCGTTCTAACTTCATAATAATCCTGTGAGGTAAATTAAGCAAAACAACTGGATCAAAGTCATCCTATAAGCTTCATGGCTAAATAGAGATTTGTTGCTGAATTGTCCAAATTCTCTTCAGACAGACAGGTTAAAAGGCCTCATTGGATATCAAAGAGAGGTAAGCTATGAGTGCCTTACATTTGGGTTCATTCTGGTTAGGATTTGGACTTTATGTCCTTACACATCTGTCATTCTACATCCAACTCATTTTTAAAAAGAATGAATGAAATAGTAATGATTATTGATTTGCAGTAGTGCCAGCTCCAAAATTATGGTGCCTTTAGTAAGTTCCCTCCCTTTCAAAATGTTGTTTTTTTTAATCCGTACAATCGTGTCCGATTCTCAGAGTCTCCCTGGCTAGTCCCTGCAGTTTTCTTGGCAAACTTTTCAGAAGTGGTTTGCCATTGCCTCCTTCCTAGGGCTGAGAGAAAGTGACTGGCCCACAGTCACCCAGCTGGCTTTGTGCCTAAGGCAGGACTAGAACTCACAGTCTCCGTTCTCCATTCTAGCCTGATGCCTTAACCACTGCACCAAACTGTCTCTTTTCAAAATATAGGGTACCTACAAATAAGATGTTTTTGCCCCTCTTTCTAGCTTTCTCTGTTATCCAGTACAAACTGACAAGAGGCCCTGTGGAGATGACAAATGCCTCATCCTCCAGAGTCAGCCATGCAGCAAGAAAAACTTAAAAGCACACAGTTCCTGTCCTTTTCCAAAGCTTTTTTTTATAGCCAATGGTCAGCCCTAGAATTCATTACTGTGTATTAGTAATATGTGTATATTATTAGATTATTTTACTTTGTGAAAAGTCTCTTCCTCCCTTTATAGATACATGCATGTGGGTGTACAACTTTTAATTTGGCAGGATAGAAATTTAATAACAATATAGGTAAAACTGGATCTTGAGCAAGTGCTATGTTAATTTTTATTTCATCACGAACAATCACATCAAACCTAACCTCATATAGATTAGATCACTAACCTTCTGGATAAAGATAGACTTCATCCTAACTCTACCTGTATTAGTATTAATATTAGTATTTTTCAGGCACAGCAGTATTTTCCTCAGATTGTGAAGTGGCTGGAAACAGCCCCTTCTCACATTCAAAAATATGGATACCAAAGCAGAACCTACATTATGCCAGAGCCAGTGTGCTATAGTAATTAGTACTATGGACCAGGAATGGGGAAACTCAGATTCAAGTTCCTATCCTGCAGTGAAACTCAATAGGTAACAATGCACCAGTCACTATCTTCCAGATGGTCTTGCCAGACATGGCTGGTGTAAAGATAAAAGTGTAAGGGGCATGCTGTCTTGAACTTCTACACACAAGACCTAGATATAAAGCAATAAACAAATAATCGGGATCGCAAATGAATGCAAATTCTCTCTTCTTTTTTCCCCAGACTAGTTCATCAAGTGTAAGAAAAGAAGATACTTTTGATAATACATCTCCTTTTTCAACAGTCTTTGAGGGCAGTGCTGAGGAAGAAGACTCTGAATTCCTAAGGATCCAGGTAACAATGCTGTAGAAAGGTTGCCCAAATGCCTGGTAGACACATCTAATTCTCTGGGCTGAGTTCTGGATTTCCTCATCAAGACTAGTAGACTGGCTCAAACACAGCAGTTACTGTCTTTTCCTTCCTCAATCTAGTGCCCTTC
This sequence comes from Charina bottae, assembly GCA_023362775.1. Taxonomy (NCBI): domain Eukaryota; kingdom Metazoa; phylum Chordata; class Lepidosauria; order Squamata; family Charinaidae; genus Charina; species Charina bottae. Next base: position 4,107,783 of record JALMGJ010000024.1, read on the forward strand.
AGAAGTGCAGACACCACAATTTCTAAAACTCCTAGTTTGCATGTCTGAAAGCTATTCTGGCTAGGAAATTTAGGATTTGCCTGCCCGGTTTATTTAGAAGAGTGATTTCTTAATATGGGTATCTAAATATGTGCAAGCAACACCTCAAAGGCTTCCCCACATCTCAAAAATGTGAGATATAACAACTTCAGTTGTAGGTTGTTTTTACACTGGTTTGATCGGAATCGGTATCACTGCTGCTTTCAGTTATTTTGAGGAGTCCTTAGCATCTGTGGAGCCCTCTGAGACCCAAGGGAAACCTCATAGTTGGGCTTTCTGATGAGAAAGCTCAGGCACAGAGCTTTCTTCCTGCTGCAGCAACACAGGGCGGGCAAGTCCACAGGAGGCTGCTTCCAACCACCATCCTCACCCAGGGCAGCAATCCCACGAGGTCTCCCCTCATCTCCTGAGTCACCATAAAGTATCCCTTCCCCAAATGAGAAGAGCAACACCAGCAACACCACCAAGATGTGGGGCAAGGAATAGGATGAAGGACAACCGGGCACCTGTGCTTGTGGGCTCCCCAAGTGACCACCTCGCCTGCTGTTTCTATTCGTATGAAATTAGTCATTTTCCGTTTACAGGACTAACAAGCGAGACTCAACGCAACATGTCATGCCTACTGAGCAAGCTCAGTCTTCTTTCAGCAGCTTTAATTTCCAGAGTTGAGGATTTTTCTTCTTCCTCTTCCTCTTCCTCTTCTTTTTATAGTTTTGCAAACATTGGGGGTGCTAACACCTCTGTTGTGTACAGATGAAATATTTTCAGCTATTTAAGTGACCACATTTGGAAAGTTGAGTTCCAACATTAATACAGGTAGTCCTCGGCTTACAACCACAATTGGGACTAGAACTTCTGTTGCTAAGTGAGGTAGGTGTTAAGTCACACCCAATTTTATGACCTTTTTTGCCACGGTTGTTAAGCAAATCACCATGGTCATTAAGCAAATCACCACGGTTGTTAAGTGAATCTGGCTTCTCCCATTGAATTTGCTTGTCAGGAGCTGGCTGGGAAGGTTGCAAATGGTGATCACATGGCCCCGGAATGCTGCAACCATTGTAAGTGTGAGTTGGTTGCCAAGCGCCTGAATGTGACGGCAGGGATGCTGTGACGGTCCTAAGTGTGAGGATTAGTCGTAAGTCACTATTTTCAGCGCCATCGTAACTTCGAACGGTCACTAAATGAATGGTCATAAGTCGAGGACCACCTGTACAGACAGGAGGAATTTGCAATGAAAAAATTGCATCAGAAGTGAAACATCATGTGTTATATTAGTGAGGACAAACTCCCTCCATCCCACACCTTTTCTCTTAGTTGTATCTGCATTCTTCTCTTCCCTAGAGCTCCAAGGTTATTGGCTGAACAGTCCATGGCTATTAGCAGATAATGTCTCTCCTTAGTTTGATGGGGCTTGGGATTCTATGCCTCCTCCAAGTAACATTTAATAACACAGCCAAAACTATCATATACCCAAATGGTGCCCAGCTTTAACTGCAGTGGCAGAGGAATTGTGACTATCCAGGCACTGTAGGGAAATTTGGAAACAAATATAAAAATGGGGTTGTGTTCATTATCAAATGATCAAGCACCTCTCTACTCTTCTTTAAAGCAGCAGTGTTTTTTCCTGGGATTGAACCTCCCCCTGCAGAACTTCCAAGCATCTTTTTGGAAACAAATCCAAAGAAGTACACACCTCTAATATTAATTTGATTCTTTGTATTTGTTGAAGTTGGCATTATGATATTTTGTGATAGCAAAAGCAATTAACCCATTGATTAATAATTGTTCATTCTGCAACCAGGACAGCTGCTTGCAACCCACAGCAGTAAGTAGAAGACCAAAGCATGAGACTGTTGTAAAAGAAACAAATAATTAAACAATTAGTTGAAGCTCTGAAACAAAAATATGCATTTCTTTTCACATCTATAAGAAGATACCTGCACTCTGTTGACTGAGGACTATGCTATTGCAAGTAGGATGGGAGGGACTTAATCTCAGTGAATGCCTTCAAAATGTTGGTTTCCTAACTATTGCCATCTTGCATCTCAGGAGGGTTCAAAAACCTTGACAACTTCAGACCACCAATCCATGATCACTGGGGACATTAAGACAACACAGGTATGCTGGAGGTGGGCCATGAAGACATCACTGCTACTTTGAAAGAAAGGGGCAAGAAGAAAATATCTAAAGGCGTGGATCTGCGAAAACAGGGGATTTTTTGTTCAATGAGACTTACTTCTCAATAAACATATATAGTATCCCTAACTAGTGAAAATTTAGTTTATAAATATAGCAGTTACTGGATCTTCCTCTTCTCTAAAAAGATGCTTGCACTTGGGTTGGGTGGGAGATTTTTCCATTGCAGGAAGGAGGAGAGGTGGGGTTAACTGATGCGTTAAAATTAATTTCCTTATTGCCATTGTTTTTTATCCTAGAAGGCTTCAAAAGTCCTCATGACTTCAGATCAGCAATCCACTGTCAGAGGGGATTCTGTGACAAGACCAGTATGTTAAAAATTATTACCAGATGTGTATTATACAATACTTATAGCTTGGGGGTCTCATCAAGTTATATGTAGATGGGAGGAACTTGTTGACATGGGTTTTTAGAAGGCTTGTACTGGAAAAGGCAATTCATAAGGCAGTTGGACCTAGTTTACCTCAGACTATCTCAGCTATAAAATCTGTGACCTTCTAAATATGGCTGAATCATCCCTTAACCATCTCCTTCATCATAAGCCCATAAGTCTGGAGGTGCTGCAAGTTGGAATCCAACAATATTTAGTGGACTTGAGGTTCTCAACACTGATTTAGGGTTTTCAAGATCAGTAAATTGAACCTGAACCAAAGATGGCTTAAAATAGGAATAAATGGACAGCAAGTAATACTATTGCTGATTTCAAGTAATCTGCATTTTTAACAACCTACAGTTTTTGAAACTTTATCAAAGATGCATCAATGTATTACAATAATTCAGTCAAGATTGGTGCGGACTACTTTGTTTTTTCTAGGAAGGGCTAAGACAGCATCCCAACTGAATCTGGTTAAAAACATTGGCCTATAGTTGCTCCCACCTAAGAAATATTACTGAATGTGAGGGATCAGTCACATGATTCCACAGGTGTCCACAGAAGGGAAGCAAAGGACAGACTGTGCACTGTAATGCAAACTCTGCCCCTTACATTCTTGCATGCAATTTTGCAACACAGGTTTGAAAGAGTGGAACTTGTGCTCTGATGTCACAATGCATGTTTTATCATTTTGATGTCGTCGCTGCTACCTGCCAATACTTGTGCAGAGTTCTTTCCTGCAGAAATGGGAACTGTATTTTCCATTGGCCAACATAGTTGGTTATGTATTTAAACAAGTACTTGCATGAGGTTGATGTTCCTGTTCTCCCTTCCTGCTTTTTAAATATATGGTTTATCACTAATTGTTTTTTTTTTCTGTCTTCCTTAGATTAATAATACTTCACAGTGTGTCTGTCCAGCAATACCTGGTCCTCCTGGTCCAAAGGTGTGCATATTATGTATTTATTTTTTCCCTTAGTGGAAACAAGAAATCTAGGTCCAATTGCAATTTAGCTGGCATAAAGTCTATAGTTGGAAGCTTCTACTCAAAAACTGTCTTGAGAAAGTATGTCTATGAAGGTTCTCAGTCATCCAGGTGGAATTGTCTGTAGCTTGAATCATGTCAACTGGATTTCTATTTTCTCAGTGGAAACGTTTCGCTCCTTATCCAAGGAGCTTCTTCAGTCTGAGCAAAGTTAGGAAGGGAATCCTTAAATTGTGTCTTGAGAAAGCTGCCCAAAACAAGGAAAAATCTGTTACCTCTTCCAAGTGTAAACTAAATCACATGTATGCTACTTGTGTTACTTACTAACTTATCCTGTCAAAACCACACCAAAAAAAATCAATAGAACTGTGCCTTGAAGAGTTGCTTGTTATGTTAGTCAAAAATTCAACTGTTAACTTTTCCTTGTGCTGAGAAGAATTGAAGTTATTAAGTTACATTTACTGTCATGGAGCTGTTAAAGTTCATGGCACAAAAACTCTGCCAGGGATGCAGTGGGAATGTGGGTTGCTAGATGACAACTAAAATAGAAACCTTGATGATTTGAGCTGGTTTCCCCAACCGGGCATCCTCCAGATACATTTGGATTACAACTCCAAAAATTCTCAGACAGCTGCCTTCCAAGCACATCTGAAAGTTAACATGTTGAAAAGGGATAGATTTGATGATATTTTAGACTCTTCTACAAAATTACAGGATTTTACTGATTCCAGTGGAACCCAGTTTCAAAGACTGTTCCCTGAAGGAGTGTATGTGGACACTATGATCCACAAAATAGGTGTCTACAAACATCTCCCCGAGGGCCTACACTGTACCATTCAGAATGAATTCATTAAAAAGGGGCAATGAATTTCAGGTTTCAGTTGGCATCTGTACAGATCTCCAAGCAAGATCTGATGCAAAGAATATTTCTTTCCCCACCGAGCTTTTAAAGGGAAAGAAAAGAACTTTGCACCACAAGGGTTTGGAATATGACCTTTCATTGAATGTCCTATTGCCAGAATTTGCACTATACTTCTTATCTCAAGTTCTTTTCTACCATAGGGAGAAAAGGGTGATCAGGGTCCTCCAGGACAAAAAGGACTGCCTGGAGAAATGGGACAAATTGGCAAACCTGGCCTTCCTGGCATTCCAGGGCTTCAAGGGCCTCCAGGGCTTCAAGGGCCACCAGGGCCACCAGGCTCAACTCTTCCTAAAGTAACAGACGCCACTGATGCCAAGGGTGGAGAAGAAAAGGTAAGATTCAGTGATAGGCTGGGGGCAATATCAACAATTTTTTCAATAGTCTGAAAAACATCAGGTTCCCCAAACAAAGATATTCACCCTTCCTTGTCATACAACATTCACGTTATGCTTCAGGACCATTCAACATGTGATCTATTTTTATTGGCTTGGTTACTTGCTTTTTGGCTGATCTTGAAAACCTGGTGTTGTTTTAGTAAACCAGTGATGAAGATAAACCCATTGGTGGCCTCCAAAGCACTCCATAGTGGGAAAGGCCAAAAGTGTTAAGCTTTTGTTTGTTTGTTGTGGGGAGGGGAGTGGAATGTAAAGAAGAAAAATGGTACCTACAGCCAGGCTTACAACCAAAGTTCAGCTCATCGGTGCTCCTTCCAAAAGCCTAAAATGGGGAAAGAAGGAAAACATTGTCTCTGCCCACTCCAGTGAAATCATAACTTCACTGGCCACAACTATATGGATCCTAAGCAAGGCAGAAAGAGGAAGTGCAATTCCAAGCCAAAAGGAGTTGTGCACTGCCTCCCTCTCCATAGTAAACCTTCTTAAGTAACCGTTATTGCTCTGGACTTCCTGATCAGCCTAGGCATTATAGGGATGTGCAACTTGTGACCAACACAACTTATGGCCCTGTACTACCGGCCCAACATGTGACTGGAAGGGGGAAACACACCCAGTTTTGCAGTCTTAGGCAAGAAACAAATGCAGTACACCCATATGACGTCCTTTTCAATTTTGCTGCCTGGACAATGGTGTTGGTTCAGAATTTTTTCATAAGGCAAGAAACATCTCAAAAGAATGCCAAGACAAATATTATAGCAGTTTCTATATTTGTCTGTTTTAGAATACTTCCCGAAATACCACTGCTAGCACTGCTAGTCAGTACAGATGTTTGGTTTTTCCCTCCTTGGATCAAAAAGGGAAGAGAAGAATTAGCAGAAGTGGAGAGATACATGAAATTTATACATTAAAGGAAAGAATGTCTGAAGCCCACTGTAAAATTCCATAAATGAGGAAGGGTGATTGTACAGTAGAAGCATCCTCTGACAGTTCCCCCTATCCAGATCCAGCATAAATTCCTGTTCCAAATCAGTTGTCTTGTTCCAAACTAACCCCTGGGTCTAGTCTTTATTTTTAGTATTCCTAATTTTTGTTGTTAAATGAGATGCAATGAATGGCATTTCATCTAGTACTGTATGGCTTGAAATTCGCATATGTGCTTTATAAAAGAACAGATTTAACAGATGAGTAACATCCCTCATCACTATTGTAACTCTTGAGCCTACTTAACCTTTGAGCATCACTGAAGTTTTTGTCATGACTGTACTGCTGAAGATAGTGATGGGTGAGTACAAGGCTATATATTTAAATTCCCAGAAGTGCTAAATTAGCCTTTTCTGTCTCTCCAACTGTTTCTCTGTCATCTTCCTGTTTTTCTAGAGAGTCAGTCTTGTAGAAGGGCCTCCTGGCCAACCAGGGTTACCTGGTCATCCAGGTCATCCCGGACCCCAAGGATACCCAGGACCTGAAGGCCCCCAAGGTCCCCCTGGCCTCCCAGGACTTGAAAGCCAGCAGGGGGCTCCAGGGCTTCCTGGGGCTCCAGGCCAGCCTGGTCCTCCAGGAGCCACAGGATCTCCAGGGATTCCAGGGGCAATGGGGCCAGAGGGAACTCCAGGAGTCAATGGCCCTGAAGGTCATCCAGGACTTCCAGGCCAGGTTGGTCCACCAGGATTACCAGGCATCCCTGGACCGGAAGGTCCTCCGGGAGCAGATGGGCCTTCCGGAAAGAATGGATTAAAGGTAACCATTGCCCTTGCTATGAGAATTGGGGGACACATGGGTGGAGGAATGAGTTGAATAAAAACAAAATAAAATAACCAAGGGCAGGGGCAGTAATAAGGTTTCTTGGCACCGATACCTAATTTTATTTTTCAAATTTACTATATGCTGCCCGATTTCCTGCAACTCTGGGTAGTTTACGCATTGTTAAAAACATTTTAAAAAAACAAGAAAACAACACAAAACAAAAAGGAACAAGATGGCTGAGATAACAAACCCAGATGGGAACAAAGAAAAAGAAGAAAAGGGGGCTTCAATCACACTCGCCAAATTATTAGGAAAGGAGAATAAACTTGTCCCTCCTCCTGCCAACTGAGGATGCCAGGGAAGGATTTGGGTTTATTTCTTCCAGTTTATATATGTTCTCATATAGATATATGTTATATATGTTATATATGTTCTCATATAGATATATGTTCTCATATAGACACCATCTTCATACAGCTATGAAAGGAAAGGAAGTGCTATACTTGGAAATGCTGGTTGTGAGGGAACAAACTCTGTTTACTTCCTTTGAGACTGGATGACCCTGTCTCTGCTGAGGAAGACTAGAGAGAAGAGAATTTTGTAATGTACACCTCTCTACTGAGGTTCATTGCTGCCCCTTAGGTTTTCCTATGTTTAATACTCCATCCATCTTTTCTTCCCATCTACTATGATGCTGACCGTGTTACTTGTATGTTAGGTATTGATGTGAAGGGACCTGAGCCACAGAGTACATCCCTCTGAAAATGTTGTCTCCAGTTGTGATTTATTTGCTTTTCCAAATAAAATAGAATAAAATTAAATAATAAAATTAAAGTTTTAGAAATCTTGGTTTTTATGTTGTGCTCAGAGGATCCCTGGGGAATCTTTGGAGCTTCTCAGGATCTTCTTAATGAAAGGAGACGCAGGAATAAATAGGCTTTCCTGAAAAGTAGCTTCAAAACAATTGTCATCCTTCCTCTGCTTTGTGCTGCTGCAAGTGAGCATGGACTTGGATTATGTCCCAGAACAAACAGTACTTGTCAACGAGACATGATGATAAGTGCATTGCTTGGAGACATGTCAGAATTTTTTTTAAAAAAAGTATCAGGTGCAAAAAAGGCATTTTTACGTGGTCTGTAGTTCAGCAAAAGACAATGCATCCTTCTGCAACCTGGGCTGCTCCAGACTTCAGTGATCAGAATTCAGAATTCATTATCAGAATTCCTTTGCCTGGCATGGTAGGTGTGGCATGGAGCACCAGCTTGCAGGCAAGCATGGTAGACAGCCTCATGTGACCCGAATGGGGGACCACTAGGGACAAAGAAAACACCCTGCTGCTATCTAGTGGTTCTCCTGATCCTTGCAACCCAGATCTGGTAGCCCTAGGACTGACACCATCTGCCAGCATCCCAACCTACCACTACTTCTATTCTACCCTCGAGAGTGTGTACAAGCCACAGGCACCAGAACAGGTCTGTTCCCTTGAATGTAGCCACTAGCTCTTTAATTATGGATTACTATGGGGATAAGAGGCCACACCAAAGAGCCTTGCGGCTCTAATTATATCCCTGCTCTTCTTCTCTATATCATATATACTACCACATCTTGTGGCTGGCACATTATGTAATTAAGTTACTGACCTGAATTCCTTGATAGGCATTCCACTCTCAATGTATGAAATGCAAATTGGCTGTAAAATGCTTAAATAACTGTCATACAATGGGGAAAACGTATGTTCTGCACTCCAAAGGGCTTTGAATCCAAGACAAGTCAGCAGATATAAATATGAAAAAAAAAAACAAAGAACTCAGAGCTGATGATTACTTTATGAGACCTGAAGTTTTTCTTTGGACTTGCCACGATAATTCTGGGTGTTGAATCCTTTCAGGGTGAGAAAGGCGACTCTGGTGAACGGGGGCTGCCAGGCAAACCAGGACAGACTGGAGAAAAGGGATCTCAGGGTGTACCTGGGCCCGTAGGGCCTCCTGGCTTACCTGGTGATAATCAGGTGAGTAGAATCAACCCAGCCTCCAGCTAGCACACTTTGTTCCCCATGGAAGGTTTAAGAGGCCAAATGGATGTTTTTTGTCCTCTCCCAAAGGCACACAAACAGTCGAACTTTTCAGCTGCATCAGTTCTAGTGATATCACAGTGTTTCCTGTGTCCCTTCAGCAAGTCATAGAAGTAAAAGGATTTTCTACCCTTATTTGGGATGAAAGGAAGGATCCTAAAAGTCAAATGGGCTTTTTTGGTTTCCACCGATTCATGTCCCTTTACAAATCTACATTTTTGCTGTTCTCCTCCCTCTGTCCACTCCTCTAATGCATGCCAAAAGAGAAAAACCTCTTATTCCTGGAGAGGAGAGGGGGAATTGTATAAGCAAAACTTCTTTTTGAATACATGGATGTATTCAGGATAATTCTTAACTGTGTTTGACAAGGTTTATCTGTTTCGTCTCTAGCCATAAACACAGCAATCTGACAAGAGTACACATAAGAAAGGTTAAAAGTTGTATTATCTGTTTTTGGAGTCTGGAAGGTTAGAAAAACACTCCAAGCAGCTAACGACAATCTTGCAGAGTAGAAGCACCCAGAAAAGACTTGCACATACAGCTTAATTAACGTTCAGAAATAAAACAGTCTTCACACATTAGTTAGTTGAAGAAAAAATAAAGATAGCTTACATTTTTATTCAGTAGATCTTGGTTACAAGCAGTTTCATGGTAGAAAAGTTTAATCATCTCTGGTCTGCGTGCAAGCGAGATATTTCGGACGAGACCCACATAGCCATGTAGCCCTCCTGTGTGCACGTGTGCTTAGGAAGAAGGGAAGATGGAGAATGGCCCCGAAAGACCCAAGGAGCAGGAAACAGGAAGTCAGGTGACCCAGGCACCTCCCTCAAACATAGTAGAGATACGCTTCAGTAGAAAAGTCCTCCCCTATGTTTGTGAGACAATGCTGAGTTGACTTCCAATAATCCTAACAATCTGCACACTGATAACAGGGATTGGCCTATTCATATGGGCTACTCTGATACCTTCTCTTGTTCTTTGTAGTGTAACTCTCAAGCAAGTCTTCAAGGAGCTCCTGGTCCTAAGGTGAGTATTCATCTTAACTATACAGTATGGCTACTGGCTGTTTTTCCAGTTGGTCTGCAAGTCATCACATATGCTTTGGATCCAGACTTCCCAGAGTAAGGGTACACAAGCTGCAGTCACAGGAGTACATATAGCACCTTAAAGCTTCAATAACACTCTGAGACCTTCCTTAAACTGCTGCCAAGTTATAATTGTTCATGTGATAATACAGAAAGTGATTGAACAGATGAGGAGAAATCCTGTTAACCTATTGAATTACATTTCAATTAATCAAATTTAGTTTTTCTTCTTGCCCAGGAAATATTCAACATCCACAGATGGCACAGAACAATAGACAACTTAAGGCACTCCAGCTATTGCTGATTTACAACTCTCAGCATCCTTCACCATTGGCCTAGCTGGGTGGAGCTGCTGGGAGCTTTAATTCAAGAACATCTAGAATGTCACAAGTTGCCTATCCATGCCAAAAGTCTGTTTAAATGCTGCTAGTGGTTTACAGTGAAACAGCGATGATAGCATAACAACCATTGTTTGGAAACTCCCAGTTAAACAAGCCTTTACAATGGAGAAATGCTCTTTAATAATTTAATTTAATTTAATTTAATTTAATTTAATATTTAATTTACAAAATACCAGGACTTGCAGATTGAAGTTGAACACCTATGGAAAAAGAAATCCGTTGTTATACCAATTGTGATTGGAGCCCTCAGAGCAATACCTAAAGGACTCCCTTGATATCTCAAAATGTTGAATTATCGGACATGAACACCCTAATTTTACAAAAAAACCCACCCTGCTTGGAACTGCCTATATTCTTAGACGCTACCTTAATAATTCTTAGGTCCTTGGTTAGGACTTGAATTATTAAGTTTCTACCAGTGTTAGACTGTGAATCTAACTGTAGATTACCCACACATAATAATAATAACAACAGCAGCTTCTTAAAGATGAGGAGAAGATTAATATGGAAAGAGCTACAACAGCAACAATCTAGATGCATTCCAGCTTTTAAAATGAAATCCAGAACCACCACAAATGTCATTTTGTAGTGTAAAGAGCAGTTCGTCTACCTCCAAATGTCACTTTCCTATCCTGCTTGCTTCAAGGGAGGCAAGATCAAGAACTTACAATCCTACCACCTGATTTTTTTTGTTTGTTTGATTTCTTTGCAGGGTGAAAAGGGGGAGCCAGGAAAAGTGGTGCGTAGTCATAGAAAACAGTATCCCCGTCCTTCAAGACCCATTGATGGAATAGGAATTGTTTTTATTTTGTTTTAAAACGTAGAGAAACACTTCCCCACAAGGCTCAAAACACTACTTTTCCACAGTATTGCCACAGCTGCTGCAAGGAAGCAAGAAATGATCCACCTGATTCTTGGGTGCCTTTTCTCTACCAAGAGGTATGTTAGAGAAATGCATATCCCAGTTTGAGTAATTGGTCTAGCACTGAGAGAGTAGTGTTTTTGGTCCTCACTTCTAACCAACATAACTTTTTCTCCCTCCTTTTATTTTTGGAATATCGGTCCAGGGAAATTTGGGAAACTTCTGGGCAGAGGTTTCATTCCAAGATGGGCTTGGCAAATTATCCACTTCACCAAGTGGAGAGAAGCCCAAAGACACCAACATAGTTTGATTTCTCTTAGAGGAGAGAACTCTGTAGAGTCCATTTGCTCTACTTACAAATACCAAAACCAGGACATAATGGAAGCAAACAGATATTGTTGCACAGGTAACAACTCGGCTAAGTGCATCAAATTCTCCAAGAGAACTTTTGTACAGACTTCTCACGGCTACACCCTCATAGCTAGAAACATTTGGCATTAACATTTACAGTAGCCCTCTTTCTGCTTCTCTCAATTCAAGTGGCTTTCTTCTCCTAGTTATATAGCGGGCTTAAACCTCCTTTGCTTGCTGATAGATGCCCATTTTAGGGGGGGGGAACCTACATCTTTGTAAGGTAGAATTTCCCCCATCAGTATTAAAATAAATTAAGGAATCGTTTAAGTGAACATATTGTAGGTGGATGCAATGTATCGGTACCAATGACTAGTCATACAGCTTACTTCCTTTTCTCTCTCAACTCCAGAATGGCAAAGGAGACACAGAAATGTATGGTGCAGTTGTCAACCATGTAAGTCACATTCAATTTGTCGTCACTTCCAAAGATTCTAGTTTTGCTTCAGTTTTGTCGCTTTAAAAAAAGTATGTTGCTTTTTGGTTTTCGGGATGTCTTAAATCCCATCCTGGCTTTTTCCTCAAAGGAAATGCCATGTCTGAATGAGCTGTGCATGCTGTCATGCTGTATATCCAAAACACTTCTGCAGCTTACACTGGTAGAACATTGGTGTCTATGGATCTGTCACATGGAACACATTCACACATAGGAATTACTTACAGGAAATAATCAATCTCTGCAAAGCTTAATTTCAAAATGTGCAAACCATAATGTGTTATCTCCCTTTGTTCTAGGGTCCTCCAGGCCCCCCAGGAAATCCTGGCTCTCCAGGCCCTCCAGGCCCTCCTGGTGTCCTTTATATCAATGTAAGTTAACTCTCCTTTTTAGTCCTGATAACAGCTATTCTGTCTTTTCCTCTTTGATGGATTTTCTCTGGAATGGAATGGTGGTATGTTGGAGGACAGAATTACAAATGGAGGATGCTTAGATACCTTGTAAAATTCTGTGAATAAAGCAGATCCTACCCCCAACCCCCACTGCTTTGTGATTTATAGAATCACCTAGCCACCAATGAGGCAATAAAAGCTTGTCTCATTGCTATTATTTTGGCACAATGATTAGATGACTGTAGAAGATGTTATAACTCACTATGGCAGTGTTTCCCAACTTCAGCAACTTTAAGATATGTGGACCTCAACTCCCAGAATTCCCCAGCCAGCATCCTGGCTGGAGAATTCTGGGAGTTGAAGTCCACCCATCTTAAAATTGCTGAGGTTGAGAAACACTGCACTATAGGGATCCCATCTCAAGGCACAACAATTACACATCAGTGCCTTACCATCTGAAAGCACCTGGGGCAGAGGGGAAGTCAAACATTTTATGAAAAACTAGAAATCCAGCTCTTTAGATATTTTCAGGTTCATTAAATGTTACTCATTGTGATGATTCATACCATTGGTTGCTGTTAAAGAACACTGGCACCTTTTGGAAATGGAGGCAATTTTGGCACATAAACAGTGAATAAGGAAGAAGGAAAACCCCTTCCTTGCTTGTTCTTAGCTTCCTTACATCTGTTTTCATCTGCTATGGAATCAGAGAGACACATTTATTTTCCAGTTTGGGGATCAAGTGGTACCATCCATAGGAGAAGGCTAGTCCCATGTGAGGGATGAATGATAGGAGTAGCCAAAAGCTCTTTTGCCTTTGAGGATTCAAACCTGCATACAATGGGATTGACCTTTGCAAGTAGAACGAAATAATGGATCATCATTCCCCTTCAGAGGTAGATAACATTTAAAATACAGAAGGAACTGGCTGCTTAGCCCGTCTCAGAATGACTAAGCTCATATTAGCTCAGAGCCAAAGTTGAAATGAAATAGGAAGTTAATTAGTACTTTAGGAAATGGGAATGTCTCTCTTCTTCAGAAAAAACTTGAGATGGAAATAGGGGGAGGGAAAGCCTCTTCCTCTTTGATCTGTATGCTTTAGAATAGCTAATTTGTGCTGATGGAATGTCTCTCTGAGGGAGAAAGTGGTGTGATGGAGATCGCGGGAGAGGAAGGAGGGGGCACGTTCCAGGGTGAGAAGCGCTTTCATAGCCTGGAAGACCTTGGGCAGCCATCCAAGAGGATCAGGCCGGACCCGCCTTAGCCTGCTTGGGGTTTTTTCCCAGTGAACTCTTCAGTGTGGCTTAGTTTGGCAAGATTCTGTGTAAGGTAGAGAATAAAGATCTAGAGCTTATCTCTGAGGCTCAGCGTTGTTCTTTGCCTAACCACAACATTTGTACCTTTCCAGAGAGTGTACCCAGTCCGACCCAGGCCACATTGCAAGCAGCCGGTGAGTTGACTGAGCCATAAGGTTGCCTCTTTACAGTCATATCATGCAAAGACAGGTACCCTGTAGGTTCCCAAAAACATTGTTTATTAAAGAAAGCCTATGCTATCTGATAAACAATCAACAAGAATGTGTCCTGCCCAGAACTCTCGAGCAGGAGGTGGCAGCCTTGACAGTGCATTGAGGTGCTTCTAGATGGACCTCTAGTCCCACCAATCCAAAAATGGTGAATAGTTCTTCCACATTCCCCTCTTTAAAGGATTTTCTGTGATTACACAAAGTAGCATTGTCTGTAGGTAAAGGTAAAGGTTCCCCCCGCACATTTGTGCAGTCGTGTCCGACTCTAGGGGCCGGTGCTCATCTCCGTTTGTTAGCCGAAGAGCCAGCATTGTCCAAAGACGCCTCCGCGGTCATGTGGCCGGCATGACCCTTGGACAATTCCATGCACAACAAAAAATCTTACTTGAAGTTACCCTGAGGTCCTGGCAGCTGATAATTCTCTTCTGCCATGTCTGCCCATGTTTTACCAACGCGAGCAAGGAGCTACTTTGGGAGGATAGAGACAAGTTTAGCACAGAAAAGAATATGGGGAAAAGAATTAGCCCTTCCCCTTGTTCCAATCTAGGTGCCTCCCCAACAGTTCTGTCAGAACTCTCATACCATCTCTCAATTGACTTTTACAATACCTGTATCATCTGGAATTCTGATTGGCAGGGAGTGGCTTGGGCTTTTCTCTGCTGTTCCAAGATTCCTTAGATGTAGAAGAGACATTTATGTAAAATATACCTTTAAACTCCATTTTGCAAGTGTAACAAAGTTACAACAGCCAAAATAAATAGGGAAGGCTGGTTCTTCGTAAAGATTAATTCTGCTGATCCTCGGTTCCAAGAAGTTACATGCATACAAGGGACAAAATGAGGTTAAATAACTTCTTGCTCAATGGGAAAAAGCAAACTAAAAAGCAAATTGATCAATAGCTCCAACCCTGCACTGAGAAAGCATTGCTGCACACTGGTTTATACATACAGCTTGACTAATATTTTCATTTCTTTATTACTGAATGTATATCTCACCTTTCTAGTTATTCCAGTACTCAAGGCAGCTTACAACAAAAATACAAACAAAACAAAATTAATACGCTTAAAATCAACATTTAAAAAGTCATTATAATAATTAACTCTTAAAAGCTTCATGAAAGAAATAGGTCTTTACAATCTTTCAAAACATTAGGAGCAACTCCCCCTATGACATGGCATCTATCTCTGCTCTTATTCCTTCCAGGTGAACCAGGATCCATTTTGGGGTTCAGGTACGATTCTACTCCTCTTTGTAGTTGAAACAGAAATATATCCAAATGTTTTAGTGTGCAAATAGCTTGCATGAATTCCTTAGTTTTTCCTGATCTGGCTTCTCTCTGTTGGCAATCTTATCAATCCTGCGATCTGTAGGACTGATTGATCTGATGTTTTTTCTGGCTATGCAGCCTACTACAGCTGTGGTTCCTAGGTGAATTGTCAAGCTTGAGTTACAACAGAGAGATAGAGGAACATAGGTACAAAACAGGTACAAGTTACCCAAATATAACCTGACTTGGCATTGGCAGGAGGTTAAAGGGAAATGTTGCTGTCCTTGCTCAGAGTATTTGTGGGGAAAGCTGAGCTACTTCTGGCCCTTGCGTCACTCTCTTCTGTTCGAGCTTGGCTTTTATGAATTTAGTGTTTAGGACAGTGCTGTCCAAACTGCCACCATTGGTGACACATCAACGGCGGCAGTGGCGGCGCAGGGGCACGCACGGCGGCGTGCACGGTGGCGGTGCGGGGGGCGCGCAGCGGCGGCGTGCACGGCAGCAGCAGTGGTGGCGGCCTCGTGTTTTCCGCTAAAACAGGGAAGCGCTGATGGCACGCCGCTGCCGTCGTCGTTGCCACCGCCGCCGCCATGCACACTGCCGTCACCACATGCACCCCCATGCCGCCACCATGCACATCCACTTCCAGGTTGTGTTGCGACACACTAAACTGTGTGTTGAGACACACTAAAGTGTCGCAACACACAGTTTGGAAAGCTATGGTTTAGGAAGTATTTGACCCCCAAGCAGTTCTAATGCATCCGGAGGGCTGTAGGAAAGAGGGCAAGTTCCTAGTTCTTGTACAGAAAAATATTTATATTCTGGGAGGGAGGGCGTGTTCATTCAAACTTGCTTTTGTTGCACAGATACAGAGCTGCCTCTGAAGGATTCTTCCTACGGAAGCCAGAATGGATATAAGGTGTGTTACTGCCATGAGTTTCTCCATTTTGATTTCTCTCCCAAAGTCAGGCAGAGATTGGCAAATATTTGGGGACACAGGCTGAAATTTTTTTGTTTGTTTGTTTGTTTGTTTGTTTGTTTTAAATCTGGCTTCTGGGAGCTATATTGAGGTTTGGCTATGATTAGGCTGACCATATTTCCTTGAGAGAAAAACGGGACATTGGGATGGCAAAACGGGACGGGGTCTTGTGTAATATTCCGTATTCATGAAAAAGACAGTGGTCCCCACCCCCCGGTCCGCGCGATTGGCTCCTGCCTACAAACCCTGCCCCCCGGTCCGTGCGATTGGCTTCCGCCTGCAAACCCCACCCATCTGCACAATTGGCTCCCGCCTGCAAACCCTGCCCCCGGTCCCTCCTTTGCTGTGCGCTGATAGGTGGGAGGGCTTCCTCTTCCGGGCTGCCTTCAATCGGCAGCTCTGGCTCAGATCCTCCTTCCATGCCATTCCCGCCGGGTTTAAAAAACGGGACAAAATTGAGATTTTTATCAAAACGACGGGACAGTTGAAAAATGCTAAAAAAACGGGACTGTCCCGTTCAAAACAGGACGTATGGTCAGCATAGCTATGATACACAGATGTCATCAGGGGGTGGCAGTCACATTTGTTACCCATTTATTTTCTCTTGATTTTTTATAAAATGGTGGAGGAGAGGCTACAGAAAATGTGTGGATTAATGCACATATTTTGCTATTTTAATTGTAAAACTAAATTAATGTTTTCAGTACTGAAAGCTACCATTTTGCCATTGTATTTCATGGCATGATCTTGGGGTACTCCGGTCTAGGGTAAAAAAATAAATACATGCTGAATCCGTTTTTCACAACCATCTCCCATATATACTGTATGCAGTGGGCAACCATTTCTCTATCAAAGTGCATATCCTTTCAGGAATAAGATGTTAGAGATCATGCTGGAGTTGCACTGATGTATGCAATTTGTCCGAACAGTGCCAAATGTTGGTGGAAATGCCCATTCTCAAGCAGATAGCACTTCTTTAACTTTCTGGCACCCTTCTTTTTCTCCCTTCATCGTGTTCTCTTTTTTGAAGCTCTCTCTTTCCCAAGCAATAAACTGCAGGGAAGGAACAGATAATCCAACATAATCCAAGAGACACACAAGTCGTAGGGCCAGATGCTAATTTCTTCCATGCATATAGGATTAAATATTTCTGGTGACGAGATGTGGCTTCCAGTCAAGCTTGTCATTTGGCATGTCTCCTGTATATTAAACACTGCTATTGAAAGTAATGGTGCTTTTGTAGGAAAATGTCTTAGAAATCAGCCTTCTATACTTGCCTCTCTCTACTCAAACATTCTTCCTCCTCATTCCATCCCATCCCAAGTATTCAGTTTCCCTGGCTGTATCCTTCTTTTTTTCACCCAATATTTGTTTTTGTATTTGTTTTGAAACAATGAATGAAGTTGTTGTTTCCAAAGGAATTTGTAATAACAAGATTCAGGAGATCAGTTAAGGCAAGTTAATGTATACAGGCAGATTAATGTGTACAGTACAGTAGAGAGCTCTGCTTTGGACATTTGGACAACGGTGATAGTGACTGCTTTGCATATCTCTATGCAGAATCGGTTTTACCATACATGCATAAAGGAATAATTCTTTAATTAAAAAGAGTGCTGTTAGATCACCCACTCTAAATACATACAAGAAAATGTTCTTTCTACTGTAAATCATAAATGGAGAAGCAAAATTAAGCTCAAAATACTAAGTATTAAAGCATGTTTTGGAGAGCAAGTTTGGCATAGTGGTTAAGGCACCAGGCTAGGAACCAGGAGACCGTGAGTTCTAATCCTGTCATAGGCACAAAGCCAGCTAGATGACCTTGGGCCAGTCACTCTCTCTCAGCCCTGGGAAGGAGGCAATGGCAAACCACTTCTGAAATCTTGCCAAGAAAACTGCAGGGACTTATCCAGGCAGTCGCTGGGAGTCAACACTGACTTGAAGGCACCCCCCCCAAAAAAAGCATGTTTTAAAGTGCATGCAAGTGTACAAAACAATGTGTGCTCCAAGGGAAGCAATACCTTTCTCAAACCACTTTCCACAATATCTTTCTCTGAATCTTTTTGTCTGTTCATCAGGCCTCAGATTAAGACTGCCTCCAGAACAACCTTTCTTGTGCAAAGTTCATTACAGTAATTTCATGGGGTATCCAGACAATATTGTCGTTGTGTGGTCATCAATCCATATTTCTATTCTCTTTTATTTTTTTCTCTTGATAATCTGTTTAGGCAGAAAGAACCAGATTAGATATACTTATTCCCAAAGGTTTGATTTTATGATTCATTTCTTATTTCCCTTCTCTGCATACTCCCTTGAATATCCCAGTTCTTGTGTGCATATGCTCAAATGTTTAACATACTTCTATGCACCTATTCTTTTTTTTTTTCATTTTTTTAAAATTCCCTTTTGAGTAGATTTTTAATTGATACAAAAACTGACCCAAATTGTTTACTGTATATAAAAGAAAAAAGAATATATTGTCTTCTTTCAAATTACTGTATACTATTTGGACAAAAAAAATATCCAGTTTAAAACTGCATGTTCCCTGTTTCAAAGATGGTGTTTTATAATGCATTTAGGACTGAATCTTAGGATAAAAGTTCAGGACCTCACAATTCAGATGTCCTCCAATTGATCAAACCAATCCAGCATCAGTTCCTGAATTGACATAGAACTATCAGAGCTGATGATACTTACCATATTATATTTTTACCCCTTTCTTTTAAAAAGATGGCAGCATCCATCTAGATATGTGCTGTGCTTTGTTATAGATGCTTATATCATTTTTATTATAAAATAATGATTTTCTCTAAAAGAAATATGTAGTTGTCCAAGGTGGTAGCTGCAACAAAGTTTGCAAGTCAGAGAGATGTTGTAAACTTTTGGAATAGGTTATAGCACTACCATACATCTAAACTGACCTACTAATCCAGAAAGGTTTACAAGCCTTCCCCAGTACAGACTGGATATGATCCAGTGATATTTTTATTAAAAGAGATGTGCTGTCTCTTCTGCTTTCCTTTCAGCGCTCTACCTGGATCTTCAGTTCAAAAGAGATGATGTTGAAATCCACTTCCTCCATTCCTGAAGGCAGTTTGGTCTACATCACTGAAGGGGCGGAAGCTTTCTTCAAGACCCCTAAAGGATGGAGCAAACTTCTGGTAGGAGCCATTAATTAATCCATTTAATTTAAGGGGATTAGTAGAATTTGGTACAGTATTTAAAAGATTATAGAATTACACTATTGGGTTTGCTTTCTTTCCTAGTCAGACATCTGGTTGAAATTGTGGATTACAGGATGTTGAACTAGATAGGTATTTAGGCTGATGCAGCTGGCTTCTTATCTTCCATATTGTAAATTGGGAAATATTGTTTTCATTTTTTCAAGACAGATTAACTACTGAATTTATCAGACATTGGACTTTCATGATGGATCTTAGCTTGCTTGTTTGAACTACCTGGCAAGGCTGCTAAATTTTATACTTATTTCAGTTTAGTCTTAAGTGAACCCTGTATGTGTTTCCTTCATGATCAGATGGAGGATTCTGAGTCTCTATTTGCAGCTGATGACCCTTTGGTGCCTACAGAAAAGAACCAGGTAAGGAATTTTCCCAGCATTTTTTGTCACGTCAGTGCCTGCATAATAGTACTGTTAGGTCAGTACTGTATTTTAGGAGTTTGTTTTGGTACAGTGATGGCAAGAAATGGCTTGCAATTGTAGACTTTACACAGGGCCATTTAGGTGACACCTTTGAGAAGAAAGTTTGATAATGGTAAAGGAATGTATGCACATGTTTACTGTGTAATCTTTGTGGTTATTTTATCTTAAAATTGGACTTTGCAAGTTGCTTTGAGGAGACTTTGCCTGAGAAAGTATTATACAATATTTTCAGTAAAAATAATAATAAATGATAAGATTAAGTTATACAACTCCATGGGTTGGGGCATGATTTTGTGTTTTTTGGAGGATCTCATCCACTTAATAAAAGCCTCTGGGATAGCTATACAGCTCTCCTTAACACCCAATAGTGACTGAGCTGTTGCCATCTCCATATTATCCTCTAGGTACTCTTCTTCTCAGAACTGAGTACTGAGGAAAGAATTGAATGACAGGCAGGGAACTATAGCTCATTACAATCTTGGCATTTATCTATATACTGCTAAAACTCTCATTGTGTTTATCTGTTTGTCTGTGTGTACCCTCAAGTTAGCCCAAACAGTGCATTATACTGCAACAATATTTGAATCAAGGTACCTAAAATCTGCTAACTTAAAGAATGCGTAAAAAATCTGGGACCCATTACTCCTATGGAATTTAAATTTCCACAATGTTCAGACAAGGTTTTTTGTTTGTTTGTTTTTTGCAAAATTGTGGAACACAGAAAGTTAATGAACATTCCCTTGGTTCCTTGCTTGGTAGTTTCACAGGATTAAGGTATCAGCAAATTGTATTTTATTTTCCTAGGATAATTCAAATTCCTATTTATAATATGGTAAATCTGACCAAAATGATGACCACTTTCTAATACCAACTCCTGCAACATCCTTTTTAATACAAAGGCTAGCTAAGGTTTCCCATTACAATCTACAATCTATTTTCATATCTGGGATATTGAATGCCAGGCCAAAAAAAATACTGCAAATAATAGACTGCTATTAAAAGCATACATCCTGCTGAAATTAGCATGATTTGCCATTTAAACTGAGCAAAGGCACAGGTATAAATTGAAGGAGAGCTATCCAGCGATAGAAGGATTTTCTACTATCTCATTGGGTGCTGGGACCATTAATCCTGCTGCCCCAGCATTTTCTTTCCCAAACAGAAAATAGATCAATTATTTTGACTCATTCTGATTTTCACTCAATGTAATAGTGAGTCGCTGTGGTGGTGACAGTAAAATGAGACAGACAAAGGGAAGTGATCTGTTAGCTTCAGCCACGTGTTGCCATTGTTTTTGCTGACAACTGCAGTGAACAATGAAAGAATTAAGGGCTGCTCAATTGGGTGGGTTTTGTGTTTGTATCTTATTGTAAAGAATTGATCAACAGGTCTATAAATCTTCCAAATAAAGAATAATATAGTAATCTTTCTTTCTAGGTCCAACTTGATGAAAGCCACGCAACAATTCGGATTATACCAACTAGCATCTCCCAGAGGGTTCCTGCAGTAAGTTCAACAGGAGCCAAATCATTGGCACGACATAAAAAAACCTCCTCATATACCATCTGGGACAAAGAATCTAGTTAATGATACAACTTAGATTTTTATTTGTTATAGGACAACCAGAAACTTCTAAAAACAAGCAATCATAGCCAATTCAGAAAAGTAGGAACTGCTTTGAAATGTTTTCCTCAACTCGGTACCCTTTAGATGCGTTGAGAATACAACCCCCAAAATTTCTAGTTAGCATGTTAACTAAAAAAATTAGAAGTTGCAGTCACTACATATTTGGAGGGTATCATTTTGGGTAAGGCTGATGTAGCCCGATTGCCTTTGTTGCTCTTCCTGGCAGCCTGGGATCAATGAAGTCAGGGAAGTTAAACGTTTATTACAAGTCTACAGAACAGATTGGCAGTTCATGGAATTGCCCATGCTACGGACCCCATCGGTTAAAGAATTCCATCTAACGGGGTCACGGAGGCGTGCCTTCTCTGCAGCAACGCCTGCTCTGTGGAATATCCTTCCCCCAGAGTTAAGACAGTCCACCTTGCTCCTGGAGTTCAGGAAAAAACTCAAGACTTGGCTTTGCCAACAGGCCTGGGGCGGGAAGAAGAATATAAACTCTTGGGGATGGCTAACATCTTAGGATGGCTGTAGAATTGCCTTTCCAGTGTTTTAAAGAAGACATCACCATCTTGATTTTATTATATTTATTGTAATTTTAAATTTCCTATTTTAATGTTTAATGTTTTATCGAATTGTAAGCCGCCCAGAGTCCCTTGAGGGAGTTGGGCGGTGAAAAAGTCAAATACATAAATACATAAATAAATAAATATCTTTAGAGCTATAGTCTTGGTTTGTTTTAAAAGCAAGCCATTGGACAGCATAAACCCATAAGGATTTCATTTAACTGTCATGGTTTCCCAAGAAAACTTGGGAACAATAGATTTGGTGTGTGGGATAATTTGTGGATTTTTTTCTTTTTGTCATTCCTTTGGCTCCTTGCTTGGTAGCTATATATGACTGAAGTTGGCATCAACTGCTGAAATCCAGACAGCTCATTGAAGATAAGGAATGAAACTTGATGGGCATCAACTACCCCACTCTGTTGAATCAAACTCTACTTAAATACAATGTATTTAACTCATCTGAATTTCTTTCACTTTCCTAGCTCCACCTAGTGGCACTAAATGTCCCTCTGACTGGTGACATGAAAGGGATTAGTGGTGCGGACCTACAGTGCTATCAGCAGGCACAAGAGGCAAAGCTGCGTGGAACTTTCCGGGCCTTCCTGTCCTCAGATACCCAAAGCCTTATTTCAGTTGTGAAGAAAACAGACAGGAATCTGCCAGTTGTTAACCTTAAGGTTAGTAACAAATTCCCATTGGCTCTTGAGTCAGTACATCTTTCTTGGATAGGACTGTGGAGAAGTAGGCACATCAAAACTGCCTTATGATTGCCCATCTAATTCCAGTGCCTGGTTTCCAAATGGAAGCTGTTGAGAATTTAATTCTCTTTGTACAGGAAATGCAAGCAAAGCTGTTGTTAAGTTCCTTAAATATCTAAATAAGTATTTCAAAGTCTCTTTCTCATGGCCATATGAATATGCATTCCTCCAGTCCAGGGCTTTCCAAAGTTTTCCCGCGGCGACACACCAACCGCCGTTGGTGTGTCGCTGCGGGAAAACCCGGAAGTGCCGCCATTGCGGCAGCGCGCAAAAACCCGGAAGCGCTGCTGCCGCTTTCGGTTTTTGCACGCCGCCGTTGGTGTGTCGCCGCGGGAAAACCCGGAAGCGCTGATGATGATCAGCGCTTCCGGGTTGTGTGGCGACACACCAGACTGTGTGTGGCGACACACTTTTGTGTCGCCACACACAGTTTGGAAAGCTCTGCTCCAGTCCTTGAACTGGCAGAAAATTATTATTATCCTTATTATTATTAGATTTTTTTTATATATTTGGTCAAAGTCCACACATCTTAAAGTTGCCAAGGCTGAGAAACACTGGCCTAGAGACTGAAGTGGAGGGGGTGGGGCATGCCCACCCTTGCCTAAGCTGGCCAACAGGAGGTAGACCAATCTCTTCACCTAAGGATCACCTGGCCATGCCCCTGGCAGAAAGTTGGTTAAATGTGTCTGTTTGGAACCATGACAAGAAGAAAAGACTTGGGTTAAAATGGAAAGTACTCCTTTAATACAGAAACAACTCAGGAAAGCTTAAAGCTGTCTCAGGCATCAGATGAAGGCCACATCATGAAAAATGGCAGGAAAAAAGAGGTTGCTGCAGCATGTTTGTGCCACGGTTAGATGCAAGTGCAGAAAGGTTCTAAATCTCATTTCTGCTGCAGGGTCAGCTGTTGGCAAAGAGCTGGAATTCCCTCTTCAGTAAGCATGGAAGTTCTCATTTCAACTCCATGAAGTTCCCCATCTATGCGTTCAATGGGCTGAATGTCATGACAGACCCTACATGGTGAGTAAAATATAGAAAGAGCATCCATAATGGTGCACTGATGGTGTTACCTAGTCGGGCAATAAAACATCTGCAACCAAACAGCCAAGCTCAGAGAGCACCAAGGACTCTACAGTTCAACCCTGAGCTACATATATTGTCTTCTGTTGGAGAGGTGCTGTTCTCTTTAATTCGGCAAATAGCGATTTGTCAAGTTCATCTTCCATTTCTGTTGCCCCCTATACATTTGGGAGTAATACTAACCTACCTTATAGAACTGTTGTAAGAATAACAACATGAACTGCATTGAGTGCTGAAGGAAATGATGAGGTCCACATAGGTTTGGTAGCAGTTTCATGATTTAAATCCTTCAGTCACATGGAAGGAGAGGAAGATTATTGAGACATGATTTTTGAGCACACAGGCAAGGAGAGCAGAAATTATCTGTACACCTGGGCCTTACCTCCACAAGAGATTGACTACTCAAGAATTTTGAAAAGCTGGCTTCTTCTTTCTCTTTTGTACATTCCTGCTGTTTGTATTTTCAGGACCGATAAAGCCGTCTGGCATGGCATGAAGCTTCAGAGAAGGCAGTCCAAACCTCAAGACTGTCAAGGCTGGAGGAAAGCATCCAGCCAGCTAAGGGCACATGCCTCTCTTCCACTTAAGGGCACGTTCCTCACGGAGGATACCTGGAGCTGCTCAGATTCCCTGATAGTTTTGTGTGTGGAAAATGCTCTTTGATATTTGCACCTAGGAGGAACATAGAATTAGATTTGCAGGGAACAACAGAAGGTGCTAGTTACTGTCCAGGCTGGAATGGGCTGAATGAAAGAGGCCTATGCACTAAGGCAGTGTTTCTCAACCTTGGTTAGGGAATTCTGGGAGTTGAAGTCCACACATTAAAGTTGCCAAGGTTGAGAAACACTGCACTAAGGCATTAGGGTGCAAAGCACACGTTGGGAAAAGAAGTGTGTAAAGAACCAAAGCCACCCATTGTCTTACCGCAAGCTGCCGTGAGTGTTTAGTCTG